>OZ024726.1:10696504-11896504 GCA_964016875.1 Fallopia convolvulus | reverse complement strand
TTCAAGCAAATTTAATTGAGTAAAGTATTCTTTATTTTTCAAGATGGTGTGTGTAGTAGCGCTATCCACTAGACATTGATGCTTGCTACTTGATGTATCTTTAATCGTTTCCATATCTTCAAGATAAAGGAAAAACAGAATTAAAAACATCAGATTTATTTATGATACATAGTATTTTACAAGGATGCTGATAAAGGAAAAACACACTGCAATATTTTACATAATATTACACGGATCAAGATTCTAGTTTTCAATAGTTGACATTTTCATTGATCCCAAATTCATCATGTATGATGAAATCAGAGATGTCCAGACTTGGTGTAGGTTCAGTGTCGTCAACAAAATGAGTCTCCACGTTCTTCCCCTTATCTTTCTAAGAAGCTTGGTACAACTCAACCAAGTGTTTGGCTGTGCGACACACCTTTGCCCAGTGACCTGACATACCACATCTATAGCATATAGATTTGGGCTTTTGGGAGGGTCCAGTAGGACCTTTCTGGATCATTTGCTTATCATTACCCTTGGACGTGGATGCATCAGAAAAGTTACGCTTTTGATAATCACCAAAACCTCTACCACGGCCACGTCCCTGACCATTTCTTCGACCATGACCTCGACCATGGCCACGGCCACGTCCCCGACCATGACTTCGACCACGACCTCGACCATGGCCACGACCACGACCACGATTGCCATCGTGTCCACGGTTATCTTGATACCTACTATCATTTCCTTGAGAGGCATATGTGGCATTTATTTCAGGGTACGGTGCAGTACCAGTTGGCCTTAGGTTGTGGTTTTTTCATGAGCAGCTCATTATTCTGCTCAGCTACAAGTAGTACTTGTATCAAATCTGAATATTTCTTAAAATTCCTCTCTTTGTATTGTTGTTGTAACAACACATTAGTAGCATGCATGGTTGAAAAAGTTTTATTCAACATGTTCTCTTTAGTGATTTTTTGCCCGCATAAACGTAATTGAGAGGTTATACGAAACAAGGCAGAATTATAATCGCTGACTGATTTAAAGTCTTGAAACCTTAAAGTAGCATATTCATAACTTGCTTTAGGTAGCAAAACTTGTTGCTGTTGCCCATATCTTTGCTCTAGGCTTTCCCATAATTCTTTGGGATCTTCAACCAACAGATATTCAGATTTTAGGCTTTCATGTATATGATGGCAAAAAAAAGATAATCGCCTTAGCCTTTTCCTGTGGGGAGGTATTTTCATTATCTTTTATGGTCTCTTGTAGACCATTTGCTTGGAGGTGAGACAGTGCATCAACCCTCCATTCCAAATTAAATTAATTAATTAATAATTAATTAATTAATTAATTAATCATAAGAATTCCCGCTTTGCAATATTTGCCATCTGATCAACTACATAAATTAAATTAATTAATTAATTAATCATAAGAATAAAATAACATTTAATTAATACCATAACTTCTTAGATTAATTAAGTTTAATATTAATTAGTAAGATATATATTAATTAGTAAGATAAATATATACATGCAAGGTTATCATGCATGTACATAGATATGTGTATATATTATACTATATAACGTTTTTGAAATATACAAATTCTAAGCTACAGGTTCATAACAATATCATATCACGTGTATATATTTTAAATAGCTTATATAAAATCATGGCATGCAATTGAGAAAAGTTAAGTATGAAATTACAAGTCTTTTCATGTATGTACAAAGATGGAAGTGATGAAAGATTGTTCCTACACGTCAACCAATCAACCATAAAAATAAACTAGGTACAGTAGACTACTATTTCACTTTTCAGAATTTGAATCATGGCTTTCCATATGTAGCTTTTATATGGGATGAATATCAACTCAACTGAGTATAGAATAGTAATAGCAGGAATTGGAAAGATAGTTTCTTCTTTGTCTCAATTTTAGCAGGCTTTAGTTCTTATAAGAAAGAGAAAAATCAGCTTATAGTATATAGGAAAATAAAGAGTTCAAACGTAGGATATTATTCAAAACTCTCTTTAAAAACACTCTCTTAAAATTTATCCATCAGAACATGAAGAAGAAGGAGGAGGTTGTATATTCATGTTATGTCCCTAAGACATAATCAAACAATTTGATAGAAAGAAGGGAGAATTAAGGAAAGAGAGGGAAAGATTGAGAAGAAGAAGATTGAGAAGAAGATAAAGAGACAGATAGAGAGTTGAGGAAGAAGATAGTTTCTCATTAATTTCTGGATAATTCGTACAAGAATTGTTTAGCCTCTTTAATAGGCTATCTACCCCATTTTACAATTATGACCCATACATTCCACTAATTCCAATTTCTACCCAAAACCCATACATGACATTACTCCCCTCTTTAAAGAATCTTGTCCTCAAGATTCATGTGAAATGCAACTCATATGCAGCTCTTAAAAGAACAATTCCATGTAGTGATAGGTCACACATCATCACAACAGTGAAGATCATCAAGGTTGGTTCTTGTTTAGATCCATTTCATCACCAAACATAACCCTTAAGTTGTACTTCTTCAAATTGAAATTGCTATTATGTTCAGCTAGATGCACTTTAATACTGCAGCTTGTAAAATGCCCATAATAATTATGGACATAATAGGCTTTGTTATCAACCAGTCCAACCAAAACAGTACCTCAACAATTCATCAACAAACTATCATCCTCAATTCATCAACCAGTCCTTTGCTTTGCTGAATGTGGAATGTCCAACCAAAACAGTACCTCAACAAACTCTTGAATTTTGCACCAGGAACTGAACTAGCTTAAGCAATTCCCAACGAAACACCAGCTTAAGTAATTCCCAAACACCATTAAAGTCTTCCCAAACACCAGCTTGAGCAATTCCCAGTGCTGCCAACAGGACAATAAACATCCTGGACAATTAATTCCACCCGGATCATAAACAAAAATCAACCCAACGAATTTCCGAGGTGTCGTGATCAGAAAAACTGCAGAAGTGGATTCAGCATAGAGTTTTCCATCATTCAAAACACCTCCTGGATCAAAAATCAAAATACGTCGTCCCACTGATCCAGATGAACAATAATCAGTTTGCACATTCTCACCACAAAGCAACAATGCCTTCTTTTCTCTATCTAACATGTGAAAGCCTCCTAATTTGACTCTTGGGTCAAATTTCCCATTATTACGACCCATCCAAACATCACTATCCGGCCACTCGGCTATGCCCGGATCAAAAGCAAAAATCATTTTGTTTCTACCTTTAAAGGGAAGCACTTCAATAGCACACCATTCATTGACTTCAGAACTTAACCCCTTACTTGAATTAAGAAATCGATTCTTACCTCTTATGAGTTCATTTTGCCAAGAAGAGCTTTGATCTGCATTACCCAACTCCTCTGAAGTCAATTTGATTCCCATTTTGCTAAAATCATCCACCGCTTTGTTCACATTTCCCAAATCACACGTCTTAATCTGTATGAGATTCAAATAAGCCTCAGTTTCCCTAGTTGACATTTTGTCGAACACCTTGGATGCAACTTTGGTTTCAATTGAAACAATTCCTGTAGTGAGGCTTTGATGCCCATGAATTTCCCAGTCATGTTCGTCATAGTTCAGATTCACATTTGCGTGCTCGCCCACTCCATCTTTCAGGTCAATTCCGAAAACTTCATTGTTCGGTTGAGCTTGACTTGAATTTCTCGCTGAAGTCGACCAACTATCAGGCGTGAATATCTTCTCTGGCCTAGCCAACTGCTCCAATTGTATCATTTCCCATTGAATTGTTGAAGCGTTTCGAATGGATTCCTTCGAATGGGTTCCAAAAAGGTCACGATCTTGACGCTCAATTTTGGCTTCGAATGTGTTCAACTGCTCCAATTTTGGATTCTCTGCTTCTTGAGAATCACTCCATTCATGGTTGGAATTCACCGAATAGCCGCCTGGTTTTCCTATTTCCTCTGCCCTGGCGATCGATGACACTCCAAGATCGCTAATCTGGGCAACTTGTCGCTTCTCCGATTGATTTTGGTCCTTCAGACTTGCGTGAAGCATTTCGATTTCTTCTATGTCTGCGTGAAACATTTTTTTGGAATTGATCGGCGCTTGATGACCCTCGAATTGACTCGCATCTTCGATCGGATATTGAGTTTCAACAGCACACGGTATGTCACTCGATATGTCGTTGCTTTGGGAACCTAGAAATAGTTCTAACCGACAACAATCATCGTAGATGCACCTTCCGTTCAAGGAATCGAACGCCTTGAGGGCTGAATCAAGACTTTGAAAACGGATTCTTGAATGAAATTGAGCCTCGTCATGGAATACTTCTATGATCTCCAAAGTTCCAAAGCTGGAGAATACTTGATCCAAGATCTCCCAAGAAATGAAGTACTCTACCGAATGAATCTTCACAAACAACGTGCGACTTTCTTTTTCTTCCTGTACTCTATCGCACGATTGAATCGATTTTCCTCTTTGAGTTGCAAACGACCGTAGTAGTTGCTCCAATTCATCAAATTTTCGATCGATTCTCCAGTAATACTCATCATTACGCCTAAACAATCCATCCGCCATAGCCAAATCTTCAAGCTCCGTGGAATTCACTGAATTAGGTCAAAATGAAATTGAAAACTTTGAATGCACGATCGGGTTGCTCTGATACCAATTTGTTATGTCCCTAAGACATAATCAAACAATTTGATAGAAAGAAGGGAGAATTAAGGAAGGAGAGGGAAAGATTGAGAAGAAGAAGATTGAGAAGAAGATAAAGAGACAGATAGAGAGTTGAGGAAGAAGATAGTTTCTCATTAATTTCTGGATAATTCGTACAAGAATTGTTTAGCCTCTTTAATAGGCTATCTACCCCATTTTACAATTATGACCCATACATTCCACTAATTCCAATTTCTACCCAAAATCCATACATGACAATTCAAGACACATGAAAAAGAAGAAAGGCATGTTTATATGCAATCAAAGGAGAAAGTTCTTAATAAACATACCCTACAAATTATTATAGGTATTTTTACATTTCATCTATTTCACCCATTTCTTAATCTCTACCCCATAATCACTCTTTTTCTCCTTTATATTTCCTCCACATATTTGTCTGCTCCCTTGTTATCCGCTCTCGACTTCTCCTATTCATCTTCTTCCTCCTCATCGTTTTTTTTCCCGATCGACATGTATCACTCCGACCAATTTTTCATTGAATCTTTCACATGCCTTACAATTATCATGATAATCCTCTAGATCCTCATCTGGATCAACCGACCTCAGTTTTAATAGGTATGTAAAATCCTTTTTTTTCAATTTTAGTTTAGATCTGATGTAAACTAGGGGTTTTACTTCGATCTTGAATATAAAATTCGATCTTGTTGTAAAAGTCTTTCAGATCTAATAAAATATCGAGGTTTATGCTCAAAAATCTTTCGTTTCGTATGATAAAATAATTTTTGATGCAAGCTCTCATATCATTGAGCTATTAAAACGGATGATCTATAAAACTGATTTGAAAAATTGAAAGCAGTATGAAATATGTACTACCTTCAAGAGATCTAGGCACTCAGCTGGTAATTTTTGTTTAAGAAATCTCTCGTGCTGATAACGTGTTGTGGAATTTGGGAGAAAGCTTTATGTATTCAGATCTGATTGTTCTTTTTTTGAATTACATTGCTTTGTACATGCTATTTATAGGCTAAAAGTTTGGCTTGATCTTGCCGTATGCTGCTAAGGAAAATAGAAGGCCGTAAGGGCCGTCATCGTTGTATAGCTATCAAGCCGTATGGGCCAAAACATAACAAGTACAAAACAAGTATAATACAAATGGATGGATAATTCACTCTTAATTAATTATCTCTTAACAAAAATCAAATTTTAAAGTTAAGTAATTCATTAGAAATTATAGTAGCTAGGTACTTAAGTCCCAATTTTTTCCCTAGAAGAATTAAAAAAAATATGAGTCCATATATATTGAGATATAGTATCAACAAATTAAATGTCATAATTTTTCTTCAAACAAAGAAAAATGTCACGATTTTTTTATACTTGGCTATCTAACAAATTAAATTACGTAGATACATATGTTGTCATCATTACACGCCCGGCCACATGGAAAACAACATTGATACATACATGGATTTTTATCCTTTATTATATGGATTTATATCCTATTCTTTAGAAATTATAAGATCTCAGGTATCAAATTAAATCAAGGACTAAAAATTTACAAATTTTATGTAGAGTTATTATTCTAAGTTTACTGTAACAAGATATCCACACATACGTATGTTCGATCTAGCTTGTCAGAAAAAAACAAGAATTTGAATAAAAAAATATCATAAGAAACAAAAGCGTAACGTTTGGGAGATCAATTGTATAAATGCGAGGTAGCTCAAAATATAAATACTAACTTATACGTACTATTATGACTAGCAACTTAGTGAATAGTATGTGCTAGGCAAAATTGATTAGGACCACAGTTTTCATCGGTTACGTTCTACCTTAATCGGTTACGTTCTACCTTAAAGCGGGTGGTGAGTTTTTGTTGAACATCTCTCTCACAAGAGGCTCCAGATTAGTCACTTGAAACTGATAGCGATATGTAACGAATTAGATGATCATCTGTGACATATATTATTGTCGGAGATATTGTTCCGATATGATATTGTGCACGAGTTTATGAAAACCTAGATGAATTTCCCGTTGTTCGTGATTGCTAGTTGCTATGATTGGCTTCAGCCATGTCATTGGGTTTTCATATTCAACCCGTTTGTGGTACGTGGATGTTTCTACTTTCTAGTGGTTGTTACACACTTACACGTACAACATGTTAGCCATGGGAGTTCAAATAGCAACAACTAACTAGCAATAACAATCAATATAATGGTTTGTCACTTGAGTAAAATTATTGCTCGATCAACACATAGCTTTATTAACCGTCTCATTAAACTATATAAAACTTTTTATAGATTGATTAAGGACTAAAATTTTATCAATTCTATCTAGAGTAACTCCATTTGTCTCTCTTATTTGTTATAAATATTTTTTTTTCTCCAAGGTTGATGGTTCAATTATAAAAAAAAAAAACTTGCATTTAAAAAAAAAGAAGAAGAAATTCTATTTTGTTTTGAGGGCCAACCTAAGTAGATTGGAACAACAAGGTAAAGGTAGGTGTTGGGTTTTGGAGTCTGATTGAAGTCGATGAAGAACGTCGAAGACGTGGGCCAATACGTGGCAAGGGACGGCAAGACGCGACCATGTCTTAAGGCCATTTGCCCGCGTCATGACGACAGAGAGATCTGGGGAAAGACGCGCGCGGGATGGAAGGGCCAAGACACGATCGTGTCTTGGCGGTGTCTTGGAGATAGCTTGCATATAGGTAGTGTTTAGCAGAGGCGGAGCGAGGGGGGGGCGAAGGGTGGCACCCCCCCCTTCGCCGGAAAAAACCGAGAATACTAGTGTATGCCTGAGCCTGTCTTCTCCGACGAGGTGACACACCGACGCCCCTCCTTCAAATATTAGGGTCGGCACACTGCACATAGGTCGCGAGGATGAAAATGAATTGATGATATTTTGTTTTATTTTTTTTAAGATTGGATTAAACAACATCGTTTTGGGTTGATTTTAAAAAAGCCCCAAAACGACGTCGTTTGGATACTGTAATTAAAAAAAACGCAATTATTTGCCCTATTGTCCAATTGTCGTTCGAAAGCACAGACACACGTCCCCCTTTCGCCTTCTACGTTCTACCGAGACAGCGAGACGCCAGTCCTCCAGGCTCCATCGACGATCGACCCATCGACGGACCGCGCCTCCTTGTCTTCCCCTTCGGGTTCCCCTCTGCTCCTCTAGCCTCTATTATTTAGTTTAATTTAGATTGAAAGTTTGTAATTAATTAGGGTTTGAGTTTACTATTTACATTCGTCAATCGGCATTCACTGATTCGTAATTTGTAAATGTCTTAATTCCTTAGTTGACTTTAATTAGATGAATTGAATTTAAATGTAATTATATAAATTAGATGAATGTACGTAATTTGAATGTGAATGTAATTATGTAAATTGTCGAATTAATGTTTTAGGGTTTGTAATTTGAATGTAATTATGTATGTTAGATAATTTAATCTCTTAATTTTCTTAATTGAATTGGATTTTATTTTATTCTTTTATTATAAAATTAATAAATTTTGTTTAAATTGAATTGTGTTAATAGGAATATGGAAAAATATTATGTTCGAAGTAAGAAATTGCCTGATTCAAGTATTGAGTGTGCAATTATTCCTACTGAATCTGTTAATATTGATGAAAATGTTATTATTATACATTTTGTATGAAAACTCGTAGACTAGATTTACCTGCTTTACACTAAGTTTAGATACCATGTTTAGTTATTACTAGTTGTCCCCGTCGTGCCCTGCACGACTATGACTCGATATTTTTTAGATATAATATAAAAAAGATATTTATATATAAAAATTTAATGTAAGTAATTTATTGCCCGTAATATGTGTAAAAATTATTTTTTAAATCAAATCAAATAAAATAAATATATATTATTAAGTTTAAAATTGAGAATAAATCTTATTAACATAAAATAATCTACATTGATCATTTTCCTTGACAATATTTGATAAATAGGTTTAATTTAAAAGGATATAAATATGAAGAAAATAAAGCAAAAAAGATATATTTTGAAAATATGGAAGAGATGAGATTGAGCATATATATTTTATTGACTTATAAGGAAAAAATCCAACCATTAGTTAAATTTTTTTAGTTAAGATATTATCTCTTACCAAAAATTAAGATATTATCTAAATTTGGGAAATACAAATAAATTTTAAATAAGTGGAAAAAATTTGCCATGTGGAATATGAAGTGGAAAGAATAATTAATATATATGGTAGATCTGCTAGAAATTTCCAAAATTATAATTTGGATTCCTTATAAAATATTGAATGATATTATAGAATTTGTTTCCAAAACTACCAATTTATTTGTATAACTTATATGAATTAATGAGGAGATGACATGTGTCAAAATCTGATGTGGCACATTTTAGGAATGACATGTGGCAAAAGATGATGTGGCGCAATGTGGTGGCTCCAAACCTTATTGTTTTTATATATATAGTAGATTATTTATTTTGTATGGAACAATTTTTATAATTATTTATTATTTTAAATTAATATAATATTATTTATTTTTCGCCCCTCTTTCAATTATCTCTGGCTCTGCCACTGGTGTTTAGGATGCATGTTTTCGTTTCTTTTGCGTTGTTTTTAGGTAGTTTTAGCTAGTTTCTTTAGTGTCTAGGAGTTTTGGATTTTTGCACTTGTTCTATGTTGTTTTACAGGTCTTAAAGTGAACAAGTGTGAAAAGAATGGAAACCGGGGAAAGAACGTTTGTATTCAGGCCATCCATTGGAGTTGCTGGTTCGACACCTCTGTCTTGCGAGGGTTCGTTCGGGAGTTATAGTCGTCTGATGAAGTTGAATTTGTTATCATTGGAAACTAATTCAAAGAGCTACAATTCATATTTTTACTCCGAGACCAAATTCCAACTCGAAGGGAGTCAAAACAACCCCCGAAGTGTGACCTAAATGTTGAACCAAGCTGCGCTGACTGTTGCTGGCAGCGGTCGCCGCCAATTGGGCAGTGGGCGCCGCCTTTGCTAGATGCAAGAATCAAATTTGCGAGTTACTTATTATCCCAGTATTTTTATATTAGGTTTATATCTTTTGTATTTACGTTGTTTTAGACCTAGTTTCCTACTTTATATTAGGGTTTAGGGGAGAAGAAACTCTCATCTATCTATCTAATTCTCATTCTTATACTTTTCATTCTAAGTTTTCATATTTTCTATGGAGAAATAAGCATCTTTGCTTAGTCAAATAATTGAAGCATCGTTTTGATAAAAGTTGTGAGATTTCTAACCCCTTATCTATTGCATGGATTTAATCTTCTCTCTTGCTTGAATTTCTATAATTTGTTTCAACAATTTCTGGCCTGATCAACTAGGGTTTTTTGTTATTGGATCTATTGCTAGATCTAGAGTGTTACTAGTTGAGTATCTCTATTTCAGAGTAGCAACTACATCGTACTAGTATCTGGTTGTGCTAGTCCTATACAGAAGAGATTTGATTTACATTCTAGGGTAAAAGTTGGTTGTTTTATGCTAGAATTGTATCCTATTATATTCATATCCTTACTGCAACCATTAAACTAAATCATTGATGGTTTCATGGTTGTTTAATTAGTTAGAACTAATAGTATCTGGTTGTGTTGTTAGTTAGAATTGAAAAGGAATTGGAAAATCTGTTGCATGTGATATTGAGGTGAAATCAATGATCAACTTGTCATACTATTGTGGATATTTGTTTGCCTAAGCTATCTTCCTAATTATTGTTATTCATAATCTTTTATTGTTTTTTTAGTTTTGCATTCTTAGATTTAGTTACAAATACAAAACCCTCGTGTTACTTGTTTGACACAAAATTCATTACAAAAGATAAAATCTGTCTCCCTGTGGATTCAACCCGGACTTCCTAAAGACTACGATTCTTAGTTAGTTTGGATTCTTTTGCATAGCCGTGATTTGCACAACGAAATCACCGCTATCACTTGGCAACATAATGTCAGGGGTAGAGGCGCGAGTTGGGGAAGGGCAAGACGCGACCGCGTCATGCCGGGTGTGCCCGCGTGATTCTCCATGTCGGCAGTAAGAAGACGAGTTCTTGCTTTACAAGAAAGGAGAAGATCTTGTATTCTAAGAAGAAATATATCTTGAAGATTGTGTTTCTATCTTTAAGTCTTCTTCTCTATTTAAGACCATCATTGATTATTGTAGTTGCATCTACAAAATTGAGAGTGAAATCCTTGGCTTAGTAGTGCCTCCAAACGTAATCATTCTGACGAATTGGGTCAACAAATTCTCTTGTGTTCTTTGTCTTGCTCATTTCTTTCTCTCTTCTCTTGTGAGTTTGTGTGTTCTCCCTTATTGTAGGGGGTTAATTTCTTAACAATTGATATCAGAGCTTGGTGCCTACAATTGCAATGGGGACGGAAAGATTCTTGTGGAGAAGTTTGATGGAACCGATTTCGAGTTTTGGAAGATGCAAATTGAAGATTACCTGTATGGTAAAGAACTTCGCTTGCTTTTGGGAGAGAAGCCAAAGGACATGAAGGAGAAAGAGTGGAAGTTGTTGGACAGGAAGGAAATGATTGCAATTCGCTTGTCCTTGTCTAGGAACGTTGCACACCACATGGTCAAGGCAGAAACAACAAAGGGATTACTTGCAATTCTGTTTGCTCTATATGAGAAACCATCAGTGGTGAACAAGGTTCATCTGATGTGACGACTATTCAATTTGAGGATGAAGAAGGACACGTTGGTGGACAAGCAGTTGAATGAGTTCAACATGATTATTGCGCAATTGCAATCAGTGGAGATCGATTTTGATGATGAGGTACAAGGCTTAAATCTACTCTCTTCTTTGCTTAAAAGTTGGAGTGGGACTGTTACCGTGGTTAGTACTTCAGAGGGAAAGGGGAAACTTAAGTTTGATGATGTAAGTGATATAATCATAAGCGAAGAGATTCGCATGAAGGAGTCGGGTTCTACATATGGATCATCTTTGAATGTAGGATTTGATTCTAGGAAAAATGGAACAGGGGTACATATGTTGAAATCCAGAGGGAGGACAAGCTTGCCAATGAGAAAAGTAAAATCAAGTGTTGGAACTTTAATGAGTTAGGTTACTTTAATGAGTTTTAGGTACCAAAAGACAAGTTGGTGAACGCCACAACAAAGGACAATGGAGATGCTTTGATTTTGAGTTTGAGGAGTCGATTGGGGTCTTGGGTGCTAGACTCAGGTGTGTCGTTTCATTCTTGTAGTGATTCCAAAATTATGGAGCATTATCCCTCTAGGAATTTTAGGAAGGTCTATCTTGTTGATGATGAGAACTTAGAGATTGTGGGGGAAAGGAGATGTTCAAGTCAAAACTTCTAACAAATATACACTAATGCTGCATGGGGTTAGGCATATTCTTAGCTTAAAAAGGAACTTACTTTCTGTTGGGTAGTTGGATGATGAGGGTTATGAATTAACCTTTGGGTGTCAGTGTGTCGCACGTGGAAGATTACCAAGAAGGCCTTGGTGTTGGCTCGGGTTAAGAAGGAGGGGACGTTGTACATGACAAGCAACATCCGAGATAGCATTGTTATTGCATGAGCTAATGATGATGCATATTTGTGGCACTGTCGTCTAGTTCACATGAGTGAGAAAGGGATGTAGGTTCTGTTTTCAAAGGGGTTTTGTCGAGTCTCAAATCTATTGAAGTAGGTTTGTGTGAGGATTGTGTTCTTGGAAAGCTAAAAGGGGTCAGTTTTTGAAGTGGAGTGATGTGAACCCGTCTCCGAAAGGATTCAAGTACGCCTTGAGGATCTTGCTTTGACCGTTTATTGGGTCTCAACGATGAGATTTGTCAAAAGCTTGTGAGATTTTTTAAAGGGGATCTCGATCTTTAAGAGATAAGAAGCACTCGATTCAAGGGAGAAACGAGTAAGAGGGAGATAGATTTGAGGGATGGTTTTGACACAGAGATCCATGGATTATTGGAAGATTTACAAATACACATACCTTTACTAGTCACTCTTAACTATGACAACAATGCGACTCAACACAGTTGCAAACCTGGTGTTTCATGAATGAACCAAGCATCTCAATATCAACTATCACTTCAATAGAAACAAGATTCATGAAGGTCTCCTTTAGACATCCTGCATCAGTTCAAGCACTCAAGTTGTCGATATCATGACGAAGCCCTTAAGAGAAAAACAACACTTCTTTCTACTCAAGTTAGGACTTCTTGATCTTACACCATGGCCAACTTTTGGGGGGGGGGGTGTGAAACATATGCATTTTGCATTATGTTACATTATCTCTTAGGGCATTTTAGTCTCTTCTTGTTAGGAGACTCTAACCTTTCTATCCTTCATGTCCTAGTATAAATGATGTAATAACAAAACATTCACTTTTGAGGGTTTCAATTTTTGTGCTCATCGAGCCACCTCTAAATGGAACCCTTCCAAAATAAACAATACTATTTTATTACTTTCCAAGATCGGATTCCAACAAAAACTTAAGCTTTTCAATTTAGATTTACTTGTGTTGGTTGAATTGGTTTATAAGTATAGGATAGAAGACAAGGTAGAGAAACTAGGAACTCAAGTAGGTTTCTTGGAACTGAGAAGTTCGCGTCTTGCCATTGTAATGAAGGAACTATCAGTGATATAAGTAGACCATTCAAAATCCTCTAAGGAGGTAGAGGTTTAGCCATTCAACTAGTTTGTTGACGAGGGGTTCCTCTATAAGGAATTGTGTCTTTATTACTTACATTAAGATTACTTTTGTTGTCCAAGAAACTGTCTTTATACAATTCCTTATTTGATTTCTAAAGCAGGTAGATCCTACAATTGGTATCAGAGTAGGCGCTCTAGATTGTGCGTTACATACATGTATTGACAATGAGTTATGAGATGTACTTGATCGGTTTAGGGAACATCAAGCTCCCTTGTCTCATTGTTGGATGATTCGAACAATGGCACCCTCATTAAAAATTAGATCCAAAGTAATGACTTTCAAGCTTGGAAAGTCATTTAAATTGGAAACTTCATTGTTAAGGAAGACATCAAAGATGATATCATGTATTGGAACACACAAAGATTGATAAATTCTCCTTGAGGGTTGCCATTCAAATTACTTGAGTATATATAGAGATTACAAGGCTTGTATAATAAGTTAGGTCAATAATATAAATATACGTGCTATTACACCCCCGCAGTCGAAACGGGAGGAGACCTAACAGTGAGACTGTCTCTAAAATCAAGAAATAATTTTCGTGGCAAACCTTTGGTGAAAATATCTGCATATTGAAATGATGACGGTACATGTAACACACGAACATGTCCTAATGCAACCTTCTCTCGAACAAAATGGATGTCAAGCTCAATATGCTTGGTGCGCAGATGTTGAACCAGGTTATTGGCCAAGTACGTGGCAGACACATTATCAATGTATACCACCGACGCATGGGAGAGTGGACAATAAAGTTCAAGGAGAAGATTTTGTAACCAGGAACACTCGGCGACGACGTTGGCAACACCCCAATATTCTACCTCTGCACTGGAGCGTGAAATGACGGACTATCGTTTGGCAGACCAAGCCACCAGTGTGTCATTCAGAAAGAAACAATAACCAGAGGTAGAACGACGAGTGTCAGGACAACCTGCCCAGTCGGCATCTGTGTAAGCAACAAGTGATGGAACAGGGGCCGACTGTATGGTGATGCTAAGAGAATGTGTACCGTGAATATATCTAATAATGTGCTTCAGCGCTACAAGATGACCATCTCGGGGATCATGCATGAACAAGCAAATTTGCTGAACTGCGTAGGAGATGTCAGGGCGGGTGAATGTCAGATACTGTAGAGCCCCATCTAGACTCCGGTATAGTGTAGGATCAGAAACTGGTTTCCCGGCATTAGCACTGAGCTTGGAACCACAATCAACAAGAGTCATTGCAGGGTTACAAGAGGTCATACCAGCACGATCAACGATCTCTCTAGCATAAGCAGCTTGAGAGAGGAAAAAACCAGAGGATGTTCTAGTAGCCGAAACACCCAAAAAATAAGATAGAGGGCCAAGGTCAGACAACACGAACTCATGTCCGAGTAAGGTGATAATTTCATCCCGAAGAGAGTCTGATGAGGCAGTCAAGATGATATCATCAACTTAGACAAGAAAATAAGCAATCATAGCACCCCGACGATAAATGAACAAAGAGGAGTCAGACCGACTACTGGAGAAACCGATCCGGAGCAAATAAGAAGCAAAGTGTTGGTACCAAGCACGAGGAGCCTGTTTAAGACCGTAGAGAGACTTCTTCAACAGACATACATGTTTGGGACGATCAAGGTCCACAAATCCAGGCGGCCGAAACATGTAGACTGTCTCATTAAGCTGACCATGCAAGAAAGCATTCTTGACATCCAACTGATGAATGGACCAAGCGCGAGAAACAACCAAATGAAGAACCAGTACGTATTGTAGCTGGCTTGACAACAGGACTGAATGTCTCCCCACAATCAATAGCGACCTCTTGAGATTGTCCATTAGCCACAAGACGAGCCTTGTAGCGGTCCAACGAACCGTCAACTCGCAACTTATGGCGAAATAACCACATACACCGTACCACATTAGCCCTAGAGGGCCGAGGAACCAACACCTAAGTCTGATTACCAATAAGAGCCCGATATTCACCGGACATAGCTGCATACCAATTTGGTTCAAGAAGGGCAGTTTTGTGTGAGGAAGGTATGGGAGACAGGGTTGGTTTTGAAGCTTTGACAATGTTTAGGTCAAACAAGCATCGGGGTTGGAAAACCCCGCACTTGCTACGAGTGGTCATAGGATGGAGGTTTTGAGTTGGCGGGATTGGGGTCAGGGGTGAGTTAGTGTGGACAGGGCTTGGTTCGGCGGGGAAATGCTGAGCCGCGGGCGTGGGGGAGGTACCCGCAGGCGCGGGAAAGTGACCCGCGTGATGCAGTGAAACTAGCCATGTCTCCTACCGACTTCGATGATTTGATTCGAGTGCCATATGATGGACCTATTACAAGGAGTCGAGCTAAGAAGCTTGCTCAAGGGACGATAGCGATCTTAGTTCGATTGGCAGCTATGGTTGAAGATTCAAACAAGACAAGATGGGTTACTTGCATTCGACATCAGCTAAGCCCAGATTCTTTGGATTAATATGTTGGGTCGAGTTTCACATTGAATGGGGCACTATTTGCTACTTTGGGCCTTGTTCACCTATATTTCCTAATTTAGATACATGGAATAGTTTGTCTCACTTAAGGGCTGAATTTAGTAAGTGACCGGGTGAGATAAATTGTTACATGGGTCAAAGTCAACTCTTTGACTTGACCAATCTAAAGGGGGAAAATATCTTTATTATTATTTCTTTTATGGAACAATTTTATTTCAGCAAATAGTTGTAGAATTTCGGTCATAGGCATATGTTAGTGGTTGATTATTCTCTCTCTTATCTTTTGTTATCTTTTATTTTGTTAGGAGTTTCCTTAATTAAATAAGTCAGATAAATTTTTATTTGATTTATTTAAATTAAGGGGATCTAGTTAGTTACTTTTATATTATTTTATGATATCTTGGGAAGCAAGACAAAGGCCGAAATTACCCTCCTAGGGTCGGCCATGTATTTGGCTTGTTCTCCAAGAGATCTCACTTGTACTCCTTTAAATACTTTGTAATTTTCATTCAATAAAATTCAGCTTGAGATTAGATAAACCCTAGAAAATGCTTTATCTAGTCTTTGGGCCACAAAATACACTTGTGATTGCAATTGCTCAATTCGATCATCATCATCAACCGATCTCATCTCTCTCTCTCTCTCTCTCTCTCTCTCTCTCTCTCTTGTGTTCATCAAATTTGGTTTATTGTTTTGGTCAATTGGATTGTTCTAAGTTGATTATTAAAGATCAAACTTAGTTAATCAATCAGATTTAGCGTTAGAGCCAATCCGATTGAACTATCCAGTTGATTATCTCGTGAATCAAATTCGTTTCAATTTCGTATTCATTGTGTCGTTTATTTACTTGTCACGCAAGCATTAACATTGGAAGCAAATTCAGGTTGGCTAATTCGATTACAATGCAAGATCGGGACTTGTGTGGGTCAAACGAGATCAACGAGGAGTAATCTGAGGCGATCACGTATCAAGGGTCATCAAAGGGCCGTTAAAGTTGTGAATGTTGCGTTGAATCCGAGATTGCAGTGAATAGAAGAGCAAATTTCGGCCTTTATAGAGGCCTCACAATCAATTCAAAAAGACGCCCCTTCTCTACAACAACAAGTTGACCCAAATCAAGCATCCGATAGCAACAAAGGCAAACAACAACTACAAGATGAAGAGCATGATCTACTTGCCAACTATCCCGGAGACCACGACCTCTAAGGCCACTACTCACCTACTGGTGGCCGAGGATAAGGGCATGGCAATGTTACAAGGCAGCCGCCGATCACCCACCAACCACAATACACACGGCAATCGACGCATATCCATCAAGCCACTCATCGTCAACAACAACAATTTAACAATCCTTATGATGACGTGACTTATGGCTTTCCCGGGGAAGAACAAAACCCATGGCATCCTCCCCTTGATGATTTCTACAATCAAACTGAAGATGTAGAAGAAATTCCACCGGCTTATGAAGTAAGGAGGCCGAATATCAACAACAACAACCAACAAATGGCTCAAATTGGAAAACGGGATATAAAGATCAAAATTGAACAATTCAGTGGAGAGCTTAATCCCTAGAAATATCTAGAATGGGAGCAAGCTACTAGCTTCATTTTAGACCATATGGGCTATGAAGAGTGGGAGAAAGTTTCTGTTGTTGTGATTCACTTTGTTGGAACCGCTAGAAATTGGTGGTTTCGAATGAAGGAAGATAGAGCCCGAAAGGCTTTGGCACCCATTGAGACTTGGAGCCAGCTGAAGTTTGTCATGAGAATGCCAGAAGAACATACCGAGCACATGAGTCTTAAAGTTGTCACCTGCAAACAAGGAACCGAGTCACAAACCAAGTACTTCAATGATCTTGAAGATTTGAGATTCAAGGCTGGAATTCATCACTCTCAAAAGTCTTTAAGGACCCAATTTATGGCTGGACTGAATCAATCAATCAAAGACACACTTGATATTCAATAAATTAAGGATCTCAATGCATTAGTACATTCAGACCAACTACTCTATGAGCAACAACAAAGGAAGAAGAAGGAAGCTTGGAATGCTCCAAAAAGGTATCCATCTAACTCTAGCTCAAATTCCAATTCCTTTTTTCCTAACCCTTCTATGCAGCAAAAGGGAGCTTTTAACTCACCTAGACCAGGTACACAAGCCCCTAAAAGCTCCACGAATGCACCTCCAATGCAACAAAGAGCACGTGACATAGTGTGCTACAAATGCCAAGGACGAGGTCATTATGCTAAAGATTGCCCTAATAAAAAACAAGTACTCCTTACCACCCATGGTGGTTATATGAGTGATGAAGAAATAGCTCCAAATCAAGTGGAGGAGGACAATCTTAGCAATGAGGTGGACGACATAGAGGCAATTGAACCTGATTGCACGGAACAACCCTTAACTTTGGTAACCATGCGTACTCTTACTTTACAAGAAACACCTAGGCTAGATCAAAGGGAAAACATTTTTCATACTAGCTGTGCAGTGAAGAATCAAGTTTTATGCATGATAATTGATAGTGGTAGCTGATGTAACATTATTAATGCTAAAGTAGTTGATCACTTGCAATTGAAAACTCAACCTAGGGCTACTAGTTATGGTCTTAATGGAATTAATAATTTAGATGGTCCTAATCTTGTTACACATCAGTGCTTAGTACGTGTTTCCATTGGCAATTATGTTGATAATATTATGTGTGATGTGGTAAACATGGAATTCACTCATATCTTGTTAGGTAGGCCATGGTTATTTGATAGGAGAGTTATTTATGATGGCATGCTTAATACCTATTTGTTTAACTATGACGGGAGTAGAGTTTCTCTTCTACCATTGTCGCCCCAACAAGTTTTACAGGACCAGGTACGAAGAGACCAAGCTAAGGCACTAAGGCGTGCCAAGGAAGAGAAAGATGCGTCCGAAGCATCGGCCAAGGCAGCGACACGGCGCTCGGCGCCCGACGCAATCGCAAACCATAGTGGTATTTCCCAGCTTCCAGCTGGGCATTCTGGCTCAAATTTTGGGAAAACATCATAGACATGTGGAGATACTAATTGGGACAAAAAACGCCCAGACATTCGCCCTAAATTGTCGAAAGTGCCGAGCAACACTCCAGACGACGCAGTTGAGACGAAAACGGGGCTATCTCCCAATCCACTCAGGCGTTCTGGCTCAAATTTTGGGAGCAACTCAAAAATTTAGAGAGCTACAATCCAGGAAGAAAAACGCCCTAAAATTGACCCTAAAATCAGTTTAAAAGGCGGAGTAGAAAAGCGCTCTCTAATAGGACAGTCTAATACTTCTTTCCCTAACTCTTATTGTTTGATTCTTATGAGGAAAGAAATACTAATTATAAATCAAGATATTTATCATCTTCCAAAGTGTATTCAGGATTTTTTACAGGGATTTGAGGATATCATGCCAGAAGAGTTGCCAATAGGCCTTCCACCAATTAGGGGCATTGAGCATCAAATTGATTAGGTGCCTGGTGCTTCTTTACCAAACCGTGCAGCATATAGAGCAAGTCCAGAGGAGACAAATGAGCTGCAAAGACAAGTGCAAGAACTCATGGAAAAGGGCTATGTACGTGAATCACTTAGCCCTTGCGCGGTTCCGGTGATTTTGGTGCCAAAGAAGGATGGCACTTGGAGAATGTGTGTTGATTGCAGGGCGATCAACCAAATAACAGTTAAGTACCGCCATCCCATTCCTAGATTAGATGATATGCTTGATGAATTGCATGGTGCTAATTTCTTTTCTAAGATTGATTTAAGAAGTGGGTACCATCAAATCAGAATGAGGGAAGGGGATGAGTGGAAAACTGCTTTTAAAACTAAGTATGGCTTATATGAATGGTTAGTAATGCCTTTTGGACTGACTAATGCACCTAGTACCTTTATGAGGCTTATGAACCATGTTTTAAGAAGATACTTAGGGAAATTTGTAGTAGTCTACTTTGATGACATCTTAGTTTATAGCAAAACTTTGCATGAACATGTAGATCATCTTAGGGTTGTAATGGACACTTTGAGATTGGAAAATCTTTATGTCAATTTAAACAAGTGTTCTTTTTGCTCAGAATCTACTGTTTTTCTTGGTTTTGTTGTGTCTAAAGGCGGATTGAAGGTAGATGAAGAGAAGATCAAGGCTATCAAGGAGTGGCCACAGCCGACCACACCAACCATGGTTAGATCCTTCCTCGACTTGGCTGGCTTCAATAGACGATTTGTGCGTGATTTCAGCACAATTGCATCCCCTCTCCATGAGCTTACAAAGAAGGATACATCATTCAAATGAAGAGAGCAACAAGAGAACGCCTTCAACACTTTGAAGGACAGGTTGTGCAAAGCCTCGGTGCTCCAGCTCCTTGATTTCTCTAAGGCATTTGAGATTGAGGTGGATGCATCAGGCCATGGCATAGGAGGCGTCCTCTTGCAAGACAAGAAACCCATAGCTTACTTCAGTGAAAAGCTTAGTGGGGCTGAGTTGAATTACCCTACTTATGATAAGGAACTTTATGCTTTGATTAGGGTTTTGAAAACTTGGTCTCATTATTTGTTGCCTAAGGAGTTTGTCATTCATTCTGATCACGAGGCCTTGAAATATTTGAAAGGCCAATCAAGACTCAGTAGGCAACATGCAAGATGGGTTGAGTTTATGGAGACCTTTCCTTATGTTGTTAAGCATAAGAAAGGCAAAGAGAATGTGGTAGATGACACCCTTTCTCGCAGGTACGTTCTCTTGAACCAATGTGATGTGAAAATCCTTGGATTTGCAATGATTAGGGAATTGTATGCTAGTGATCCTCACTTTGCTGAAATTTATAAGAATTGCATGTCTAGGGGAGAAGTTGACTCTTACTTTATAGATGATGGTTATTTGTTTAAAGTTGGAAAATTGTGTATACCTTCATCTAGCATTCATAGGCTGTTAACTAAAGAAGTGCATGAATCAAGAGGATATAGAGGGCTAGAAAAAACGTTAGAAGGCTTAAAAGAACACTACTATTGGCCGAAAATGAGTAATTATGTGCTTAGATTTGTCAAAAGTGTGTTGTTTGTGCTAAAGCCAAATCTAGATTAAATCCTCATGGCTTGTACCAGCCCTTGCCTATTCCTAGTTCTCCTTGGGAGGACATTTCTATGGACTTCATTGTTGGATTGCCTAGAACTAGAAAGGTAGAGATTCTATTTTTGTGGTTGTAGACTGATTTTCTAAAATGGCTCATTTTATTCCATGTCACACGACTGATGATGTTGTGCATATTGTTGATTTATTCTTTAGGGAAATGTTAGATTGCATGGGATTCCTTCTACTATTGTGTTAGATCGTGATGCTAAATTTTTGAGTTATTTTTGGAAAAGTTTATGGTCTAAGTTGGGAACTAAATTGCTATTTTCTACCTCATGTCATCCACAAACTGATGGGCAAACTAAAGTTACTAATAGACCGTTAGGGGTTTTATTAAGAACTATGCTTAAAGCTAACCTCAAACGTTGGGAAGATGTTTTTCCTTTTTTAGAGTTTGCTTATAACAAGTCAATCCATTCATCCACTAAAATGACCCCTTTTGAGGTTGTTTATGGGATGAATCTAAGGACGCCAGTGGACTTGACACCTCATCCATACAAAGGAAAGGAGAGCTTTCAAGCTAACAAGAGGGCTGAGTTTGTGAAGAAGCTACTTGAGAGAACTAAGATGTACTTGGAGAGGAAATCCATGAAGTATAAGGCCCATGCTGACAAGGGGCGAAATTTAGTAAGTGGTCGGGTGAGATAAATTGTTACATGCGTCAAAGTCAACTCTTTGACTTGACCAATCTAAAGGAGGAAAATATCTTTATTATTATTTCTTTTATGGAACAATTTTATTTCAGCAAATAATTGGAGAATTTCGGCCATAGGCACATGTTAGTGGTTGATTATTCTCTCTCTTATCTTTTGTTATCTTTTAGTTTGTTAGGAGTTTCCTTAATTAAATAAGTCAGATCAATCTTTATTTGATTTATTTAATTTAAGGGGATCTAGTTAGTTACTTTTATATTATTTTATGATATCTTGGGAAGCAAGACAAAGGCCAAAATTACCCTCTTAGGGTCGGCCATGTATTTGGCTTGTTCTCCAAGAGATCTCACTTGTACTCCTTTAAATACTTTGCAATTTTCATTCAATAAAATTCAACTTGGGATTAGATAAACCCTAGAAAAGGTTTTATCTAGTCTTTGGGCCACAAAATACACGTGTGATTGCAATTGCTCAATTCGATCATCATCATCAACCGATCTCATCTCTCTCTCGTTTTCATCAAATCTGGTTTATTGTTTTGGTCAATTGGATTGTTCTAAGTAAATTATTAAAGATAAAACTTAGTTAATCAATCGGATTTAGCGTTAGAGCCAATCCGATTGAACTATCCAGTTGATTATCTCGTGAATCAGATTCATTTCAATTTCGTATTCATTGTGTTGTTTATTTACTTGTCACGCAAGCATTAACATTGGAATCAAATTCAAGTTGGCTAATTCGATTACAAGGCAAGATCGGGACTTGTGTGGTTCAAACGAGATCAACAAGGAGTAATCTGAGGCAATCACGTATCATCGCGGGCGCGGGGGAGGTACCCGCAGGTGCGGGAAATTTACTTGTGAAATCGAAGGAAGGGGTGCGACCCGCGGTTGCGGGTGGGGTAGGGGTGGTCGCGGGTTCTTGTCCGTGGCCCAAATCATCCAATGTCGGGGACCCTCTTGTGAGAGGCGAGCTAGCCGGTGAGCCAGTAAGAAAATGAGTGAGGAGAGGTGACACACGATCATCGGAACTTAGGAAGTCCTATGAGGTAGAGGAAACGGGTTGACGCTGAGCAAACGGAAAGACAGATTCGTCAAAAGTGACATGACGAGACACAATGAACTTCTGAGTGACAAGATCAAGGCATATATACCCCCGATGATTTTCGGGATAGCCTAAGAAGACATATGAAGTTGAGCGAGGTTGAAGTTTATGTGCGGTTTGAGCTGACAAATTTCGATAGCAGAGGCACCCAAATACCCGAAGATGATCAAATACAGGCGTTGACCGATATAAAAGTTGGGTCGGACATTTTTGATTGAGATTTGGGGATGGGAGAATGTTTAAGAGATAGGCAGCCACAGAGAGAGCAAATGGCCATAATTTGGCCGGAACAGAAGCATGAAAAAGAAGCGTACGGACCATATTATTGATAGTTCGGATAGTTCGTTCAGCCTTTCCATTTTGAGACAAGGTGTATGGGCATGAGAACCGAAAAACGATCCCATGTAGTTGAAAAAAATTTGATTGAGCAATGAAATTGTGTTTGGACGAATTGATATAAATGAAGAAAATGGGAATAAACTTGGGATTTGAATTTAAGTGGAAATACCCAAAGAAAATTAGTGTAATCATCAATAAACACAAGATAATATTTATGTTCAGCAGAACTGACAACAGGAGAAGTCCACAAATCACTATGAATTAATTGAAAAGGCGAACCAGTAATGATCCTAGAAGGATAAAACGGAAGACGGGCGTGTTCCCCAATTGACACGAATGACAAAGAGAGGAATCATACACTTTATTGCAACTAGGTAGACAAGATTTCCTAAGTAAATTAAAAATAGGAGCTCCCGAGTGACCGCAACGAGCATGCCAAACAGGAGACGACACAGCAGACAGAGACAAAGGGCTAGACGTTTTGGTGATGGGGTACAGCTCGCCGAAGTTAGTGCATCTCATTCGAGTTGTTCCCGTTGGAAGATCCTTCACAGAAAAACCGTATGGATCAAACTCAACATAAACATTATTATCAGCAGTGAATTGGCGGACAGAAATCAGGTTTTTTATTATATTAGGGGCAACAAGAACATTACGAAGGTAAAGAGGGTGGTCTTTTGTAGGGATCATTGCGGTACCATGACCCAAAGTTGGTATGCGTGTGCCATCCCCGACAATAACAGAAGTAGAATTACTCTTAGAGGTAAGGAAAGAGAGCATACCTTGGTTGTTGGTCATGTTGGAGGAGGCCCCCGTGTCTATACACCAATTGTTGTCCGACGGGTACAGGGTCATCGAATTGAATGCCCGAGTCAGGTCCGTAGTAGGCATAAAACCAGCATAAGGATTCGTAAACACGTTGTTGGCCTGTGGATTTTGTGCCCGAGGAGCCGCACCAAGTATGCCTTGTGGCTGTACTGTAGGGTAGGGGCAAAGTCCCAGATTCTAGCCTGGAAATGGCCAGGCCATAGACTGAGAAGGCTGCTGAGATTGCCCGAGAATTTGCATCCAACCGAAAGGAGTACGCTGTAAGTGATCAGCGCCACGCCCGCGACCGCGGCCACCCCGCCCGCGACCACGGCCACTATTCTGGCGACCCCCGGATTCAGGCGAAGGCGAGGGCTGCGTAGATTTTTCCGGCGGTGGAGTGGAGGAGCTAGATGTCGCTGTCAGGGCCTTTACGTCGGCGGCAAGGGAATCCCGCTTTTCACGCCGGGTCTCCTCAAGTAAGACCATCGATCCCGCTTGTGCGAAATCCGGCAAAGGTCATGTTTGTTGTATAACTAGCCACCGTATCATATTCGAATGACAACTCGGCAATCATCTGAATGACCATCTGATGTTCAGTAAGAGGAGGGTCAACATTCTTTAATTGATCAGCAAGATCCTTGATTTGTTGACAGTAGGCCGAAACAAAGGAGAAAGACTCCAATCGACAGCGGGAGAATTCGTTCTAAAGATAGACAGATCTGGTCTCTTTGTTATCTTGGAAGATGTTCTTCAACTTGGTCCATGCCGAAAGAGCAGTGGCGTCGGACTCTAAGATTGTGAGGAGTAAATTCGACGATATCGTAGCATAGATCCATTGAAGAATTATTGCATCCAATTGATCCCAGAGAGCATCATCAACATCAGCGGGGCGAGGGATTGACGCGTCGATATGATCGAGAATGCGATGAGCACGGGCAGCGACTTTGAACAATTCAGCCCACGAGTTGTATTTCGTGTTGGAAACATCCAAAGTGAGCGGAATGAGATTTTTTATGTTGGAGATGGCTAAGGCTGAGTGAAACGCCGGTTTGGATCCGTGATATCCGCTTGTCTCCGTGTGATCCTTGAGAGCGGAAACCACCGGATCTTTGTTCTTGGGCGTTCTGTGGTTGGAAGAACCGCCTCCTTCTTTGCCAGACATGGCAGAGGGCTAATTTTTGTTAGGGTTTGATGAGCCGAGGGGAGCGGCGTGAAGGACAGGCAGCGGCCGGTGCTAGGACCGGTCGGTAAGAGAGGCTGGGGAGGCGGCATGCGACAGGAGGCGGTCGGTGGAGGGGTTGCGCGGAGAGAAGGTCAGCGGCAGCGGAGGGGGGTCGAGGATTAGGGTTAGGCACGAATGACCGAACCGCTCTGATACCATATTGGAACACAGAGATTGATAAATTCCCTTTGAGGGTTGTCATTCACATTACTTGAGTATTTATAGAGATTACAAGGCTTGTACAATAAGTTAGGTCAATAATATAAATATACATGCTATTATCATGAAGTGAATATCCAAAAGGTGATTACGCTCACCCCGGGCGCCCCCACTGTACCCTGCCTAGGTCATCATAGAGGAGGTAATCAGCTAAATCACGGGATATGTTACGCAGCGGCTAGGAATCGAACCCGAGACCTTACGGTCCCATTGAGGAATCGAACCCGAGACCTTACGGTACCCTGCCTAGGTCATCATAGAGGAGGTAATCAATCCTCTCTTTGCCATTGCGCCATGTGTCTCGTGGGCATCACGAAGTGAATATCATCAAGTCTTTGATGACGGTTGAATATCATCAATGCTTTGATGACGGTTGAATACCATCAAGTCTTTGATGACAATTGAATATCACGCTTGAAAAACGTCACAAAAAATAAAAAGATTGGTCAAAATTGATGAACAGTCGGCCAACACAACTCGGATTGATCGAGTCAGATCACAAGGGAAGGAGGGGGAATGGGTTAGTTGATTTTTGTTAGACATGGAAATAAAAGTTTTTTTGGGTACTAACACCTAAAAAATGTTTCCAAATTTTATTAATTACCAAAATCACCTAAACTTTTGTTAATTCAAACAACAAATGTGGTGGAACCTGGATCCGTCCCACTGCGCATCAAACTCCATTTTGATTGGGCGTTATTCGATATGATAAGCAACCATAATTCAAAGGATATATGTAAGTTAGAAGTACCACAATTCCTTTCGAATAATGAATTGGGTATAATAGGGATATATATTATATAGTTATATTCATAAGGTTATATATTGTAATTAAGGTAGAATAGATGATCGTACTCATATATATTGTAAAATGGAACATTCTGGGACTTGTGAGAAATGAATCTCGTTCATGGTATCAGAGCGCGCCCCCAATTTCGAGCCCTAGACTTCAATCTGTGAAATCCATGTCTTCTTCCCAAATTGATAAGTGATTCACCCTTCTTCCTCATCAATTGTCCTCTTCATCTTTTCACTTGAGCTCTCTTTCTCTTTGCTTCTATAATGGCTGACAACACAACTCGACAAACATCGGGCTCCTCTGCTGAAACGCCGACCTCCTCCAATGCTCCTATCCCGGCGACGACATCGATAGTAACCCCGGTGATGACGGTCTCATCTCTCTCTACTTTGGGTCTGGGAAATGTGTCTCTACCATCCCCAATCATCACTCCTGCTTCTCTATTGAGTACATCTTCAACTTCTCAACCATTGGCCTCTTGGAACTCGATCACTTCTGCTCCGCTTGTTCCGCAAATTCTCATTCCACCTCCGGTGACTAGTTCTGCACTTGGAGCCTCACTCGACACTTTTGGCTTCTCCAGCTTTGCCGCTTCGTCGTTCTCCAGCTTCTACTGTTTCTCAGATGGCTCCTGCAAATCTCATTTTCCCTTTTCAAGGATTTGGTTTGCCTTCTCCAGATTTTAATATGCCTGGAAAATTTTGGGTTGATGCTGTCTTTTCTGTTGTTTTTGTTATTAACCGTCTTCCTTCTCCTGTGTTACAAAATCGCTCACCTTTTGAAGTGTTGTTTGGTTTTTCACCTAACTATTCGTTTTTACATGTCTTTGGGTGTGAATGCTTTCCTCATATTAATGTTCAACCATCTCATAAGCTTGCATCTCGTTTAGTTCGTTGTGTTTTTATTGGATATGCCGCAGATTATAACGGCTATCGTTGCCTTGATCCTTCAACGGGTCGGGTTTACATAAGCCGACATGTCAAATTTCATGAAAATACTTTTCCTTTTATTCACCTTCTTCCCTCTTCTTCAACTCCCTCTTCTTCACTTTCTCTAGACTTTGACTGGTCTCCCACTATTACTATTGATTCTCGTCAACCACCTTTAGATGTCTCATCCATGTCTCCATCTATACCCATGTCTCCTTTCCGGTCTCGTGTTAACTCTTCTTCTCCATCTCCGTCTCCCTCTTCTCCTTCTCCTCCCTCTTCCTTGCATGGTATGTCTCCTTCACCTAATCCTTCCTTTCCTCCCGATCCTCCCTCTCCATCGACCCCTAATACATCTACTGATTTGTCCTCTTCTAGTTTTGCTATTATAGTGCTAATTCTCAAGCTCCCACTAATGTTCATCCCATGCAAACACGTTTAAAATCTGGTATTTCCAAGCCCAAAACTATTCTTTCCCTAAGTGCTTAAACTACCTTACCTGATCCTACTACCTTTACTCAAGCTTCTAAATTTTCTCATTGGCGAGATGCTATGGCAGAAGAGTTTAATGCATTAATTGCAAATTCTACTTGGGATTTGGTGCCATCTCATCCTAATCAAAATCTTGTCGGTTGTAAGTGGGTTTATCGGACTAAGTATAACTCTGATGGAACTGTGGAGCGGCATAAAGCTCGATTGGTTGCGCAAGGGCTTCATCAACAAGCAGGTATAGACTACCACGAAACTTTTAGTCCTGCTGTTAAACCCACCACTATTCGTTTACTTCTTTCTTTAGCTATTTCTTTATGTTGGGAGGTTCGTCAATTAGATATCAAAAATGCATTTTTACATGGTCATTTGCTCAAAGAAGTCTATATGAAGCAACCTCCGGGTTTTGTCCATCCTCAATATCCTAACCATGTTTGTAAATTAAGAAAAGCTATATATGGTCTTAAGCAAGCACCCCGTGCTTGGTATTATCGATTTAGTTCCTTTTGTGTTCTCATGGTTTCGTGGTAGCGCGGTCAGACACATCCATGTTTATTTATCGCCATGGTCCTTATATTCATATTATTCTACTTTATGTTGATGATATTCTCATTACAGGAAACTCTTCTAATCTTATATTTCATGTTATTCGTCTTCTTGGTACCCAATTTCCAGTCAAAGATCTTGGGTCGTTGCATTATTTTTTGGGAGTTCAAGTTGTTCGTACACACTCTGGTATGTTTCTTTCACAACAAAACTACGTAACTGATTTGCTCCGAAAGTTTAATCTTCATACTCTTAAACCTTTGCGTACTCCAACTGTTTCTCGTACCTACCTCTCCTTGCTTGATGGTGAGTTGCTTGTTGATCCCACTGAATATCGGGCTATGGTTGGAGCCTTACAGTACTTGACTTTTTCAAGGCCAGATATAGCATATGCAGTTCATCAGGTATCACAGTTTATGCATGCTCCTCGCACCTCTCACTTACATGTTGTCAAGCGTATTTTTCGCTATTTGCAAGGCACTCTTGATCATGGTATCCACTTTATCCCTTCCAAGGACATTTCTCTTATGATGGCATATTCTGATGCTGATTGGGCTGGGTGTCCGAACAACAGAAGATCAGTCATTGGTTATGCAGTCTTTCTTGGTTCGAATCCTATTTCATGGTGTGCTAAGAAGCAACCTACTGTTTCCAAGTGATCTACTGAGGCGGAATACCGTGTTGTTGCATATACAATAGCGGAAATCCTATGGATTTGACAACTGTTGCATGAAATTGGTATTTTTGTTTCATCTAATGTGCGCGTCTTTTGTGATAATATTAGTGCGACATATATGGATGCGAATCCTGTTCAACACTCCCGTAGCAAGCATATTGACGTTGATTATCATTTTGTTCGAGAACAAGTTTCTTCCGGTACTATCGTAGTCAGGTATTTACCTACAGATCAACAAGTTGCTGATATTTTCACCAAAGGATTATCTTCCAAGCAATTTCACACCTTGAAGCGCAATCTATTCGTCTGTTCTCCCGACCAGATTGAGGGGGCGTAATAGGGATATATATTGTATAGTTATATTTATAAGGTTATATATTGTAATTAAGGTAGAATAGATGATCGTACTCGTATATATATTGTAAAGTTGAACATTATGGGACTTGTGAGAAATGAATCCCGTTCAGGGTAAACCAAAAATATCGTGTTTGAAATGTAACAAAAACTCTTGAACCAATTCTTGGTCGTTCACTAACTCAAGAATGTAAACCATCAAATGCCTCTATCGATCATATTGTACAATACCAATTCATAATCTTTCAAGTCGTTCCAAAAATGATCATACATAGTGTGAGTGGCGCATCTATTGGCCAACGAGCCCATATCATGTATTATGTCGGGTGACGTATTGAGGGCTCCATTTAAGATTAACCATTAGTTTCCCTTTCTTGGCCTCTTCCACAGGTAAGCTAATTTTGTATTCGCCTTCCGCTATAACTCTCGTCAGTGTCACCACACATTTTCCCATGTAGTCCTGCAGTGAGTGTCGTTAAGTCATATTAAGGGGAAATTGGTATTTTTTTATTTCCCCTGTCTTCTCATCAACTATTTCCTTAGTACTAAAGGCTAATGTTTAATTAGAGTTGGGTCAAAAAAGCCGTAACCGAAAAACCGACCACTTTTTTCGGTTAACCATACTGAAAAGAAAAATTATTCGGTTATGGTTAATCGACCGATACTTTAAATGGTTTATCGGTACGGTACGGTACGGTTATCAATATGTTATATGTTTTTAGAAAAAAGAACTATATATTATATAATATATCTAATTAGTTCTAATGGATAATAAATTTATTTTAATAAACACCAAAGAAACAAATATGAAATTGAATTTTACCCATTAATAATTGTGTATTTCTATTTTTTTTCCTTACTTGGCAAACTCTAAATTGTGTGCGATTGATATGATTTTTAAGTTGTGCTAGCTGGAGGATTTTCAATTTTGAGATTCCTCTTCTATGCCTTTCTCAATGTTAAAGGAATTAGCAATTTTTTTACTGAAGATTTTAATTTGCACTTATGGCTGTCTTTCTTGCATAGTTGCATATGAAAATATGTTGTTTAATGTTGCTGCAGTCTAGTTAATTGCATATACATATATGCTTGAAAGGAATTAGCACTTATGGTCTAATCATTGCTAGTTTGCTACTGAAAAAATCACAAGATGTGGGATTTTTGCTACTGACCTTTTGAACATTAATTCATGTGCAAGTGAAAGATGGAATCTGGAGTCATTAGACATTAGAGCTTACATTTGTCTTTTAATTATTAGTCCTCTAATAGTGGCAAAACAATTTTTGATAAAAATGGGATTTGGAGTCCTTAGACATTATAGGTTTATCATAATAAAAGTAATGCATTTCCGCCATTTCATGAATTAGATGTAAAATGTGATTGCATATAATTTAAATTTTAAGTTTACTTTATTGAAAAATGAGGTATTTTTTATATTAAAAATATGATTTTTTATTAAAAAAACTATTTTTCTTTTTAAAAGTCGGTTAGCCGATAAACCGTGCCAAATTTCATGGTTAAACGATAACTAACGGTACGGTTAACCGATGTGTGCCCACCCCTAATGATAATGTTCGTATGCTTCCTTATTCAGAAAGTAATGTGTGGAAAGGGAGACTTACCTTGCCAAATGTATCATGGTCCCAAACTTCCAGGATGAGCATATCATGTACCCCGTTCTCTACAAGTAAGTCGAATGTTTGATTCCAAACCGGATTTAAGCTGTTGTGAACAACCTGATCCACAGGACAGAGAGCTTAATTAAAGTACTATGATACTACAATCTCAAATTCTAAGGCCCTGAAGTCATTTCCACATTAATATTGATCATTTACACTTGCTGATTCTCCTATCAAACCTGGATGATGTCAGACAATCAACTGTGCATGATCAATAAACATAATGACCCAACTCTTCAATAATATCCTAAAGACCCCTAACGATCCGATCCTAAAATCTCAATCACGACGAAATTGTTGGCAAGAATTTATCTCTAATTTAGGCATCATCAAACAATAAATTCAATGCAGAATCATGGATGACAAAGTGATAGAACTTTTCATTTTAGGATACTCACCCTTGTTTTGTTCATTGTTGGGGATTTTTTCATTTTGACAACGACGAATGGATCAGCCTTACCCATCAGATCAGCTTGAGGCAAGTCTTCAGCAGAGATCACGGTAACAGAAAGGACTCCCCGAATGATTTCCTTGTTTTCCCTCGGCATTGAGGATGCCACCATTTCCTCCATGCCAGATTTGAGAGCCCTCTCTAAAGAGGTCATGGAAACACTTGCAGCATAATTATTTATGAATCCATTTTCAAGCTCCTTAGGAGAATACAAGAGTTCCAAGTGTACCTGCAGGGCATATCATGATATGAAAAGTGTAATGGACTTGCTTAGTCAATCTCATGGAAGTCGAAGTTGAAGAAAAACAATTCTTACCTCACCCCTGTTCTTGTTATCTCTCTGGATCTCCAAATCCTTGACTAGTTTTAACCACACGTCTTTCACTTTACCGGGCTGAAGATCCTTTAGCTGGAATTGAGCACAGCCTAAAAGTTGTGACGACTTAAATCCCTCGTCGTCGTAGACTTTCACCACCAAGTGTTGAGTTGATTTGTCCTCAACCAAAAATTCAAAGTGCTCGTTCCAGATCGGATTCAAGTCATTATTCTGAGGGAAGCAAAGAAAACATTTCATAACTCAAAAGTTGTGAAAACTTGAACTAGCTTTCTTGCAGGTATACATGACTTACAATCACTCTACTGGTTTTCATTTTTGCACGAAGAGGGCGCACGTATAACTCGGCAAAAGGGTCTGATTTTCCTATCAAGTCCTTGTTAGTAAGATGCCGGGCTTGCACAAGCTTAACCCTTAGTATTCCATCAGGCTTCAACTCCAAATCACTGCACATTGTCTAATGTATAAGACATACTCACAAAGAAAGCTTATATAAAGATTCCAAATTCTTTTCACTAAAGGTACATCACATTGACTATGATCATACTACTATTAGATAAGATAAATGTTAGGATTTGTTTACTGATAATTTTACTAAATATTCTGTTTTTTATATGGCATGATTTCTCTCAAATAGGTTTATGTACACTTCTTGGGAGTAAAGGCAAGCCCAAGAATATTTGTGATAATTATCCAGTTCTGCAGTTTTTCTTAAGAAATGGAGATAATTTCTATAGCAGCTTTCATAAGCTAAGGCATTTTGAGCATTTGACCGAAAATCTAACCGAAGAAATGATTATGTTTGACATGGAGTGTTCAAATTGTTCTATGTAACCTATCAATTGGGTTGAGTGAGTTCGGTTAAGACATAAGATTTTTTCAGGAACAAATAAGATGCAAGAAGTATGCAGTCTGATGCTTCTGAATACCTGTAATCCCCGGGTATAATAGGAATAATTTTGCGAATTGGCCATGTAATAGAATCCTCAATGGCATCCTTTATGGTCCCCTGCACTTGTATTAATAGTTACATTATGTTCAATAGCAGAATGTAACGCCAACATATTAGGGGGGAAAATAGAAGATGTTTCTTTCCTAGCATGAGTGAAAGAGTCGAATTACGACTAATGACAAACCTCAATAGCATCATAAAGCCCAGGGATTGAAGATATGTCACCACCAACAACTTTGAGAGTGAAGTCCATTTGTTTCTGAAATTAAAAAACCAGGTGATAATCAAGCCGGAGGTTGTCTTAGAAAAATCTCAAATGTTAGGTTTTGATTTTTGGATGGAACAGAATAATTTTTTCTCGCATTTGTGAGTGAGCTATATCAACATTTTACATCAGCTTAACTCAACTGATATGGTCTGATATTTTGACAGAATAAGTTAATTATCTCAATGCATTTGTGAGTGAATAGCATACACATTATCTCAATGACTGAATCCTTATCCTAGAGTCTGGACAGCCAGAAATATTAATTGTGAAAGGGACAGCAATAGTGTTCTAAAACCTGCACTAGTCAACAAAATAAAATGGAGAGGCTTGCTAACTTGGTATAGAATCTTACCTTTTGTCTTAATGAGTAACTAATTGCGCCAAAACCAGGGAGTTCTTCAACTAGAGGCTTAAATATCAGCCTGAAAACACCTGTAAATCCAATATCCTTCACCTAGACAAACATTGAACATAATCAAATCAGATGCCCTTTCAATGATGTGATTAATTAATGTCAATCTTGTTTACCAAACAGATGTGACAATCAAGGAGTGAACTCAGAAACTTTTGAAACTGGTGTTTAATATGCCATTTGTGAACATATACTCCCTCCGTATTAGTTTTTTTTTTTTTTTCATTTTTTAGGTATAATAGTAATTTTGATAATATGCTTGAAAATTGTGAAAAATGCAAGAAAGACAAATTATATCGACACCTGGACAGGCAGTGCAACGCCAAGTCTAGTCTTTATAGCAAGTACAATGCTGGGATTTCCATCCCATTTAACTTCCAACTCCATAGTGATACCATCACTTCCATCTTCAATGATTGACACCCCTAAGAGAATCAGATTATGGATAGAAAAATAAACAGATTCAGCATCCATCGTTATATTTTTTCTCTATTCAAGAAGCGCAAGAAGGGGAATATAATGAAGCGTATCAAAAAGTAAGGGTTCTGAATCCAACTTTTATAAAGAAAAAAAAAAGAATGGCCGTTTTGATGAAATGGCAGAAATTCCGGGTGGGTTTCTGAAAATTCCACAAAAACAGGACAGTCCGATAGAAAAAGGAAGCAACAAATTGGACCTGTAAATTGGGGAGCAACACTTCCAAGAGTGAACTCGGAAAACTTGAGGGATGAAAGTATAACTGGTCTGTACTCTTCGAGAATCGGCTCCACAGATTCCCTTATCAAATGAGACGCCGCCTACAACACCGTCCCAAAGACAGATATAAAATGAAACGGTACAAAACACATTTAACACAATTCCGAGTACTCAAAAAGTCAAAACTAAAGCCGTCGATTTCAATTTAAACCAAATTTTCGTAAAACTGAAAAGGCCAAAATTAACGCATTCGACCAGTCAGTTTTCGCAGAGATTTACAAAATGAAGAGGAAAGAGAGCTTACCTTATCTACGTAGGGCCAGATCTTGGCGAGATGAGCATTGAGCCAAGTCAACTGAGAAGAAGAAACCACGAATCACTAATCAGAGAAAGATTCAACCAAAAAAAAAAAACTAATCAGAGAAAGAAACGACGTCGTTTTCTGGACCCAAAAATCTCCAGCTGATGGTAAAAAGTAAGCAAAAACGACAAGTTTGAAACCAACTCTCTGGCGCTCGGAGAAGACAATCCAGGACGGGTAGTGCGGCGGAGGGAGCAGCTTTCTAGAATCCTCCACTGTCATTCTCGCAAACGCCGCAATCGTCGCAGCCTAAAATAGTTTCGCAATTCGATCATATTTTAAAAAAAAACTAAAATCAAAATTCACTTGGAGTGACCAGCACAAAGATCGAAATGGAGCAATTACTTACAAGATCCGATCGCTGCTTGGATCGCGCATTTTCACAGCGGACGAATAGGACGACGATTGCGATCCCGACGAGGATCCCGATGACCACGCCAAAGAAGAACGGCATTTCAAATTAAATCAAATTACTTAAATCTCCGTCAAAGCAGAGGTTGAGGCGAGGGCGTTGGTGGCAGAGGGGAATGAGGCGAGCATGACTGATCCGAGAGGCAGGGAGAAGTCGATCGAGCTTGTGAGGACTTTTGAGAGCAGTTAGATTTGGAGGGATGCTGACGTCCGAATTTGGACGAAAGAATCTTTTATATGCTATGTGAGGGGAGAAAGCGTCGACGTCGATTTTTGTTTTGTAACTTCCGTCTCCGGAATGCTGAGCTGCCGTGTCCGGGAATTGGTTTAACAGACGCCGTTGACCTTTCACTTTTCTTGCATTTTGATCCCCAAATTTTTAACTTCTCTCATAATTGACCCTAATTTTTCTTATTTGTCTCATTTTTGGTCAGTCAATGCCTCAATGGTATAAAATAGATAAAATTACACAGTATCACCGTAAATTAAAATACTATTCACACAGCCTCACTCATAAATTAAATTTTCGTGGAAAGAACCACCCACAATCCTTACTATAATTAATAATCTCTATCGTCATGTGACGCACGATTGATAACACAAATCCTTCCTTCCATTTGTGATAGGTCCATTGCCCAAAAAAAAAAGCATAAAAATGCAATTTGTAAAGGGAATGTTGTTTTTCATCCGATACAAAACATTCACCAGATTTGATAAGCTATAGAAAATTGAGTTCTTTGACCTGGTTTACTGATAAGCCAGGGAGGGGAAATGCTGACCATATTTATAGTGACACCAGCATGAACCATCTCAAAAAGATTGTGTGTTGTTTGTTTAGGTGCGTTATACCATTTGAGTTTTGAAGAACTGCCCAGGGGATCTAGATGGATTCAAGAACACAAATCAGCTGGCAAATCTCTCACACCCAGACAGAGCTGCAAATGCAGACTACTTCTGTTTATAAGCAAACTTTCAACTGTGTGCAAATGGAACTCTTAAAAAAATCTAATTTACAAGTTACAAAGGAAGAGATGGAAACAGTAGTGGAAAACTTTCATATCATCATATGCTGTGATTCCTGAAAAGAAAGTAAAAAAAACCACAATAGATAATCTGAATATCTGCAAGCAAATTGTCAAAAAACATGGTTCAGAGCTGAAAGTTGGCAACTTCACATTTACAGTGGAAAACCATGGCATTGCACAGGGGCTGTTCTTCATACGACACCAAGATTGGCCCAGGATTGCATCAACACAATTACCCTTTTTGGTTTTTGTAATCCATCCTAATCGCCCAAAGTCTCTCCCCGACGATTTTCATGTCAGGTCGATCCGCTCGTATAGGGGCAGCACATTGAATTGCCAAAGCAAACATCTTCCTCAGAATGTCTGCATTCACCGATTCCTCCATTAGAGGATCCACAAGCCCAACTACGTTGCCCTCGCTGTAGTTATAGAATGCCTGCAGAAACCGTTACTTGACAATCAATGTCGTGAAAGGCGAGCAAGTTTCTACTCAACTTAGAAAAATGCCTCTCCTGTTTTAGGGTCCGTCTCGATTACACTTGATAATGTATTAGACAATCCACAATGGGGTTTCACAGCATGTTTTATATACTAATATAATAATAATTCATAGTACTTTTTGGTATGAAATGAAACTCATCCAAGAGTTGCATAGTGTGAAAGTCTTGGACGGGTTTCATACCAAAAAGTACACTCTTCGATAGGTTTCATACCAAAATGTACAAAATGCTATGAAATATATTGGTATTCACATTGTGGACTCCCTTATACTGCATTATCAAGTGTAATTCAAACACACCCTTAGTTTGAGGTAGGGATGTCAATGTGACAGGTTTACCTATTTGGGTTAGAAAGAAGAAAAGCTTACCCATTTGATCAACACCCTATCGTTGGGTGGCCTTTTTGGGTCTACGGGACGACGTGCAGTCAGAATCTCCAGAAGTAAAATCCCGAAAGAGTAGACATCGCTTTTGGTGGTGAGTTGGTAGGTTCTCATGTACTCTGGATCAAGGTAGCCCACAGTACCTTTTACCTTTGTTGAAATGTGAGTGCGGTCTGCATCTCGAGGACCGACTCTTGCAAATCCAAAATCAGCTACTTTAGCCCTCATTCCGTCTGTTAGAAGAATGTTGGACGACTTCACATCCCTATGAATTATCTGTTTGTCTATTTGCATGAAAATAACACCAATCAGCAAGAGCTAAGAAAATAGCACTCTATTTGATTATTGCAGCAGGAAAATTAGGAGGATGCAAAAATATAAGATGCAAGATTCATAATGAATGGGCTTCAGCTTCATTGCATTTATAAGAAAATAATCAATAGAAAACCACTTCTATGAAATAAATCAAATATACAACTCTGTTAGAAAAAATACCATATATATACTATTAATCCAGTATATGCAAAGCATTTCTCAACGTTTAATTTAAAGAATTTTATGGGGATTTTGTATTGCAAGAATCTAAAAATTGGTTTAAAAATAAAGCTGTTTGAAAGTTGCATCCCTTTCTCTAATAGTGTACACTTTAATTGGCATGTTTAGGAAGGCTTTCTGCGTTCAGTCAATCTACGCAGAGTGAATCGGTCATTGCAGAAATTCTATTCGGAAACAAAAGTATATAGGGAGAAGAGAATAGGGTGTTCTTTACCTGCATAAGTGTGAAGATAAGTTAAGCCATGGCCTATATCAATTGCTATCTCAAGGCGCTGGTTAAAATCCAAGATCTTCCCACGTTCACCTGTCAGGTATTGCAGCAAAAACTGAGTTTTCAACACTTAATTACCAAGAATCTTTTTGTGCTATCCTGACGAAGTAGTCCTCACCATCAAGATGTTGTCTCAGAGTACCATTTGGCACATATTCTGTAAGAATGAGACGTTCGTTTCCTCTGTCAACACAACCTAACAGCCTCACTAGGTTCCGATGATCGATTTTGGACAGAATGTCAACCTCACTGTTGAATTCAGTTGAATCAAAATGTTCCTACACCAAAGTACAAAAAATGGAAATGGAAAAAACCATCCAATAAATTTACAGATGTGTCATGGAAAAGTAGCAAACAGTGTAGAGTACTCAAGGGAAATGCTGCATCAACTTATTGTTTGAGACCACATAGAAATTGCTTTTATTACGAAATCATTGATTGAGAAGTGGAGTACTAAGTTGAAACAAGAAAAGTCCATGTAGGATAAAACTCCCACCACCACTCTTCGATGTTACACTCACGTTTCAAGCGGTAAATTCTATGCGAAGTCAGTGACTTCATCTGCCGCTGGTCAAAACATCATACTTAGAATGCGTTTGGATCACAGTAGATAATGCATAATATTGCACAAAATCTTAAGATGATGAATTACATTCTCTTTAGCATTATCTAGTATGATCCAAACGCAACCTTAGCAAGCAAATTTAATGAAATCTGTTGGTTAAGCTATTCCGTTGTCCACTTCAGTGAAAAGCAATGTCGAGTAATAGTTCATTGTCAAAGGATAACCCAAGGAATATCTTATAATGATTCAAAAAAAAAAAGACATAACAAGCAGTATATCGCATGAGTGTAGCATACCTTTCTAGCTTTTTAGCATTATCTGATATGATTTAAATGCACCCTTAACAAGCAAATTTCAATATTTCATGATATCAATTGGTTAAGCTGTTCCATTGTCCACTTAAGTGAAAAGCAATATCGAGTAAAAGTTCATTGTCAAAGGATCACCCATGGGCAGTCAGTCATTTGGATGAATATCTTATAATAATTCCTAAGACATTGCAAGTAGTATATTGAATGAGTGTAGCATACCTTTCTAGCTCGTTTTATAGCAACCTCCTGACCGTCTGGTAACCGACCTTTATAGACTGTGCCAAAGCCCCCTTCACCTATACAAGAGGATGACGAGAAATTTTGTGTTGCTTTCACAACCTGACTAAAAGTAAGATGCACAGATCCTAATTTATCGGGCTTTGGAGAAAATCGAGGACTGGAAAACATTGGACTTTGTGGTGGGTATCTCATTGGACTGCCCAGGATTCTGTCACTAGAAGAAATCGCTCCAAAGGAGGAGGCTGAATCCACTGCACAAGAAGAGGAAATTGTAATCAATGAAACCATAGAATGGGGAAACGAGTTAAATTTCCTTTAGCTTTGCAAATAACAAGTGAGAAATAATATATGACAAGTATCTTTTCCTTCTACTTTTTCTCTATGCTCAGTTTAGATTTTCTCCATGCTCAGAACTCAAACTTAAAATTTCATGCAAGGAAGAAGAGAACCTTATAAACTCATCTTCTTGTGGTTGTGGGTTTTTTCATTATAACAGAGGGAAGACAAGAAGTTGAACTCAACAAGATCCAGCCATCAAAATATCCAACACTAAATATATGGAACATTACACATTGCAAAAAATGAAAATAAGGCAAAAGGTTTCAACATTCATGTTACTACAAAACGTACTTGAATTTGGATCCCCACGAATATTAGTTTGAGAATTTTCCCTCTTTCTCCAAAAGCAGGGGAAAGCGCAACTGAATATGACCATTCCAGGAACTGAAATGAACATAATCATCGACATAAATGAGAACTGCCAATGATCATGATGTGCATGTTGATTGTCAACAGGAATTGACCCTCTCACTCCATCATGTAAAACTTTCCTAGCAGCCTCGAATGAATGTTCAACTGCAGCAAGCATTATTCAAGTAGTAATTTGCATAAAGCAGTGAGTAAAAGGCTCAGACAGAAAGATTAAAAAAATGACTGAATTAGAGAAACTCGAGTTCACAATCAATGCGATATGAGCAATACAATTTTAATATTTGAGCATCTGATCTTTATTCTATGGACCTTAGCTATAAGTATCACAGATAAATCTTCATTAGATGCAATATTGGTTAACAAAAGCATTGAAGACAATGTCATTTTTTCTTACCTCCACCAGATGCTGGAATCTGTACCCCACAGGCAATTCCCAATAACAATTGCACAAATATTGACAGCCTCAGAGCCTTTATCAAAATTCTATCTGCAGCACAGCTGCTTGCTCCCATTTCTTGCTGTGGGAGGTAAAGCGGTATCTGTTTGAGCTCAAAGTCTCATCTGTACGAAAGTCAATATTATCGAGCATAAGCACGCAGTTCAAAAAGGGGGAAAACAATGCAATGAATGTGCTTTTTTGTAGAATGATGGACAAAAAGAACCTCATTCTCCAATGTTAAATAGTCCAGGAAACCCAAAAGTATATGCAATGGAGCACCAAATCATGGACAAAAAGAAAAACAACCTCAGACGGAAAGTATCTGCTCATTGGAATCATGGACTAAATACTAAACTTCATTTAGTTTGCCAGCAAAAGACACCGAAACTATTCTCTCCCACATATCCTCCAATGGCATATCGCCAGTGTTAAAGGATGAGCTCTGTGCTAACTTTACGTAACTTAACCCCTTTTCATGGAGTGACATCCAAAAGTATAGGGTGAAGGGTTTGATTTGCTAGAACAGACCATAATTGGCCAACCATTCAACTAATTTACACACCCTCCAGCTTATATTTACAGAACTCGAACTAACGGATCCATTTGAAGTAAGACTCTAAGTGATACGGTTCAAAACTGATTAAGATATTATTCTGATTGTATTAATTGGTATCAATGGTTTCCTTAGAATGATTTGCATCCATAGAATATCATCTGATATCTTCCATAGAACATCTTTAGATAGTTTCGCCTAGCTACTTTTCAGTTTTTGTGTTTGGTGGCCTATAATCTCTCAGGCTTAGGATGACACCATACAGAAGGGAATTCAACTTGTTTCTTTTCAATTTGTTTTCTTCATTAAATGACTGTGCACATAAAGCAAATAACAGATTAAGGAAAGTATCAAACCTATTTAGCACAATCTTGTACAATAAAAATCAAGAAACAGTTAAAAAAAGTGGGAAAAAAGGTCTTGAATATCCGATAATCAAACCTAGATGATGAATAGCAAAAGTCAAAGCCCTCTCGTACAGACAGTGGCCTTCACAAGATAAGCAGAATCTTAAGACACACACAAACCCTAAAATTCAAACAGTGAAGATAGCATTCCCTCAATTCAGACAGATTATGAAGGACTCAGGTGAGAAAACAGGGCAAGATTAAACAAAATCAATTCATACCCAATTAAACATTTTTTTGCTGAGAAAAGAATCCAAAAGATGCTACAAACCCATTGTGAGATCTCAGGTTTGAAGCATCTTACTATACTGTTTCAGTGCAGATTTAACACAACAGAAGCAGGAAATTGAAACAAACCTGAAAAGCGGTGCAAATAGAGCTCTTAGTTTGGAGGTCAGAAGATAAGGACAGAAACAAAAAATTAAAAAGGGATTTTTTGGGGGATCAAAGAGAACGAAGGGAGAATTAGAATAGAAGTCAAGTTGCAATGGAGGTGGAAGGCCCAGAAGAAAATGTAGTTTGCAAAGGCTGGAGAATATAATTTCAATAGAAGTCAAGTTGGAAAACGTTGACTGTTGAGGGCTGAGACACGGTTTCTTTCTCCACTCAACTACTTTTCTCATTGTTGAACTCATTCGATATTCAAAAGTCACACTCTAAAACCATGATAAAACTTGAAATGTTGATCAAATTCGATAGCTCCTATCAACTTCTAAGTCCTAAGGTTAAGGCTAGAGCTCAAAAAAAAGGTTAAGGCTATGTTTGTTAAGTCATTAAAAAAACTAGTTACAGTTGCGAAATTAGTTGAGGTTGTAAAACTAACGGTAAAAGTAGTTGAAGTTTTAAAAATATATATAAACACTGTTTGGTAATGTTCAACTAGTTTATTGTATTAATTAATAAGTTAAAATTTCATTTTATTATAGAGTTATTCTTATTTAGAAAATAATTATTTTTTAATTTAAAAAACTACTAAAAACTAGTGCAAAAGCTTTAAAAATTAACTTTGTCAAAAAACTAGTTTACAACTAGTTGCTAGTTTTTATGTGGCAAACAAACAACGTTTATACGAGTTTATGCAACTAGTTGAAAAACTCCAACTAGTTTTTGATACCTAACAAACACACCCTGAGTACAAAACTAGTTTAACACTTGTATTATGTACATGTAATAACTATATAATTTGTACTGTAGTGAGTATTTCATTTGATATATGGAGAGAAATTTCACTCGGTTAGAAAAATTGGATATATTATTTTTGCTTCAATTATTTCACATTGAAAATCAAAACATATTCATTGATTAAAATAATAACAAAGAATCGAGATAAAATACATTTGGGTTTTACGGTGTAAAATGTGAGCACCTTACTTCCGTTAGATCATCTTGCATCTGTGGCCAGGATTAACATACACATTTAAATAAATATCTAAACGGAGGGATATTTTCGTCACTTTGCTATTCATTCATTTCCCACCTTCTCTTTTCCTATTTTGCTTTAGTCTACGCTTTTCTTCCATCTTTGATATGTTTTTCCGGCTAATTCATTCTCTGATATGGTTTCTCCCACTTTCAATTCCCACTTTAAGCATGAATGTAGGTATTTAGGGGGTTTTTGATTTGGAGATTTTTGGTTATTCTCAATTTTGAACTTGAGACTCTATTTAGGGTTTTTTCTATTTGGGAGTTTTTGATTTCGGGACTATAGTAATTCAAACTGTATAAATTTAACAATGTTGTAGTGTTTTCATTGAATTTTCGTGGCTTTGTACTGATTTTTGTGGTGATTTTAGTTTGTTTGGATTGTCACCCACCCATAAGAGAATAATCTTTTCTATGTGAACTATTTTTTTTATCATTGCTAACTAGTTCTTCTTATTTATCCCTTTTGACAACTTGTTTCTTTGTTTTAGACTTAATACATCATATGTTGGATTGGATGTTGTTGTAAGGGTTAGCAACAGGGACATGAATATGATAAAGGTGTTGAATGTCATGCAAGTTGTTAATTTCTATTTTTCATAAATTATGAACCATAATGACATAAATTATGAACCTAACATACCAAATTATGAACTCGTACCATTTATGAACTAGAATATTTCATGAACCTTATTGATAATTGTTATGAACCTAATCGTATAAAGACATGAACCCACAAAATCTTATTTATATACTAGATTACGTGACAAAAATAACAGGTATTATGCATTAAATTTCATGAACTTTATTGATAATTGTGGTGAGCTTAACCCTTTAAAGCATGAACCAACAGAATACCATTTATAAATACATGACACAACATTACTAGTATTGTGATTAAATTTAATGAACCTTATTTACAATTGTTATGAACCTAACTTGTAAGGACATGAACGAATAGACCACCTTTTATGAACTAAAAGTCATGAAGTGTGAGATGAAATATTATGAACATGTGCTTATATAAACATAAACCAAATGAATAAATATCATGAACCATAAAATGTGAATCAAAATAAAAACTATTATCACTTAAAAGACATGAGTTGTAAGATAAATTATCATGAACCTAAGCATATAAAAACATGAACCAACAAAAGAACTACCATGAACCAAAAGACATAAACCATACGAAGAGTTAGCCTATGTGGGATTTAAACCCACATCTATGTGCACATTGCTCTATCATTTGAGCTAATAGGCTACCAAATAACCTCCAACATACAAATAGTGAATGTAGCACAAAACATGAACCGTAAGAACACTGATGATGAACTTTAACATACAAAGTTATAAACCAACAAAAGTCAATGATAGCCATAATCGCCAACAAAATAGGATTGCACCAAATAATTTCCTAAGGAACTAAACCATAATACTTAGTCAAACACCATGAAAATCTATTACAAGCAACTTACAAACTTCAAGAAGAATAAAAACAAGTTCGAAAAATCTTTTGAAAGCCCAACACCTTCTCACACCAAATAATTTCCCAAGTAGCTCACGCACACAAAGTTAGTGTTCTTCATTTTTGAAAAGGCAATCAGCCCAAATCGTTCAAATTCATCCAAGACTCCCATATTCAAATCAATCATCTCAACAAAGCTCATTACCCATCTTAATTTCAAAGGAATTCATAGATCTACCGCATAAATAGTAGTTGTATCAAATTAGGTCTAAAAAACTCATCTTGAAATCAATGTTGCAAATGTATGTCATAGCCCAATTGGAATCGGAATGGAGTGAGCTAGAGGGTGAGATTTCGAGTTTGTGGTGGAGATTTTACAGTAGATCTAGAGGTTGAAGACGAGTCTCCTTATTTTTCCAAAAAGAATACGTGTGTTATGGAGTAATATATGTGAGGGTATTTGTGTCTTGTCATTCGAATTTTAAACAAATTACGCTCCGTGGCATCAAAAATAAATCGCCCCATTTTATTTAATTTTACCTGAATCGGCTTGTTCTAATCACAACCGTTCATTTCTTCTAATTTGACGGAGCATAATTGCTCACAATTTACACTATAACCCTAAAAAGCACCCGAACGTGACTCTAATAACAAAATATGTATATGTAAAGATAGAAAATTGATAAAATACACATTTTCATTATTCAATATATATTTATGAATTTGTAAATATGAAAAAGATTAATATAAAAATTAGGTATACAGTAAACATAATATAAGTTATTAAAATATTTTTTAAATTAATTCAGGTTATGTCATGTGGATTCATATTTTTTTATTAAAATTAATTAAAATATATCATATATTCTAAAAACAATTTATTATATTTTTATTTTTATTTCATAACATATATTGGATATATGTATTATAAAATCTAGGATAATGATTCTATATATTTTAAAATCTAATATTAATATTTTTACTATACTTCAAAACCTAATATAAAAATTGGATGTATAGTAAAAATAATATAAGTTATTATAATTTTTATTAAAAAAATTTGACATTAATTTATTCAAGTAATGTCACGTGTTGTAATTTTATTTTTTTGGTCTTAATGTGGTGTAATTTTTTTAACAAACATAATTTATGCTTTATAAATTATTAGAATAGCTTAGTATACAAGTATTTGGATTATTATTTTAGGATGAAACTCTATCGCCTACGTTTAAACTATTCCTTTCCATTAGTATTAGTCTATCATATCTTATCAATTTATTGTTCTAGTATTTTTTTTATTTTAATATAAATTCTTTATGATAAGGCGCCTTCGAAGTCTCCCATATAGAAAAACATTGAACCAACATCAAATAAACTATCATTCCCTAATCAAAACATCAAAACTCCAACTCTAATAGAAATAAATTGAAAACAAATTCTTACATCCTGTGGTTTTACCTTCGCAATGGGAGTGCAAATCCAATTTTGCCCTCAATTTCCACTTTTATAACGAAGTAGACACTTGTGCACTTGTAGTGATGTGATTATGACACGTCATGAGCAATAGAACCAGTCGGGAATCGACACCGGCGCCAAGGATGGAGCCGGGGTGCACCAAGCGCGCCGGTGCCAAGTGAGGATGTGCCATTTCCGTTGGGCACTTCTCCAATTCTGTCGAGCCATCTTTTGGGAGGGCCTTCTACTCACTGAATGGAGACTAAAGATGCCAAGAATGCCTATGAAAGGTGAGCGGCCAGCCAAGCGCGGAGAAGCTCCTATTGATGCTACCACCGTGGAGCCAAGGACCAAGTCCGATGCTCTTCCATTTTTAGGTCGAATTACCCGGGCCAAAGCTCGTACCTTACGAGAAGATCTCAAAGCTAGACTTTTGATCTATGGAGTGCCAAGGGAAAGTCCAAGTGAAGCGTGGTGCCTTTTGGTGGCAATTGATCCGACCGCGTCGGCGCTGTGATGCTCGGTTTGTATTTGTGTGTTGGAGAAGGCCACGTCATGTGTGGTAGTGTTATTAATGTCATTTGTAAGGGCATATTTGTTAAAACTCAGATACTTCGGGTGGTTGGGGAAAGATGCATCTAGTAGGGGTTAAAAAGCTAGATGACTCATTTTTCCCCCTTAGACAAGATTTGATGAAAACCATTGTCTCCCTTAGAATTTCGTGTGTTCTTAGTTTAAATCAATCCAAATTCAGTTTGTTTTTATTAGATCATGTGTAATATGTTGGTGTTTTGTGAAAAGTCATCAAACCCATTATAAGGATGTTGAGGAAAAGAAGTCACAAAGAAATGTCGATTGAGGAAATTGACCATGTGACTTGACATGATATGATAAGAGAAGTAAAGTGCTCATAGAAAAGGAAAAGTCCAAGAGATGCACACTGACACCGAGGCACGGAACCTCGTATGCAACGACTCATGGCAAAGGGTGCGCCTTGTTGGCAAAGGCGCGACACAAGTAACGCTCGGGCTAGGGCACCGACGCATGGCAAGCGGCACAAGCAACGACGCATGGTAAGGCGCGCCGGTGCGAAGCATGTGCGCATGCATGATGCGGTGGTGGCGACACGAGTGTGCGGGCTGCCTAGGCGCGCCTACGCCTTGGGGATGGCATGATCGAGTGTGTGTGGCTGTTTTGAGCAAGGGGGCGGTGCTCGCGGCGTGCCTAGGGTTTAGGCACAAGGTGCCGAGTACGTGCATTGAGCTAAGGTTTGGTTTTGAGCATAGTAAGAAGTGTCTTATAGTTGTGCAAGTTTGAATGAATGTTTGGAAGCTTTTCTAAGGTTGGTGAAGGTATTATACAAAGACCAAAGCATAAGAATAGCTTGACACATAGTTATAAATACTAGATAGGAGTTTTGAAGCTTCAAACTAGTTTAGAGTTAGCTCTAGAAGCTTAACTAAGCTCTTGACTCAAAGTACTAGCTTTGTAAGAAGCTCATGAAGCTAGGATTTAGCTCAAGGTAGCTCAAACTAGCTAAAGGATAGCTCAAAAGCTTGTTAGTTAGCTCAATGAGCTAAGACTCACTTCAAGCCAACTCAACTAGCTGGATGCTAGCTCAACTAGCTGAGGGCCAACTACACTAGGTAAGTGACCTAGCTAGGTACCTAGCTATGCTAGCTTGCCATGGGCCATGGTGGGCTAGCCCAAGGGGCGTGGCTTTGGGCTTGATGGGCCCCACATATGGGCTAGAGTTTGGGCCTAGTGACATTCCATTTTGGGCTTGTTTTAGAGTTAAGTTTATGGGCCTTTTTGGACGCCTAGAATGATGACTAAGAGAGAGAGAGAGAGATTTGGATAAGGATAAGGGTGGTTACGGAGAGAGAAGAATCTCCTAACTAACTCCCTAGATTCCCTCCTAAATTCTCTCAACTTCCAAACCACTTTTGTAACTTCTAATAACCGATTTTGGACAGCCCTTGGACGTTTATAAATAGGGTGTTTGATCATCCATGGAGGGTGTAGAACAACACACAAAAATCGGTGCATACACACAAATAGTCGGAAGAGACTGCGCTTTGTTTAGTGAGCATTTTCACAAGAAAATACAAACACAAGTGTGTGAGATCATGGATCGTCTTTCACGTGTGGAAGTGAAGGAAGAACCTCAAGATCCATGGATGGATGGTTTCGTCCAAGTGAAGGAAGAACCACAAGATCCATGGCAAGATGGCTTCGTCCAAGTTAAGGAAGAAGAGGAATCGTTTGACTCGAACAAGGTACGTTTGTTGTTGATAGAATCGTCTTGCCAACGTTTCTATTGTTGTTGTTGGAACGTTTTATCTCACAACAATATTACGGAATCTCTTGGCATGGAATAGGGGCAATATTCGTTGAAGGAAAGCTCGAATTATTTGAGTGACTCGTAGCCTTTATCCAAGACAAGTTTATAAACTGTTTTAACTAAGGTCGGTGGTGATTACCTTTATGGTCTACACCTAAACGAGACTACTCTTCGGGGTCTACTCACGAGATTACCCTTCGGGGTCTACTCAAACCGCCTTGACTATCCTTATGGATCTACAAGGGCCGACTTTACTTCAACTTGACTTTGCAAATGCTATTCTTGTTTATACCCTTAAATTCAACAATCTTCAACGAATATTATGTTTATGTTTTTTGCATTGTTGTCTTTGTTTTGTAAAGTTTGAGGATTTAGCTAAACGAGGGGACAAAACGGTTGATGACATGACCTCTTACCTGAGGGAAGTCAAGATCGAACCCCCTAGTCCCATAAGGCTAAACGAAGTGGACAATGGAGGGCTCCAAGACTTCGATGATTGGCTTGAAGAGTACAACCGTGGCATGGTGTATTAGGATTGGTACATCACTAACGTGAGGGTTGAACCCAATCTCGAGAGTGCTAAGGGAAAGGAGGTTCTTGCGCCTCAACCCTCCAAGGCTATGGAGGCTCGTGATCCTAATCACGGACATGAGGGAAGGAAAGTGTACTCGAGGTTCAAGCGACACGCAAGGTCGAAGGCAAAGCACATGCGTGCCAAGCCTAGGATGATCGTCCCTAAGGTCGAGCCTTTGGGGGATGGAGGAGCCGTTGTTGGTGGCACCTATTGGGCAAATTTCTATGGGGATCGAAGGCCAATAAGGCCGGTTTAGTGCTCTTTGTGTGGCGTTAGGCGCCGTACTTGATTTATGCAAGTTTATATTTTTCCTTTTGTACACGTGAGTGTGTATGTTTTAGCATAGAAAGTGTGCTTTAAATTTATGTATGTGTGTGTACCTTGAATAAAGGGTAATAGTATATGATTTGATCGCTTGAAAGTCGATCATGTAATGGTTTATGTTTGTAATAATAAACTATGGTTTGATTTATGAGAATGATCTTAACAACATGTGTGCAAGAAGAGGACTATGTCGTAGTCTTAAGATCTACTTTGGAAAAGTTGATTCTAGGTTCATTCTCTTTTGGATGATCCTAAACAGATTACCCTTGAGTCGACCATTCTTTGATTGGGACGACTCATGCTCTAGACTACCTTCGAGTCTTCTAGAGTAATTAGACTACCTTCGGGTCTACTAATGTAAGGGTCTACTGGATTTCCCCCCACGTGAGAGGGTAACACATGTTGGCCATGAATACACTAAAGAATACATAAAATAGATGGTGAGAGTCTCTTTGATAAAATGCATGTGGAAGATCACTTATGTGATTTCATGAAAACCATGCTTCTTATGAAAAAGGAAATATGATTGTCTTGATTGGTTTAGATTAAGATTTCTTGCATACTTATATTGAGCAATGAATTCATGAGATTCAAATCTCTTATGGCTTAGTCGAACAAAAGTTTGATAAAGGAAGAAAAGTGTCAAGTGCATAGGCTTCGACATTTGGGCACGACTAGAGTCGGTCATGGCTTGATCGGTTTTTGTCGTACGTATATGTCCTCAAAGGATAGTGACTTGAATTTTAAATGAAGTACGGATTGTTGTTGGCTTCTTTAAATGTTGACATGAAATATGCCTTGAATTAACGAAACTAATGTCCAAAGGATTGCCATGAAAAGGAGACCGGTGCAAGCTATGTCTTGGAATGAACTAAGACATGCCCTGGTTTGGGTCATGGCGCGCCGTGGATAGTGCCGGGTCTAGGCACTGCTCTTCGTGGTTCTTGACGTTAGTGGTCGGGAAGCATACGGTGCACCACAAGCGTGCCCATGATGGGGCCGGTGCATCGACCCTCTCGGCGCTAGGCGCTAGGAGACACCGCACAAGGGTCGAGTCGAGGGTGCGCAAGACCAAGGCTTTGGCATGCCCAAGGTTTAACGCATGCCTCGGCGCACCAAGACATGGTGCTCGGCGTTTGGCTTGGTTGGGCTTGCGACAAGGTGAAGGCGCGCTTATGCCGAATTTTGATGTGTCGCTCCTTTAGGAGTGTGGCGCTCGGCGGCGGCGCTTCTTGGCGAGTCTCGAGGCACGACTATGCGTAACACAAGGTGCGCCAAGGCTGGTCATGACCAAGCCTTCTCCATGGGTGGTGCTCAGCGCTTGGCGTCATTGCAATTTTGGAGATTCATAAGGCGCGCCTACGAGAGGCACTTGAGTTTGATTGTTTTATCAAATGGGGTCATACGTAAGTCATGAAATGTTTCCTAATTTTGGAGATGTTAAAGAGTTTTGATTGAGTTTAAAAACTTGGATTATCACATACCACATTAGGCTCTTGGGGTGGCTCATGTTGTATGCCATTAGGTTGGATTGATAGAACTTGTTTGAGAATTTTGAAAGACTGGTTTTAGAACTTTCAATTTGACAAGTAATGGTCTAGAAGAGACCTATGAGGACGTGTAATCCATCATCAGATCGAAGGAAAGAAAAGGAAAGTGTCAATGCGCCATGAAGGCTTGATATTGACAACTTTGTTATATTAGTTATATGGTTAAGAGGACCATTGAGATGACTAAGGCATGAATAATGGCATGTTTAGTGAAAGACAAATCTTGACATGTGTAGTAAACACTTGTGATAAGGTGAATGTCTTATGAGCATAATTCTTCATGTTTCTTTGATAAAAGATTTCTAGGAAAAGAAAGAATCGAATCATCTCATATTGTTATATAGATGATGATCCTATGGAACTCCCAATGAATTGGTGGTTAGGATGAAAGTGGTACATGAAGTGAAAAACTTTATGTTAAAATGGCCAAAAGGAAAAGAATGTCATTTGGGAAGTCTTCTTAAAGACTCTATGTATATACTTGTAGCATGAAGGAAATATAGTAAGTTTAATAACTCTGGTTAAGGAGTTTTAATAAGTCTATATGCAAATGACATGGCTGATTTGGTAAAAACCAAATGAAATGGATGAGATGTGAAGAGTCTTGTCTATGAAGTTCTTCATTGATGAAATTATGAAGATGCCAATGTGAAAAGATGAAGGTGAATTAGATTTTCTAAATCTTCATTTGGGTTAATAATACATTGGAAAGGGAATGGAAATTCCTTGATTTTACACATGTTTGAGACACCTATGGATCAAGAGATACACGGTTCTAGAGTATGTGTATCATGACTTGAGGACTTTCAAGTGATAGGGTGTTGATACCTTGACATGGCCATTGTCAAAGGTATGATGTTTAAATGCTTAAGGCATTGGACGTGTTGAAATGCTTTCCTATGTTGGAAAGGTGAAAATGCAGGTTGGATCACCTAATTATGGAAGACCTTTAGTCGACGATTGGTCATGAATTCCTATTTGGGTGATGGGTGCACATTCTTGAGAAATCTCAAGAGGCAATCTTGCATATGATTCGACTTTGGGTCGGAATTTGACATTTAGGTGTGAAGGGATATTATTTTGAGAAATAATTCACACTTATAGTCATCTCAGTTGAGTTTTGATAAACACAATAAAGTTGTTGATTTCTCTACCGAGAAGATTAGCATAAGGATTTGTGTTAAATTCAATTTGAGGGATGGGGTTAAAATCCTAGTGATCAATCTATGACTTGGACGCCCAATTCCCCCTTATCAAAAGTAAGGACTGAATTCAATGTGGTAGGCCAAGGACATATGGTTGGAGAGCATAAAAATGCCCATCAAAGGAGATGCTCTAGCCTACATGAAAAGGGGAAGTTTTGAAACTTTGTTTCATTAATGAAACTTTGAAAAGTGCCTTGGTAGGAGCACGTTAGAAGTTTCAACTAAGCATATGTGGAAGTGTAAGGCTTCTTCCAAGGGAGTTCTAGGACTACTCGCCTAAAAGCATATGTGAAATGGATATGGGACGTAAAAGCCTTAAAAGCGTCAAGTTTAAAGAATAAACGTTAGGTAAACTCATGTCGTACTATTGCTTGATGTACTTAGACAAGTTGAGTGGTTCAATTCTTAGAACACCACGATTCTTTAGTGCATAATGTCGATATCTACAAGTTGTAAATTCAAATCCTTGGGATATTTACTTCTATGATATAGAGTTTGGAAAAGTTTTCGAGTCTTGATGACATTGCTCAAATGGGGGAGGAATGTTGGTGATTTGTGAAAAGTCATCAAACCCATTGTAAGCATGTTGAGGAAAAGAAGTCACAAAGAAATGTCAATTGAAGAAATTGACCATGTGACTTGCCATGATATGATAAGAGAAGTAAAGTGGTCATAGAAAAGGAAAAGTCCAAGAGATGCACACCGACACTGAGGCACGAAACCTCGTATGCAACGGCACATGGCAAAGGGCGCGCCTTGTTGGCAAAGGCATGACACAAGTAACGCTCGGGCTAGGGCACCGACGCATGGCAAGCGGCACAAGCAACGGCGCGCCAGTGCGAAGCATGTGCGCATGCATGATGCGGTGGTGGCGACACGAGTGTGCGGGCTGCCTAGGCACGCCTACGCCTTGGGGATGGCATGATCTAAGGATTGGTTTTTAGCATAGTAAGAAGTGTCTTATAGCTTTGTGCAAGTTTTAATGAATGTTTGGAAGCTTTTCTAAGCTTGGTGAAGGTATTATACAAAGACCAAAGCATAAGAATAGCTTGACACATAGTTATGAATACTAGAAAGGAGTTTTGAAGCTTCAAACTAGTTTAGAGTTAGCTCTAAAAGCTTAACTAAGCTCTTGACTCAAAGTACTAGCTTTGTAAGAACCTCATGAAGCTAGGATTTAGCTCATGGTAGCTCAAACTAGCTAAAGGATAGCTCAAAAGCTTGTTAGTCAGCTGAATGAGCTAAGACTCAGCTCAAGCCAACTCAACTAGCTAGATGCTAGCTTAACTAGCTGAGGGCCAATTACACTAGGTAAGTGACCTAGCTAGGTACCTAGCTATGCTAGCTTGCCATGGGCCATGGTGGGCCAGCCCAAGGGGCGTGGCTTTGGGCTTGATGGGCCGCACATATGGGCTAGAGTTTGGGCCTAGTGACATGCCATTTTGGGCTTGTTTTAGAGTTAAGTTTATGGGCCTTTTTGGACGCCTAGAATGATGACTAAGAGAGAGAGATTTGGATAAGGATAAGGGTGGTTACGGAGAAAGAAGAATCTCCTAACTAACTCCCTAGATTCCCTCCTAAATTCTCTCAACTTCCAAACCACTTTTGTAACTTCTAATAACCGTTTTTGGACAGCCCTTGGACGTCTATAAACAGGGTGTTTGATCATCCATGGAGGGTGTAGAACAACACACAAAAATCGGTGCATACACACAAATAGTCGGAAGAGACTAGGGTTTGTTTAGTGAGCGTTTGTGTGAGATCATGGAGCGTCTTTCACGTGTGCAAGTGAAGGAAGAACCTCAAGATCCATGGCTGGATGGTTTCGTCCAAGTGAAGGAAGAACCACAAGATCCATGGCTGGCTTCGTCCAAGTTAAGGAAGAAGAGGAATTGTTTGACTCGAACAAGGTACGTTTGTTCTTGATAGAATCGTCTTGCCAACGTTTCTATTGTCGTTGTTGGAACGTTTTATCTCGCAACAATATTGCGGAATCCCTTGGCATGGAATAGGGGCAATATTCGTTGAAGGAAAGATCGAATTATTTGAGTGACTCGTAGTCTTTATCCAAGACAACTTTATAAACTGTTTTAACTAAGGTCGGTGGTGATTACCTTTATGGTCTACACCCAAACGAGATTACCCTTCGGGATCTACTCACGAGATTACCCTTCAGGGTCTACTCAAACCGCCTTTACTATCCTTATGGATCTACAAGGGCCGACTTTACTTCAACTTGACTTTGCAAATGCTATTCTTGTTTATACCCTTAAATTCAACATAATATCGATCAAAGATCGAAGATCCATCCTTGGTGAGTCATATCCAAGAGCGATTCTTCCTAGTTGAGTGGATCAAAGGTGATTTATATCCAATGTTCTAAAAAAACGCTAGGCGGACCCTGGGCGGAGAGGGACCGCCCAGTGCCTAGACGGCCTGAACGGTTGCCTAGGCGGTCCTAAACGGGTGCCTAGGCGGTCTAGACGGCTAGGCGGCTTAGGACCTTCCAGCGCCTAGGCGGGGCCTAGAAGGGAATTTTAGAACAGTGGTTATATCCTTTGCTTGTGCTCGTCCATACCCAGCCACCTCCACCAATTTCCATCACTTCTATCTTAATAATTTCGTCCATATAATCCATCAAAACCAAACTCAAAAGGCCCTTCAAGAGACGTCCTCCATTGGAACCAATTCTGCCATCAAGTTTACTTCGATCGAGTCGTGAATCTCCTTACACTGAAGTTTTTTGATCCTAGTCCCTTGTCATGTAGTCTGACTGAGCATATGTCGGTTTGAACTGAAAATTTAAGCCGGGCACCAAATCTAAATTGATCTTATTTAGTTCGATTATCGGTTCAAGGATTTGGCAACGTGCCGCTTCCATTTCGGTTAAACCGATTTTTGTACAATTAAGAGAGTTCATCACTTCATCGGTTAGCCTTTAATTAATTCGGTTTAGTAACAACGACTTAAAACATATACAGCCCCCTGTACTTGTGCAAATTTGTCAGATAGACACCCCACCTTTGGTTTGGACCTATTGAACACTTAAATTTAACAATTTGGACCTATTAAACACCTGATCGCTGACGTGGCGAAGTACGTGTCAGTCAAACGCACATATATAGCCCCTGTACTTGTGCAATTTTTTTTTCTTTTTGTATTTTTTTATATTTTCTGATTTTATTAAAATAATGGTGTTAAAGTTTGGGCTTATGTGGCAAAATAAGCTTATGTGGCACACATCTGGACAAAAAATTGGAATATGTCAGCATGCGTGTGTTACACTCAACGAGATTGTCAGCGACCAGGTGTTTAATAGGTCCAAATTGTTAAGTTTAAGTGTTCAATAGGTGCAAACCAAAGGTGAGGTGTCTATCTGACAAATTTGCACAAGTACAGGGGGCTGTATATGTTTTAAGCCTAGTAACAACTGTAAGTTTGTGAGTTGTGACGTATGAATTACGAAGGCTCGGCCACGCACTTCCAAATCAAATCTCCAAACCCTAGGCTGGATAGCCCACCAGGTGAAGCGGAGTCCGGTCGCATCTTCTGAGTCCGATCGATTCCGTCGGATCTCCCCCGTCGGATTCTCCAAACGCCGATCGAGTCTATAGAGTACAAACTGCAGTGGTCTACCATCGCAGTCTCGCGAATCGCGACTAAGCTTTTCTCGCCCGAATTGGCCCGATTCTCCTCTATTGCTGCATGTGGAGAATCAAGTCCAGAGCCTAAGCTTGCCCCACGTCCCAATTGGAAGATAAGGTTCGAAATTCTTTGAGATTATCCTCTACTGCTGCGTATGATTATCCTAATTCTTTTGAGATTGGGTGTTTGAATATCTGTATGTAGTATAACTGTAAAAGCTAGTATATACTATGCTGTATACCTCTTTTGAATCCAAAAGCGGTATAATGCAAATGCTTCATCAGGCACACAAATAACTACTCAAGTGATCCTCTGTGTTGGAGAGCGAAGAGTTGTTAAGAAATACTTGTTGGCCAAATGAATCAAAACTATACAAAGCATATCACTATAGAAGTGAACGCCTTTGTTTCTTTATTTTTGGATAATTAATTAAAAAAGAAAAGTATTTAATAAACAATAACCACATAACAGATGATTTGGATTAAGGATACACTAATTCTTATATCTACAAAGTGCAAACTACACTTCCATAGTTCTTCAAATTCATCGGTAAATCAATTTGGGGAGAAGGACTTAATTGCAATAATTCAATCCATTTCACATTTGCTCTTGCTCAGTTATGCTTACAGCTAATTAGTATTTATAGACGTGTTCAGCCTTTTTTAGTTAATATGATCTGTGCAGGCAGGATTAATGTGGATATTGCTTTGAGTTACACTATGAGCTTCTTCATCGTAGAGAAAACGGGTATATTCTTCCCAAATATGGCGGATTCGACCGTCATTAGTTTTATCACCATAATTGTCACATTGGTGGTCATTCGTATTTTATACGTTCTACACCTGATTGGCAAACCTCTGTGCCCCAGAACTCCACAGTCACGTAGTACTCTTATTGTGCTCGGTTCAGGTGAATTCACTAATGTCAATTTTATTTTGCTATGTTGATGTTGCTTGCTATTGCAGATCTATTGAACATTATGTAAATATCTTGCCATTGTGCTACAGTTCTTCATGGTTATGTTTTATCAATAAAATTCTTAGAAGCAAACATTTTCACTGGTTTTGCATTAAGAGGAACAAAAAGTAAAGCTTAGGTCGTTTTGATGAATTGATTATTGTTTTTGGACAATTTTATGTGGTGAGTTTTATTGTTTAGAGGGTAGTTTTAACCAGAAGGGTAGCAGGGTGATTCCAACCACAAAATATATAATGAATCCAAGCAAAAAGAAGCCTCTAAAGTTCAACGCTGATGTAAATACACTTGCTTTATTTTTAGTTGGGGAAATGTTCGTATGTGGGATGAATTTACTCATCTATGTTTATATCTTGCTATTATTTAAGCCTTGCAAGACATTCATACTTGACAAATAAGTAAAATGCTTATTTTGTTTAAGCATGAATATGTGGATGCTTGTAACAGGAGGTTAAACTGCGGTTTTTTTTTTAAATTCTGTCTGCTATGCAACAGCAGCAAGATAGGTTTATTTTCAGTTATGCAAATGATTGTGTGGGGTGTATGTACTTTTTTGTGTTTATATCTGTAATTATTATTAAAGTCTTGCAAAACATACATAATTTATAATGTATATCAATAAATTCTTTTTTTGTTTTGTTTTGCTTAAGCATGAATATGTTAGATTATTGTAACAGGAGGTCACACTGCAGAGATGCTTAATCTCCTATCAGTTCTGCAGAAAGATTGGTTTAATCCAAGATTCTACATTGCTGCTGCCACTGACAATATGAGTCTTCAGAAAGCTAGAGTATTTGAGGGCTTTTCAAATGATCAGGTTAATAGTGCTATATCCATTTACAATTTATTTATGCTCTTTGATTTGTCATATGCTACGAAGCTTTTTTGCTACATATAATAGAATACTGATATGTTGTAACATACTTTTTAAACTTTCATACAAATAATAAAAACTTGCACATACTATAAACTTTATTTCAAGGGGGTTTCAAGGGGAAATATTAGGGTGATAATGACATATTCAGCAGCATGACCATCTCTAAACATGAATTGGGTCCTTTGGTAATGCAGGAAATCCTTATTGCTTGTGGCACTACAACTAAACACCTTTTGCTTTGATTGTTTGATGGCTTGTTTTCGGTACTATTGGGCTATGATTTCATTTGATCACAATTTCTTGATGGATTTTGCGTTATCGGACTAGCATAGATTCATAGAACTACCATTGTAATTCTTCCACATCCCTATTGGGGTTTTACATAAAGTTCTAATTTCTAGATATCGTTTGAGACATCCAGATGCCACCTCCATAAGCAATATAACAAGTGTGTTTATAGACACAACTCTAAAGCTGAATGGTGTGTTTCAAGCTTATTGCCAATGAGTTGCTTGGTTTTGCCTGCTGATATTAGTATCAACACAGTTGTTTGTTTCTTACGGGGTAATAATTGGTTCCTATTTTGTTATAAATATTCTCTAGATACGTTTCTAAGTCTTCCAGAGTTCCAAACCAAATTTTTTATAATTAATTCATATCAAAGAAAATTATTAAGACTAAGGCTCCGCTCGGCACGCATGAGCGTTCTCCAGCTACCCCCATTAAGCTAGTGGAAAAGCTCTCCCCTTGGGGGTAGGAGGGTGCCAAAATTCGCCAAATTCAGCTCCAGCTAACGGGGACAAGCTCCTAAAATTCTAGTGCCAAACGGTGCCTAAGTTGTAAAATGAGAAGCTTGACATAGTAGTTACAGAGCAAAAATTAAACATAATGCATATTTTGTAAGAAGCGAACGCTGCTTTATGTTTTACAATAGAATGCTTCCATGCTTCTCCATTTATTATTCTCCAATAAGAATTGGAGCATTTTTCTTTGTCAGTACAGGTAGAAGTAGAGAAAGCAAAGTTCCTTCAGATTTATAGGAGCCGAGAAGTAGGGCAGTCATATGTAACTTCTGTTGGGACTACCTTGATGGCACTTGCTCATGCGCTGTGGCTAATGATTAGACTCAGACCTCAAGTGGTATATTAACATCCCACACTTTTGTGATTGTTGTTAGTATTTTATTAGTCAACTCCGTCTAAACTGTATACCGCCCTTACACCTGCTTTTCTAGATCCTTTGCAATGGACCTGGAACTTGCATTCCCCTATGTTTGATCGCTTTCCTTTTCAAGGTAAGTTTAACCTACTCAAACCTGTTAAACATAGTAGTATTTCAAACACTTAAAATTCCGTGTTGACAGTATTGCTGGGTATTTTCCACTTTTGCAGGTGATGGGGATTCAATGGTCATCTATCTTTTATGTTGAGAGTATAGCAAGAGTGAAACGGCTATCTCTTAGCGGTTTGATTCTGTATAAACTGAGAATTGCGGATCAACTATACGTGCAATGGCCTCAACTACGAAAGACATATCCCCGTGCTCTTTATGTCGGTCCTCTAATGTAGTTGTACTGACAATCAATAAGCAAGTAAGCAAGCACAACAACAGGTAAAATATTCGGATTTTGTTTTCACATCTTACGGAGCATCTAATGTTTTTGTACCTCAGTTATGAAATTTGAGATTGTGGGAAAATGGGCGGCTTTAACTATATGTTGTACAGTTCAAAGAATACTTTTTCCACCAAAAGTCGCTGAATACTTCTGCAGGCAACAACTAGGGGTTCATTTATGAACAAAGAGCTGAGCGAACTATAATCTTCGCCTTTGACTAAAGAAAACCGCGTTCTCACTGTTTCGTGGTGTTAACAAGTTGACTTCTATTGTAAAATCACTATCAAAAGAATATGGCTAAATGCCCCAAGTGCAACATCTATTGCAAAATCTCAATCAAAACAATATGGTCAAATTTAGGTAATTTTGGTTGGAATTAAATTGTCTATTTTCAGTTTCGACCAAAAAAAAATTGTCTATTTTTAGCTTAATTTTGCCGGCTGTCTGTCGGTTTATTCCAACGATTCAAAGATCTACTAGTTGTTTTGATTACAAATTTAATGTATTAAGTTAAATGACTCATTAGTCATTACTCCCTCTGAAAAAATTAAAATTCACATACCATGCAATTTCTGAAAGTCGTTGACCAAAAATGATTGTAGGAATATAAGAAAATAATACTCCCTCTGTTCATATAAAAATGTTTACGTGTTTTTAGGATTAAAATTTTGTTTTTATATATAATATATATATATATTTATTTATTTATTTTGTTCATTAGAACCGGCAAGGTTTAGAGATCGGATGATGAAAACGACCGAGATCGGGAAAAGAAAATGTCAGACCGGGATCGAAATTGAGACAAAGGAGATGAGGATGTCATTATCTTTTTTTTTTTTGGTAGAAGTCATTATCTTTTTTTAATATATATATATATATATCAATTTTTTAAATTTAGCTATTTTTTCTTTTTTAAATATTTTCCGGACTGATCCAATAGAATTAGTGGAACATAATTTTAGAACAGATGATTAGCGCTGGGTTACCCAGCCTAAAAACATTTAAGAGCAAAGACCATACCTATATGCATTAGCAGAGGCATTTTCAATGATTAAAAAAATAATAATCATTTATACATTAGAAATCCGTTATACATATGGGCCGAATACATAGATAGACCCCTGAACTTACAACTTTTGTTCTCTCAAACCCCCTAACTAAAAAACATATTTTTTAAACCCCCAACTTTACACTTTTGTTCCATTGAACACTTTTTCGAGAACGTGATGTACACGCCCGCTGACTGGTTGCCAAATAAGCTCTATTTGATGACATGTAAGCCACGTGAGCATTTATTTTATGACTAGATGCACATATTTCACGTTTAAATTTTTTTGGAGCAATATTCCAACATTATTTTGAGATTGAGCAAAAATTTGTTCAGATCTAGATATGATATTCAAGAGCAAATATTTTCCAAATCTGAGATTCAAGAGCAACATGTTTTTGGAGTGATCTCCACATTTGTTCAGATCTGAATTCTAAGAGCCGATTTTGAACAACCACATTTTTTTGGAGCAATCGGAATTGGGGCTTTTCCTCAATCGAGCCGCTCTTCAAATCGAGCTCAATCGAGCCCAGATCGGCCGATTGGGTCGAAACGACGCCGTTCAGATCCAAGCCCACATGGTTAGGAAGGCGAGGCCGCCGTCGATGGAGGAATGGTTGGGGTTGGAGATGGAGAAGGAGAAGAAGGTGGAGGAGCTCGCCGGAGAATCGGTTCCCGGTCGCCGAAGGCGGAAGCTTATTTTCTTTGCCTCGTCAAAGTCTACAGATTCTTCACCATCAACATATTTTCTCTAGCTGCCTCGTCGAAGTCTACAGATTCTTCTACAAAATTTCTCAGCAAACAATCCGGATCTAGATCTGGATTTTGGGACTTCGATTTTGGTCGGCTTAACAAGCAACGCCGGTCGCTTAATCCCGTCCATTTTGGCGGAATCGGAGGGGAACAGGCCGGATTGGACATGAGCACCCTCCATGGCGGGCGAGAGTGCAACGGCGACGGCGACCTCCTTGGAGAGGGTTTGGGGGTTGGGTTTTGAGATCGTCAACGGCGCCGCCTAAGAGAACGGAAACAATTCCACCGAACGGTCTCCTGCCGCCTCCAATCTCTTCTGCAGTCGTCAACGGCGCCAGAAGCTCCACCGCCCACCACCACGGAGCCACCCAAGAGAATGGCAACAATGGCAGAATAAACAAGAAAATAAGAAAAAATAAAAAATTCATAAAAAAATTACATGTGAGCAAAACTAACTCCTTCAACGGCGTCAAAGTGTTGATTAATGTACACGCGCGAGGCCAGGTCAACAAAAAGGGTTTAATAGAACAAAAAGTAATAAGTTTGGGGGTTTAAAAATAGATTCGGCCTATACATGAGTATGTAATTAATAGAACAAAAAGTTTCAAGTTGAGTGGTCTATATTGGGCCTATACATATGAACAGTCATTGCATTATATATATATAGAAGATCTGCCCAATATAATTAATTACATGCTGGAGAACTTTCCAATAATAATCATACAGATGGTGTCCCTGCGATTGTTTACTTTTTATTTCCAATTTCAATTTTCCAGCTGAACTTTGTCAGATTCTTGTGAACGATTTGGCCTCAGTTTAATGAAGATGTGTGGTTAATAAAAAAAAAAAGAATTGCATGAACGAGTCAGCTAAATTACATTATTTAAAATTGGGAGGAACAGTACGTACGTGGCCCTAACAACGTATTGGAATGGAAGCAACCGGCCTATCAAATGGTTCGGTGGAACGGGCTAGGGTTTGGATTCGAGTTTATTAGATCATATTCGGGTCGTTGGGTCATTAAATCTATTTTCGACCAAAAAAAGAACAACAATCTATTCAATATTTTAAATATTTATTAAAATAGTATTATAATCAAATAAGAAATATTTTTTTAGGTTCGGTCACTTTTTAAGCTATTGATTTCAGATTGAGTTTCGACCCAAAAAACTTCGATTGGATAGGATCAGATCGGATTGAATTTTGACAAGTTAGTACCATTCATTTTTTAGCAAATCTTTGCTGACATGACAAGAAGTATTCATATATATAATATAAGATTGATTTTCAAAATCTTGATAACATTTTTTTATAATGCTCTTTCAGGCTTGCAAGCAACACCATTTCTCCATGATCCTTGACATTCTCTTATATAAACAAGCCAACCAGATTAAAAGCTTTTCATTCTTCTCATCACGCAACAAACAAAATTCTCATCCTTTGTATTCCACATATAATCAATTAAGTTCTTGATCAACCACTTAGAATGGATCTAATAGGAAAGTTGGAGGGGGAAGTTGAAATTACATCGTGTGGAGACCTATTCCATGAGATGTGGAGCAATGCCCCGCACGAGATTTGCGACGTCCACCCCGAGCTCTTACAAACTTGTGATTTGCACGAGGGCGAATTTGGCAAGCCCGGATCCATCATTCACTGGAACTATACTTTAGGTACGTAACGTAATGTAACGTAACGTAACGTACTATATATCTTGTAGCATGAATTCATGAAACAATATTAATCGCTATCGTTTTTCTTAATTTGGAATTAATTAATGCAGAAGGGAAATCTTACGAGGTAAAGGAGAGGATCGAAACCATAGATGAGGAGAACAAGATTGTGAAGTTGGTAGTAGTGGAGGGAAATCTCTTGGAGGAGTACAAGAGCTTTGAGGTTACAATCCAAGTGCTGCCCAAAGGCGAAGGCCTCAACGTCGTCAAGTGGACTATCGACTACGAGAAGCTTCACGAAGGGGTGACCGACCCCCACAAACTTCTCGAGGCAGCGATTGAGGTCACCAAGAAGATCGAAGAGCATCATTCCCAAGCCTAGCTAGTTTGAGCTCGCTCCATCGTCTCGTGTACGTGTGTGCTTGCTTGCTTTCGTGTGAACTGTGAAGTGACTAAGTTTGGTGTGTATTTGCTATTTTGGGATGTGACGGCGCGGCTCTATATATAATGTATGCATGGGCGTAGTGTTTGTGGAGCTCGTCGTCGCCTCTTGCTTGTTATATGTTTGATTTGTTCAAATGATGTCAAAATAAAGTTGTGTATGCAATTTCATATATATTATGTTTCAAGAAATGATGATGAGGATGATTACGTATTTCACTATTTCATATATATTGGACTTCTTTATTTTTATTTTTTTGGAAGTGGTAACAATTTCTACTAATGATAATGAAACTCGAAGCGGCTTCTTTTTTTTATTAGGTTTACTGTCGCAATGGGAACATTTTATTATTATAGGATTTCCTTATATCATTTTTTTTAAACATCGTTATAATTAGTGTTAGGTTTTTTTTACTTTTGGTGGTAAACTTGGGGTTCGTGAATTAGTCCACAAAGCACATGAACTAGGTAAACCAGCTTACATCTATCAGCTCAACCCAATGGAAGGAATGGTGATCGAGTCACCTAAGTATTAATTTCACCCCATTAAAAAAACAAAGGCCCAAGAATCGAATACGAGATTGCCCAACATTCCCACATATATACCTCCTATCACCCATCACTAGGCCACCCATGTCCTTCTAAAAATTGGACGGCATCAATTGCATATGAAATGGGGTTTCTAAATACATCCATTTTGTACGTTATACATCCCTAATTAAGATCGATCTATCTTCTTAATTAATCCATCTTTGTTTGCAGAATGAAAGCTTCCGTTGTCATGTTTTCCCCCCTTTCGGTCTCAGAGCTATCCAATAATCAAATCAAGAATTGATAAATGGAGAATGTGGAAAATATGGTGGGGGCAGTGAGGGTGAGACTACGACGTGGGCTCAATCTGGTCCGCCGTGACTCAAAAGCCAGCGATCCATACGTCGTCGTCGCCATGGGCTCTCAGGTTATTTCATTCTTCTCTAACAAATTAAATAACACAGCCTAATATAATTTAGGTTGGTTGACCTAAGGATTTGATCTTAATTAGGGAACAAAAAATGCATTTTAATCTAAAAATTCAATGTAATGTAAGTTTTTGAATCATTGATTATATGATAGAACTAAGAACAATAATATTCTACTAAAAATTCAATGTAATGTAAAAGTTTTTTTTATTGTCTTTACGAAAATTTGTAAGTTAAATATAATGCAATTTACTGATCTAAAATCAGTTTTATGCATAATAAAAATTAGTGTCCACAGGGTCATCATATTTTGCCCTTGTATATGTAATTTTTTTAAGCATGAATCCAAAAACCGAGATTCATTAATATTCATGCAGAATTTGAAAAGCCGAACGGAGAAGAACAATTGCAACCCAGAGTGGAACGATGAGCTCACTCTTGCCATCACAAACAATGATCTGGATCTTCCTGTCAAACTTGTAAGCACATGCTTATTACTATCCGTACTCTTCAAGTTAGTTAACTTACATGTTCGAGTTAATGTTACATATATATATATATATATATATATATATATATATATATATATATATATGGACACAACAACATTAGACGGTGTACGATGAGGACACGTTGACCAAGGATGACTCGATGGGTTGGGCGGAGGTAGACGTGAAATCGCTCATGGAATGCGGGAGGATGGAGCTCGAATGCGTCGAGAATGGGACAGTGGTGAGTAAGGTTCATCCAACCAGGCAAAATTGCTTGGCCGAAGATAGCAAGATTGTATGGAAGGATGGCAAGTTGCTTCAAGACATGATTCTTAGGCTCAATGATGTTGAAACAGGTGAGGTTCAAATCCAATTAGAGTGGGTAGATCTTGCCAACAAAATTTGAATCTAATGCCATGTGGGCAGTGGGCTCTTCTTCCATTTCTTAATTACTTGCTCAACATCTTGTGTTATTGGGCCAAGTTTCAAAAGAATGATTCTAATGGGCCTGGTCTTAAAGTGTATTTTTTGTTTCAAAATATCCTTCTTCTTTTTTCTGGTAAGACTAGCATAAAAACGCGGTGTTGGGTTTACAATTTTTTTATACATTTTTATTCAATAATTAAGAAACTTACAATAAATTTTAAATATATAAATATAATTTTTTGTAAATTAAAATAATAATATTAATTTATCATGATAATAAAATAAATCTTCCATATATATTTCCATAGAAAAAAAAACTCATCCATGTATTTAAAATAAATCTTCCATATATAGCATCTGAATCCTGCAAATTGTGTATGCTTGGTCTTGAGTTTTCTTATCATGGTTAGAGAATGTAGATAGACACATTTTCTCATACTAGAAATAAGGTCGCGCAACCGCGACGATTATAAGACGGAGACTTAATTTTAACATGATGATCTGTAAGTACAAGTGTATTGTTCCTGGAAGAGTATTTGTTTGCGTATGATGGAAAGGAATATGGAAATGACATTTCCATAAATTTAAAGGGGCAATTTTGTTAAGAAAAGGAATATGAAAATAGCATTTAAGTAAATTTATTTAAAGGTACATGGTTTTTTTCGAAAAAGATATAAAAATGGCATTTCTGTAAATTTATTTAAAGGGTCATAATTTTTTCGGAAAAAGATATGAAAATGGCATTTCCATAAATTTATGTAAAGGACATGGTTTTTTTGGATATACACTATTTTTTATAGTTTTAACAAATTTTTTCACACTCTTTTATAATAGTAATGAAATGATAATGATTCAATATGACAAACCAAGTTTATTCACATGCTCTTTGTTTTGCTACGAAAAAACAGATGCCTCGGGGTATAGGATATATATCAATTTTAACTTTTTGTAGTGCAGTTGTCACAAATTTTAGTTAAACCCCAAAATTCATTACATAGATAGTTTGGTATGTGATGAGTAACAATAAAGTCTGCCTTGTGCTAGCTAGTAGTAATTAGACTAACTCTATGCTCACATCTTTAACCCTTTGAGGAGTCAATATTTGATATAAGAGGATATCATTGTCCTAATCTTGATGTAAGAGGATCATTTGCAGCATGACTCAATTCCCCCTTTGCTTCTTTGCAACAAGATGATTAGTTCCTGAATCTTCAAAAAACGTACAAGAAATTTGTGATAAACAATCAATCGCGTACGTACTTGCTCTCGAGTTTTCAATATAATGCGTAATCCAAGCATATACCCGTATTCGAAGTTTCCTCTTGGGAAAACATGTTTCATAGTGTAAACTATCATCATTTTCACATTATGATTCCCGATACCAATGGGTGGAGCTACATGGTGCCCGGGGGCTGTAGCCCCCACTGGAATTTCAATTTTTTTTAAAAATATAGTAAAAAAATTAGATTATTTGATAAAAATTAGTTTATTTGGTCAGAAAAAAGCAGATTAATTTTTTTATATATAAATTATATTGGTTTTTTATATAGAAAAATACAAAATTTTCTATATAATTTTTTTATATACAGAAAAATACAATTTTTTCTATGTTTTATAAAAAAATAAAAAACATTTTCCGGCTTCGCCAAGAATCTTTCTGTAGCCAACAAAAATTTACCAAAAAGAATTTAGCCCCCATGGACACAAATTCCTGGCTACACCACTGCCTAATACCGTTATCATATAATACAACAAAACACAAAGATTTATAAGAATGCAAAACTATATATCTTTAATTTGGTATCAATTTCATGTTTTATAAATGCCCATGATCGAGGCAGAAGTTGTTATAATTTACAATATCATTCATAATCCTCAATAGAAGCCTAAAGTTCAGAAATACTTCATTGATGGATCTCGTGGAAACTTTCTGAAGTTCAGAAATGGCGCCCACATCAACACCATGTACTAGCATATATTTTGTAATGGGCCTTGTATTGGCCCATAAGCCACCCTTTTGCACATGTGTATATAATACTATCTAATAAATGTAGAATCCCCCAAGGGGACTTTCACAATTGACGTCTCACATGGTATCAAGAGCGTCTTCGACCTAACCCTAGCCCACCCCCTCCTTGCGCCGTCGGTCTTCTCTCGGTGCCGTCGCACACTCCTCCCTCGCCTTCTCCTACCGCTGGCTCCTAGAGAGCTTGTGCTGCCCACCTTTCCTGCCGCTACCCTCGACGTCGTCTTCCTAATTTATCTCTTTGCCCTAATCTTTTCTCAATGGTCGATGACGATCTCCCTACGGTTCAACAGAAGGAGGCCGTTGATGGCGGCGCTGTCAAGGCTGTCAATGTTGATGGCGGCGTTGTCACGCCCGTCCAGACCCTTGCTTCATCGTTGGGCATGGCGATCGGTGCGTCCAAGACTGGTTTTCACTCGGCTCTCGCCATCTCAAACGTCAAGAATCTAATTCCTATTGTGCTCAATGTTTCCAACACGAAATACAATTCCCGAGCCCAACTGTTTCGTGTCGCTGCTAGGGCACACCGAGTGCTAGATCATATTGATAGCACTGTTTCTCGACCTGATGATGTTGATGACAATTTATGGGATCAACTTGACGCCATAATCTTGAAATGTATCTACACCATAATTTCTCCGAATCTCTTGCTCACAATTCTGGATAACAACTCCATTGCTTTATCCGCTTGGAACAAATTGAAGGACATCTTCCATGACAATAAGGTGTCTTGGGCTGTTTATCTTCAACATGAATTCTCCCGGTTTCGCTTAGACAATTTCAACTCGGTCTCGGCATATTGTCAGCAACTTAAAGACCTCTCGGATCAACTTGCTAATGTCGACGTACCGATTTTTGATCATCAACTAGTAATTCAACTGATTGTTGGTTTAACTCCTGAATTCGACACCGTGGCGAGCTTTATTCAACAAACCCGCCCTCTTCCGGATTTTTCCAAGGCTCGATCCATGGTTCTGTTGGAGGAGACTCGGAGAGCTCAGCAGAAGTCGATGGCATCCGAATTTAAGGCCCTCACTGTTACTTTGGACAAGAATTCGACACCAAAGTCGGACCAAATTGCATCGCAGCCCAACGTTCCAACCCATCAATCGTCTAGTCGACAAAATGGCGGGCACAGTGGACGTGGCCGCGGGCGCGGTCGCGACAATCAGCCGCATCAATAGATGCAATTCCAACGCGCTCCTTTCGGTTGGGTTCTGTTTTCGGCTCAAACTCAGCAGCATTGGCCCGCATATGTATGGAACCAGCCCCCTTGTGCCTACCCCAACAATCCGGGGGCGGGTATTCTCGGATCAGCACCTTGCCAACAACATCAACAGGCTAATGTTATGTATTCTGATTCTAGCTATGGATACATGGCTCCCACGGACCTCGCAAATTCGTTCAACACTATGACTTTGTACCCCCCCCGGACAATTCATGGTACATGGACATTGGTGCCTCATCTAATATGGCCAACAATCCAGGTATACTCTCTTCCATTACTTCTAAGATTTCATTACATTCGGTAATAGTCGGAAATGGCAAGAGAATTCCAACTTTGGGTCTAGGAAACGCCACACTACCCACCTCAAACCGGTCATTATACCTCCAAAATGTTCTTATCACTCCAAACATTATCAAAAACTTGGTGTCTGTTCGACAATTTACCCGAGATAATAACATTTCTGTTGAATTTGACCCATATGGTTTTTCTGTGAAGGATCTTCAAATGGGAACCAATCGTCTGAGATGTAACAGTTCTGGCGAGCTCTACCCTGTCACTGCCCAGTCTTCCTCACCATCGTTTGTGTCTTTGTCTGCTGAGTCGTCCATCGCTTGGCATCATCGTCTTGGGCATCCCGGACATCCTATCTTCAATCAATTGCGTCGTTTGCTGCCACATTGAGTCAATAAGGAGACTTCGTCTTCGATTTGTTCTTCTTGTCAACTAGGAAAACATGTTAGATTGCCTTTTGTTCATTCTCAAACACGCACTTTATTTCCTATTAATATTATTCATAGTGATTTATGGACATCATCTATTGTCAGTTCAAAAGGACATAAATACCACCTATTGTTTTTGGATGATTTTTGACAATTCCTTTGGGTTTTTCCTCTCAAATATAAGCCACATGTGTTCGCAATTTTTGTTCGTTTCCATCGATATGTTCAAACTCAATTTCGGTGTGCTATTAAGTCTTTTCAATGCGATATGGGTAGAGAGTTCAATAATCATCAATTTCAGTCCTTCTTTAATCAAAACGGGATCACTTTTAGGTTCTCTTGTCCACATACATCTTCTCAAAATGGAAAATCCGAGCGCATGATCCGCACTATAAAAAATATGCTCAGAACAATGCTTCTTCATTCTTCTCTTCCACCTCGTTTCTGGCACTTTGCTTTGGACACTGCGGCCTATCTTATTAATATACTACCTTCGTCCTCCATTCACAATAAAAGTCTAACTCAAATTCTTCACAACACTACCCCGACTTACAGTCATCTTTAGGTGTTTGGTTGTCTTTGCTTTCCAAATCTTTTTGCCACTTCTGCTCATAAATTACAACCTCGCTCTTCTCCATGTGTATTTCTAGGCTATCCTAAAGATCATAGAGGTTACATTTGCATGGACCTCCAATCGCACAAACTCATTCTTTCCTGACATGTCACCTTTGATGAAAAAGTTTTTTCGTTTGCCAAACCAACTCCTTCCCCTCCTCATGTCTATTACTCTTTTTAGTCCGATGACTCAGTATCTCCTCTATTCACTCAACCTTTTTTGAGCTCGTCGACAACTTCATCTCAGATCGCACGTGCGGTTTCCCCTCTAGTGAATTCTGTCACTTTTCCCGCACCCGCGGTTTCCCCCACATCATCCCCTGGCCATTTAACCGTGCCCGCAGCCTCGCCTCCCGCGCCCGCGGGCCCTCCTGTATTGGCCGGAACTCCAATTGTTGTTACACCACTTCTGTTGCCCCTCAAACCCAACAACCGGCTCCCCCAACTCATCCTATGACCAACCGTGCTCGGGCAGGCATCTTCAAACCGCGTCGTATTCTTGTCCTTAATACCGTTACCACTAAAAATAACAACCTCTCACCCGTCCCTACCTCCTACAAAACAGCCCTACTAGACCCGAATTGGTCCTCTGCCATGCACGATGAATACCGGGCTCTTTAAAGTAATGGAACCTGGGTTTTGGTTCCTTGGCCGCCTCGGGCTAATGTTGTACGATGCATGTGGTTTTTGTGACATAAGTTTCGCTCTGATGGTTCTCTTGAGCGATATAAGGCCCGGTTGGTTGCTAATGGCCGCTCTCAGGAGGTTGGTATTGATTGTGATGAGACTTTCAGTCCGGTCGTGAAACCGGCTACTATTCATACTGTTCTGCATCTGGCTGTTTCTAGGGCATGGCCTATACATCAACTTGATGTCAAGAATGCTTTTCTACAGGAAACAGTTTACATGTTTCAGCCGCCAAGCTTTGTTGATCTAGCTCGGCCCAAACATGTTTTCCTTTTGAAGAAGTCCTTATATGGTTTAAAACAGGCTCCTCGGGCCTTGTATCAGCGCTTTGCATCTTATCTTCTCAAGCTTGGTTTCTGCAGCAGTAAGAGTGATACTTCCCTTTTCATTTATAAGAAGGGTGATTCTATGGCCTACTTCTCTATGTTGATGACATTATACTGACTGCTTCATCTGATGCTCTGCGTTATGAGATTATTCGGCTTCTTAGTAGAGAATTTACAATGTCGGATTTGGGACCACTATCATATCTTTTGGGCATATCTGCTACATGCACTTCTTCTGGATTGTTTCTCTCTCAGGAGAAATATGCTACTGAGATTGTTGATCACGCTTCCATGGCTAACTGTAATGTTGCAGCCACTCCTATTGATCCCGACACTAAGCTTAGCGTTGATGCCGGGCGGCCTGTGTCAGACCCCACTCTTTATCGTAGCTTGGCCGACTGATACGGACCCGGTGTGGATTCGTATTGAAACCCTTGTTGGTCAAGGGGGTGAGCGGAGTCCGAGGTGGACGCCTGACTCGAAGAACGTAACTAAGAGGAAAAGCTAAGAAAATTAGGGAAAATAATTCTTGGATAAATTATATCAGAAGACAATTCAGAGTATTTAAAGCTAAGCCCTAACGGTTCAAAAAAGGCATCCCGGGAAAGAACCATAAAGAAAACCTGAGAAGAAAGATAACTCTAGTTTATAAAAAATTACATTTATTAAATAAAATACTAAATTAAGAAAATACTAATCATCATATCTTCTTGACCTACGACGGTCTCGCTGCGGTCGAGAATTAATAATTTGAGGTGTATCATTCTCTCCCCCGATGAGATTCGGCTTGTCCTCAAGCCGTAAATCCGGAAAAGAACGTTGAATGTCGTCCAAGGGTTCCCACGTAGCCAATGCAGGATTCCCGTCATCCCACTCCACTAGCCACTCGGTACGAGGCTGGCCAGCGACAAGCACGGAACGCGCGGCAGTGGCCCGAGTCGGGCGAGAGATGGGGCGATCGTATAAGAATTCCGCCGGTAAGGTGGCTGGCACAATATGCGACCCATCGAGAATAAAAGGCTTCAATAGAGAAACATGGAATACATTATGGATATGTGTCGTGGAAGGAAGCTCTAAACGGTAAGCCACGGGCCTAATGCGCTCGGTTATCAAGAAAGGACCATAATATCGACGGGCGAGCTTGGAAGAGAGAGGACAGGCTGCAGAATGTTGACGATAGGGTTGTAGTTTCAACAACACACGATCCCCCACCTGAAATTCGACATCTTTCCTGTGTTTATTAGCTTGTGAGGCCATCCGCTGTTGCATTTTTGACAGATTGGCCCGAATCAACGACAAAACTTGCTCTCGATCGCGGATTGCCTCCGCAGCTGATGACGGTGGCCCGGTAGGAATGGTGACGCGGGCAATAGGAGGGGCATCACGACCATATAAGGCCTTAAATGGAGACATGCCTAAACCTTCGCGAAACAAAGAATTCAACGCAAGCTCAGCCCAAGGTAAGAAATCGAACCAGTACCGGGGACGACCTTGAGTAAATGCACAAAGATACTACTCGAGACCTCGATTTTTGACTTCGTTTTGGCCGTCTGTTTGTGGACGATATGCGGTACTATGCTGGAGCTTTGTACCACTAAGGCGATGCAACTCCATCCAAATGGCACTGCGAAATATTGGATCCCTGTCTGACACAATTGATGCCGGAATGCCGTGCAATTTTACCACAATGTCAACAAACACAGCCGCCACTTTTGGGGCGTCAAACGAGGTGCCTAAGGCACCAAAATGCACGTATTTAGACAATCGATCCACGACCACCAAAATTGTTGTGTGGTTACGAGAAGGGGGTAATTCGGTAATAAAGTCCATGGACACATCGTCCCAAACTTGTTGAGGAACTGGCAATGGCTGAATTAATCCGGCAGGCTTACTAGTGCTATATTTGGTGGATTGACAAATGAGACAGGAATCCACAAAACGTTTGACATCTGCGCGCATGTCCTTCCAATAAAAAACATCCGCAACTCGGCGGAATGTGCGGTCAACACCGGGATGACCCGCACTTGGCGATGCATGAAACTCAGTAAGGATGTCGGCCTTGAGTGGGGAAGCTGCGCCCACTACGAGACGGTGGCCGTAATAGAGGATTCCTCCATGGACTTGGAACGAGGCGTTCAATGTGCCCGCAGTCGCCGCCGTCACCGCCGTCGCCTGCCATTCCTTCACATCGTCTAGGCTGGTGTTTTCCTGGCGGATTCGGTGGAGCAGTTTCGGTAGTGGCGTGGTGAAGGAGAGAAATTGTTGTAAAGACGCAGTATCCTCAATCATGCAACGAGATAGAGCGGCGACCACTTTATTGCTTGCCCCGGATTTATATTCAATGCGAAACTTGTAGCCCATGAGTTTTCGAATGAAAAACTGCTGATCAGGAGTTTGAATTACCTGAGTAAGAAGCTCCTTGAGGCTCTTCTGATCATTGCGAATTAAGAACTCACGGCCCATCAAATATTGACGCCATTTCTGAACAGCGGACATAATAGAAAAGAGTTCTCTATGATAGGCTGAAGAACCGCGTCGGCGAACGCCCAATTTTTTACTGAAGAAGGAAAGAGGCCGATCCTGCTGTAATAGCACATCACCGACACCTTCATTAGAGGAATCAGTTTCAACCACAAATTGCTTAGAGAAGTCGGGTAGTTGCAAAATGGGCGACTTCATCATTGTGTCTTTCAAACGTGTAAAGGCTGAGTCGGCAGTTTCGGACAATACAAACTTGTCTTTTTGTAAGATATCGGTCAACGGGGCTGCTAGCAAGGCATAATTACGAATGAATTTTCTTTAATAACCTGTGTGGCCGAGAAATCCCTGCAATTGTTTCACAGATTTCGGTGTGGGCCAGTCCGCCATAACTGATAATTTAGCAGGGCCTGCCAGTAATTGCCCTGCAGATATAATATGCCCCAAATACTCGACTTGAGTAGTGTCGAATGAACATTTCGACCCTTTCACAAAGAAATGATTATCATGAAGGATATGTAGGACGATATCCAAATGAGAAGCGTGCTCTGTGACAGACGGAATATAAACCAGAATATCATCAAAGAATATGATAATAAAATCGCGCAAATACTGTGCAAAGAGATGATTCATAGCGCCCTGAAATGTAGACGGCGCGTTAGTCAAACCGAATGGCATGACTAAAAACTCGAAATGGCCATCGTGGGTACGGAAGGCTGTTTTGTAAATATCTGAAGCATGCATGCGTATCTGATGGTACCCTAAACGAAGGTCGAGTTTAGTAAATATAACCGCGTGACCTAACTCATCAAATAATTTACCAGCAGTAGGAATCGGAAACTTATCTACGACAGTGATGTTATTGAGGGCTCGGTAATCAATGCAGAAATGAAAGCTGCTGTCCTTGTTCTTCACTAAAAGAGCCGGAGAAGAAAACGGGCTCGTGCTGTGCCGAATTATGCCCTGGTCGAGCATGGATTGGACCTGGCGTTCAATCTCAGATTTCTGAAAATAAGGATATCGATACGGATGCACGTTAATCGGCTTAGAACCCGGTTGCAAGTGGAGCCAGTGGTCCCAAGCTCGAGGCGGTGGCAGGTCGGTGGGCATTCGGAACACAGATAAATGGCGCTGTAATGTGTCGTGAATGGCCAAAGGCAGCTCGGTCGGAAAGTCGTGCGCCTCGTCAGTTGAAGTAGAAGGCACACTGAGGATTTCAAAACATTCAGCTATTCCGTAGTAGGCAGAACCAACGGCGGTGTAGTGGTGGGTGGGGTTTGTACACTCGGTTTAGGACTGGCCGAGTTCCAAGGGCGTTGAAAACCGGAAGACCTAGGCGACGAGGTGTCATGAAAAGATGTTTCCAACTCACGAGCCAAAGCAAATTCTTGTGATAATGAGGCGGGGTTACGCAGATTCAATTCCCGCTTCATCGGTTGCTTTAAGCCAGCCATAAATAAGGAGATCAATGTAGGCTTAGACAACCCATGTACATTGTTCAGTAATGCTTCAATTTCAGTCTGATAAGACAGGACTGATGTTCGTTGTTGGAGTTTGGCAATCAGACCCACATAATCCTCATAATGATGCGGGTCGAAACGTTGTTGTACCGATAATAGATATGCAGGCCATGTTTCACCACAATTATTTCGGCGCTGATAGCGAAACCAATCGGAAGTTGGATGATCAAACAACATTCCAACGAGATGTAAACGATCTTGATCGGTAGTATTAAAGTAGTCGAAGTAAGCCTGAACTTTAAAGATCCACCCTTTCGGGTCCGAGCCATTGAATTTCGTGGCGTCGACCCGGATTTTTGGGGTGTTTTCCTGGCCAAGAGGCGCGCAATTTGTGACTCGATCGTCTGCGACTAGCGGTGGTGCATGTGGCACTTGAAGGGGTAGTGGCAGGCCGGGTTGGTGCGCGGCGATAGGCTGCACCGCGAGATTAGGGTTTGGCAGGATCAGTTGAAGAGCGCCCACGTTAGGGTTTGGCGGGACGATTGGCTGCGCCGCAACAACGGGGTTAAGCGGGCCATAGCCAATGGCTTGGGCCGCGGCAACAACGGGGTTCGCGGGGTTCGGGTTCGCAGCAACAACTGGATTCGCGGCAACAACGGTCGGTGGTGGATTATGCTGGTTGTTGATGAGATCATACACGTTGTCAGAGCGAAGACGGGCAATTTCATGTTCCCGATGCACGTTATCTTGAGCAAGGCAGATTTTTTGCACATCAGTTGTGAGTTGCAACAGCATGTCACGCAAATCAACCATGGTAGGCTCAGCGATGATTCCTTTGGCATCATTCACGGTGTTCGGGATGAAAGCACCAGTTGATACGAACCCGGTGTGGATTCGTATCGAAACCCTTGTTGGTCAAGGGGGTGAGCGGAGTCCGAGGTGGATGCCTGACTCGAAGAACGTAACTAAGAGAAGCTAAAGAAAATTAGGCCAAATAATTCTTGGATAAATTATATCAAAAGACAATTCAGAGTATTTAAAGCTAAGCCCTAACGGTTCAAAAAAGGCATCCCGGGAAAGAACCGTAAAGAAAACCCGAGAAGAGAGATAACTCTAGTTTATAAAAAATGACATTTATTAAATAAAATACTAAATTAAGAAAATACTAATCATCATATCTTCTTGGCCTACGACGGTCCTGCTACGATCGAGAATTAATAATTTGAGGCGTATCATCGGTGCTCTTCAATATCTCACTTTTACAAGACCAGATATCTCCTATGTTGTTCAGCAGATTTTCTTGTTTATGCATGATCCCCGAGAGCGACATTTTGTGGCTCTCAAGCTCATTATTAGGTATGTTCATGGCACCACCTCCCTTGGCATTACCATTTCTGGTGCTGATCGGCCATTGTTAGTCGCCTACACTGATGTTGATTGGGCTGGCTGCCCGGACACTCGTCGATCCACTTCTGGCTACTGTGTGTTCCTTAATAACACACTTGTATCCTGGTCAGCCTAGCGCCAATCCTTTGTATCCAGATCTAGTGCTCCTTATAAAAAAACTTACCGACAAATTAAAGAAAGAAAAACCCCTTAACATGGACTCCACGATAACTAGCTTGACGTGAATAAGATCTAGCAGCGCTCACTACTGAGGCGAAAGAAAAGAGCAAGATATGACCAAAAATCCGAAGATTCTCGCGCAGGAACAAGCGTAGGCATGTAGCGCGCCCTTCACCTACTCATGCTTGTGAAAAAGAGGAAGATCGCTAATTACAAGCAGTGTGTTCCATCTAATTAAAAAGGCCTCTGGCTTAAGGAGCATATAAATGACATAACACATAGAAAAAGGGCTGAAGAAACCAGTCCATGACTTGACATCGGTAGAATGCTACCTCCAATTCCCCTTATTTTCGTAGGCAGTGTTGTGAGGGAGAGGTTACGTTTTGCCCTTGACCCGACTAAGACTGAGACGGCCAATAAAGATCTTGATTGCTTTGAGCCTTTTTTATAGTCTATATAAAAAAATTCCTATACAGAGGTGTTGCAAATGTGGTCGCTGAGTGTTATTGGCTATGCAATCTTCTTCTCGATCTTCATTGTCCTCTACCACGGGCTTCCTTAATAATACGGATAATATTTTCGCCACCTACTTGGCCAATAATCCGGTACAACATCAATGTACAAAGCACATTAAGATTGACATCCACTTTGTTCAAGAACAAGTTGCTCTGGGTCACATTAGGATTCTCTATGTACCGTCTAAATTTCAATATGCAGACATTTTTACAAAAGGGTTGTCTAGGCAATTGTTTCTTAATTTTAGAGACAGTCTTACTGTTCGTTCACCTCCCGTTTCGACTGCGGGGGTGTACTAGCATATATTTTGTAATGGGCCCTGTATTGGCCCGGCCCATAAGCAACCCTTTTGTACATGTGTATATAATACTATCTAATGAATGGAGAATCCCCCAAGGGAACTTTCACAATTGACGTCTCACACCCTGCATCATATATATCTTCTCACTAAGTTAAATCACAACAAGAAACAATCATCTAAAACACTTTTAAACTGTAATGTAATTGTCATTCTTTAATATCCTTATTTTTAATTTTGATTTTACTTACCCGGGGAAGAATATGAATGTAAGCATGAATTGCACCTACATCTCAAGTAGCCCCCCTCCTATACCATCTTAACCTCATCCAGTTTAATATGATAGGCTGAAATGTGTCACCCATATATGATATCATTGTGGAGGAAATTCAGAGAAAGAAATCATATATTCATATATAAAGCAAATTTAAACATGCAAAAGTGCACAAGAAAGATACCTCAAGGATCTGCAAAGATACCTCAAGGATCAATATTTTAGCTTTTATTCACAAGTGTAGAAATTGAAGCCTAATGAAAGAAATTGAATTTTTTTATCATACAATGGTGGATAATATTGCAGCAATTTGAATGGCCAAACTGGAGCTGTTGAGCTCAGGGAAGTTTTCAGCTTCTTTTCTGGAGTATCTGATAGTCTGTGAAAGGATTCAAACAAAAGAAAAGAAAACTTGAATGAATTGAATACAACAAGAAAAAAATATTTTGGTTAACAAGTTGACTAAAGAAAACCGCATTCTCACTGTTTCGTGTTAACAAGTTGACTTGTATTGCAAAATCACTATCAAAAGAATATGGCTAAATGGCCCAAGTGCAACATCTATTGCAAAATCTCAATCAAAACAATATGGTCAAATGCAACGTATTTTAGGTAATTTTGGTTGGACTTAAATTGCCTATATTTAGCTTCATTTTGCCACTGTCTCTCAGTTTATTCTCACGATTCAAAGATCTTTTAGTTGTTGTTTGTGTTACAAATTTAATGTAAAAGTTACATTAAATGACCAATTTAATACCCCCTTTGAAAAAAATTAAAATTTTGTCAACGACTTTCAGAAATTGCATGGTATGTGAATTCTAATTGCATGGTATGTGCCTAACTCCATTACTCCAATTCCTTGCTTGGTTGTATTTAGCATATGGATAAGAACTTGCATGGTATGTGCCTAACTCCATTACTCCAATTCCTTGCTTGGTTGTATTTAGCATATGGATAAGAACTTGATAATGGAAGAGTATTAGATACTAAGTAATGAAAAACTAATGCAGAACTGCTCAAAATCAATTTCTTCTCTTTTATACTCTTCCTGCTCCATCGTAAACACATGCTGAAACAATGGAAGAGTATTAGATACTAAGTAATGAAAAACTTATACAAAAATAGAACAATAAGAAGCCCCTAACCTCATTGAAGTGTTGCTGAAGTTTCTCATTAGCAAAATTAATGTAGAACTGCTCAAAACTGTACAATAGATATTGATCAGATATCTCTTCTTGAAGTGTTGCTGAAGTTTCTCTTCTTGGTGTATTCTAATTGTATATGATGTGTTTCTATAACAGGAATTTGTGATTTCAATGAATATTGATCAGATTCTTGAGGACCAATCTTCTTGCCCTCATAATTCTCTATCACTAAATCCTGATATGGTGGAAACTAACCAATCCTCTAATCCTACTCCATCTAAAACTCGTCAACCTAGTATTTCACCCAATGATGAGTCCAATGTAGATCCAGAAACAAGTAAAAGGTACAAATCAGATGTGTGGAATCACTTTGTGATGCTAAAGATTAATGGTAACGATTATGCACGATGTTTGCATTGCAACAAACAATTGTGTGCAGCGAGCAAGAATGGAACTACATCTCTGCGGGATCATATCAAAAAAAGGTGCCCTAGAAAGCATATCAAACTTGACATCGGCCAACAATTTCTCAACCTTAATACAAAATCCGATGGCAAATCAAGGCTGGAAAATTATAGTTTTGACCAAGAATCATCAAGGAAAGAGCTTGCAAACATGGTTGCTATGCACGAGTATCCTTTAGCAATGGTTGAGCATCACGGCTTTAGAGGATTTGTGGCTAGCTTAAATCCAAACTTCAAGATGATATCCCGTAATACTTTGAAGAATGATATTATGAAAGCTTTTGAAATCAACAAAGCTACCCTAAAGAAGATGTTTGAGAATCATAATGGGAGGATTGCAATCACAACGAATACGTGGACCGCATCTCATCAAAAGAAGGGATATATGGCGATCACCTCTCATTTTATCGACAATCAATGGATTTTGTATAACAAAGTTTTGAGGTAACTTACTAACTCTTTTAAATTTCTGATTTTCGTAATTTCTGTAAAATTAATGCATTATAATTCATGTTTAGGGCAGCTTCTGCATTCTGTTAATCTGTTATGTGCATTTCTGCATAACAGTTTCTCTACATTCTGAATCTGTTTTATGCATTTCTGTATTTCTGCATTTCTGAATTCTGAATCTGTATTTTTATAATCTGTTTTCTGTGTTCGTGCAATCAGTTTCTGCATATAATTTGGTTTTTTGTATAATTCTGAATTCTTATAATCATTTTCTACATATAATCTGGCTTTTATAATTTCTGTTTAGGACGGTTCCTGCATTCTGAATTTCTATTTTTTGTATGTTATAATAAGTATTTTTTAATTTCAGTTCATGAATTAAAATTTTGTATGTTATTAGGTTTGCTTATGTGCCTTGCCCTCACACAAAAGAGATTTTGGCTCAAGTCTTGTTAAAGTCTCTAAATATGTTCAACCTTAATGCTGAAAAAATTTATGTCGTGGTCGTGGACAATCATACTACTAATGATGCTATGATAGGAGTTTTGCGGAATACATTGCATTCAGAATCTCTTATTTTGGAAGGTCGGTTTTTGCATGTTCGTTGTAGTGCACATGTATTGAACTTGGTTGTCCAAGATGGTTTGCATGTGATTGCTAAGAGTATTGAGAAGATAAGAAATTGTGTATTGTTTTGGTCAGCGTCTCCTAAAAGGATTGAAAAGTTTGAAGATAGGGCTAAAGCTTTAAGAATTGATTGTTCTAGAAAATTGGCCCTTGATTGCAAAACAAGATGGAATTCTACCTTTTTGATGCTTAAGAGTGCTTTGCCTTATAAGGATGTCTTTGCCAAGCTGAAAATTCATGATGCTACTATTAAGTTTGATCTTCCTAGTGATGAAGAATGGATGTTTGCTATCATTGTGTGTGATAAGTTGCAAGTTTTTTATGAGGTGACTCGATTATTTTCTGGAAGAAAATTTCCAACAGCTAATCTATTCTTCAAGCGTATTTGTGAGATTAAGATTGAGTTGAGGGAATGGTTATATGGTATTCATGAACCAGATATTATTAGAAAAATGGCTTCAAGCATGTTGGAGAAGTTTGATAAGTATTGGGGAATTGTTAACAAACTCTTAGCTGTTGCTGCTGCTTTAGATCCTGAAAACAAATTGGCTTGTGTGAGATTCTATTTCCAGCATATTTATGGTGATGAAGCTGAAATTGAAGTTGAGAAGATAAAAGCTTTGTTATATAAGTTGTTGGCTCAATATCAAGAGAAACATTCTTTAGTCAAAGATGGCGCTCCTTCTGATAATGATTTAGTGTCTGCAAAGTGACATATGAGTGGTGATCCTTCTTCTGAAAAGACTAGTTTTGTTTCTAGTTCTTCTAGAGCTACTCGATGGGATGTTGCTAGTAGGAATGAAAGTAGGAATAATATAATGTCTACTAGAACCGAGTTAGATCTATATCTTGAGGAGGCTCCCCGTCCTCCTAGTGATGGCTTTGATGTTCTTGACTTTTGGAAGCTCGATTTGAAATATCCAACTTTGAGAATGGTTGCTAAGGACATATTAGCAATACCGACTTCTAGTGTTGCTTCCGAGAGTGCTTTTAGTGCCGGTGGTAGATTGGTTACCCCTCATCGTTCTAAGCTTCATTCAAATACCGTGGAAGCATTGTCATGCTTGCAAAATTGGGTTATTGATGATTTAGCGGGTAATTTAATTTCATTGTTAATTTGTTATTAAGTAATTATTGATTCTTCTTCTATTATATACTAATGTTTAATTTTTTTCAAGGATTACAACTTGGCAATTCTCAATCACGTGGTTCTAATACCGAAGAAGAAGAAGAAGAAGAAGAAGAAGAAGAAGAAGACAATCGTAGTGAAGTTGTCAATGTAATTAACTTACTATATTTTTGTTTACTTGAATATCAATATTTATCATTTTATGGATTTAAATTAATAATATGCAAATGCTATGGTTTACTTCAATGATAGGATTATCTATTTGAAGGAGGAGGGACTTTTCTCAATCTTGGATGAATATTGAAGTTGAAGACATGCTCACTAGTTTGGATTTGTGTTCTTTAATCTTCATTTAGTTTTATTTGAGTTTAGTTAGAAGACATTTTTAGACTATATTTGTAATGGCATTGATGTGTTTGGATTTTGGCTATATAATGTACTCAGTAGAACTTATTTATTATGAACTTATGCTCAATTTGTGATTGTATTTTTGAAATTTCAGCCTCTCTTAAAAAAATCAGCATCTTTAGAAACACCCGAAAAAAACACCGACCCGACCCGAAAACCGACGGGTTTCGGGCGGGTCGGGTTCGGGTGGAACCGGCGGGTGGAAAAAGCGGGTCGGGTGAGCGGTTTGTACCCGTCGGGTCGGGTGGTGGAAGTACTCCATCCGCACCCGACCCGACCCATTGCCAAGCCTAGTCGTTGACCAAAAATGATTGTGGGAAATCTAAGAAAATATATTTTCTTAGGCTTAAAATGTTTATACTCCATCCGATCCAAAATAAATGCCGTTTTAGTTTTCAATACAAGATTTAGGAAAAGTATCAACTAAACTCAAAAATGTAATTTTTTTTTATAAATTTTACCACTCATCATCTTTTTCAACCAATGAATGAATAACATTAATCAAGAAAAACACATTCCAATAGCAATTCTCATAACTCACTCCTAATAAATTGCATAGAAAACCTAAAACGACATATAAAATGGATCAAACTGAAAGTGCTAAAACGACACTTAATTTGAATCAGAGGGAGTGCGTTTTTAGGCGTAAAATTTTGTTTATATATATATATTTGTTCTTTTAAAATATTTTGAATAATTTTTTTATCATATTTACCCCTTATAAACTCTTTTTCCTATATAAATTTTAATGTTTTATTTTTTTACTCTAATTTTCTATGCATATGAAATAATAGAATTTTACTATAAAATTGTTAGAAGAGTTGGTTTTGATGGTTCCAAAGGTCAGTGACACAGAAGTTGCATGGAGAGTCGACGACATCAAGTTCTTATGAAGAAGTCATTGACAAAGGATAACTGGCAAGAAACTATTGTTGAAAAGTTATGTTTTGATGCTTCCAAGAAGTAAGTGACTCCGAAGTTGCATGTCAAGTCGGCGACTCGACAAAGTCATTGACATGACCAGATGACAAGAAAACTATTTATGGAAGGAAGGCATAGATCGTGTGCGATTGTTTGCAGGACAACGGGGTGTTTATTTATGGAGAATATCATCACAAAAGAGTGCTAAAATCAGAAGAAGATGATATGATTCCATTGAGATATTTTATATGTGCGTACATGTTATTTTAGAAAAGATTTTGTAAGATTATGTGCGATATTATTGCCTTAACCGAATAGGAAACAATATCACACTTAATCAAGACTTCTAGCTTAAATACTCAGTGTTTTTAGGTTAGAAGGTCATGGGTTTTACATTGAATATCTTATGAGAAGAAAAAGAAAGAGTTCTAGGTTGAAGTAGACTCATGCGTGGGATTCGTACGAGTAGTAAAGAAGACTTGTACGGGAGATTCATACAAGTGGTGTAGTCAAGTGTTCTTAGACATAGCGGGAGGTTGAGAGTGTAGGTACAAGGTAGAGCGTGGTTCAAGGTTGTGGGATTCAACTTGTACACGGGAGAGCTTTGTAACACTCAAGAAATCAATAGAGCGAGTCTAAGGACTCTTGAATCCGACCAAGTGAGAAGCTTGGAAGGGAGTGGTTTTTCTCTAAGTAAACTAGTTAGTTTACGAAGAGTTTCCACTATACATCGCTTGTCATTTACACTTTGGTAATATCTTTCCTGTTTGATTATTCCGCTGCTTATTTTAAGGTCACTGACTTTACCAAAGTCGGTGACTTCTACTGTTACTCAAATTCGACGACTTTGCAGGAGTCGCCGACTCGTTAAAGTACTAACGATCCTACAATTGGTCTTAGAGCCAAGGCTCTAGATTGTGTTTTAGTACTTTTCTTACAGGAAAATGTCTTCAACCAACACTACGATCAATTAATCTTTCTGGAAGCCTCCAATCCTCAAGGTTTTGGTGGGTTGAACAGATGAAGACTCACATCTGCTCTCTAGATGGTCAGTTGCGGAAGGTGATAAAGATCGGTCCGGAAAGCTTTCTTGCTAAAGACGGGGAGACGGAAAAGACCACGGCTGAGTACGATGACATTGACTTCAAGAAGCTTGAAAAAAATGCTAGAGTAAAGAAGGTCCTTCATCATGCTCTCACGGACGGTGACCTTAAAAAGGACATTTGGGACTCTCTCAAAAGACTTCAACAAGGGAATGAGGATGTCAAGAAAGATAGGATCATAAGTCTTGAAAGAGAGTATGAGAATATTTTTCAAGGAAAAGGTAAATCTCTTCGGGACTACCACTCAAGGTTCCAGACTCTTGTCAACCAACTGGAATTTTTGGGAGAGAATCTTCCTTAGTGGAAGCAAACCAACAAGCTGATCTCGGGATTGAACAAAAGTTGGGACACCATTGTTGCGTCTCTTCTTACTTAGAAGGAAACCAAGTCGTTGAGTTTGGAAGATCTTGTTGGCCAACTCACCATGTATGGAGGTATTCAACAAAGAAGAGAAGACAGTCATGACTCGGAAAAAGTCATGAATATTGCTCTCAAAGTCGAAAGGGCTTTCGACTTAGCTCAGGGAGACGATAACACTGAATAAGTGCATGAGGATATTGCTCTCATCTTAAAGTCCATGAAGAGGTTATGGAATCAGAACAAGGCTCATGTCGAAGCTCCTGGATCAAGAAAGGATAGTAAGGACAACAAGGACATGAAGAAAGTGATTTGCTATCAATGTCCACTAAAGGACATTTTGCTAAGCAATGTCCTAGAAGAAAAATTGTAGAAGCTGGCAAAGGAATGATGACAACTTAGGATATGTATGATGATGACGACGAGGTGTCTCCGACAAGAGGAGACTATTGTATGGCCATTTAAGACAAGTCATCCCAAGAGGTAAATGAATCTGAACTCTCTTCACTTCTTGCCAAAAAGTCTAGAAAACAGTTAGTTGCTATCATCGAAAAGCTTGGAACTCAGGTTACTGAGTTAAGAGAAAAAGTGGAATAAAATGAAGAAACCATTTCCAATCTCTTTGATGATAATAAACTCTGGTCTAGAAAAGCTATCGAACTGGAAAAGATTTCTTCTCCTAAGTCGGTGATTTGTGAGTCTTGCTCTGACTCAAAATCTCAGGTCCTCGACTTGCAAAAGCAAGTTGAGGATCTTGAAAAGCAAGTCACTAACTTAGAAGGAGAAAGGCTTATGCTTAGGCTTGGTCAGGCTAAGTTATGCAGTGAATTAGAAAATCTTAAAGTTGAAGATGAGACTAAAAGAAAGAAATGGTTGGATGAGTTTGTTGCTGAAAAGGCTCAAGAGGTCAGAAATGAATATAAAAAGAAGTTTGTGAAGGAGGTAGACAGATCTGGAATTGCTTTGTTCGTGCACCCAATACACAGGATACCAAGGTTGCTCCCCTTGTGTCTAAAGGTAAAACCCCTATGTGTAGTGACAATGCAAGTAGTTCTACACATGTGGTGGCTAAGCTTGTCAAAGGGAAGCAAAATTGGTATCCTGATCAAAAGGTGCACAACATATGGCAAAAACAAGTCCAGAACTCGGCTCCGTCACAAATTGATTTTCAATCTCGCATCAACAACAAACCCATCTATCCGGGCTATAGCAAGTATGTGGCCCTAAAGTCTCATAGAACATGTTGGTAATGCGGCAAGGTTGGTCATTACCAATATGATTGTCAGAAAAAGGACATGGATGAGAAAAATGTCAAGTCACGAACTCTGGATGATAGTTTTGACATACCTGTTGTCGCTGACTGTCCTTTAGGATATGTTTGTGCTAATTGCAATAAGTGTTGTCCTAGAAATTACTTTGTTGCTAAACCCAGAGGAGTTAAACAATTCTGGGTTCGTAAGAACTAATTCTTTCAATGCAGCTTGAAGTGGGTGACAAGGAGCCTTGGTTTATTGATAATGCGTGCTCAACTCATATGTCCGGGAACCCCAGGGATTTCGTCTCACTTCAAGAATACAAAGGAGGTAAGATTACCTTCGGCAACAATAGTAAATGTGGTATTTTAGGTATTGGTCAGGTAAGATTTTCTGAGAAACTAACTATAGATAATGTGTACTTGGTTGAAAATCTTGGTTTCAAGTTATTAAGTGTTTCTCAGATGTGTGCTAATGGAAAAATTCAAGTTGTTTTTGATAAACAAGGATGTCATGTGATGGAAAGTGACTCGGGGAAAATTCTTCTGAAAGGGGTGTGTGAAAACAATCTCTATAAATGGCATAAGTCACAACTTCTCAGCGCCAAGAACTCCTCAGCAAAATGGCGTGGTTGAGAGGAAGAATAGAGCCTTGGAGACCATGTCGCGAACAATGCTAATCTCAAGTGGTCTTCCAAGAAATTTCTGGGGTGAAGCCATTAATGCATCTTGCTATGTGATGAATCGAGTCATGCTTCGTCCACTTCTTGGAAAAACTCCTTATGAATTGCTTAGAGGAGTTAAGCCTAGTATCGCCCACTTACGCACTTTTGGGTGCAAGTTTTATGTTCACAACAATGACAAGGACATTCTGGGAAAATTCGATCCAAGGAGTGATGTTGGCACTTTTGTAGGTTATTCTCCTCATAATAAGGCCTACAAAGTGTTCAACAAAAGGATGAGGAGGATTGAAGAAAGTGTTCATGTTGTGTTTGATGAGAACACGATGGGAGGCTCGACGATTGAGGATCATGATGATGGTGATCAAGGATACTATCTGGTTCAAGATGATCCACTTCCAGTTGCCACATCAGAAAAGGAAACCGTAGTTAGTGACAATGATGGTCTCACCGACTTAGATAGAACAGGGGGAAGTGATCAAGATCAAGTGACAAAGAGAAAAATGATGAGAAAATGCCTGAGAGAAGCTCAAGTCCAAAAGACTCTGAAGAGGATTCAGAGAGAACGTCTCAAACACAAGTCGACAACTTGACAGATCTACAAATCATGAATTATCAACAGAAAAGTGTTCATCCTGTCACTAACATCCTCATTGATTTCTCAAAGGGTGTGCAAACCAGATATTCTCTAAACAACTTCTTCGCTTTGAATGCTTTCATCTCTATGTTGGAGCCCAAGAATGTTGAACGAGCATTAAAGGACTCGGATTGGGTCAGTGCCATGCAAGAAGAGCTCCATCAGTTCGAAAGAAATAAAGTTTGGCACTTGGTTTCGAGGCCAAAGGGAAGAACTGTGATCGGAACATGTTGGGTGTTCAGGAATAATCTGGATGATGAAGGAAATGTGGTAAAAAACAAAGCAAGGTTGGTAGTTAAGGGATACAATCAGCAGGAGGGCATTGACTATGATGAGACGTTTGCTCCAGTGGCACATCTTGAGGCTATTCGATTGCTCATTGCCTATTCTGCTCATCATGGGTTCAAGCTACATCAAATGGATGTCAAGACTGCATTCTTGAATGGATACCTAAAGGAAGAGGTGTATGTTGAACAGACCCGGGTTTTGAAGATGTCACCCACCCGAATCATGTCTACAAACTGGACAAAGCTCTTTATGGATTAAAGCAAGCACCACGTGCTTGGTATGATCGTTTGTCTCAGTTCTTGATTCAACATGGTTATGTTCGAGGAGAAGTAGACAAGACTCTGTTCTTGTTGAAGGAAGGAGGTCACACACGTGTTGTTCAGGTCTATGTGGATGACATCATCTTTGGTTCAACAGATGATAAGCTGTCGAAGAAGTTTGCTAACCTCATGTCCAGTGAGTTTGAAATGAGTATGGTCGGTGAGCTCAAGTTCTTTTTTGGACTTCAAGTTGTTCAAGGTGAGGATGGGACACGAGTTCATCAACAGAAGTATCTCAGAGAATGTGTTAAGAAGTTCGGTCTTGAGAGTTCTAGACCTTTCAACACTCCCATGTCACCGACTACCTCACTTGGAAAAGATGACAAGGATCCGAAAGTCAATGCTACAATGTACAGGGGTATGATCGGACCATTACTCTATCTTACTGCGAGTAGACCTAATATTGTGTTTAGAGTATGCTTATGTGCTAGATTTCAAGCTGATCCAAGAGAGCCCCATTTGAAAGCTATTAAAGGAATCATTCGATATCTTAAGGGGACTGACAATCTGTGTCTATGGTATCTGATGTGATCAAGCCCACCTGTACCCACCTTCCCGGCCTGCCTCTGGTGGCGATCTGACCAGTGGGCCAGCCTCTAGTCTGACTCTTGAAATCCGACCAAGTGAGAAGCTTGGAAGGGAGCGGTTTTTCTCTAAGTAAACTAGTTGGTTTACAAAGAGTTTCCACTATACATCGCTTGTCATTTACAGTTTGGTAATATCTTTCCTGTTTGATTATTCCGCTGCTTATTTCAAGGTCACTGACTTTACCAAAGTCGGTGACTTCTACTATTACTCAAAGTCGAAAACTTCGAAGGAGTCGTCAATTCGTTAAGGTACTAATGATCCTACAAAAATCGAAACTCCATAATATGTGGTACGTCTAAAAGTATATGTACTTTTGAACAAATTAAAGAGAGTAAATTATTTTTTTTGGACACATTACATTATTTAAAAATAATTTAGAATAATTATACTAATAAAACGTATTATATGTACAAGATAGAATCCTAAGCAAAAGAAATTGAAAATTTGAATTTTGAAGTCAACCTAGAGTTTGCTTAAGGGAAACCTAGTGCTTGCTCTAATTATGTAGCTAGCTTGGGGGAGGGAGGCCAATTGTCGGCCAACTGTCTCTACCAATACACTTACTTGGTGGATAGGATTTGGCAATTGACCTTTTCCTATCAGATCGATCTCAAATCTCAAATCTCAATTCAATTGAGGATCACTTTCAAACCTCAACTAAAGATTTTATCATAAACCCCCACGTTTCATACTAATAATTTTATAAAATATTAAAACATGAGGTGTTGACGTGCTGTCAATGAATCGACTCTCAACGGGGTCCAGTTTCTGGTTTGCGTTCGATCTAATTAATTAACATCATTTTTTTTATATTTTAAGGAATTTCATTAAATTATATAATGTGTCGAGTTACTTGAATGAAGGAACGCAAAAGATGAGCACAACTCACTCCAGCCATATGCTTCCATTAACATATAAATTGTCATGTTAGCATCTTATGTCATTTATAATAAGCACAACAAACACAAAACATATTTAAAAAAAGGCAATAGTGTTGTATTCCACCTCAATTCAATTATCCATAACCATGTGACGTAAAAACTGAAGCCACGTACATTAAACTTAACTTTCAATACAGAAAAAAAAAATCAACAAAAACACATTAAACTTAACTGAAAATGTAAGTCCGTTGGACTAGATTCACGTATTTCTTCTCTAAAACGACCCACAATACCGGATTCTTAAATTAAAAAAATATTAAAGCTCTTCCTAATCGTGAATATCTCCTAAACAATACTCCCTCCGTCCCCGAAAGATAGTCTTATATTCCTCTTTAGGTGTCCTCTTAAGTTTGTCCACATTTTAAAACTCTCCTTTTGTATCCATACTATTATTACAATCTTACCCTCACCCAATTCCACCTTTTATCAATTTTATCCACATTTTTCATTTTCCATCATCTTCCTTAACCTCTTTATCTCCATTAAAATCCATCAAATTTAAACAAAACTTTTACAAGTACCCATTTTAAAATAAATCAAGTGTTCCAAAAAAACCATTTTAAACTTTGTCCTCATTTGTGATTTGTTGATGAGCACACAAAAAAAAAACCCTTTTTTTTGTCTCATTTGTAGTGACATTGATAGACAAAAAAAAAAACAACCCATTTTGGATCATTTTTGCTAGGGTTTTTGTCCATTTATCTAGATGATCCAAAAAAGCCATTGTTGTTAGGGTTTATGGTCTATTTTTGTTGATCGATGATCCAAAAAGCCATGAAGGCCCGTCCAATTCGGATGATTGCTCTATCTCTCATGGCATAAAAGTAGGGGTGTCAATCGGGCGGGTTGGGTCGGGTTTGGGTCGGGTCAATTTAGTTTCGGGTAAGTTCGGATTCGGGTCAAATTCGAATATTTTAAAAATCGGGTCAAATTGGGTTGGATCATTTCGGGTCGGGTGCTCAATTAGTCGGGCAAAGTCGGGTTTCAGATCAATTTCGGTCGGGTCATTCAGTTTTCGGTCCAACTTGATTTCGGATAAGTTCGGTTTCGGGTTTAGTCGGATTTCGGGTGAGTTCGGTTTCGGGTTTTTCGGATATTGGGTGAATCGGATTTCGACTTTGGCCGAATTTCGGGTTAAACTGATTTCGAGTAAGCCGGAATTTGATTCAGACCATATATCGAATGATTATTTTGTGTAGTTTAACTACTTTAGGGTCTAAATATTTAATGTAACATTTAATTTAAACATAATTATAATAAATATTCACTATTATTAATATTTTAAAACATAATATAATTTTCGGATGGTTTCGGGTCGGGTAACTTCGGATTTTCGGATAGTTTCGGGTCGGGTAACTTCGGATTTTCGGATGACTTCGGGTCGGGTAGCATCGGATATCGGGTTGCATCAGGCTAGTCCATTCGGGTATAATCGGTTTTGGGTTAATCTCGTGTTCGGGTTTTTTCGGATTCGGGTCAAATCAGTTCGGGTCAAACATGTTTCGGGTATAAATTTTTTATTGTTTTCTCGGGTCGGGTCGGGTTCGGAGTCGGGCGGGTTATTCGGGTCGGGTCAAGTTTTGACAACCCTACATAAAAGCCAAGAAACCCTAGATCTCTCATCTTCATTGTGCCGCTTGTTCTTCTCTCTTAAATTCGCTCTCCATTCATCTTCTCCAACGTGCTCTCATATGCTCTCTTGAGTCTGGATTTCTCTCTGGATTGTTCATCTCCCTTCATTTTCCACTCATCTCTGAACCACCCGCTCAAAACCTCTCTCGATCTCTTTCTCCAAATCCCTCAAAAGCTCTCAATCTCTCTTTTTCGTGCTCAACCCCTCTCGATCTGAGTTCTTTGTGCTCAAGCCCACTCGATCTCACTGAAATCCTCTCCATTTCTCACAAAACATCTTGATCTTTGTTTTTTGCTCAAACTCCCCAAATCTCACAAAAAGCCTCTCGATCTCTCTTTTTTGTGCAAAAATCCACTTCATAAATAATGTATTACATACCACTTCTTCATTTTGATGCAAAACGACCTCGTTTTGATGTGAACTATAGGGAATTCCGTCTAAACCGCCATCTTCATCCACATGATCCTCGTTTAGATTTATCAGGTTTGAACTAGAATTTCCTCGCCCTCCAAAATATGATCAAAAATCCGACATTATTTTTGTAGAGCTATGGAGATTTTGGTGTAATTGGAGATGGTATTTGGGGTGAAATGCGGAATCAGCGAAGACAATGGAATTGCCTCTACTTCGTCTTATTATAAATAGTCGGGGGGGGGGGGGGGAGGGGGGCTCGTTTTTTACCGTTAAGGTCTAGGTAGTGGTAGCGGCTACCGCTACCGATTTTAATTTTTTTTACCATTAATGTTAGCAGTAACAGCTACCGCTACCTTCAATGGTAAAAAAATTGAATTCTTTTTTAATAGGATTTTACAAAGTAGTGGTAGTGGTCTCCACTACCGCTACAATTTGTTCATTTTTTTAAATTACAACGGTAGGTTACACCGCTATTAAAAAGTCAATGCGCCCTACAACTCTGACGGGGTGTTCCAAGTAGGGTTGTCAATGGGTCGGGTTATGGGTGGGTGGAGCATTTCCACCACCCGACCCACCAGTTAAAACGCCCCACCCGTCACCCGTGAAATATTCTACCCGTCACCCAAACCACCCGTCACCCGCCGGTTATATGGGTGACCCGTTCACCCGTATAATTGTTGTATAACCGCTATATTTTATGTCTATAAATAAATTTTCATACATAAGCTAAAACAAATATCCATAAACAAAATTAAATCCCATAAGCAGTAATATTCAAGATATCATGTTATTTGGGAAACAAACATATACTAGGTTAACATATTTTGGCCTTGTATCAATAATGAATGGCTACAGAGAATGAACCCCTCGACCCCTCGACTCTCCCTCCCTGAACAGTTTCACCAAAAAAACCCTAGATTGTGTAAATCTGAAATCTCCGGAGCTCTCGTCTTTGTTTGTCTCACAATTAGCCTCTGCAATGATGATTGTTGCATCTCTTGGATTGAATTTATGTGTGGTTTACCCACAAATCCTACAATGGCCCCTCCTTCGAGTTTCATAATCTTGTACTCCGGGGCTCAAATCGACGTGATAGAGGCTCGAAAATCTCTCTATAGAGTCTCGATTGTTCTGGCGAGACGACGAATGAAAGGGCTAGGTCTCCTAGTCTTGGAATCAAAAGGAAACTGGAAAATAGGATTGGTGAAGCTACATAACTGGTCGGGGTTGTTCATCCACGGAATGCCAAAGAAGAAATGGAGGGTGGATATGCGGCGAAGCCTTGGGGTCTGGGGACAACAAGAAGGCCCTTGGATGGAGGTTAATCGTCCGTCTGGGTTGATCGATGAGGAGTACAAAATCTCCTATTATATCAGGTTGGTTCTTTCCTAGGCTCTTTCTGAAGAACTAAATATCCATTTGTCTATTCTTGTGTGTATTGCTAGTGTTTTCAAATGGAAGAGTTGTCTTCTCTCTAATTCACTTACACAATATTGGGCCAAAATTGATAAATCTTTCTCTGGAGACACTTTCTAGGGGGACTTAAAAGGGTGATTCAGTGGAATATAATGGAGAAAAACAGAAACTATTTCAAGAAAGTCTTGTGTTCCAACTCTCAATATTCTAAAGAACAGGAGGAGAATGAGAAATCACATACTCATTCTAGAAATCAATCTACCATGGTCAAGGAGACCTTAAAGGGTAGAGATGCTAAGAAGGCTGTTGAGGCCAGCCCTTCGGGGAGTAAGAAAGAAAGAATTAAAGGCAAAACTAAGCTGGATATGTCAGCTTTCTTGAACCAATTGTCCGGGGTTAGAGATATCCCTCATTTTAAAGAAACCTCATTGTTTGCTTCTGTTCTAGGGGACTCCGTCGAGGCCTTTAGATTGAGACAAAAACTGAGAAATTATTGGCAGGTTAAGGATGATTTATTTATCCTTAACCAAGATACAGTGTTGGAACCAGGGTTTGAAATCAATCAACTTATGTATTTGTTGAACAAATCTAAAGAGCATAAATGGAAGCTAAGGAAAAAGAAAGAATTACACAAAAAGAATGAGTTGTACCTGTCCAGTTTCAACTGTGAAGGTGTAGACAAGTGTTATAAAATGGTGTCTTGGCTTTTGCTTATACAAGAGATTGAATCCTCTTTGTTATGCTTTCATAGCATGTTCTCCGATCATAACTATTTAATGCTTATTATAAGTGGACTATTTAAACTCTCCATCTTGGATAGGACAAACAACCTGTACAGACTTTGGAATGCATTTACCATTTATAATGGTATTAAACAACTACACCAGGCACAATACTTCAAAAGAGAAATGTATTTTTATTGGTGGAAAATCCTGAATCGAGAACCTGCAGAATATGTTGTTGCATGCTATAATAAGCTGGATAGCACAGGTTCATCAAGAAATTTCCGCTGGAATTTATATTACTGTTCGATATATAGGAGAGGTGATGAGTCTGATGTTCTTACCATTGGATTTCTGATCTTTAGTCATAGAAGAGAAGGGTTTCAAAAACCTTGGAGAAAGATAGCAATTACTCGTCATAGAACTTTTGACTGGTCTTGTTGCAACCAAGAAATGTACAAGGAAAACTATAAAATGTTAATTGGCCTATACTTTAATCGGGCTGAGAACTACTGGTGTCAAGTTAAGGATAAATGTAGAAATGTTAAAAAGATGTGCGTCTGTTGCAGGCAAATAAATATATTGGTTGCTTGGAAATGTTTGGAATGCTTATACAGGAAGATGACTCCTTTTTACTGGTTGCATGAAGCTTATGGCAATACTCAAACTAGGAGTAGTAGACAAACTTGGAAGAATACCATGATAAGTCCTGCTAGGAAAAACGTGGCAATGTCCCTTGATTGGGCAATTGAGACAACTAGAACCAAACTAAGAAAGATAGCGTTTGTGATGATGAAACAACAAAAACCTTCAAAATCAGCCACTATGAAAAAACCTCTCAACCAATACAGAGATTGTAAAGACAAACAAAACCAAAACCAAAACTTAAGCCAAAACCATAGCTAAGAAAAGAAAGGGGAAAAACATAAAACAAAATATTATTTAAGATGAAGATAGGATCTTGGAATTGTAGGGGAATTGGGAGAAAATCCTTTTGGCCGGAGATTGACTCATTTTGTAAAATTAATAGAATACAAATAATGGCTATAGTCGAAACTAAAACGGATAAAACCCCAAGTGAACAAAGCTGGAGAAGAGCAGGTTTTGATAATTTTTTATGGTCCCCGGCTCAGGGAAAAGCGGGAGGCCTCGGGGTACTATGGAAAGAACACCAAATGGATCAAGAAGAAATCACTGTATTCATATACCAACCTAGATACATTATCCTTAAGTATTACCACTTAACAACCAAATACACGATGGCACTTTGCTTTGTTTATGACCCCCCTAATGCAGAACTAAAAGATGAGTTCTGGCAGGACTTAACAAGTAAACTAACTAACCTGAATATCCCAATTCTCATCATTGGTGACCTAAATGAAATCCAGGATTCAAGCAAAAAACAAGGAGGTGCACACCCAGGACCATCCAGGTTTGAACGATTACATAACTTCAAAGATGAATGTGAACTTGTGGATATTCCCACTTGTGGAAATTGTTTCACATGGAGAAAGAACAAAAGTGAGGAAAATAATATATATGAAAAATTGGATAGAGTGTTAATAAGTAACTGCATTCTGCAATGGTTTCCTAACATTAAAACAACGAATCATGCTTTCACAACCTCAGATAACTGCATAATTTCGGTGGAGTTGAATAATGGTACTATCAAGAAAGGCTTACCTTTCAAACTGGAAAAGATGTGGATGTACAGGAAAGATTTTAGAAATGTGGTTAAACAAGCTTGGAGGTTGAATGTCGAGGGATCTTTTATGTTTAAACTAGTGAAAAAAACCCAATTGTTTAAAAACAGTGCAAAAAATTGGAACAAACGTACTCTAGGAAATATTTTCGAAAAATTGAAAGACATTGAAGACAAGCTTATAGAATTACAAAACCAAATCATCATCTCACCTCAACCGGATATGATACAAAAACAACTTCGTCTCATAAAACAAAAAGAAAGCATGTTAAATTTCCACAAGGCTTATTGGAAACAGAGAGCCAAGACTAAACATATTAAACTTTCAGATGCTAATTCAGGATACTTTCATAAAATAGCAAGTGGTAGAAGAAATCGGAAAAATATAAGAGAAATTATTACTAACAACGGAACCCATATTGTAGGAATGGAAAATATTAGGGAAGAAATTAGAAAGGATTTTAGACAAAAATATTTGAAAGAACCGGTAAACCAACGACTACAACAAGAATATCTTGAGTTAATTACAGAGGAAATCACAGAAGAGGACAATTTTAACCTTACCAAACCGGTTTCTAATGAAGAAGTTAAGGAAGCACTTATGCAAATTGGCTCCAATAAATCCCCGGGTCCTGATGGCATAACTGCAGAGTTCTATAAAAAATATTGGGATATTGTTGGACCCTCAGTTACTAAGGCAGTTAAAAGTTTTTTCCACTCTGGAAAAATCCTAAAACAGATCAATCACACTTTCATTTCACTCATCCCGAAAATAGACAACCCATCAACAACAAATCACTATAGACCAATAAGTTTATGCTCTACAATATACAAAATTATATCAAAAATAATTACGGAAAGATTGAAAAAAGTAATGAACAAAATTATCCACCCGCTTCAAGGAGCCTTTGTTAGTAAAAGAGCAATTCAAGACAATGTCCTGATTGCACATGAGATATTTCATTCTTTTAGAGGAAGTAAAACCAGAGATGGATGGGTTGCTGTAAAATTGGACATGGAAAAAGCATATAACCGGCTAGATTGGAGTTATCTCTTCTTGGTGCTAGATAAGTTTGGTTTTGATGAGAAATTTGTTGGATGGATCCGTGAGTGTGTATGTTCTGCTTCCTTTTCGGTGTTAGTAAATAATGGACCCACAGACCCATTCTTCCCAGAACGAGGCCTGAGACAAGGTGATCCGCTATCCCCATTTCTGTTCGTTATGGGAACAGAAATCTTGGCTAGGAAACTACAAAGAGAATGTGAAAATGACCGATGTACAATTGGCTTCCCTATAGCTCGAGGTGGCATTAAAATCCCTTTTCTAGCCTTTGCAGACGACATTATTATCTTCTCTAAAGCAACGCAGAGTGCTTGCACTAGAGTCAAAACGATTGTTGAAGAATTTTGCGCCATATCAGGACAAAAAGTAAATTACCATAAATCTGCTTTTCAACCATCGAAAAACACAAACAACCAACAAAAACAGCAAATTCAGCAAGCGCTTGGTATTATGTCTATGTCTAATCTAGAAAAATATTTTGGATGTCCAATCATTAATGGAAAAGTTAATAAAGACACTTTCAAAAACTCAACAGAGAATGCACGAAACCAACTCACAAAATAGAAAGCCAATGCTCTTTCCCAAGAAGGGCGAGCAACACTCGTCAGATCAAATCTAGCTATGAAACCCAACTATGTTATGCAAAGCTTTATGCTGCCAAAAAAGATACATGAGGACATGGACAAACTAAATAGAAATTTCTTTTGGAATAAAGATCCAAACTACAAACCCCTGATCAGATGGGAAAAAATTTGTAAACCAAAAGAATATGGGGGGATGGGAATAAGAAAAACAGAACACATGAATAAAGCACTACAAATGAAACTCTTATGGAAAATTCTTGCGGAACCTGATAATATATGGGTTAGGGTAATCACAGCAAAATATCTTAGAAATGATAGTTTTTTTTTACATATAAACTAAAAACCAACGCATCATGGCAATGGAAAAAATTATTAAGCCTACGGCCTGAATTTGAAAAAGGTCTTATATGGCAAGTTGGAGATGGAAAAACAATCAAATTTTGGGAAGACAACTGGGCACTAAGACATCCCTTGAAGACACATGCTAAAAGCCCCCATGACATTAATGAAGAAACCACAGTTGCAGAATTTATCACAACCAGGAAACAATGGAAAACTGACAGACTAATTCAAATACTACCACAAGAGCAAGTTGACATAATTCAAGCAATCCCGATACCAGATAATAATATTCGAGACCGTCTTTATTGGGCACCGAGTAAAAATGGATGGTTTTCAACACATTCGGCAATAAACTTAATTACAAAGACGGAAAACCAAGAACCATGTATAACCAATTGGATATGGAAATTGGAAACATTCCCAAAAGTAAAAAACTTTCTATGGAAGATATGTATGAATGGACTACCAACAAAAGAGAGGTTAAGAGAAAAACATGTTCCTGTTCCGGGTGGGTGTATTTTATGTCCATGCACATATGAAGATACCACACACCTGCTTTTTGAATGCCCACATACATTAAACACCATACGAAGAGTGAATACAAAGACCGAACAAACAATCCAAAATTTTAACATGAGTAATAATGCAATAAAAACCATCCTAAATGACCTCTTCCAACAAATAGGAAGCAAGGCTTTCAATGAACTTGCTATAGCATGGTGGTGTATTTGGCACCAGAGAAATAAATTGGTTTTCCAACAAGCCCCAAATGATTTTATACAAGACCTACCTCAATACATCAAAACACAAATAGAACAGTGGGAGAAAGCCAAAGCCTGGAATGAAGATGAGGAAAAATCTGATAGTGCCCACCAAAAAATGAGAAAGCGGCACAATAAAAACAAAACATGGATAAAACCTAGGATTGGAGTAATTAAAGGAAATTTTGATGGTTCACAATTGCCTAATGGGCAAGCTTCGGGAGGTATAGTCTTACGTGATCACAATGGCAGGATTGTGCAAATTAAGGCGCAAAAGTATGGACAAGTCTCGGTTCTCAAAGCCGAAGCACTTGCACTGCGAGATTGTATTAAGATAGCAAAAGAAGGAAAACACAACAACCTAGAAATTGAAGGCGATAACTTGCAGGTAATTAAAGCAGCACAAGGTGATCGACATTGCCCATGGGAAATTGAAATGATTATGGCCGATATTATGGTATCTCTTATTGATTTCCATTCAGTACGTTTCTCGCATGTGACTAGGAGCTCTAATGCTGTGGCTGGCAAAATTGCTAGATTGAGCCACAGTTTCCCGACCAGTTCTATTATGAGTCATCCAGAATTTCAAGTTCTCATCCGTCAGGATGCTCTAGGTGCCCTCCCTGATGGGAGTGTCACCTAATCCTTACCTAATCAAAAAAAAAAAAAACATATACTAGGTTAGAATATCTTTATCAGGACAAGTGGTGAGGCGACAATACCTTTATTATGTAAAATATATACTAGGGTTAGAATTACTTGGAAAGTAGAACGGATGCAAATAAATGGGTTATTTGAAAAACAAATGGGCTCATATCAAAGGCCCAAAATGGGTTATACGAATCACTTCAAATACCTACACACATATTATAATTATAAGTTGAAACGGGTTATATGGGTGGTTTGGGTAAAACGGGTGATGGGTCGGTTGACAAGTCGGTTGATGGGTCGGGTTATTGGGTGATAAAATCTCACCCTTACCCGACCCATAACCCGTTTTACCCGTCACCCGAACCGCCCGTCACCCGCTTTGTTTGGGTTTTCACCCGTTTACTTCGGGTGGATTAAACGGGTGGTCGATCACACGTGGATAATTAACTTGGAACTTCCAAGTCCGCCTATAAATAATACTCATCTTTACAACTAATCAATAAAACACACCACTAATGGAGCCCTTTGAACTAGCTGGTACGAATGAAATTAGTTAACATTCGTACAACCTACTTTTTAGGCTTGAATTGAATCCTGTCGGCCTTAATGGATAGTTGGCCATTTGTTACTAGATAAAAGTTGCAATTTTGCATCCTGTGATAGTAACAAAGAAGCATATAGTAAAACTCGACTAAACGATATAGTAAACCTATGTTTTGGGCCATAGATTCCCTAAAATGAAAATAATTAGTTGATTTGTATTTACTATATGATATTCTAAAAATATAGATTAAGAATATTAATTATGGGAACTAAAACCCTAAAAGAAAATTAATAAATCCTATTGGAAAAATAATTAAACCTAAATAAATACAATTTCAATATATATAATTGTATTATTTTTAGGCTTTTAAGGGCATATGTTAGAAAAATCATATTATTATTCCATTATTTACATTTTCATTATAGGCTATAAATTCTAATCGAGAAGGGTCTATTATATCTCAATAAATTTATAATAACTACTCATTATTTTAAATAAAAACATTTTTGTTGGAAGAATAAAGTTTCCAATAAGATCTTGTTTTAAAGTTATACATTACCATAACTAATGAATGGAAGAATAACTTGGGTAAATTTTGTCCAAACTATTAGTAGGATGCATTTCTTAAACAAAAAGGACATATAAAATTGGATGGAGAGAGAGAATTAATAAACAATTAGACCTGTTCAAAGGGAAAAAAAAATACAATGAACAATTGGACTATAGGCCCCATTTGAGGGTGGGTCCTTGGCCTTGGACACCGGTCATCCATTTCTGACTCAAGCTAGACAAGTTTTAAGAGCTCATAATTGAACCAAAGCTGAAAATAACTTAAGCAAGATATATTTCTTTAAAAAAAATCAAGCTTTAGCAATAGAATGGAAATTGCAATTATTTTTCTTAGAAATGTCTCTAAATACATGCCAAAATCATACTCATATAGTCACATGCAAATCATAGATCACATACAAACTAACTTCATTAAACCATCTCGATGAGTTTCTCAATCAAAGAGAGAAAAAAAAAGAAGATACCAGTCAAAAACCAAAGAACTTTCTCTTGCAAAAAGTCTTAGAAAAGAATTAATTTAGGGAGCCAAATAAGGGTTTGACATGATGATGTATGCTTGAGCGCGCTTGTATTTCAAAATTAAAGGCTCAAATTACCCAATTTTGCTTTGTTGTAAAACAAAATCTAGCACGGCACTAATATTGAAGGTAGGCCCTTTTTCTTTGCAAGGACTTGTTCTTCATATAATTTATATTTATTGCTGAACAAACTCCTCTCCCTATCTGTCTTTCCAAACGAAACCCACCAACACTCTGAAAAATTCTCCACCCAAAAAAAAGCCCTATTTATTCTTTCACATTTCATCTCCATTTCCCCACTTCCATTTCAATATTTCATACCCATTTCCCCCTTTCTGTTTTTAATGCTCACAGTTGGCTCAGCCACCCACACCCAACAATTTTCTTAATTAGTCCGCTTCCCCCAACAATTCCTATCTCTAAATACCCACAAACCAAACAACCCCTTAACAAACCCAACACACAAAAGAAGAAGAAGAAGAAGAAGAAGAAGAGAAATTGAACCAATCTCTCATTTTGTACACATACATAATCTGTGCAATGTCTTCTTCTTCTTCTTCTCTCAACAAAACATCAGCTTTTGCTGTGAGAAGGAGAAAAGAGAGCAAGAAAGTAGTGGATCAGAGCCACCAAGAAGAGATCAAGAATGAGAAGAAATGCTGCAAGCTTTTGAGATATGAAGAGATCCCAGATTACATGAAGGACAATGAGTTCATTGTCAAGTACTACAGAGCTGAATGGCCTCTTAAGCAAGCCTTTTTCAGCTTGTTTCAATGGCACAATGAGACCCTCAACGCTTGGACGTATGCTTTTCAAGATTTCAGATTTTGTCACATGGGTTTTGTTCTTTACAAGGTTGATTTTAATGGGTTTGTGTTGATTTTTCTCTGATTGCAGGCATTTGATTGGGTTTCTCCTGTTCTTGGTGTTGACTATTGTAAATTTTGTTCCTGTTCCTGATGCAGTTGATCTCTTTGGCATCTTAAGGTATGTTGTTTTTCTCTGAACAATTCTTGTCTAGCTAATTAAGTTTACAAAAAATGTAATTAATGAAGCAAATTCAAGAGTTCACTTGTAGAAATAGGTTAATTGTGGGTTTCAACCTTACCAAATGACATTATCACATTTATTTTTTAACAAATAGCCCACTTTTGTTAATTTAATTTGAAAATGACCCTTTTTACAAATTTTGTCCTTCACTTTATAAATGAACAAAAATTGGGGCAAGAAATACCCTCAAATATTCTAATCACAATTTCTAAGGGTTTAGGGATTCCTGCACGATTTTCATGAAAATCGTAGTTGGAGGAAACATGGTTAGAGATTTGATTAAATAGTTTAATGGTTCTTTTATGGTTTAGAAAATTAGGAAAAATCAGAAGCATGAATAGAGACAGCCTGTGATTATTGTGTGGGAGAATCTTCTTCATTTTTTTTGTGCTGTGCATGACACATGACTAGCTGTAGAAAGTGATGATTTAATACTCTAATTAGATGGCATTCATAATTGGATTGTCTTGCTTCTAATTATTTACAACCCATGTGAATGCTGTCATTTGCCTTTTCTCTTGTCCTCTGCCTTATTTGTATAGTATGATTTTAGTCCTTCCAAAGCTATTGGAGGGTCAAACTGTAATTTAAAATTATAATATAAATACTTTGGAGCTTTTTTGGATTACTCGGAGTAATGTATTATCTTACGGAGTATATTATAATACAGGATTTAATGCAAAAACTATATTAAATCATGCATTATAATCCAAAATAATGCATTATTCTAGGTAATTCAATCAGCCACCAAAAGATAAAAATGCTTTGAATACAAACCTTTTATTGATAACAGGTCCATGTCACACTTTGCTTTTACTTACGAAGCTTCCTCTCAACTCTCATCTATGAATGTTCTTATTCAACATGGTTTGCTTTGTATCCGCGTACATTAGTCCTATTCTAATAAGCCATCAAATTTGTCTGATCAGTAAACTTAAGAATGACTTTTGTCATTGTTGGAAGAATGTGAATTGAAATGTTCAACAAATTGCACCTCATGAATTAAACACCTTTTTTCACCTCAATTTCAGGCCTTTTCCAGATGAATTAAGCAGCAATGTTTCTCGTGGATCGACACAACTTTTCATGGTAATTATATTAATCTGTAATGATTAAAAGCCAACCTCAAATTCCATTCACTAATCCAATCTTGAATTTTTTTTTTCTTCTTTTGGTAGTTGCAAGAAACGGCAAAAGCACTTTTGGATTTGAACCATACAAATACAGTTTCATCCGCACACTTCACTGGACCATTTTTACCTTTTTTACCTGACGGCACAACCCCAAGGTGGCCGTTCTACGTCTTCCTGGCCGGCTCCATGTTCTGCCTCTTCTCGAGCGCGGTCTGCCACCTCTTCTCGTGCCACTCCCACCACGTCAACACCCTCCTCCTAAGAATCGACTTCGTAGGCATAACAACCATGATCATAACATCCTTCTTCCCGCCTGTCTACTACGTCTTCCTCTGCTCTCCGCGTTGGCAGCTCATATACCTCTCGGGAATCACCCTCTTCGGCCTCTTCACGATCATCGCCCTCCTCTCCCCAACCCTGTCCTCGGGACAGAATCGAGCCCCACGAGCCCTGCTCTTCTGTTCCATGGCTCTCCTCGGTTTGATTCCCGCGGTGCACGCGTGTGTGGCCAACTGGGGTAACCCCAACCGGTCCATAACGTTGACATACGAGGCGGCCATGGCCATGTCGTACCTCACAGGGACCGCCTTCTACGTGAGTCGGATCCCAGAGCGGTTCAGGCCAGGGTGGTTCGACTTGGCCGGCCATAGCCACCAAATCTTCCATGTGTTTGTGGTTTTGGGTGCCGTGGCTCATTATGGGGCGGCCCTCGTGTTCTTGCAATGGAGGGATGAGGTGGGGTGTAACGCAAGCTCGTGATCGATACCATATTTGTTTTTCGATAAATTCATTATTGTTATCCATTCGATTTCATACGTGCAATAGAAATTTATTAATTTGTTGGATAAGTGTATAGATGTGTAGAAAGATTGGATTGGCAACTTCTAATGTACGTGCTTGTATGATTTTTGGCTATAGATATATATGTTCAGAAACTCGGGCCGCTCTCGCTCATACTTTTGATCTTTCGTTGTTTAAGGATAAACTGCGAGTACTAAGGAAAGCGGATTTTCCTCTGTTGCATTTTGATTAAACGTTAATTTTTTTGTTCCATTTGATATTCATTTCTGTTGAGAATAAATTGCTGCTAAATAAATGGACTTAAGTTTATTTATGCTTTGCTTTGGAAAAATTGCTGCTAAAATAAACAAATCTAAAATGATTATTATTCAAAGACGGATTTTCTTTATCAAGTTTCATAAAATGCATTATTATCGGAAATAACAATCATTTTAGATTAACTATTTCGACGATAAATTTTTTCTTATAATTTATTTGATATCTTTTTGGTACCATTCAACAATGGTTAATCAATCAGCTCAAAAGTTCAAAGGGATTAAACCTTGGTTTTTCTTTACAGATATTTCACAAGATTCAAGATAAGTGGATTGTTCTCTCTTTTATAATTCTATTAAATAAGGAATTAAATCTTGTTTAATATTTTTATTGGGAATAAACTTATTTGCTAAATAAAACTGAGTAGGTTGTTTATCATGTTGGAGATAACGACCGTATTCTTATTTATTCAGTATTCCGTTAAATTTGAATTTAGTTCTGATGTATGCGACCTTGTATGTTTAATGATCTCGTTTCGAGACATTGTTGTGAATTGAGATAGTTTCAGGAATGGGATCTTAGTTTCCAGAACATCTCGTTAATAGATTATATTAGGATGTATCTATACTCTAATACTTAGATCATGACTCTGCCTCAACTCTATGCTTGAGGGGGTGTTTTTGCATTGGAAAAATGCTAATTGCAATTGTTGTCGTGTGTTTGTAGATATTGTAGATGAAATATACCCTCTGATCTCTACAACATCGGCGCCTATGTGATATGATGTTCATGAATGAAATATGCTCTCTGACCTCGGTAGCATTGTGGTCAAACGGTAGTAGTTCGAGCGGAAAAAAAGTTACCAACCCGATTGTGCATGTTTCGAAAGTAATGTAAGATACGTTGGACATATTAATTAATATACTAGGATGGTTAGTACATTTTGGAAACTAGGGGTGGCAATTCGGTAAATCAGTCGGATTTCGATTGGGTTATTCGGATTTCGGATAAGTCGGGTTTCGATCAGTAACGGGTGTGATCGGTAATCGGGTATTTCGGGTCGGGTCGGATGTGTAAATTGTCGGTTACATCGGGGTTATTGGGTCAAAATCGGTTGAGCAAATCCGGGTTTCGGTTTAGTCGGATTTGTTTAAGTCGGTTTCGGGTTGAGTCGGTTTTTGCAATTTTCGATTGAATCGGATTTCGGTTGAATTAGTTCAGTTAAATCGGTGTTCGGTTAAATCAAATTTTGATTGAATTAGGTCTGACTGAATTTCGGTTGAAATCGATATTAAGAGTTCAAAACAACTTTATTTAAGTGGTAAAAGTTATATGAATTTAATGAATGTGTCATGATAATATTAAGAATAGCTGTATTTATAATATACTATCTGAATTTGAATTTTATATTGAGTTGTTAAAGATGAAATAGGCATTTACCATTTGTAGAATAAATCAAATAATATTTGATCGATGAAAATTCAATCAAATAAATCGATGATCACAATTTACAAATTCATAAGATAGAATATATACAAATCACAAGTAACGATTATATGATATTAAACATATGTAAGATTTTATATGCATAAAAAATTCTTATGATATTGCAATCAACTAATTACATGTTACAAGTTACAACTAATGATTATATGATGTTATACTCCAATAATTTAAAATGATCTCATTTTATAAATAATAATTTTATAGTCACGTACATTTTCAAGATCATATACATAAATAAATAAAATCTTTACATTTTATTGAAGAAATATATCTTTTGTGATGAATAATAATATTGGAATCTATGACTATATGAGACTATGGTAAGTACTTCTAAAGTCATTAAAATGATTTCAATCATTACTATATACTAAAGCGGATGTTAAAATAATATACAAAACGATTCCATATTAAAATATATTATTCTTCTTTTTTAAATCAATCCGATTAGTTGAAATTTAATCGAATTATTTTAAATTCTTTATATTTATATATTACAAAATTATTATATTAGTTTTATTTTTGGATAGGATTATTTTTTAGATAAGATATATATAATTCTTAAAATATCCTTTCCTATATCAATTTTTAATGATTATTTTTAGAAATGATAGTTTTTTTTAGATAAGATATGTATAGTTTTTCTAAAATATTCTTGCTTATATCATCAGTTTGATCAAAATTTAACAGTACAAATGCATAATACAAAATTTTTATAAAATTCCGTACAAGGTGCGAGAACTAAGACTATTTCATAACTAAATGATTATACGATCTCTTATATTCATATGGTCTTATATATTAATAACAAATAAGATATTAAAATAATTTCAATCCAATATCTAAATAATTATCTGATCTCTTATATTTATATGATCTCTTATATTTATATGATCTTATGCATTAATCATAAATAAGATGTTATTCCAAGTCTCGGGTACAATCGGGTTCGGGTTGTTTCGGGTGTAATCGGGTTCCGATTGTTTCGGTTTTCGGGTATAACCGGTTCAAGTACAATCGCGTTCGGGTTGCTCGGATTCGGGTATGTATTGGGTTGGTCTTTTCGGATATAATCGATTTCAGGTTGCTTTCTAAACGGGTTGCTTTCGGGTTCGGGTTAGAATCGGTCAGATCGGGTCGGTTTCAGATTTCATTTTGTAAATTTTTTCGGATAGCGGTCGGCTTTCGAATCGGGTTGTTCGGTCGGTTATTTCGGATCGGATCAGAATTTGCCACCCCTATTAGAAACCCATTCTTACTCTAAACTCCTATAATCAAACTTTGATTAAGTTGAATTGATTAGTCGACAGAGGTTTTTCATACAATCAACCCAAAGTTGGGAGACATTCTTGCATATTGAAGACTTTTCAAAATATATAAATGAACAAATCATAATCATCGAGCATTTGACTTCGTTTTCTTTTTATTTCTAGAAGCCTGGAAAACACAATTGCAAACATGAAGCCAAAAGTGATTTAGGACTACAAACCGAGAAGGCCAATCAAACCTCAAGCATCACAAGCAACAAATGAAATTCCAACTCTCCTACAAAGAAAGCCTTCTAAGAAGACACTTAATGTTTTATTAGCACATCTGAAAATTGGAGCCAATCACGGGCAGATTTTTATGTTAAAATCTTTAAAACAGAAAATGGATTTGTCTGGTTTCAGAAACGACCTTGGCTGCTGTTTGATGCCGACGCCATAACAGAAAGAATATCAGTTACAGAAGCCATGGCACTCAAAGCAGCCTTCAACATGTCTTGCGAACACCCAGGTTTCACGATCGTCTTCACCTTGTCCAGATATTCCTGCAGCTTCTTGATACGACCCATGTAATCCTGATCCTCCACACAAAGACTGACCGGCTTGGCATCAGAACCAGGACCATCAAACTGGAGAGGTCCTGGGTTTCTGTATATATCATCCATTAAGAATCTCGATGAATTTTGTCTCAACAACCTGCAACAATACACCTCCATCAATTTAAAGAAACATATAAAGGTATAAAACACTATTTAGTGAAGCAACTGGGACATACTCATAAGCTTTGCCCTTAAGATCCACCACTGCTGTGTGAATTGCAGGTTTTCCTATGAACAAGGCCCCGGGACCATGAGTATATCGTCTGACAGTCATCATTGTCTGGATTTTTTATTCCACAAATGCAAGCAAGTAGATCTATCATTAGAAAAGAATCCACAAAATATAACCCCCTATCGTATAGCTAATTTAAACAGAGTATAACTCAGATCCATTCAAGTCAAGAATAAGTTTTACCACCAAAAAAAAAAGAATCAATTAAGAAATTCATTCAACCAGAAATGGTTCAATTCAAATTAGTAATACCAGTATGGTCATAGTAAGATCAATTACGTATCAACACAAGATCTCAAGCATCTAATTACAAGAAGTGCAAACAGGAATTAATGATCTTCATCCGATCACTACGCAATCAACTTGTAAAAGGCCTCATAATGGCAAAGAGGACAAACATGGCTAGTCTTGAGCCACCGAACAAGGCAAAGCTGGTGAAAGACATGAGAGCAAAGCATGGAAGTGAGCTCCACCGTGTCTCGATCTCTTCCGTGATTTGCACGCAACCGTCGTCAACGCCCTTGAACGGATTGATATCGCCCACTTCACTAGTTCACTGTCCTTGGCAACCAACTCGTAAACGGACTCTTTTCCATACCTTGTTCAACACGGAAGAGATCCGTTTACGAGTTGGTCGCCAAGAAGGAGAACGAGGCAGGCGATATCGTTCAAGGGCGTTGATAATGATTGCGTGATTTGTACGGAAAAGATCGATACCTGGCAGAGATCACTTTCCTTCCCTTGCTCCCAAGTCTTTCAACGCCTTGCATTGTTCAGTGGCTCGAGACTAGCCATGTTTGTAGCGATCAGATTAAGAATATGATTAATTCCTATTTGAACTTCTTGTAATTAGATGCATGAGATTTTGTGTTGATACGTAATCGATCTTACTATGAAACCTATTGGTATTATTATTTCGAATTGAATCATTTCCGGTTGAATGAAATTCTTAATTGATTCTTGATTTTTTTTGGTAGTATAATTTATTCTTGACTTGATTGGATCTATAAGTTATACACCCTGTTTAGGGTTTTCTAGCATAGGCACACACTAACAATAATTAGGCTCCCTTAATTAGGTAGAGAAGGTAAATTGAGAGGGGAAATAATATAAATAAGGAAATTATTAACTTAATTTTGGAAGGGTATTATTTCTCTTTATTACTAATTTTAAAATTATCAAGTACTCCTAATTAGGGAAACCTCAATCATTGTTATTGTGTGCACACACTAGAAAAACCCATATATAAAATAAGGAAATTATTAACTTAATTTTGGAAGGGTATTATTTCTCTTTATTACTAATTTTAAAACGATTTTTCTAACCTATGCCCTAAGGGCATAGGTTAAGAGACTAAAAATGGCAATATATCTTAAAATTGTATTTATTTAGGTTTAATTATTTTTCCTAAAATTATCAAGTACTCCTAATTAGCGAAACCTCAATCATTGTTATTGTGTGCACATGGGCACACACTAGAAAAACCCATATATAAAAGTACATATGAAATTTCATGTTAATAAAATAACTCCCTACCGTAAATGGAGCAGCACCACATTTCCACTTGTTGACAGGATTTTTCAGGTTCGTCAAAGTTGCCATGTATCCATTCAAACCAGCAGCAAGAATATGGTAGCACACATGTCCCAATACCTGCAAAAAGAGGGCCCAAATGCACATCAAATATGAGGGTTGGATCACAATGCCTCTAAAATTCCCAAAATATAGGGCACGTACATATGCATAGTCACAGTCAAATTTTGATGGCAAGGATCCACGAGCCTGATAGCCAAAGAAGTGACAAATTGCATTGAACTTCTTCCCCTTGTAAGTGCCAGCTTTCTGTAGAAATAATAAAATACACAAGGATGTCATTTCTTTTTTTAATCGTATCTGTCCTGAGAAAGGAGCATATTGAATTCCAAATTTAAGACAATAATTCTGTCACTAAAACTAAAAAGTTGTATATGTGCAAGGCCATTATAACCAAATTGCTGCATTCAAAGTCATAAACGTTGAAATTTCTGCAATCAAAAAAAGATGTTTCCCAAGACCATATTAACCATATCTCTAGCATGGTTTCAAAAATAGTTTTTTTTTTCAAAAAATATTATTATTCACTAACTTTTGGATTATATATCATACCATACACACTTGATAGAGTAGAAGCCAGAAGGAGGTATATCATACCATACGCTTGTTTATTTCATCTTCAACAAGGTGTGCCAATAGCTTTTCTGTCTCAATCTGCAAAATTGAATCAAAAAGGTTCAATTAATAAGGAATATTTTCAACCTAAAACTTTTTGCCGCAATCACTGGTGTGAGAGATGATGACAGAACAAGCATCATCTATACCTGTGATAATTGAGCAGAATTATCCGACTCTGGATGAAGAAGCAGCTATAACAACAAGAAACCACATATCACATAAGAACCAAAATTAAATAATGGCTAGAAAGAATATCTTGCACAAGTTCATAGTTTATATAGGATAAAAACCTGGTTTCGAATGAATGGAGGCATAAACTCAAACAAAGCGGATGCCCAAGGTGAGAGTTGCGACGAAATGTTTTCGACCGAGACACCTTGCATAAGCAGAACATGAATTTCCTGGAACGTATAAATTTAAAAAATTAATGCACCCAGATAGAATAGTATGAAAATACTGCTAGGGAGAATGTCATGTAAATTATGGAAGCTGAAGAAAAGAAAATAGTGCAAAATCAACAATTCACCACTCTGGAAAAATGAGTTTTTGGCTGAATGTCTTTTCTCTTGTTTCATTTTCCATTTCTCCCCTTCTCGAAAAAATGGGTTTTCTATTTCTCTGTTTTCAATTTTGTGTAGGGAATAAGGGTAGGGATGCAGAAAGGTAACGGCACAAACCTGTAAGAGAGCATACACTTCAGGTATACTTTCAATTAGCCCCTCTGGAAGAAGTATGACGCCATGATACTTGTATATGAGAAAACAACGAATCAGCAAGCACTAAAACATTATAATGAAACAAATATATAATTAAGAAGACAGCAATGTCAAACCTTGCTCAGCCCGCGCTTGAACAGCATCACAAATTTGTTTTGTCAAGTCAAAAAGGGTCAGTTTCGAAGCAGAAACCTCCTCGCCAAGAATGACCTGCACAGATTAAACATATCTGGGTAGAAGAACAAAGAAAAAAAAACTGATGCAAGGCTCTGCTATAGGCATTAAAGAACGGCTTAAAACATATACAGCCCCTTGTACTTGTGCAAATTTGTCAGATAGACACCCCACCTTTGGTTTGGACCTATTGAACACTTAAACTTAACAATTTGGACCTATTAAACACCTGGTTGTTGACAATCTCGTTGAGTGTAACACACGCATGCTGACATATTCCAATTTTTTGTCCAGATGTGTGCCACATAAGCTTATTTTGCCACATAAGCCCAAACTTTAACACCATTATTTTAATAAAATCAGAAAATATAAAAAAATACAAAAAGAAAAAAAATTTGCACAAGTACAAGGGGCTGTATATGTGCATTTGACTGACACGTACTTCGCCACGTCAGCGATCAGGTGTTTAATAGGTCCAAATTGTTAAATTTAAGTGTTCAATAGGTCCAAACCAAAGGTGGGGTGTCTATCTGACAAATTTGCACAAGTACAGGGGGCTGTATATGTTTTAAGCCATTAAAGAACAGGTGAAAGATTGAAAACGTTGATTGTATGTATACAATATCACATAAGAAGTGAGCTAACCATATTGGGATGTGATTGGAGAGCACACTCCAAAGCAACATGTGATGCCTTCCGGCCCATGAGCCTGATAAAATAATAATACTGGAAAAAAGATGGCATATTATCAAGGCTTTGCAACATGCAAATTAAACAGTTAAAAATTACACTCAGCAATCAATAGAGAAAATTTCTTCCTGAACAAAACAATGCACTGTAAAACTAATGCATAAAGAACAGAATTGCAAAAAGCCAGTCCTACATTGCAGCATCAATAAATATATTGATAGAGCAAGGAGATATTTGGAAGCAAGAATTTACATTATCAAGCATATCACAATATTACTTAATTATTTACCCTATAAGGTCATATTGACTACTTTATTGGTAATCTTGACAAACACACCAATACGTGAAATCGAGAAGGTTTTAGGTGAGAGAGGGAAGCATCTGGGTGATGGGAGTGAGAGATAGTGAGGGGGTTATATGAATAAATTGTAATAGAGCTTCACCAACTAAATTAACTTGGCAATCCCAAGATAAACAGTATAAATGCCATCTACCCCTCACTTCATGTTCACAGAAGTCTTCCATTCAGCATGACTAACAATTACCATTATGTTAGATGAATGATAGACGAACCAAAAAAATTGAACATTTGATTAAGGAAGAGAAGAGAATACCTTCTCTGCAGACAAAGCGTCCGTGCATACATTGCTAATAAGCTGAGAGTTAACCTATTCAGATGAGAACGACAGATCAGAAACTACAATCAATGAGTTTTTATCAGAGGATCAATATAGTTCTAAAGCCACTGTTGCAATATAGCAGCAATATGGTCATACGACTCTTATTCCCTTAGTACTTTCTTTTACACCGGCACTCCAAAATAAAACATACAGTAGGTGTTACCTTACATATGGTGTCAAAACCAACGTCAGTTTCAACAAATTGGTTCTTCAGATCTCCATTCAGGGTGACAGGAACTCCAACTACCTAAAAAGGTACAAAATACTCATTATTCTAATATTTTTACAGCTAAAAACCAAATTAATCATGAAAACTGAATGAGAACAGAGAGGCAAGAGAAGTAAAATTTATGACTAAATGTTTGTAAAGGCTTAGGCCTCCCCCATCCAGATTAAGTTCACTATAAAATGTGAAATAGAATTCCGAAATGGGACAATGAGTACTAAATTTGAAGCCTTACCTTAGTTGGACAATTAGCCTCTGCAAAAAATTCCGCAAGCTGAGCAGCATCAGTATTGGACGTTACCCCTTCAAACAGAAATTTCAGCGTGTCAACTCAAAGAAAAGATATGACTAACTTATCGGATATTTAGATGGCACCAAATCTACCTCCAACAACAACAAGGCCATCCAGCTTCAAGGCTTTGCATGCAGCTAATGCAGCATTAACTTGTTCCGTAGTTCTGATTTGATCTTTAGTTCTTCCCAACAGATCATAACCACCTTGAATACAGCTTTACACTTATTAATATGATGATCACTTAAGAAAAAGAATGATTGCAATGGAATGGATCAATTTAGAATATCACATACCTTGATTTTTGTATGTGGAAAGTATATCATCAGTGATCTCAAGAACTTTTTGTGCAAACAATCCTTCAGTACCACCTACAATAGAAAAGAATCCATTGCATTCAGGCAAAAGACACTCAACAAAATTGACTTACAAAATTAATGTGATAAGAAGTTGGGGTAATGTGTACAATGAATAAGAAACATCTCATTGTAAATAATAGCTCCTAGATGTTAGGTATGGTTCAAGTGAAGGCCTATTATAGGATCAACTTAGGAGGATAGTTATGTATTTATGGTCTGCTTACATTTTACCAATCCCTGTGGAGTCCACAGTGTTCTTTATGCCTGTAAATGTGCAACATAGATTCAACTTACCCTTGTTTTGTATCATTTAAAAGTCAAATTACACATTGTACTGTCACTTCAAACCTTATTTACTGATTAAGAACAAAGTATGGTTATAGTCTACAAAGTAAATATAGCAATGCCACCAGACATGTAAACTTTGGTGCAATTTACTGTTATCTTGTGCTACATCAAGAGTATGTCCAGGTCTCATCTTCTAGATTCATTATCATGAAATTTCATTGGATAGTGATTAATGAATGTACTTTATTTATGCCCAGCTGAGCCTCAAGTTATTACAATGACAACTAAGCTATTCAAAAGAAACAGTCCACAACACAGTTGAACAAGGATGTTATAAGGGATCAGGAGACAAATTCAGAAAAAAAGCATCAACCAATAATTACCAACAAATCCAAGTAGCACATTTTTTGAGTTGTGGATCTTGAGGGCATCATGGAGGCCCCATATGGCATTATGACCACCAGGAGACTGCCTCCCAGAAAAAACTAACCCCACCCTGTTTCAAAGACAGTAGAATCAGATGACAAAATTGTTAACAAAAGTGATCTGAGGAAAATATCATGAAGTCCTACTGAAAGAGTGACCTAAATCAATCACAATACCTAATGGGAGGATGCTCGGTGATAATCTGGGCATCAGGGACTTTGGCAGTTGCTCTGAGAAAGTGAACCAAACGTTGGCCATAAGTGTGAGGGAAGTATCTACTTATGGCGGAGGCATCAGAAGGATCCGAGACTGTGGTTGCATCGCCATATTCTACTCTCACAGCAGTACCCTGAAAAGTGCAACATCAACATTGTATCTGAAAATTCAAATTAAAAACAGATCCGCGCGGCGAATTCAAAAATCAACCCGTTACATCTTAGACGTGTTTCCAAACGATGAGCAATAGCAGATCTGAGAAAAGCTCGATTATACCAGAGGTCGGCATATCAGTTTGCATGATACAATTAGCAGTAGATAAAACCTAAAACAGAAGTCGAACCTGAAGGCATGGAGGGAGCTCCGGCTGATAGAGGGATCGTTGCTTTTGAAGATCGGAAAGTTCTCTGGGGATACCGAAATCTGAATCCATTTTACTCGCTTCTTGTGTTTCTCTTGCTTAGCAAATTTGCGGTGCTTTGTGTGTAGTTGGTCTCGATCTTTGGATATACACTACACCTACCCAGAAAGTAGAAACCTTGTGCTCTTTTCAGTGTGCGTTGTTCCGCGGTTCGCTAGAGTTCATTAATTAATTTATATTTCCCTCCTTAAACCCTAGAATTGCAAAAACCAGAGCAGATTTGCACAAATGCTATCCTTTTAAATTTTCCTTATATGAATATAAATACTATTTTTCTAACCTATGTCCTAAGGACATGGGTTAAGAATATAATTCTAGAAAAAAAAATTAATGATTTTATATTTAGAATTTTTTTATTATTTTTAAAGGATTTATAAATTCCAAAATAGGATTTTAGTTTCTAAATTTTCTTTATCCTATGCCCTAACATAGGATAGAAAAACCGACATAAATATATATAGTATATTGCTACCAAAATATATATATATAGTATATAATAATTTCTTAATTAAAAGAGGATGTATTAGAAATAAAAAGTTGTTTGAAAATATAAATGTAATTTTGAAGATATTCTTTTGAGAAAAATGAGAATCCTTTTTACTAATTCATTCAAATAATACATCCTCTTTTAATTTAATTTTTTTTAAAAATATATCTTTGTATTTGTATTTGTAAATAATGAACTATATAACTAATTATTTTTCATGATGGTCCCATATGTCTATATCTATCCATCTTAATAAGAAAAGCTTATTTGTTTGCAGTGTGTACACTGTTCTAAAAATCCCTTCTAGCTAGGTTCCGTCTAGGCTCTGCTTAAGTGCTGGAAGGTCCTAACCGTCCAGACCGCAAAAGTTCTCGTCTAAAACCGCTTAGGCCATCGTTCAGACTGTCTAGGCGCTACGCAGTCCCTCTCCCATCCAGCGTCCGCCTAACATTTTTTAGAACATTGAGTGTGCATAATCATAAATGTTGATGTTGATGGAAAATTGGAAATGTTGGGAGAAAAAAAACCCTTCAATTTTATATTGTAGCACATGTTATTTAAATTATGAAGTTGTCATTGTTGGATCGAAAAATTCACTCGAATGCATCTACTATTATACCTAATTTTGAAACGAGTCTCTATCCACCAACCAACCTTCACTATCCTATATAACAACTCAATAGAAATTAAACCATATGGTCCATCGTCTGAGTTAAAATTCTTACCTATATGATATACTGGTTAGATTGTGTTTTTTTTTTTATCTAATTAATAAATAGAACTCTTTGTGCTTAATTAGAAATGTAGTGAATTTGGATTGCATTTGCCATCGTCCCACCTACCCAATCTTCCAAGTTCCCATTCCCTCCCACCTACCCACCCCATCCATCTATCAAACCTTCATCATCCTACCTACGTTTAACACTCCAATTGAATATGGTCAGCTGTAGGCTGATTTCTATAATCAAGCTCGTTGTTCACTTATTCTCAGGAACTATTTTGGAAAAAATAACATTTCTATCCACAAATGTTTTACCCATTCCCCCCATAGATTTAAGTTCATATGGGAAGGCTTATACATATATCATATATGTAAACCAGTGGAGCGTCCTGAATCGTAGTATTAAAAATAAGTAAACCCTCCTGATTTTGTTAGAAAATTAGTTTTAATGGGATGCACACTGAATTATACATTTCCAAGGTTGATTTACATGGAAATGAGTCTGAAAATTAGAAACAAATAATGAGTTTTGGATTTGAGAAATTGATGGCTAAGATTAAAAGAGATAAGGGTACAATGGTAATTTTAAACAAATATAAAAAAAATTTATTTGCTTATTTTCGCTTGTTTTTGTTAAAAACACGACATTTGATTTTTTACATTATGTTCACATATTTTATGCATATGTTCACATTATTATAAGACATATTCACATATTATCACCTTTTCAGTTTAGAGATTTTATAATACGTTCACATATATTACAAGTGCTCACATATTAGTTGTGTTTGTTCATATTTTATGGTCAATATATTCATAATCGATTAAATCATCATACAAGCGTAAAACGGCTTAAAAAATTTTGACAAAAAAAATATTAGTTGTGTTTATTTTTTATTTTTTATTTTTTATTTTTTCGCTTGTGTTTGCCAAAAACACGACGATTGACATTTTACATTTTGTTCACATATTTTATACAAATGTTCACATTATTACAAGAGCTGATCACATATAACCACATTTTAACTTCAGAAAATTTAGTATACGTTCACATATAATATAGGTACGTTCACATATTAGTATTCCATGTTATAACCTTATGTTTATACTCGATTTATATCATTATACATACGTAAACAGACTTTAAAAAATAATTTTTTTTACTTTATTTTTTAAAGTCTGTTTACGTATGTAAAAAAAATTATTTTTTTTTATCGGATGCCTTAGATTTATTTATAGTGTTTTAATCGAATGACACATATTCATTTCTAATTTTCATGATAAATCCCATTTTCATTTGATTCAAATCCCATTTACTAACAAGTTACAAGCCCAACTCAAGTATTGTATTCATATATATCAGGAAAGTCACTTCGCACTGTTTAGTATAAAGCATTAATTTCAAGAATATATATGAAAACAAAATCTCAACCATCAAGCCAAAATACGAAAACAAAAAACGCGAGGGATTGAGTTTATCAGATCTAACATCTTTTACTTTTTGGCCTGCTTTCAGAGTTGGAGCATCGCACATGTGTTCATCGAATGCAACTTTGTGGCGAACTACATTGCTTAATTGTTTCGTCGTGTTTCTTCTGCCCTGTTCGCAGTCGACTCGGATTTTAGAAACCTTATCTGTAAGGATGATCTAGGGCGCTCTTCTGGTTTTTAAAAGGTCTTTCATCATAAAAATAAAGAAAAAACATTTAAATAAATATTTTAAAATTTTATTGTACATTGCTAGAGTCCAACAAAAATTCCAAGAGGAGCAAGATCGAAGAATGAATACACATTAAACATAGGCTCATAAGTCCCAATTTATCTAAAACTCAATGAAAGAGTAAGGCCCAACAAGATTCTACTATTTCAAACGAGAAAATTGTTAAGATGCTAGGGTCGATATCCGGATCGTAGGATCATACCGAACCTACCGATTCCCGTCCGACCCTATCAATTTTCGTACGATCCTACTACGATTCTATACCCATACAACTTATAAATGCAATATGGATCGGTGGCTCATATTTGGCTCTTAGGATCGTACGATCTCGATCGCAATTTTAATAACCTAAGCCTTCATGTTTTTTTATGACGAGTAACCACTTTTGGTGGCAATCCCGATCTCGTAACCCTACCACCAAGGATCACAAACCAGGTAGATTGGCTTGCGTCGATCAATTCGACGTAATGGATGAAAAATGGTAAGACTTGGTTTTTCACCCAAATAAAAGAGGCAGAGGTAGGAATCGACTTTCGATGGCAACCCCAAGCTCATGACCCAACCGCCAAGGATCACAAATAATGTAGACCAGCTTGCATCGATCAACTCGACCTAATGGATGAAAAAATGGTGAGACTTGATTTTTCATCTAAGTAGAACAAACGGAGGTAGAAATTGAATCTAAAACCTCCCACTCTCGTACCTCTAACCATTGCCTCTACCAATATCTAAAACAATTACAATTTAGCCTTTTCTTTAGCTACTTCTATAAATTAGAAAGTGTAACGCCTCTCCTCCGACCAAAAATTATTTTTTTGTGCAATTTCTAAAATTGTCATTATATGCACCATCGAGAACAATCAATCATTCAAGTAATTTGTTGGATCGTAACTTGTTAGCGAGAGCTTGGGAACTGGCTGTTAAGCTGTTCCCAAGGCAGCGGAAGAAACAATATCATAAGTATTAAAAAGCAGAAAGAACACAATTCCCTTATATAGGAACCCCACGAGAACCAACTAGTTGTGTGGGTAAACCTCTACCTCCGCTTGGAGGATTTTGAATGACTTACTTATTTTATTGCTTGTTCCTTAGTTACAAACAACCAGATTCAAACTTCTCTGTTCCTACGAGTTCTACCTAACTCTAGCAACACTAATGAATCTTCTCAACTGAGTTCCTAAGCAAACAACTCAACTAAAACAGGAAAGTCAAACCTTACACCTTGACAATTCAATTCCCTTGCTCTTGGGAACTTCAGCTTTCTCCGTCGTCGAGATCGGACACTCGCCGCCGGGGACTTCTCTTCTTCTTTCTTTCTTTCTCTGGGAGTATGTGTGAGTTTTTGGGAGAAGTGCTTAAACCTAGCACTATTCATTTAGCTTTATACTCGGTTGTACTTGGGCTTCAATCGCATCTTTCATGTTGTCCGAAATGCCCTTTCCTTGCAGCCCAAGTGTACAATCTTCACATGTGACTTCGATTTGAACTAGGTCAACTTCTTGAATTGATCGGACCGTTGGATCACTTGTGACAGTCTGTTCATCAGATTGTTCCTTCGTTCTGTTCAAGACAGGATCCCGCGATTTGCGCTGAACGGTCTTTGTCTTCACATGTGAGTTCCCATGTGATGGGAACTGTCTTCTTCAGAGTTTCTTTGAGAGAAACTCTTCAGCGTGTATGGTTGTGTTCCTTATCCATTCATGGGAGTTCCCATAGTATGGGAACTTTCTCTTCTAGACCTGTGTTCCTTAGGAATACTTGGACAAAGCACATTAGTTCCCATATGGTGTTTGTCATTATCAAAACTGGAGAATGGTATCGTTGTTCCGATGTTTAGAACCAGAGGTCCCAACACCGTCCCAACAATTTCCCCCTTTTTGATGATGACAAACCCATCACAAAAATAAGCAAGTATTTCAAAGCATGATATGTAGATGAGTTCCTACGCAAGTTCTTAAGGAGCCACTTCTTGTGAATTACTGAGTTCGTACTTATCTTTTTTATGCAATTGTTCCCCCTTAGCTATAGCATATTCTGTGATAACATTTCAACTTAACTCATCTCGCATTTTTTGTCTTTCCCCCTTTTGACATCATCGAAAACACGGAGACACATAAATAAGGAAAGAAAGGAACACGCAATCATACTAAAAGCCAATTCATTACTTAAGAAAAATATGTACAGAGGAACACAATAAAAGTTTTGTGGGAACAGTGAGGATAAGGGGAAGAGAAGGGGAGATCATGGGCTTCGAGGGAGCAGGAGTTCACTCAGTCTGTTCAAGGCGTGGATGATCTTTTCTTGGTTCCCTGCCATCCTATCTAGAGTGTTGGCAATATGTACCAACACTTGTGTGTTCCCATCCGCTGGGTCGTCACCAGATGTCAGCCTTTCTTGTTCCTCCACGGGCTCGGAGTGACGCATTTTCTAGACCACAGAAATGTCCAGTTCCCTGCCTATGGTGACCTCTTCCTTAGTGGAGTCGTAGAGGCCTTCTTTGAGCATGAGTTTCTTGATTAGACCAGCGTAAGGAAGGGAATGGGACTTAGAGGCCATACACTTCTCCATGTGCCCTAGGATGATCCGTGGGAGATTGATGGGCTTCTTCAGGAGGAAGTGATAGAGGAGAATGGTGTCAGGAATGTTGATGTGAAGGCGCTTCTCCTGGCGAGGGATCACCACGTTGATGATGAACTGATGGGCCAGCTTAGCGATGAGAGATAGATGATGAGTCGACGTTTCTGTGGTGGGAACACGACCCTCATAGATTGTATTGTAGATCACATCGCTGTTGTAGTCGTCCCAGTTCTTGCTGGGCAAAGCATCGAGGCCTTGGACAAGGACCTGGAGTTGAAGTCGGATGGTTGAGGTTGTGAAGATGAAGTCATCGCCATGAAGGGAAAGAGTGCCCTTGGTGCCCTGGTCATGGACGACGAAGTTATTGTAGAAGAGACGCACTTGAGTGGGATCCACACTCACAGCCTCGCCACAGATGTGTTCCCATCCTTGGGCCTTGATCAGTTCCCACAGTTGCCCGAGCCCTTGTTCTGTGAGTTGTTCTTTAGAGAGGATGAGAGGGGGAAGGAGTTTGCGATTTTCAGACACCTGGACTTTCTTGGGGGCAGTTCCTTTCCCTCTCTTGTTCTTGTTCTTGTTCCCCCTGGAGACCGTAGTCTTTCCTTTCTGCTGAGGGGGATCAGCCGCTTCAATCATCAGAGGAGGGTTCCTTTCCTCTGGAGCTCTTGCCGACACCACCAGTTGGTGTCCTGGAGTTGGGATGTCGGCAGGCTCTTTGGTAGCAGGAGCCTCCTCTTGTTCCTCAGCTTCATCGCTGGAGGTCCCTTCAACTTCAGAGGAGGTTAGCCATGTCTCCTCGTTGTCATCTTCCTCGTGATGACTTGAACTTGCCCTAGCACCGTTGGTGGGTGCTAGGTCCCTTTCTGCTGGGGCCTTGGAAGTAGCGGTCCCTTCTACAGTTGAGGGCCGCGAAATTTTTGCTTGGAGCTCGGCTTGGAGCGCTTCAAGGCGCGCATTTTCCTCGGCAGTTCCCATGACTATGGGCGGTTGCTCCCTGGCCTTTTTACGAGCAATGACTCCGATAGGGAGATCATCCTCGTCGGAGTCGAGGTTCATGATTTGGTGGGTTTGGGAGGGAGAGGGAAGCTTTTCGGTGGAAGGAGAAGGAGGTGGTGTGGGAACTTTGAGGGAGGAGGAGGGTGGAGGAGTCTTTTGTGGTGAAGACGATGGGTGGAGTGGTGAGGTTGGTGGAGTTGACACCTTTGAGGTTGAGGGAGGAGGAGTGGTGTTGGGAGCCTTGGGATTGGAGTTCCCAGAGGCAGAGAGAGTTTTGGCAATGGGGGAGGTGGGTGGTGGAGGAGTCTTCAGTGGGGAAGAGGGAAGAGGGTTAGAAGTTCCCTCAACCATGGGAAGAGGGGAGGAGAAGATTGTGGAGTCCCTGGGACCAGAGGTCTCAGAGATAGGTTTGGGGCGTGGGCGAAAGAGCTTCGCGACCTCGGAGGGGTCGACGACGGCATAGGTGTTGGGTTTGGAGAGATTAAGGACTTCCTCCATATTGAGGACGGATTTCTTCTTTGGCATGGGAAGAGAAGGGGAGGAAGGAGTGGAAATCTGTGAGTGTTTGTGTTTGGATGAAGAATGTTTTGAGGATTTGTGAGAGTGTTTGGATTTTGGGGGTTTTGATTTTTCGTATTTTGAGGGGGGTTCGGATCCGAAACTGTCGAGGATGACGGTTCCGGATGAAGAGGGAGGTGGAGGAACGGTGGAGGTCGGTGGCGCTGGGAGTTGCGCCGCCGGAGGGGGAGAAAGAAAGGGACTTACGTAATTGTAAAGTCCCTCGATGAGGACGTCGCGAAGAGCAGAATCTTGCTCTTCCTCGATATCTTTCATCATGGAAAGAAAGAGGGCTTTAGGGTGTTTGTGAACCCACTCACGAATTTGTTCGAAAGAGTGGGCTGAAGCCATGGGAAAGTTTTTAGGAGGAGATGATTTTTGGAGGTTTTCTCGAAAGAGGGAGGAAGAGAGGTTGCAGAGAGAAAGGGTTACAGAGTAGAATGAGGAAGAAGGAACCCAAACATAGTAAAGTGGGGCTTTTATGTGAGAGAGAGAGAGAGAGACGAGGGTAGAAATGGAATTTAGAAAGGACCTCGATAACCGTTGGCCAATGAATGCAGAGGAGCGTTTCAACTTCCATAGCACGCTTATGACACGGGTCGCTTTCTCCCAAGGAAAGTCACTTCGAGAGTTTCAAAAGCTTGGCCCATAATGCTTCGAAGTCTGACACAATTTCCCGTTTCCCAAGTGACGTTTCATCTTTTCAGATCGATCAGTGTTCCCTTGCTTGTGCCTACCAGTTCCCATGATCTTTCGAGAAGGTCGTAATGAGTGGAGAGGTTAAGGGAACTCACACTCAATTTTCTGTGTAAGGCTAGGGAACTCAAAAGAGAACCAGACAATTACGACTCGATAAAGGGGATAAAGAGTTTGGCTCATGAGAAGCGTTTATCTGGTCCTTGGCTCAGGGTTGGTTTTATGATCAACCGTCATAGTGGCTTGTAATGAGGGTTAAAGGGAACTCTGGTTGATCATTTTGGGCCAAAAAGAAACAATGTTCCTCTATACATATGAAGCTCTAGACTAGTAATATGGCAAAATGAGGGCAATGAGTCCTACAGTTCCCTATCATGCATTTCTAGTTAAACTAGTCAAGCATTGAGGGAGAGGCAAACAGGGACTTGTTTAGTTTAGAGTTATCATCCCTAGAAGCATTCGAAAACACTGGTAGGGACGTCTATCTAAAGCTTTGGTAAGAATGTCCGCAATTTTCTCTTCCGTTCTGCAGTGTTGCATAGAGATGTTCCCATTTTCAACATTGTCACGTAGAAAATGATGCCTAATGTCTATGTGCTTAGTCCTAGAGTGATGCACATGATTTTTGGAAATGTTAATGGCACTAGTATTATCACAGAGTATGGGAACTGGGCCAAAAGACATACCGTAATCCTAAAGTTGGGACTTGAGCCATAACACTTGGGAACAGCATGATGCGGCAGCCACATATTTTGCTTCAGCTGTGGAGAGTGCCACTGAATTTTGCTTCTTGGATCCCCATGAGACTAAGCATGACCCAAGGAACTGGGCCATTCCCGATGTGCTCTTTCTATCAACGAGGTGACCAGCAAAATCTGCATCTGTATAAGCAATGAGCTCAAGGGAACTGTTCCTTGGATACAAGAGGCACAAGTTGTCGTTCCCTTTGAGGTACCTGAAAATCCTCTTCACCTCTTTCAGGTGTGATTCTTTGGGGTTAGCTTGAAAACGTGCACATAAGCACACTGAGAACATAATATCAGGTCTACTAGCAGTTAAGTATAGGAGAGAGCCAATCATACCTCTGAAGTTCCTTTGATCGACACTTACCCCTGTTTCATCGGCGTTGAGCCTTGAGTTTGGTGAGATGGGAGTGTCGATGGGCCTTGAGTGGTCCATTCCATACTTTACTAGCATTTCTCTGATGTATTTCTGTTGATGAATCCTTGTTCCCTCCTTTGTTTGAGATATTTGGAGTCCTAGGAAGAACGTGAGTTCCCCTATGAGACTCTTCTCAAACTCACTGCTCATGAGGTTCTTAAAATTTTCTACAAGAGTTTCGTTAGTTGCTCCAAAAACAATAGCATCAACATAAACTTGAACAATCAGTATGTAACACCCCCTTCCTACCCTGGAGGTATTACCACCAGTAACCCCGATTAAGACTAAACCGAAGCTACCCAAGGCTTTAAACTGACTGAACAAACTAAAAATCCAAAAGTTGGAGTCATTTACATCAAAAGTATGAAAATGAAAGCCAATTAGATGTCGTAAAAGAACTTAATTTTTATTATTTGACAACTCCAACTTTATAAAGTTTAAGAAACGTTACAGCGGAATAAATACAAATGGTCTTAAAACAACATTAGCTTTTATGACAAGATGATAGAACAGTCTTCTATCTGAACTAAGTCTTTAGTATGTAAGCTCTTAGCTTCTTCTTTCCCAACATAGCTTTGTAGTGGCCCAACCATAAACTTCACTCAAACACAACTTCTGGAAACTTTTATTCAACTTCTTAATCCACTTCTCAAATCGACTTCCAATAAATACCTGATGTGTCGTATACAACGGTGGACACCAGCCGACCATATAGAAGAAAAGAAGATGGACGGGTTAGTCTAATGAAAGACTAAGCAAGTGGAGAAACTAACTTGGTTCTTATGGTAGTGACTAAACATATTGGCATCAAAATCCGAATAGACTCAGATTATGATCCAACAGTTAGTAGTCTTATAGAGAATAAGAAAGAGACTTGCATAAACAAGAGAGAGAGAACACCACCGCTTGTGGTTTCTTTAAGAAGCATAAACAATTGTTGGGAACTCATATTAATCACATAACATCTTGAAAAGTCTCCATCGACTAATCAGATTGACTTAATCAAAGTTTGATTAAGAATCATTCATAACCGGGAGTAAGAATGGTTATCGAATAGACTAACTATCTGGGTACATTAATGTGCCTAACACACTTATCTTACATTACTTTCAAAACTCTTTACAACCATATTGATAACTTATAATCGACTGAAACCACCGAGAATCTACATGTACATGTGACGTCAAGATGAGAGGGATTATTTCAACCATGATCATTGACGAACAACTAGTACCAATTGCACTTAGCTATAGTGCATAACACCTCCTCTAGCGTTGAGTGAGGTATGAGTCATGACCCGAATGTTGGGATATGATAGCGAACTAAACCCCCCAACATAGACTGTGTTATAAAGAGGTCATCGGAGACTCGGCTCCTACCCCTGAAAACTAACTTACTTCATAATAATGTCTCAGCATGAGACAACATACAAGGTCACACATAACGGACCTAAATCCAGTTCTATCGCGAAACTGAATAAATAACATGGTCATTATTTCTAACAAATATAACGACCTATCATATTTTATTAATCAAACAAGTCGTTCCCAACGCAAATATTAAATGGGATCCAATTCCTCATTTAATAACAATAACGCAAGAGAGAATCGTCCACTTGCCTTATACGAGATTTCTCCTCTTAAGGCGATTAGTTCCATCTCGAACGATGTGCATCCAAGACTCGAGCTCGGGTTGTACCGGAAAAGAATAGAGAAATAAATTATAATTAATTTATTTCCGTTTCAAGATTAACTACTACAAATTATTATGTCCTTATAATAATTTGTCAAACACTTGCTTGACTTAATCCGGCTTTATAATTTAACCAATTCAATAAATCACGCTTTACGAGATTTAATACAAAAATACAACTTTGAATGATCTTATCCAAAAATCATTCTATAATATAAGTCAAGCTCGAAGAAGAAAATTACCTAGCGATACGTTTTCGGGATTTGCTTGCACGCAAAACGATGAGATGCGCAAAATGAGGCAACATGTGAATCAAAATGATCCATCGTAATCCATGTCACGCATACCGAGGAAAACCGGGTCCAAACACCTTTCCCTTTTCCTTTTTAAAACTTAAGAAGGCCGGAAATAATGTGAGCGTCGAACCAACTTCGTCGATGTCTAGCGACTTCGTTTGATATCCGTTTGGAGTGATTCAAGCGACAATTGGAAGTCCTCATCACCCTCTTTCTACTGTTGGCAACGGATCTTGCATTCATTGAGAGAAGACGGAGAACAAAGGCGATAAACATCACTCGCCAAGGCTGAATTTCTGGGCACAATAAACCAGTACCAAAGCTGGTCGTAAACTCCTGTTCACCGACCTGTGGAGGAGACACCAGGGACGGGGAGGCAAAGAGGGAAGCGACAGAAGCACCTCCGACATCCCCTCTACTTACTGTCAGTAGTTTCTGACAGATTTGTTGGCCGGAAGGTCGAACACGAAGCCCACAAACTTGACTCATCGTTGATGAATTTTCTGGGCAAAGAAACCAGCAGCAACGTTGGTCACGAAGGCTTGTTCACCGGCTTCCATCGGAGACACCATGGACGGGATGGCAACGGGACTTACGACAGTATAAAGCCCACGTTTCCACCTTCCAAATGTTGGCAAAAGTTCCCGGAATAGTTGCCTGAAGACGGAGATCGAAGCCCACGAAAATCCTTCGTCACCAACTTTTGAAAATTCTGAGCAAATCTCAGTTCGTGCATGAAATCGTCGATTTGGCTCAATTTCTGAATGGTTTCTTCCAAATTGATTGAGGGATATTGTAGAGCACTTAATACTCGACATTTAGAGACTTGAATCACGGTTTTTGGTTAAGAAACGAACCCACAATCGAATTTTGAAGTTTGGGGTGTTTTAGGTCAAAATCCGGGATTTGGTTTTCGGTTGCCAAAACCTCCTCCCCCCTCTCGAAATCAAGCCTTTAACCCCCTTTTATGGCCTCTCCTGCCTCTTTTCGCCTCTCTCCATGATCACACACATGCCCCAATGATCGACACGAGGTTTGCCTGGCTTATGACAACACACATGACCCAAAACCGAGGCAACAAATGGCGGGCAAGAAGGGATGATGATGCAGCGGGGCTAGGGATAGCCTAGATGAGGTGGCGAGCAGCCTGACGGAGGTGTGACGGGAGGGATGACGCCGGCGGCGCAGCCATCGGGGCTCGGGCCGGAATTGTTCACACACAAGGTAGGGAAGAAGGGCAAGAAAGAAAGAAAGGAAAAACTTGGGCCAAAAACGTAAAATAAACAAATAATGTTCCATAAGAGGTCTTGAGTTCAAAACTCACCTCTAATCCTTTATTTTTGCTACTCTTTCTTTCTCTTTTTGCCTTAAGACCTACTCCCAAGAAATCTAATTTATTTTACACATGTAACTTTAACTTTTTCCGCTAAATACAATTTAACTTGCAATAATTTATTCATAAGAATAAATTTTATTTCTGCAAGTTTTTATTCATTTATAACGGAATTAATTTAAGTGTAACTCTTCACTTAATATTAACTCGAACGAATTATAGTAATATCTCTTTATTAAAAAGAGCGGCTATTACACAGTATATCCTTAGACTCTTTCTTAAGGAAAAGAGTTTTGTCTATGGAACCTCGAAGGTACCCATGAGACAGAAGGAACTGAGCAAACATGTCATACCATGCTCGAGGAGCTTGTTTGAGTCCGTAGAGTGCCCTTTCCAGGAAGTAGACGTGGTTAGGGAGCTTCTCATCTTCAAATCCTGGGGGTTGAGCTACGTATACTTCTTCTTTGAGGTGCCCATTGAGAAAGGCCATCTTCACATCCATCTGGTATAACTTGAATCCTTTGTGGGCTGCATAGGCTATGAGAAGACGAATGGCCTCGATCCTTGCAACTGGTACGAAGGTCTCGTCATAGTCGATCCCCTCTTCTTGTTTGTAGCCTTGAGCAACCAAACGAGCCTTGTTCCTTGCTACTGCCCCAGTATCATCGAGCTTGTTCCGAAAGACCCATCGTGTTCCTATGATATTCTTGTTCTTGGGCCTAGGAACTAGCTTCCACACCTTTTTCCTTTCAAATTGGTGTAGTTCTTCTTGCATGGCTTGGATCCAGTCTGGGTCCTTTAGAGCTTCTTTGATGCTTTTTGGTTCCACCAGCGAGACAAAGGCATTAAAAGCACAAAAGTTAATGAGAGAGGAGCGAGTTAGAACACCTTTGTCATATGGAGTGATGATGGGGTGATCTCTCTTTTGGTGGTAGTCTGGGTCCTTCTCAGCAGGTTTTCTTTGGGAACTTTGTCCTTTCTGTGAGTTCCCATTTCCCTTCTTGAACTTCCCTTTGTAGAAGGATCGAAGAGCCTGTAATATCCGCTCTTTTTAATAAAGAGATATTACTATAATTCGTTCGATTTAATATTAAGTGAAGAGTTACACTTAAATTAATTCCGTTATAAATGAATAAAAACTTGCAAAAATAAAATTTATTCTTATGAATAAATTATTGCAAGTTAAATTGTATTTAGCGGAAAAATTTAAAGTTACATGTGTAAAATAAATTGGATTTCTTGGGAGTAGGTCTTAAGGCAAAAGAAGAAAGAAAGAGTAGCAAAAATAAAGGATTAGAGGTGAGTTTTGAACTCAAGACCTCTTATGGAACATTATTTGCTTATTTTACGTTTTTGGCCCAAGTTTTTCCTTTCTTTCTTTCTTGCCCTTCTTCCCTACCTTGTGTGTGAACGGTTCTGGTCCGAGCCCCAAAGGCTGCGCCGCCTCTCGTCACGCCTCTGTCATGTTGACACCATTCCGCCACCTAGCCACCCTCGCTGGCTGCACAGGAGAACGCCAAGGGTCGCTCATGTGCCACCTCTCCATGTCCTATGATTGCTGTTGAATGTGGCACGCTCGGAACGAGCCTCATGGAGGCGTTCTGATGAGATTAGCGGCAACAAGAGAGTGATTAATATCAAGGAAGTACATAAGAGGAGGAGGGGTGTTCGAATAGAAAGAGGCTCGAATGGGGACCCGAAATCCCGATCTCGGTTTTGACCTAGAATTGTTCAAAACTTCAAAATTCGATTGTGAACTCGTTTCTTAACCAAAATTGGTGATTCAAATTGCTATATGTCGTGGATTAAGTTCTCTACAATAACCCTCAATCAATTGTAGAGAAAAGATTCGAGAATCGAGTCAAAATCCACCAAATCAGTTCGTGGTACTGGTTTCCCAGATTTTTTTCGATGTTGGTGACGAGTGGTTTTCTTGGGCTTCGATCTCCGTCTTCAGGCAAGTATTCCGGGAACTTTTGCCAACAGTTGGAAGGTGGAAACGTGGGCTTTATACTGTCGCAAGTCCCGTCGCCATCCCGTCCATGGTGTCTCCGATGGAAGCCGGTGAACAGGCCTTCGTGACCAACGTTGCTGCTGGTTTCTTTACCCGGAAAATTCATCAGAGACGAGTCAAGTTTGTGGGCTTCGTGGTCGACCTTCCGGCCACCAAATCTGTCGGAAACTGCCGACAGTAAGTAGAGCGGATGTCGGAGGTGCTTCTGTCGCTGCTCTCTTCGTCTCCTTGTCCCTGGTGTTGCCTCCACGGGTCGATGAACAGGAGTTCGCGGCCAGCTTTGGTACTGGTTTATTGTGCCCATAAATTCAGCCTTGGCGAGTGATTTTTGTCGCCTTTGTTCTCCGTCTTCTCTCAATGAATGTAAGATCTGTTGCCAACAGTAGAAAGAGGGTGATGAGGACTTCCAACTGTCGCTTAAATCACTCCAAACGGGTATCAAACGAAGTCGCTAAACATCGACAAAGTTGATTCGTCGCTCATATTATTTCCGGCCTTCTTGAGTTTTAAAAAGGAAAAGGGAAAGGTGTTTGGACCCGGTTTCCTCGGTATGCGTGACATGGATTCCGATGGATCGTTTTGATTCACATGTTGCCTCGTTTTGCGCCTCGCATCGTTTTGCGTGCCACCTCGATTTGTGTGCAAGCAAATCCCGAAAGCGTATCACTAGGTAATTTTCTTCTTTCGAGCTTGACTTATATTATAGAATGATTTTTGGATAAGATCATTCAAAGTTGGATTTTGGTATTAAATCTCGTAAAGCGTGATTTATCGAATTGGTTAAGTTATAAAGCCGGATTAAGTCAAGCAAATACTTGACAAATTATTATAAGGACATAATAATTTGTAGTTAATCTTGAAACGGAAATAAATTGATTATAATTTATTTCTATATTCTTTCCGGTACAACCCGAGCTCGAGTCTTGGATGCACGTCGTTCGAGATGGAACTAATCGCCTTAAGAGGAGAAATCTCGTATAAGGCAAGTGGACGGTTCTCTCTTGCATTATGGTTATTAAATGCGGAATTGAATCCCATTTAATATTTGCGTTGGGAACGACTTGTTTGATTAATAAAATATGATAGGTCGTTATATTTGTTAGAAATAATGACCATGTTATTTATTCAGTTTCGCGATAGAACTGGATTTAGGTCCGTTATGTATGACCTTGCATGTTGTCTCATGCTGAGACATTATTATGAAGTAAGTTAGTTTTCAAGGGTAGGAGCCGAGTCTCCGATGACCTCTTTATAACACAGTCTATGTTGGGGGGTTTAGTTCGCTATCATATCCCAACATTCGGGTCATGACTCATACCTCACTCAACGCCGGAGGAGGTGTTATGCACTCTAGCTAAGTGCAATTGGTACTAGTTGTTCGTCAATGATCATGGTTGAAATAATCCCTCTCATCTTGACGTCACATGTACATATGGATTCTCGGCGGTTTCAGTCGATTAAAAGTTACCAACATGTTTGTGAAAAGTTCTGAAAGTGATATAAGACAAGTGCGTTAGGCACATTAATATACCCGGATGGTTAGTCTATTCGATAACCATTCTTACTCCCGGTTATGAATGATTCTTAATCAAACTTTGATTAAGTCAATCTGATTAGTCGATGGAGACTTTTCAAGATGTTATGTGATTAATATGAGTTCCCAACAATTGTTTATGCTTCTTAAAGAAACCACAAGCGGTGGTGTTCTCTCTCTTGATTATGCGAGTCTCCTTCTTATTCTCTATAAGACTGCTAACTGTTGGATCATAATCCGAGTCTAGTCGGATTTGGATGCCAATATGTTTAGTAACAACCATAAGAACCAAGTTAGATTCTCCGCTTGCTTAGTCTTTCATTAGACTAACCCGTCCTTCTTCTTTTCTTTTATATGGTCGACTGGTGTCCACCGTTGGTTTACAATACATCAGGTTCTTCTTGGAAGTTGATTCAAGGGACGGATTCAGAAGTTTGAAGCTCCAAAAGTTGAAGAAAGGTTTCCAATGACTATACGTGAGTGAAAATCATGGTTGAACTACTTCAAAGTGAAGCTGGGTTTCAGAAATAAGAACTTAAGGAAGACTGGATGAAGATTTTGTTTTAATAGAAGGTTGTTCTATTTATTTACTAATTCTTTTTAAGTTAAGGCTTGTATAAGATTTTTTATTCTCTTTTCCGTTGTAATATTTTACTCAATTTTGTTGAGTTTTAAATGGTTTCATTTACCTTGTTTTATTTTGTTCAGTCGGTTTAAAGCCTTGGGTAGCTTCGGTTTAGTCTTAATCGGGGTTACTGGCGGTAATACCTCCAGGGTAGGAAGGGGGTGTTACAGGGCCCTTGTTACGAGGACTAGTTCCTCATCCTCTTCTTCTTCAGATTCTTCATGTTGCTCTTGAACAGACTTGAGCATCTTTTCAAGTTTGAGGGCAATCCCTTGGTGTGCCCTCTTTTGCTCCTTGTCATCTATCTTTCTTTTCTCATGTCCCACCAGTTTTCCAAAGACCTGGTGAAGCATAAGAGTTCTGTTTTCGGGGTTCTCCTTGAACATCGTTCTCTCATTTGCCCACTCTCCAGTGAGCCCGTTGAAGAGTTGTTGAACCTTCATTTTGTCAGTGATTTCCTCTTTAGTGATCCCAAGACCAGCCATCTTGGTGCAAAGTCCCTCGAAACGGGATTGGTAACTATCGACGGATTCTCCCATTTCCATTTGAAAGTTGAAAAACTCTCTCCTCGCATTCATCTGAAGATCTTCTCGGAGGTCTGAGTTCCCAATATGCAATTGTTGGATGGCTTCCCACACTTCCTTAGCTGTGTCTAGGTTTGCCACCCTGTCGCAGTCTTGCACCGTCATAGCATTCTTGAGGTATTGTATGGCCTTGAAGTTGGCCTCCATGCACTTGTACTCATTTGGTCCCCATTTGGAGAGGTCATTCTCAATGGTTGGATCAATTTTGAAGTTCCCTTTCTCTATAATGCACCAAGCCTGGTAGTCCTGGCTTCGCATCCAATTCTTCATGTCGCGTTGCCAGACTTCGAATCTACCAGTGATGAGCCTTGGTGGCTTGCTGTTGTTGTGACCAACTTGGGTGAGTTCGTAAGCCATTTTGAAACCTGCGATGCTAACACAAATCTAGAGCAGCCTGCTCTGATACCAATTGTTGGATCGTAACTTGTTAGCGAGAGCTTGGGAACTAGCTGTTAAGCTGTTCCCAAGGCAGCGGAAGAAACAGTATCGCAAGTATTAAAAAGCAGAAAGAACACAATTCCCTTATAGAGGAACCCCACGACAACCAACTAGTTGTGTGGGTAAACCTCTACCTCCGCTTGGAGGATTTTGAATGACTTACTTATTTTATTGTTTGTTCCTTAGTTACAAACAGCCAGATTCAAACTTCTCTGTTCCTACGAGTTCTACCTAACTCTAGCAACACTAATGAATCTTCTCAACTGAGTTCCTAAGCAAACAACTCAACTAAAACAGGAAAGTCAAACCTTACACCTTGACAATTCAGTTCCCTTGCTCTTGGGAACTTCAGCTTTCTCCGTCGTCGAGATCGGACACTCGCCGCCGGGGACTTCTCTTCTTCTTTCTTTCTTTCTCTGGGAGTATGTGTGAGTTTTTGGGAGAAGTGCTTAAACCTAGCACTATTCATTTAGCTTTATACTCGGTTGTACTTGGGCTTCAATCGCATCTTTCATGTTGTCCGAAATGCCCTTTCCTTGCAGCCCAAGTGTACAATCTTCACATGTGACTTCGATTTGAACTAGGTCAACTTCTTGAATTGATCGGACCGTTGGATCACTTGTGACAGTCTGTTCATCAGATTGTTCCTTCGTTCTGTTCAAGACAGGATCCCGCGATTTGCGCTGAACGGTCTTTGTCTTCACATGTGAGTTCCCATGTGATTGGAACTGTCTTCTTCAGAGTTTCTTTGAGAAAAACTCTTCAGCATGTATGGTTGTGTTCCTTATCCATTCATGGGAGTTCCCATAGTATGGGAACTTTCTCTTCTAGACGTGTGTTCCTTAGGAATACTTGGACAAAGCACATTAGTTCGCATATGGTGTTTGTCATTATCAAAATTAGAGAATGGTATCGTTGTTCCGATGTTTAGAACCAGAGGTCCAACGCCGTCCCAACATAATTTGTATTATTGCCACCAAAAAATAGTAGTTTGTATTTTTGTGCAATTTCCAAAGGTCAAAGCCATAATTCTAGAGTAAAATCCACCATAACGAAAACAAATTTGGTTCTAGAATCCTTTAAAACACAATTGGAAACATGAAAATCCTCACATTAACAACGGCTGAAATTCCGACTCTCCTACCAAGAAAGCCTTCTAAGCAGACACATAATGTTTATTAGCCTATCTGAAAATTGAAGCCAATCAAGGGCAGTTTTTTTCATGTCAAAATCTTAACGGAAAATGGACTTGTCTGGTTTCAGAAACGACCCTGGCTGCCGTTTGATGCCGACGCCATCACAGAGAGAATTTCAGTTACAGAAGCCATGGCACTCAAAGCAGCCTTCAGCATGTCTTGCGAACAGCCCGGTTTCACAATTGTCTTCACCTTGTCCAGATATTCTTGCAGCTTCTTGATACGGCCCATGTAATCCTGATCCTCCACACAAAGACTAACCGGTTTGGCATCAGAACCAGGACCATCAAACTGGAGAGGTCCTGGGTTTCTGTATATATCATCCATTAAGAATCTCGATGAATTTTGTCTCAACAACCTGCAACAACAATACACCTCCATAAATTTAAAGAAACATATAAAGGTATAAAACACTATTTAGTGAAGCAACCGGGACATACTCATAAGCTTTGCCCTTAAGATCCACCACTGCTGTGTGAATTGCAGGTTTTCCTATGAATAAGGCCCCCGGACCATGAGTATATCGTCTGACAGTCATCATTGTCTAGATTTTTTCCCACAAATGCAAGCAAGTAGAAATACTAGTATTAGAAAAGAACTCATTAAAAAAAAAGGCACTAGGTGGAAAATAGAGAAAAGTCTTCGAGGCCCAAAAATAAAGAAATAGTACAGTAACATCTGAAGTTTCATGTTGATAGAATAATCCCCTACCGTAAATGGAGCAGCACCACATTTCCACTTGTTGACAGGATTTTTCAGGTTTGTCAAAGTTGCCATGTAACCATTCAGACCAGCAGCAAGAACATGGTAGCATACATGTCCAAGTACCTACAAAAAGAGGGCCCAAATGCACATCAAAGATCAGGGTTGGATCACAATGCCTCTAAAATTCCCAAAATATAGGCACATACATAAGCATAGTCACAGTCAAATTTTGATGGCAAGGATCCACGAGCCTGGTAGCCAAAGAAGTGGCATATTGCATTGAACTTCTTCCCCTTGTACATGCCCGCTTTCTGTGGATATAATAAAAGTACACAAGGATAACATTTCATGAAGTGAACCATAAAAGAGGAAAGCTTTTTTCCAAAGATAAAGGGAAAAAAATGATTGTAATATTTAAAGTACAAACATTTGAAATCATAACTCATCAAAGCATTATTATTTGAGAAATTGAATGATAACATATATAATAAGATAAATGACGTAATTGATCTTACAAAATTTAAAAAATAAATAACAGATGTAAAGCATCTATTTAGTAATTGAATCATGAATATAGTACAAGAGAGAGAGAGAGAGAGAGAGAATTACAGTGAAGAAAAACCAAACAAAGGCAAGAGAAAAGAGAGGCAACGCGGAAAAGAAAGATATTTTGAAAAAGAAGACTTGAAGCTTAGTGAAGTGTGACTCAAAGCTTTATGTACATATTGTGCTTCACAGTTCAGATTAACTAGTTAGTTCCATAGTCACCTAGGCCAAGCAAGGCATTTGGGCTAACAAGCCTAGCACTTCAGCATCTAGGAACATTATTTTGAACACTTGGTTGCACTAATATGTCAGAAGCAACTACTTAACTCTTACTAGAAAATGGCTTTGATGATACACGTTGGCAAAGAGATACAGCAAGACTCGATAAACTTTACTTTACTTATTACCCAAGTATCGCTCTCCGAGATGAGATATGGGGGTCTGGATGTACGCACGGCCCTCGAGCGAGTCGAGGGGGTGTTTTCGATAGACCCAAAGATAAGAAAGCAAAAGACCCAGAGAAATACAGCAAGACTCGATAAAAATAAAATAAAAGACACTTGATAACATGGAAGGAGGTATATCATACCATACGCTTGTTTATTTCATCTTCAACAAGATGTGCCAATAGCTTTTCTGTCTCAATCTGCAAAATTGAAACACAAAGGTTCAATTATTAAGGAGATTTTTCAAACCATAACTTTTTGCCGCAATTACTGGAGTGAGAGATGAAAACAGAACAGAGCTTCTATACCTGTGATAATTGAGCAGAATCATCCGACTCAGGATGAAGCAGCAACTATAACAACAAGAAGCCTCATATTATATAAGAACCAAAATAGAAAGATTAATAGAAAGAATATCTTGCACGTGTTCATAGCTAATAAAGGATAAAAAACCTGGTTTCGAATAAATGGAGGCATAAACTCAAACAAAGCAGATGTCCATGGTGAGAGTTGCGATGAAATGTTCTCAACTGAGACACCTTGCCTAAGCAGGACATGAATTTCCTGAAACATGTAAATTTACAGAATCAATGTATTTAGATAAAATAGTATAGAAACACTGCCACATAACAAATCATGTAATATTTGGAAGCAGGAAATAAGAAAATAATGCAAAATTAACACTGAAAAAATGAGTTTCCGCCTGAATGTCTTTTCTCTTGCTTAATTATCCCCTTCTCGAAAATATGTTTTTTCGATTTGCCTTTTTTTAGTGTAGGGAAGAAGGGTGGAAGGTGATAGCACAAACCTGTAAGAGAGCATACACTTCAGGTATACTTTCAATTAGCCCCTCCGGAAGTAGTATGACACCATGATACTTGTCTATGAGAAAACAACGAATCAGCAAGCACAAAAACAACATACTGAAATAAATATAAAATTAAGCAGACAATGTCAAACCTTGCTCAGAACGAGCTTGAACAGCATCACAAATTTGTTTTGTCAAGTCAAAAAGGGTCAGTTTCGAAGCAGACACCTCCTCACCAAGAATAACCTGCAGAGATTAAACATATCTTGGTAGAAGAACAAAGAAACAGAACATATGAATGATTTAAAATATTAATTGTATGTGTATGTATCGCATAAGAAGTGAGCTAACCATGTTGGGATGAGATTGGAGAGCACACTCCAAAGCAACATGTGATGCCTTCCGACCCATGAGCCTGATAAAATAATAATACTGGAAAAAAAATGGCATAATATCAAAGCCTTGCAACATGCAAATAGTCCAACTGAAAAAACAACTCTAAGCAATCAACAGAGAAAACGTCCACATGAACAAAAATATGCACAGTAAAACAAATTGCATAAAGAACATAATTGTGAAACAAAGAAGGTATTTTTTATGTAGAAGTGGTTACATTTCTTTAGCAGCCAATCCTTCTACATTACAGCATCAAACCATAAATTTATATCACAAAAAGATATTTGAGAGAAAGAAAGGATCTAAGAAAGCTAAAAAGAATAAAAAAGGTATTAAGAATTTAATGGGCATGTTTCGTTAGACATCATTTACATTGTCAAGAATATCACACTCTTACCTTATTATTTACCTTATGAGACCATATTAACTATTTTTGCCAATTTTGATGAACACACCTATACGTGAAATTGAGAAGGTTTTAGGTGACAGAGGGAAGCATCAGGGTGATGGGAGGTAGAGAGGGTGAGGGGATTATAGGAATAAATTGTAAAATTGTAATAGAGCTTCGCCAATTAAATTAACTTGGTAATCCCTTGATAAAGGGTATAAATGTCATCTATCCCTCACTTCATGTCCACATAAGTAATCCATCCAGCATGGCTAACAGCAACCATTTCTTGTGAAATAAAATGAAAGGACCAAAAAAATAACATTCGACAAAGGCGGTGAAGTAAATACCTTTTCTGCAGACAAAGCGTCAGTGCATACATTGCTAATAAGTTGAGAGTTAACCTATTAAGACAAGAGAACGGCGGGTTAGGAACTGGAACCAATGATTTGGCATAAGAGGAACAATGTATTTCTCAAACCGCTGTTGCAACATAGCAGCGATATGGTCGTAACACTGATTCCCTTGGCAATTTTTTTACAACTGCACTCCAGAATAAAGCATACAGTAGATGTACCTTACATATGGTGTCAAAACCAACGTTAGTTTCAACAAATTGGTTCTTCAGATCCCCATTCAGGGTGACGGGAACTCCAACCACCTAAAAAAAGTGGAAAATACTCTTTGTTCTTAAAATTTTATAGCTAGAAACCAAATTATCTTCTGAAAACTGGACGAGAATAGAGAGGTGGGAGAGGTGAAATTTGACAACAAGTTCGTAACGGCATATAAATTAAGTTCAGTACTCATAAGATGTAATAAAGCAAAACCGAAATGGGACAATGAGTACTAAATTTCAAGCCTTACCTTTGTTGGACAATTAGCCTCTGCAAAAAATTCTGCGAGCTGAGCAGCATCAGTATTGGACGTTACCCCTTCAAACAGGAATTTCAGTGTGTCAACTAAAAGAAAAAATATGATTACTTGTATTCATATTTAGATGCCACCATATCTACCTCCTACAACAACAAGGCCATCCAACTTCAAAGCTTTACATGCAGCTAATGCGGCATTAACTTGTTCCGTAGTTCTGATTTGATCTTTAGTCCTTCCCAACAAATCATAACCACCTTGAATACAACAGTACACTTATTAATATGATCATCACTTAAAGAAAAAGAATAATGGCAATGGATCAATTTAGAGTATCACATACCTTGATTTTTGTATGTGGAAAGTATATCTTCAGTGATCTCAAGAACTTTTTGCGCGAACAATCCTTCAGTACCACCTACAATAGACATCCATCACATTCAGGCAAGAGACATTCAACAAAATTGACTTACAAAATTAATAAGAAGAAAAGTCGGGGTAAAGTGTCCATTGAATAAGAAACATCTCGTTTTAAATAGTAGTTCCAAGAAGTTAGGTAAGGTTAAGTGTAGGCCTATAGGATCAACTTAGGAGGAGAGTTTTATATTCATGGTTTGTTTACAATTCATCAATACCTGTGGAGTCCAAAGTGTTCCTTTATGCATGTACACTGCAACATAGATTCAACTTACCCTTGTTTTCTATCATTTGAGAGTCAAATTACTCATCGTCCTGCCACTTCAAAATCTTTTAGATTCATTATCATGAAATTTATTGGATAGTGATTAGTGAGTGTATTTTATTTATATATACCCTGCTGAGCCTCAAATTATTATGATAACAACTAAGCTATAGAAAATAAACAGTCCACAACACAGTTAGGCAGGGATTGTATAAGGGACGGTATACATAAAGTAAGTTGGTATTTGCAAAGAAAAAGGAGAAACATTCAGACACATAAATCAAACTAATTCAGAAGAAGCAACATCAACCAATAATTACCAACAAATCCAAGTAGCACATTGTTTGAGTTGTGAATCTTGAGGGCTTCATGGAGGCCCCATATCACATTATGACCTCCAGGAGACTGCCTCCCAGAAAATACTAACCCCACCCTGTTTCAAAGACAGTAAGATAAAATTGTTAAAAAAGTTGATCTGCGAAAAGAATCATCACAAGGTATGAAGTCCTACTGAAAGAGTGACCTAAATCAATCGCAATACCTAATGGGAGGATGTTCGGTGATAATCTGGGCATCAGGAACTTTGGCAGTTGCTCTGAGAAAGTGAACCAAAGGTTGGCCATAAGTGTGAGGGAAGTATCGACTTATGGCGGAGGCATCGGAAGGATCCGAGACTGTGGTTGCATCGCCATATTCTACTCTCACAGCAGTACCCTGAAAAGAGCAAACATCAACATTGTATCTGAAAATTCAAATTGAAAAACAGATCCGCGCGGCGAATTATTCAAAAATCAATCCGTTACATCTTAGACGTGTTTTCAAACGATGAGCAATAGCAGATCTGAGAAAAGCTCTACTATACTGGATGTCGAAATATGAATTCTGCATGATACAATTAGCAGCAGACAAAACCTAAATCTCAGAAGTCGAACCTGAAGGCATGGAGGGAGCTCCGGCTGATAGAGAGATCGTTGCTTTTGAAGATCGGAAAGTTCTCTGGGGATGCCGAAATCTGAATCCATTCTACTCTCTTGCTTGTGTTTCTCTTGCTTAGCAAATTTGCGGTAGTTGGCCCCGTCGTTCTTTCTATAATATATACCTACCACTCTACCAGAAACGCTGTGCTCTTACTCTTTTACTCAAGACTCAAGTCAGTCCAGTGTGCCCTCCGCGCTTCCCTAGTGTCCATTATTTATTTATTTATTTATTTTCTCCTCCATTTAATCTTTGTCTTTTTAGAAGATCCGGTGGAATATGCGTCCTATGGAAAGATTTATTGTTTTTAACTAGAGTGTTTATAATGTTATATTTTATTTTTGTTATTGTTTTTAATGTTTAAGTTTTTTAAATTATAACATACGATTAAGTACATTAAATTCGAGTTTATTAAATTATATTATGAAATACCATAACTAAATCATATAACCAAAATAAAATAAAATGTTTCAAATCATAGAAAAATAAACTATTTGATTATTTAATCGGTGTACACTACATAGAAATTTGGGATATATAAATTTCTTTTCCATCAAAATTTGGTTGATAGTTCAATTATTATTTGAATTTTATTTGTTCAACCTACCACCGATTTTAATTTACATGTTTATTTTTTATAATTAATTTTTTTTCAAATTAATGTGATTATATATGAAAATGTGAATAGCCAACAATATATGATATATTGTCTTTTTAATTATGAAATTATCAAAAGAAAACTTCAGATTGAAGAGACTTGTGACACTTTGTCCATGCCTCTTTTGTGGATGGAGATGTCCAATCACACTCACTTGTTTGATGTCTATAGGTCGCCGGATACTACGTTTAGGGCCTCTTTTTGGGGGCATTTGGAGTAGTCTATTGGTAATGTTGATGGGTCGGTTATCGTCGGAGGAGATTTCAACTATATCATGTTCTCTGACGAGAGGTTTGGTGGATCAGGTTCCCTCCATTCAAACTCTTAGATCTTCAAGAATTGCACCAGTAACCTCAGTCACATCGATGTGACTTTACGGGGTCTAAGTTTACGTGGAGCTGGGGCAAATCTAGTAGAACGGAGGTCTCCAAGATACTTGATAGGGTGTTTTTGAACATCCATGGCCGCTTTCGGTGGAGTGAGGCTCGGGTGAGGCACTTGACTCGCTTCTCCTCTGACCATTCTCCCCTTCTGATTTCTACCAACACGGACACGATCGTGGATAAGAAGAGGCGTTTGTTTAGGTTCGAAGCTTCTTGGCTTTCCCACACTAAATTCTCGGAAAAAATCATGGATTCCTAGAATGATGATTTGGAGACGCCAAGTTCCCTTGTTGTGCTTAAAGATGAGTTATTGTGTGGGAAAAAAAGTGTTTGGGCATATTAATGACACAAAACAAAAACTCCTCAAAAGGTTTGAAGGCATACAGTGTAATCCTTTCAGGTCCTCGTCAAATCAACTTCTTCATCTCGAATCTGAGTTGCAAGTTGAACTTGAGGTTGTCCTTGATCAGGAGGAGACCTTATGGTTTCAAAATTCGAGGGAACAATGGCTCGGTTTGGGGGACCGAAATACATTTTTCTTTCATACATCAACTATCATTCGAAGGAGGAGACCTTATGGCTTGAAGGTATACTGATGGGAATTGAATTGAGGATAATAATGTTATGGAAAAGTTGGTCGTGGATTTCTTCTGTGATCTCTACTTAGTCGACAATATTGATCCTCTTATTAGTGAGTTTCGTACAGATGCTTTCCCTCATATTATTGAGGATGATTGGGCAAAACTCACGATGGATGTTTCTAAGGATGAAATTTGGCGGGCCGTCAAGGAAATGGGGGCTTTCAAATCTCCCAGAATTGGCGGTTTTCAACTGGTGAAACGTCGTTGGTAACTCAGTGTTTGATTTTGTGGTGCGTTTCTTATGTTCCTCTACCTTGCCCGAAGGAGTAAATGACACACTGATTATGCTCCTTTCTAAGGTTAACAAGTCAGTTAAGATTGGTCAGTTTAGGTCGATTAGCCTTTGCAACGTCCTTTACAAGACTATTATGAAGCTTTTGTTCAATAGAACAGGATCCGTTATCTCACAACTGATTGGGCCCACGCAAGGGAGCTTCTTACCAGGCTGAATGATCACCAACAACATTGTGATTTCTCAAGAAGTCATCCACTCTATGAAGAAGAAGTGAAGAAGGTCTGGTTGGATGCTTCTCAAGTTAGACCTTGAGAAGGCTTATGATCGTCTTAGATAGGACTTCATTGAGGACATGTTGAGATCTGCGGATTTTCCGAGTCAGTGGATCATTTGGATTGATGCGTGTATCTCGTCTCCACATATGCAGGTTTTGTGGAATGGGGTCGTCTCGGATCAGTTCACAGCTTCTAGAGGGGTGAGACAAGGAGATCCCATCTCGCCTTTTCTTTTCATCTTGTGCATTGAACGGTTATGCCGCCTTATTGAGCAAGCGGTGAATTAAGGCGAGTGGAAGCCTTTTAAGTTGACTTGTAATGGTCTGAGCCTATCGCATTTGTTTTTCATTAACGATATTATTCTTATGGAAGAAGCCTCGGTTGATCAAATGGTGGTCTTAAAGGATTGTATCAATCGCTTTTGTCGTGCCTCGGGACAAAAAGTGAGTGTTTCCAAGTTTAAACTCTTTGTTTCAAGCAATGTCAAGGATGATCTGATTGAAGTCCTTGAAGAGGTTGGGGGCTTTAAGGTTACTAAGAACCTCGACAATTACCTCGGCATGTCAATCCTTCAATAAAGAGTGAACAAAGACACTTTTGCTAACCTGATTGAGAAATTCAAATCTAAGTTATCAGGTTGGAAGTCCAACATTATGAGCTTCGCTGGACGGGTTACTTTCACGAAGACAATTTTGTCGTCCCTTCCTATTTACACCATGTCGTCTACTCTGCTGCCCGTGAGTATTTTGTAATAAGATTGATCAGATCAATCGAAATTTTATTTAGGGCAGTAATGATGGTTCCTATAAGCTCCATAAAATGGTGTGGCAAGAAATGGTTCGACCCAAGTCACAAGGCGATCTTAATATCAAATTGATGAGAAGTATGAACTTGGCGTTGCTCGGAAAACTTGTTTGGGGATTTATCATGGAGGAAGGAAAATTGTGGTCTACCGTTCTCAATAAAAAGTACATAGATCGTGCCATGGGCTCTTCTCTGGCTGCGTCTCATGCTTGGCGAAGTATACGTGTTGGTCTCTCTGAAGTGGTGAGTAAAGGGCTCGTTGGATGTTGGGTAATGGGGCCTCCATTAGCTTTTGGAGTGATAATTGGCTCATGAATCAACCGCTCTTGGATTTTACGGTTAATGATATCGAGAATGACAACCTTCATGCCACTGTCAAAGAGTTTTGGACGGAAGGGTAGGGTTGGAATTGGGGTGACTTGGTCGAGTTGTTGCTGTAGGATATTTACAATAAGTTGGTTGATGTAAAAATCGACCAGAATTTTGATAGTAGGGATAATATTCCTATCAATGATAGTACACATAATAAGAGGTTGTGTTCTTATTTCATATGGTATAGATGGAAAATTCTGGTGATTAAGAAGCATGGAGAACCATGACAATGAAATGTGACAATAATTTTTAGAAAGGAAATGTAAACCATTCAACAAAATATAAGCTAGAGAACAATATCAGTGTATAAACTAATCAAAATCCAATAATGTAGCTACAACTCAAACAATGTCAAACCAAATTAACCAGTGCCAAGCTAAAACTTGCACCAAAGACAACAAGTAAACCAAGCAGTAGTTTACCTTTGTAAGTGATCGTGCAAACTGCCTAGATTGTGTGTCATTCTCTTCCGATCTATTCCAACCCTCAACAATTTGTGGCAATCCACGAAGATGAAATAACAACCTTTCTCTCATTATCCGAACCAATTTGGTGTGTATCTCATCTTTGTGAATCTTATAGTCTCACAAAAAGATAGCATATCCCTTAATTGACAAACTAAAGCCTATAGAAAAATTTAGGTTCTAAGCATATGCGTTGTCTGCATAAGTAGCACAATTCTTTCCTGTATCTTATGAGCTTCAAGGGAAAGTATTAAATACATGAACAATAGCAAATTTTGAATACTGGAATATGAAAGCATCAAAAGTGAAATAAACAAATAGTGAAATAGAACATTTTTGCATATAGAGAAGCAAATAGCATATATGATGTTCAACCCAAAAGTTATGCATGACCAGATTCTTCGTTATCGTATATTCATTAGAAAAATAGTGATATACAATGAATCATATAGATAAATGAACGTTATAACTTTAGGTAGACTGTCTACCTAATTCCATTCTTTCCGTTTCTATTTCTTTTCCAACTTAAAGGTGAAAAATTGTCAAATTGCAAGAAATAGTGTCAATTTTGAAGGGTAATCGTGAAAAATTATGTGAACTCTTACGGCTTCATCAATGGCGATGTCATGTCGAGTTAAATTGGGATAGTGTTTACAATGTATAATATTGTATGCCGCATTGAGAAGTGTAGACATTTCTCCTTACACCAACCCTAATGTTGAGACGGTTTTTCCCTATTTAGCCTTTAAAAGTTTAAAGTACATTATGTTATATGGTGATGCTTTAACAATTGAATGTAGGGTCCCCTTAATTTATGATGACACTTTTTTTGATGATCGATGACACATATTTGGTGTGAAACCTCGGGAATTTTTGTGGGCTTCCACTTTTAGCCACGGAAGTTTCGGGACGAAACTTTCCTTAACGGGGGTAGTCAACACTTTCTTTTTCGTTGCGAACTAGATAATCTAATTCCGTTCGAACTCCTACCTTTTTATTTAAAATCTACTACATTTCTTTGTTTTGGCCCAAAAGCCCAAAATTTGTTTTTGGAGACCCAAACTCGAAACCAAACCCATTTTCTTTCACACCTCTCTATTCATCTCTTTTGCCCTACTCTTCTATCACTTTGTCTTTTCTCTGTTGAGCGCCACTTAAGATAGCAAGAAAGGGAGACAAAGTTCAAGAGCTTGTTGCTTGTCCCGTCGACCTTTCCGCACAACCACCTCGGGTTTACTATCTCGTCCTCGTTCCTCCTTCTTACCCCTTTCTTCTACCCTAACCTTATTGGTGCGCTGCTCGCGAGGACAGAGAAGAACGGGAACCTATCTGGTGCGTCTTGGCCGCCGCCATTCCTTCGTCCTCCCAGCAGCTGGCCTCCGCGTTTTCCTGTATTCTAAGCGCGGTGCATCGTCGGAAGCTCAGGCCAAGGAGAAGCTTCGTCCAAGCTTGATCGTCGTCGATCACCCTGTGTTTCCGCCGTCTCCAGTCGCTCAAACGCACCGCCGGGTCCAGCCATCGCTGACCTCGTTCACGCTCGCGCCATCTTCTCCATCCATCGAGTTCATCGCAAGCCCGCCGATCCAAGTCGCCTTTGGTTGAGCTTGCCGCCGATCGAGGAATTTGGACTCACCGTTGTTCATCGACCCTAACAAAGGGAGTACTAATTTCACTTGCTAGATTGGGGGCCATGAAGCATCGCCGAGATCTGCCCAGCAGTCACTAGTACATAATCCTTCTCGCAGTGCGCTTTTTTAACAAAGTACAATGCGCTTTTATTAACGCATTAAGTTACAGTGCATTAACACAAACGGATGAAGCTTTTTAAAAAGGGCCATAAAAAAACCACGCATATGGCGCGCCATGCATAAGGTTTTTTTTAATATATTCAAAAAACACATGGATGGCGCTTTTTCAAAAAAGTGCCATGTATAATAAGAAACACGCATGACGCTTTTTCTTGACAACAAATAAATTTATATCAAGACCCCGCTGTTGTATAGCAGAGTCAGCTTCGTCCGCATGGATAAAGTCAGTATCAAGTTTTGTAACTTATCACGCAAGCAATCAACAAAAAGTAAGGGTTTTTATCAAAGGAAAGAGATTTCTAAGGTAAAGGTACCACCACAACAACAATTATGCATGCCAAACGCTATGAAATATAAAGATCATGCTTTTATCACATAAAGGTGTCAACTTTCGTCAATCAAAGCAAGTAAATCAATCAACTTTCGTTCAATCAATAAACTTACTATCTAATCTCTTCTACTCCAACTAGGATAGATCCGCTTTCGCTTCAAAACCCTAAATTGACTATTCTGATTCAAGGTTTTCGCTTTCGCTTCAACTATGAATGAGAAATTCCCTATCAACTTTTGTTTCAAGGATTAAGAACAAGAGAATAGATTCATGCAATAAAAACAATCAAGACATGATCATAAACAAGCATGCACAACCATTGTTGGGTTTAACCCCAACCTTGGAGAGGAAGACTACTCACAAAGCATAATTAAAGAACAACTGAATTAAATAAAAGAGAAAACTTACAACTTTAAATCCAAACTCGTCCCACCACGTCTCTCTACTCTCTCGCCCCTCTCTTCTCTCCTCCTCCCTTACTTGCCCTCCAAGGCAATTGATTATGTGTTGTGTAGAGAAAAACAAAGGGTAGACAAGAGTATTTATAGAGAAACTAATCTATCTTAAATCTATCTATAAGGAAATAAATCTTCTAATAAGATATATTCCTTCTATCTATCTAATAACATAAAAGGAAACAAGATAAAAGCCTTTAATCTCGCTCTGACTCGGACACGCTGCTCCTCGGGATGCCTCGTTAACGACCTTGTCAGGGTCGTTAACGACCCTGTTCAGTACTTCGAACAACCCTGAGTAAAACTTACGTAGCGGATTCGTTACAACTCTGTTTGACTCGATTCTTTTTCCTATGTTCTTGTAACGAATTTCTCTATCTCTATCCAAGCTCAAACTTGATCTTCAATATCTTCACTTGAGATCTTAATCTTCATCTTCTCTTCATTCTTGAGTGCTATCTTCAAGTGCTTTCCTCCTTTCTTCAAAAGTGCTCCAAATAGCTTCCAAAAACCTACAAAACACCACCAAAGCTTATGTAGACTCCATATCTTAAGGAAATACGAAAACCTACACAAACGACTCAAAATAAAACACAAAACTAAAGAAAAAGACTCAAACACACAAAAACACACCCTAAAAACATGACTAAAAAGGCGGACATCAAAATACCCCATAGTTAGACTTGCTTGTCCTCAAGCAATCAACAAGACAAGAATTAAAACCATCAACACATATATCAAGTCAATGCCCTTATCAAAAAGAAACATCAAAGCACAAGTAGAAATAAATAGACAAGTGAATCTAACATCATCACACATATATAAGCAACCTCAAGCAAAAGCAACTATAAATCCAACCTCACAAGGGATATGTGTTTCTCTCAACTCTCAAGTGTTTAGGCTTAGAATAACAACTCTCAACTCAATCCAATATACAAAAACTCATAGTCATTGTTACTTATATCACCAAACTCTCCACCTAAGATTTGTCAAAACAAGCAAAAATATCAAGAGAAACTTAGGCTCAATGAAAAACTTCATAGAAGCTTCCATTCGGCCGGGTTGTAATGGGGCTTGGTAAAGACAAATAGGCGTGGAAATATTTTGGCTATGTGGTGCTAATAATATCCGGGAATCAAAGACTCCTAAAAACTCACACAACTCACCAAAACTCTCATAAAAGATTATACCAAACTCACTAAAACATTATGCACACTTATTTCTTTCAACCCCCTGAAAAATATCCCAACTAATCTTGCTTACAAAAACAACAAAGAAAATTTGGCTCATGCACACTTTCACTATTCAACTCTTTTTTCACTTTCTTTTCCTCCCTTATGATCATTTTTTTTCTGTGGGAGGTCGGTACCGAACCTGTAGAGTCGGTAACGAGTTCTGATTGTACGATCTTTTCTTCTTTTCTTTTCCTTACTTGGTGCATACATAGAACCAAACTCCTTTTACATGACAAACTGCAAGACCTTTCACTTTACCCAACCCAACATTACCCCACACTTGAACCAAACAACTCACTCAACAAAATCATAACAACCAATACTAAGTCCTAATCCCTTGATAGGGTCAAGCTTTCATCAGCTAGGGAATAATTTTGTGTAGCTAAAAATAAAAGGGCTTAAAGGCTCAAATTGGCTTCAAAAAGAGGATAATGTAAGGTAGGATAAGGATTAATAGGGCTTATGAAAACAAGTTCTCTATCATCTGATTTCATATGCAATGAACTAATATCTCATATAGGTTTCAAGAAATAGATAACCATATCAATGACAAGAGATAATATGCATAAGGAGTGTAAATCATACAAGAAAAGAAGAGGGTTTTTTTATGTTCTCCCTATAAGGCCAAAAACAACTCACAAGGTAGCAATTTTTGTTGGATTTCAGTCACTTCCACCTAAGATCATATGTGCTCAATTTCACCACAAGCTAAATATCCACAAAAAAAAACAAATTTTCAACATGATTCAGGCAAAGCTATCCAAACATGCTATGGAATTACATGATCAAGCAAGTTAAAGCATATCATAGGACATCTAAATGGAATATTATCAATCCTAAAAACACAAAACAAAGACACAAAAACCGACACAAAACTGAGTTACCTTTTCCCATACCCCATACTTAAACCAAACAGTGTCCTTACTGTTTAAAACATAGAAATATAAAGAGGATAAGAAAAGGGAACTCACAAAATAAAACTGAAGCTATTTGAAACCATTGATCACTGGAAGAGTATTGCTAAAATTTTCTTCGGTTCGGTAGAGGTCGGTACCGACCCTGGGGAGGTCATTACCGAGCTTGTTGTATACTTGTACACCGATTGAGTTGTAGCACTTCTTAACTTCTTGTACCTGAGTCACTTTAAAAAAAACTTCTATCCTACCACACTAATCTAAGCTAAAAACAAGTCAAAAGAAAGCTGGCAAAAAGATCTAAGAAAGAAAAAACTAAAAGCGGGTTGCTTCCCGTAAGCGCTATTTTTAACGTCGTTAGCCCGACGAACTTACCTTGCCTTACCTAGGGTGGCTGCCACCCAGTATCGAAGGGATCATAAGAAACCCCATACTTAGCCTGAAAAACATCATAGCTTCTTTCCAAAATATTTGGTCCTCTATCATCAATAAGTATGCTTGGTAATCCTACAACAGGGTTAGTAAAATCCGAAAACCAAGGAGGTTTTGACTCCTTCATATGACTAACAGTACGATTTATCATAGAACAAGGATGGGAAAAGGGATCATGACCAGAATTGATTGGATAAGAACAAGAAAACTCACTTTGATCGAGCAGAAAAGGGCTCGTTACCGAGGCTATGTGGGTCGTTAACGACCCTGCTAGATCTGGAAGTGGCTCGATGTCGTGCTTGGATCCACCTCCCACCTCTTAGTCCTTTAGATAGGGGTCGTTACCGACCCATGGGGGGTCGGTAGGCTCCTCGGTAGATGTGACATCCTTGATTTTGCTCGTTACTGTACTCAGGGAAGGATCGTTACCGAGCCAAGGTGGGTCGGTATACTCTTCAATACTACAACTAGCCACTTCGCTCATCGGCGAATTGAAATGAAATTCGACCTTCTCTTCTCCAATATCAAACGTGAGAAGTCCCTTCCTGACATCTACACGTGCCCCTGCGGTGGCTAAGAAATGTCTGCCTAGAATGATCGGCACCACAGAGTCTTCAGGCATATCTAGAACAATGAAGTCGTTGGGGACAAAGAATTTTCCAACTTGGATAGGGACATCGTCAACGACTCCAGTTGCTTTTACAAAAGATCCATCCGCCATGTAGAGTTTCATATTAACAGGCTCTAGTGGTCCCATGTTAGCTTTGGTCCAGATAGACAATGGTAATAAATTAGCACTGACACCTAGACCACATAGAGCTTTAAAACGGTGAGTTCCAATACCAATTGAAATTGCAAACTTACCTGGATCACCGAGTTTTTCAGGGAGCTTTATGGAATGAACCTCATTATGCAGCTCTGAGATATATCTTTTCCTGCTCAAAATCTCTTTCAAAAATGTAGCGTAGGCAGGCATTTCATTAAGGGCATCAGTAAATGGTATTGAAATATTTAACCCTTGAAGAATCTTAACAAACTTTCTAAACTTTCCTTCTGTAACATCATTAGACTTTTTAATTGGGAAAGGAAGAGTTTTTTACGGACTCGGGATAGAGAGAGACCCGGATTGAGGCCTTACCGAATCGACAAGAGGGTCGTTCGGTGTAGGAGAAGGGTCGGTACCGACCCTGGGGGGGGGTCGGTAACGAACTCAGAGTTCGGTTCAGAAGACTTACCTGGCATGGATGACTCGGTATCGAGCTGGGGAGCCTCGTTATCGACCCTGTTGGGGTCGATAACGAGCTTGATTGGGGCATCATCTTCGTTTCCATGCTCAATGTCTTTAGGCTTGGCTTGATCTGGCAACTCCTTGTCACTTCTGAGGTGCATGGCTGCAATTTGTCCTCTAGGGTTCTCTTTGGGTCGGCCCGGAAGTTGCCCTTGAGGTCTTGGAATCCGTGCAGCTAGGTTACAAAGTTGTGAGTCAACGCTCTTTTTCCAAATCTCGAACTCTCCCCACCATTTCATCTGATTATTGAGGTTAACTTGGACTCCATTGATTCCTTCTTGAAGTCCTTGCACCCAGGATGGCGTCTCTTGATAGTCCGGGGGTCTGTAAGGTGGAACTCTCTGATCTTGCTGAGGAGGTTGGCTCTCTTGGCCGAATGCATAATTGCCCTAGGTGGGCTAATTGTAAATCCTCCCTGCATAAAAAGTATCACCTTAGTTCCTATATGGACCCCTCATGTAATTAGCTTTTTCATATTTCTCAGCAGCTATGGTTTCCCTTTCTCTCTGGATCTCCTCTATCTCTAAACAGAGTTCAACAATCTGCTTAGCTAGTTCTTCATGTGTAGCCATGGCTTTGCGTACGCTTAATCTCCTGTGGAGGGAATGCTCGAGTTCAGGGTCTACTTTATTATATTGGATTAGAGACAACTCGACGTCCTTCAACTGTCCTACTCTTCAAGCAAAAAAAAAAACAAAAAACGAAATCAAAAAGCAAAAAGGGTTCTCGGCGAGGGTCGGTACCGAGCCTGGATAGGGTCGGTAACGAGCCTGGAGTGATCCCGTAAAAACCAAAACTAAAAAGAAAGAAACAACTACATGTCGACAGGGTCGTTACCGAGCCTGGAGGGGTCGTTAACGACTCGACAGTGACCTAGAAAATAAACAGAAAAAGCACAAAAACTGGGTTGCACAACAGGGTCGGTACCAACCCTATGAGGGTCGTTATCGATTCAGCCAAAAAACGCAAAAAGAACAAAACTTGGAACTATTGAAATGTCCCCGGCAACGACGCCAATTTGTTGGAAGGGTTTCTTGACAAAAAATAAATTTATATCAAGACCCCGTTGTTGTATAGCAGAGTCAGGTTCGTCTGCAGGGAGAAAGTCAGTATCAAGTTTTGTAACTTATCACGCAAGCAATCAACAAAAAGTAAGGGTTTTTTTTTTATCAAGGGTTAGAGATTTCTAAGGTAAAGGTACCACCACAACAACAATTATGCATGCCAAACGCTATGAAATATAAAGATCATGCTTTTATCACATAAAGATGTCAACTTTCGTCAATCAAAGCAAGTAAATCAATTAACTTTCGTTCAATCAATAAACTTACTATCTAATCTCTTCTACTTCAACTACGATAGATCCACTTTCGCTTCAAAACCCTAAATTGACTATTCTGATTCAAGGTTTTCGCTTTCGCTTCAACTATGAATGAGAAATTCCCTATCAACTTTCGTTTCAAGGATTAAGAACAAGAGAATAGATTCATGCAATAAAAACAATCAAGACATGATCATAAACAAGCATGCACAGCCATTGTTGGGTTTAACCCCAACCTTAGAGAGGAAGACTACTCACAAAGCATAATTAAAGAACAACTGAATTAAATAAAAGAGAAAGCTTACAACTTTAAATCCAAACTCGTCCCACCACGTCTCTCTATCTCTACCCTCTCGCCCCTCTCTTCTCTCCTCCTCCCTTACTTGCCCTCCAAGGAAATTGATTGTGTGTTGTGTAGAGAAAAACAAAGGGTAGACAAGAGTATTTATAGAGAAACTAATCTATCTTAAATCTATCTGTAAGGAAATAAATCTTCTAATAAGATATATTCATTCTATCTATCTAATAACATAAAAGGAAACAAGATAAACGCCTTTAATCTCGCTCTGACTCGGACACGCTGCTCCTCGGGATGCCTCGTTAACGACCTTGTCAGTGTCGTTAACGACCCTGTTTAGTACTTCGAACAACCTTGAGTAAAACTTGCGTAGCGGATTCGTTACAACTCCATTTGACTCGATTCTTTTTCCTATGTTCTTGTAACGAATTTCTCTATCTCTATCCAAGCTCAAACTTGATCTTCAATGTCTTCACTTGAGCTCTTAATCTTCATCTTCTCTTCATTCTTGAGTGCTATCTTCAAGTGTTTTCCTCCTTTCTTCAAAACTGCTCCAAATAGCTTCCAAAAACCTACAAAACACCATCAAAGCTTATGTAGACTCCATATCTTAAGGAAATACGAAAACCTACACAAACGACTCAAAACAAAACACAAAACTAAAGAAAAAGACTCAAACACAAATACACACCCTAAAAACACGACTAAAAAGGCGGACATCACTTTTTATGAAAAAGCGCCATGTATGAGGGTTTTTTTAATATTTAAGAAACACGCATGGCACTTTTTTCTTAAAAAGCACCATGTTCTTGTTTTTTTTTAATAATTCGAAAGGGAGCTGCAGCTGGCCGGTGTCTCCTATACCCATGCCAGTTGCATGCTACAATTAAAATGCCTACTGATTAGTATAATGCCAATGTCGATCTTCTGGTGTTTCTTATATTGTTGCATTTTCTCCAAAATAAACTCATAACTGAACAAAAAATTAAGCAATTCGAGTGTACTAGTTTTAAACAATATAACATCTATGTTTGTTGGTGTCCCATAATTAGTAGTAAACAATATCTCAAGCTAGCAGACACCAACAACCAATTCAAGAATACTAGTATTCAAACAAAATAACAACCATTCAAGAGTACTATTCCATCATTCCATTATGGAATCCCTTAAAAAAATGAAACAATATAACTTTTCCAAAAAAATCGATCCAACATGCTAGTATTAAACAAGCATTTGCAAATAAGGGTCAAGATGTCCAAGCCACTCATTTGTTACCTCATCAATCTGCTCTTGGGAGTACGAGTCCGATTAGCCTGGCAAGTACTACATTGAAATACACAAAAATATAAGTACATTGCACAAAAAGAAAAAGAAAACAACATATTTGATGTGATCAAGCCCACCTATACCCACCTTCCCGGCCTGCCTTTGGCGGCGATCTGACCAGTGGGCCAACCTCTAGTCTGCCTCTAGCGGCGATCTGACTAGTGACGCTCAATCACATGTTATGGGCTGCACCCCAACTTGCAAGAAGGTTCACACCTTTTTTATCCTGTAGGGTGTTGGAGGCAGGATTTGAACCCAAGACCTCCCTTTATCAAGGTGGTTCCTTCATGCAGGTTGCGGTGCATGGGCTGCAGCACATGACATGCACTTTTTTTGATGCGATCAAGCCCACCTTTACCCACCTTCCCGACCTGTCTCTGGCGGTGATCTGACTAGTGGGCCAGCCTCTAGTCTGCCTCTGGCGGCGATCTGACTAGTGGCGCTCAATCACATGTCATGGGCTGCAGCCCATGCACCCTAACCTGTAGGAAGGTTCACACATTTTTATCCTGCAGGGTGTTGGAGGCAGGATTTGAACCCAAGACCTCCCTTTGTCAAGGTGGCCGGGATCCTTCACCTTGATAACCAACTCCACTGCAATTGATGCGACCCTAGGGTCACAAGGGGCGGATCTAGGCTAGAAACGACCGGATCTTCTCCGACAATAGTAACTGGGATAAGTACAAGACCACAAAGTGGACTCGCGGGCCTCTAGTGCTTGTCGAAACGAGGGCGGGGCGAGGCAGAGATAAGAGATATCGGCCCAAGGGAGGACTGATGAGACGGAAAGGGGTTTGGAGGGTTTTGGTGACGTCGGGCCAAACAAGGAGGAATCTCGACTCTACTATGAATTTGGCTTAAACTTGACGTAGATTGAAAGGAGTCCCGAGTGCCTCTTATATAGAGAGCAAACTCGAAACCCTAGGTACAAAGAAGGGGATCGGATTGGGCCTAGCATGCAATCAAGGCCCACATCCAAAAAGCCCATAAATCTAATAATAGTAAAGCTATAAATGGAAAGGTGCAACAAACCCTAATGGGCCATTATTCTACCATAATGGGTCGGTCTCTTAAGCATAAGAGAACACACACGTAAAATAGTAAAGACGGAATGTAAATGACGGAAATAGAAATAATAATATAAATAATATATAAATGAGACTATGTCCTAAGCCAAGGGGGTCTCCAAGGTCTAGGCCGTCTCGGAATGGTAGGAGTTGGGTCCGAGTTAAGGCAGAGTCGCATCAATATTGTGTTCATGCTTAAGAAAATATACCGATTCTGGGATAGCTTTAATGCCAGATTGAACAATATCTCTCGTCATCCGACATATGAAAAAACCACATTGAAGGAGGTTTGGTTGAAGAGGACACTTCTACATGATAAAAGCAAATATATATATATATGTTAGAATTAAATTTGGAAAACAGATATACATTTCAATTGCTTATATAAGTTTTTTTTGGTGATTTGGTGATCTTCCAAATGTTTTAGTTTAAACTTGATTTTGAACATCATTGACATTATAGTCAATAGCCAATTAATATACCTTTAAATTAAAAGATAGCTAACCTTGATATTTATCCATTAAATGGTCGGTGGTTTGGATTTAAGTACTTTCATTTGAAAGGTGTGCAATGCCCTGCATAATAATATGTTTATAATTGTTATTAAGATGTGCCAAAATATATATATTACTTGCATGAAAAATAGTAGTATAAGTAAAACACGTACTTTGTACACATTATAGCAAAATCTTATGGAATTTTTCCTCTTAATGGATCTAACAAATAAACTTTATTTTGGTGAGGATTGATCATGGCTAGCATCCAATGATCCCTAGAGAAAATATCATTAAGTTAAACTTAATTAGTATAAAGACATATATATAGGAAAGCAAGAAGATGCAGCTGTCAAATGAACACCAATGATGCCTAATTCTAACAATTCTCCCCAGATAATAACAAGAACTTCATTATAGAAAATAAAAGAAGATGTAGCTGTTCAGAAACTTACCTTGAGTTGTATTGGGCAAGCCATATTGGTTGATTAGCATGTAATTGACACATTCCCGAGGCCATGTATATTACTCTCATATCATATTGTTCGTCTTTTGCTCGAACAATGTTTCCTTTTGCATCAATAGCAACACCTAAGCATGGTGGACAAAAAAAATAAATGCGATGTCGGCTTGTACTTCATGCACAAAAACTTTTGCATCAATAGCAACACCTAAGCGTGGTGGACAAAAAAATAAATGCGATGTCGGCTTGTACTTCATGCACAAAAACCTGTCATTTTCCGTTAAACATAGTTATCCAATTTTGTAATTAAATGGAAAAATAATAATATAACTCTATAAAACGATACACATGCCTTATATAAAAGCTAACATGTACTCCTTCAATCTCTTTTTGTTGTAACCAACGAGAAAGTTCATCATTTCCTATGAACAATTTATGTGAGTGTTGTAGAATTTGTTTGTCCATGTCAATTTCCATGAGAAACCTCTTTCCTTTAGATAAAATTGATGTGCTTTTTTGAAACAATTCAGATTTTTGTAGTGCTTGAGGATGGTCATCATTCACAACTTGCGTTGGCTCGAATCTAGAAGATATCCTGCTACTTTTTGAACTCTCAGAAGTATGAAATACAAAATAAATTTATTAGAAAAAACTTAATGTAACCTCTAGTAAAGGAAATTAATAAGTTTCTACAAAACTATAAAGTATACATACAGTTTCAATGACCAGTGAAGTAGACGAGCCAATTATACAACCTGAGGTATGTGAGAGAAGAGTAACCTCGTCTGTGGGGTATGGGACTGACACCTCTCCACATGTGGGGAGAATAGTATCTACAATAACCTTTAGCACCTCATTTGCATCCAATTCTTGGCAATGGAGAACTGATTTGTAGCCTCCTTGAGGGATAAACACACGTCCTTTAGCCACTTCATGTGTGTAATTTGGCCAAAATAGAGTGCATCTTTTTATCACTTCCTGCACACAATACGATGATAAAAATTAATAAGGATATTGAAGCTCTCATAATCATGCAACAAACAATTTCATACTTGTTGTCCATCCTGATTTGGTGAATTTGAATCTACTTCTAGGAGACAAGTGTTATTGTTCAAAGGTGGTAACACTTGGGGTTATGATGGAACTTGATTCTGCAGGATTGATCGTAGATCTTGTAGTTGTTTTTTTAGGTCTGCAACTTCACTCCTAAGTGTAATGACCTCTTCTTTAGATGCAGAATCTTTAGTCTTTTTGTTGCACCAAAGTATTGTTTTTTAGTTACTCCAAGACCTACAACCCTCACTTGGCCGCTTTGCTCTCCCTTCTCTAGAGCCAATGTCAAAATATCTTCGCTTGATGAGAGTGTCAGAGTGCCTTTAGATTCTTGTTCCATATACATGTCCTGAAATCAAACAATATAGTTTGAATCAAGCAACTTCCTATGAATGCATAAGTCAACACTACTACAACTTCTAAAATGTACCAAAACAAATAGACTCTATTGCTGCAATAGCTGTCTTATTTTCCTTCAGCAAAAGATATCATGCAGCAGACATGAAACAAATGGATGGTAATTAGTTGTACAACTAAATCAGACTCATTCTGTAACACCCCCTTTTTATACGGGGATATTACCGCCAGTGACCCCGAGATTAAACTCTCAAAGTCACCCAAGGCTTATAGTAATTACAGAACTTAACCAAAAACTTTAAAATGCGGAAGATACATATATATATATAAAAGATGCGGAAGTCGAATACAATAGTTGAATAAATTTGAACGGATACAAAATTTAAATGGAAAGGGTCCCACAAGTCGGAACCTCAATCCTTAAAATTATTCTAACTTAATCTAAACTAACCACCTTCACTCTAGCTGCTCCTCAAGCTTGCTTCTCATGATCCTCGATGTAGAACTCCACTCCTGATGTGTCGCGACGAGAAATGCGATGGACACCAGCCGACCATGCAAGGAAAATAAACGGTCGGTTAGTCTTGTGACAGACTAAGCAAATGGGGTTTTGGAAGGTGGTTCGGTTTTTAGGAAGAGACGAGTTGGGATGTCGGGTACCGAATGAAAGCCGGACCCATCCTCGGACCTCGTACCTCCTAGGAAAAATATGATTCGAAGAAACGGAATGAGAACGTCACCCAAGGGTGAGTCTTAGTTTATAAGGAAAGATTTACTTATGTTGGGAACTTGGGTTTCACACATTTAGTCAGGTGGGTGATTAAACCCCTCGTTGATCACGTTTCCCTCTACCAACCTCACCGCATACGTGTTGTGCGAATTCAGATTGGAGCCAGAGAATTACGTAATCCGAGAGTAAGGATGGCATTCCATTTTGTACTAGCCTTCCTATCATTTTAATTGTCGCCAACAAGCGCCTATTTAATCTCTACCAATTTTACTGATCACAATATCGTTCCACTTGGAATGAAGTATACTTTTTAAGTAAGACAGAATGTGGGTTACGGCCCCACGAAAATACTCAAAAGACAGAATGTGGGTTACGGCCCCACGAAAATACTCAAAGGTTGGGTTGCAAGCCCAGACTAACACGAGCTACGTGCCATCACCCCTCGGCGATCGAGCGGGTATTGACCATGGTCTTACGGGTAGAGCATCGGCTCAAAATTTAAAGTCGAATGAATTGACGCGTATAACATAAAGTACGCAAACACAAAGCCTACTCATCTAGGCACACATATCACAAGGCAACGGCCCTACAATCCATCTAGCGTAACCTAAGTACGACTAGGAATAACATGTCATTAAATCTAGAACAGTATAAATCCTAGATTCATTTTATTTCATACAAGAGTTCCCAACAAAGTCATGAAACAATTTAAAGCACATGAAAACGTATAACACGATATAAGACATGCTTTGAGAAAACAAGTGATGCATAAAGGACGTTTCATGGAAATCGAACCCAAACCACTTGCCTCGAAATTGACGTAGATGGGTTTTGAAACAATCACCCGCGATTAAGGGCTTGTTCCTGTTCCAATCAACCACAAAATAAATTGTCGTCAATTTATTTTGTTCATTTGATAACGTTGATTTTCCGAGGAATGACAACGGATTTCAGTTTATAAAAATTATAAACTTTACACATTACATTAATAATTTCCTTTTTATTAATATAATGACAGTAAGTTATGAATTTTATAAATTCTTCATATCATTCAATTTAAAATTTTCCTTATAATATATTAACCTCAACATATGTATATATACTAATAGTAATCTAAAGAAAAACCTTATTACTTTATAATTATATAAAACATTATTACTAATCTTATTTATCCATAAGAAATTCTTCCTCTTATTAATATCCTTTTTAAAATACCAATTTATTCATGAATACTAAAAATACCCATTTAAAAATTCACAAATTAATTTAAATACTTATAGAATACATAATTCTTAACATTTCTCCATTTAAATAATTTTTTCTACCCATTTTAATTTAACAAAAGATTTTTTTTAAATGAATTAAAAACGAATATACCTACAAAGGTGAGCAGCCCGGTCGGGCCGGGTCGGGCCCGACCTGCTCACGGGCTCACCAGCCAAACCGAACAGCCACGTAAAAACAGAGCACACAACAGCACCAACTTTGATCGCTTCGTTCTCCTTCGTCTGGTATTGGATCGGGGCATGTGAGTAGGCGTTGGAATCGTTGGCTCACGTAATTCCTACTGTTGGCAGAAAACAAATACGGTGGTGATCGGAGAGAGGAGAACGAGCCTCGTTTTCAGGCGTTCCCGATCAGTTGAGAAAACCCGGATGTCACTTTCGAGATCGATTATAGGGAAATTCGTGAGGAATTTTGGAAATCTTTCAACTGGAAACTTGTAGTATGAGTCAAGATCTACAGATTAGGATTTTATAGATCGAAAATCGACTCTGAAACGGCTCTCGAATTCATTATGAAAGTTTACCCCCCATCAATGGCCATTTACCCAAGAATGTGAAACGATTTTGGTTTTAATTCGGTATTTACTTCCAAATTGCTGGCTAATTCAATGCTCCGACCATTCAAATAACTCTTCTTTACTTCTCCTTATCCATACACGTTGACAATTCTATCCAATTCGAGCATTGAAAGCCGAATTCAACCAATTCCGCCATTGTAGGGCTTCGAACAAGATCAGAAATGAAGCCCCAAAAATTCGTATTGTTTGCAACAATTGATTGAGAGGTTTGATAGAACATGTCTTGGGCTTTCCGGAACATCTTTCGGATCGAAAATCCGTTAAGAAACGAGTGAGATATGGCCATTTGAAAAGTCTGGGCTCAAGGTTGAGGACAACCCCAATCGGGTTTAATCCATTTCCGAGAAATGGCACAAACAACACTCTTGTTTTGCAAAAGTGATAAAAATACCCTCCCACCTTAACTTTTGTACTTCAAATAAAATCTTATCATCCTTAAAACGTTTTATTTAGTTAAAACATTAGATAAAGACATTTATATAAATTTTAGAAATAGAATTATAATACTTTCACATAAGTTTTATTACTTGTAGTTATTGTCTTATAATTTTTACTAATAAATAAGACTCATATTATTTATGGTTACATTTTATAATCATAAAACCATAACACATATGATTCATAATTAAGATTTATAATATGAGGAATATTTTCTTAAAGTTATAACATTATAACTTTAAGAAATAACATATTTAAATATTTTATCAAATCAAAGGGGAATGTAAAAATACATTTTTACCCTTTATAAAAATGAGGGATATTACACATTCTCAATTGAAAGGGCAAATAATTCCTAGAATGCATAATTCTCACACTATAAAGAAACTTCATAATTGAGTAATCTCTTACAAACCTGAAAAATTGGTCAAAAAATGTACAATTCTCAGTCAAACTTCATAATTGAGTAATTGAGACACTTATATGTTAAAAAAAGCAGTAAAGATACTACCTTTTTGTTTTATTGCCTTGAATGTAGACTAAAGTATCAAGCTTTCGTCATCAAATCAAAGAGAGCATCTTTCAGGCAATAATAGTATGGGGAAAATGGCCATCCAAAGTTGAATCCAGATTTTAGGGCCACAAATTCAATACTATTTTCATGCTTATAAAATTTGCACCAGAAAAAAGAAAAAACTCTATAAAATTAAATTATGTAAAGTTCTTGGCCATTTCAAAAACCCTTTATTGAGAGTGACAAACCTGATTTGAGAGGAACCCAAGAATATTAGAATTGGAGAAATTTTAATGAGGATTGGGAATATGAAAAGGAAAGAAGAAGTAAGTAGTAACCTAGAATTTGCAAATGTTGACTTGGGAAGATGACACTTGAGAAGTCAGACTGATGAGAGTATACATCCATGTGTGAACTTAAATACTAAAAAGAAAAGAAAATTCAGTTGGAATTTTGCTCAAAAATTTGTTTAACTTGGGGGGACTTGGATGATGAGCTAAAGGAATATTCTGATTTAATATTCGACTATACTCTCACTAGCCAGTAATCTACTCAACAAAGTTCTAACAGATCTAAAAATGAACTAAAATGATGAGCTAAAAGAATATTCTGATTTAATATTCAGACTTTATTGCTGCATTTTTTTGACCAATTCTCACACTATAAAGAAACTTCATAATTGAGTAATTGACACAACAAAATCAGCCAACAACAACAACACACCAATTAGAACAGTCAGCCAAGAGTACAACTAAATCAGTCAGCTAATCCAACCTCTATATGTAATAATCACAATATTAAGATCCTTTTTACCAGTTTTACATAAAAATGCTATAAGATCATCTATCATGCAGCTTAAAGATCAAGATATATCCCTGCCTTCATCTTTCAAAATGTATCCTTCTTTCAAAATGTATTCATCTAAACCACACACTTAAAGATTAAAATAAAAGGACGTTACTCACAAATTTTCTTGCAACCTCAGCAGTTTCTTTATCATAAGAGACTTCCTCCCTATCTTGCCTTGCAACTTTCCACATTTTTGCTCTTGGGATAATACAAGTATTTGGATTCTTGCCTTCATTCAACTAGATAACAACATAAACTATTATATGTATAAAAATCAAATCATAGTACCATTTACAAAGCATAAGTGTAATATTACCATTTCCTTCTCTTTTCGAGCATATCCCTTTTTGGAAAGCCTATAAGGGCAAGCCCAACAACTTCCCTATAATTTTCTCTAAAATGGAGAACTTAAAGTCAAATTCTCTAAAAAATATATGCTTCAACTCCAACAGTTTCTTCATTTTGAAGAACCAAGCATTTATTATTTTTATTATATATTTACAAAATACAATAAAAATTAATGTGACCAATTACATGTTAACATGTATACATTTACATTTAATTCATTCTCCAAATGCATTTGGAGAATTCCCTAAATTTAGGGAAAACACATCACTTTCCCCCCTCTATCCCCATTTTGAAGAATGTGTTAGAGAATCTGTTGGGCCAAAAAAAGTTTAGCATTCTCCAAAAACACAAATATCAATGTATATGGGGAATCTCTTGGGGTTGCTCTAAGGATACTTGTTCTGTTTTGCGCGCTCAGAATTTTTACGGCTCATAGCCTACACATATAAATAGGAAAAAATGATATGCATAAGAAAAAAGTAACCTTATTTGGTAGCATAAGTAAATTACCTGAAATTCCTTGGTACATCAACGTTGAACGTATGCTTCCCATGCTTTTTGTTTGATATAATCATAAGGAGGCTCTGCACGCAATACTCCTTCATCAATAACAAAGTTATGCAACTCATTCTTGAAGTTTCTCCACTTATTATCAGCGCTTTTGAGGATGTCTCTCTCAATCATAATAGGTGAGAGATCAAAAGTATTTTGAAATCCACCAGAATAAACAGATTCAATACAACAAGTTAAACCAATCAAAATGGCATAAATACTTACAACAAAATGGCAGAGATTGCATGACAAATATTCAGTCAACCAGAAATAGACTCATTCATCCTCTTTAGAAAAAGAAATTTTAAAATTTAAAGGGATAATTCAATACATACCTTAATGTTTTCAAAAACATTTGTCTTTATCTCCTTGGGTACTTTTTTCCAATTCACATATTCAATTGAAATAAATCGACGGACTAAATATCCAATGTAGCTTTGCATAAGGGGTGAGAATTTGCTAACTCCTTGGCCACGGCTATTACACTTGAGAGGTATCTTCCTTGTTCCATATTCAGTCATCCTATTTATTTTTGGTACCACTCTTTTAGCTTTGCATAAGGGGTGATAATTTGCACTCTTTTTTCCAAATATAACATTCAAGCCATTTAACTTAGCCAGAAGTTGCTGAATCGTTAATGGTTGAGGAGGTGCTCCTTCTTCTACATCACCATCAAAGGCTTTCTTTAACCTACGGTATCTGCGGTTTATCGGTAATAATCGATGACTCCCAAGGTAGACCATTTTTTTAGACTTTTTTAGCCAACGAGAATTTGTGTTATCCTCGCAATGTGGGCATGCATGATACCCTTTAATACTGAAGCTAGCCAGATTACCATATGCCAGGAAGTCATTTATTGTACAAAACAACATTGCACACAAAAAAAAAGTTTCTTTAGCATGTGCATCATAAACTTCGACTCCGTTGCTCCACATAAGCTACAGATCTTAAATTAACAGCGCCAAATAAACATCGATGTCATTTCTAGGCTGCTTTGGTCCAGAAATCAGCATAGACAAAATCCTATATTTACGCCTCGTGTATAACCACGGAGGGAGATTATAAATTGAAAGAATGACAGGCCATATACTGTAAGAGGTTGATTGCTTAGAATGCGGATTCATCCCATCGGTCGATAATGCATGTGCAAGACGCAAATTTCTAGGATCACAACCAAATTCTGGAAATTGATGATCAATATTAGCCTACTGCGTAGAATCTGTTGGATGCCTCAATTTACCATCTAAAACTCACTCTTCTGCATGCCATCTTAAATTTTTTGCTTCTTCGGCATTCCCAAATAGACGTTTGAATCGAGGTATGATTGGAAATACCAAACCACCTTGGCTGGAACTCGATCTCTCTTATACCGAGATGCACCACAATCAATATTCGGACAACGCTCCAGCGACGCAAATTCTTCTCTATACAACACATAATCATTAGGGCATACATGGATCTTCTCATACTTCAACCCAATTGAGCAAATCAACTTCCTCGCCTTGTACGTAGTATGAGGAAACACATTATCAGCTGGTAGCATTTCTTTTAGAAGTGTAAGCAAAGCCGTTAAACTCACATCTGTCTACCCAAGAGTCGCTTTCATATTAAATAATTTCAAAACAGCGGACAACTTTGTAAACTTGGTACATGAAGGGTAGAGAGGTTCTCGATCATCTTTCAACATATTTTCAAGCATATTAGTCTGATCATGAAAGTCTTGTGCAACCGCTTCAGCCATTTCTTCTAGCCGATCGCTCTCATAACCTCCCGTCAGTTCAGACATGCCATCCATAAAATTGGATCCTTGCTCTTTCTCACTGTGCCATGTCCAGCAAGTGTATGATTGATCAATTCCACAGACGAATAAATCATCTTGCACGTCACTAACACTTTTCTCAATTGAATCACACAATCTTTGCAAGGACAATAAATTTTTCACGAGCTTTAGCATTCAGAAGTGCAAAATGTAGGAATTCATTCACTCCATTTTCGTACTCTACAAATAATCGATTGGCAAGCATCCATTTTTGATCCCTATGCCTTAAATTAAGACAAAAAAAAAATATTAGCAAAATAAAATTGATTGGCAGACATCCATTTTCGATCCATAGGCTTATATTTCATTGTTAAATTTGAAAATTGATTCGAATAAATTTCATATTAGTTATAGAACTAGGAATGAAGAGATGCTAATGTTAAAAGATATGAATAAGAATAGCATATAATATTTACTTGAATGATCTGAGTTTTACTCAAATTCCATAAGATGCCTCATAGATTAACATGTAGATGATGATTTCTTGCTCCCAATTTCATCTACATATCTCAAGGAAATTTTATATGAAGATTAAATCAATTGGAGGGTAATTATTTTTAATGAATTTACTGACATGAGTTGAAACTAAAGAGAGAGTGAACAAAAAAACACAAGGAGAAACCACACATTGTAGTACAAAATTTAACATCCATAACCAATTACACTAAATATAATAATTAATCGATCTCTACTAATCAAACTTACCAAGATAAGACAATTCCTCCATTCACTATAATATAATAACTAGCGTGCTTGTCCCGTGCCTAAGGCACGGGTTAAAGCTGAATAATAAGCTTAATATTTTGATTTTAAATTTAATATTAAATAATGATAAAGTTAATACACCTATGAAATCATATATGATCATTCAATTTCAACTTCAAGTTAAACCAAAAATGATAAATTATTTCAAACATGAGATAAAAACTTTCAGAACCACTTGAATTGGAATTGAAATTGAAATTTGTCCACCGAACACTACTTGTTAAATTATGAAAATAATGACAGATTAATACCCTTTCATCGACAATAATCAATTCAATTCCATTAAGTTCTTTGGACGATTGGTATGCAGTAGTCCAAAGATGTAAGACACCAACCTAAGTTTCCATGTATTTTTCGCATCATCAATACCGTCAATGGAATCATATTCCGAATTCATCTCAACCTTTTTAAAAAATGGAAAAACATAAATATAAAGAAAATTAGAATCCTGTAAAAGAAAAATAATAAAATAGGTATAAGAGATATGATAGTTACATGATGGAACGTATAGAAACTCAAACAAAGTGGTAATATATTAGTGCAATTATAATTAATAACCTTAAATAACAGGACCAAAGCTAGAGGCTAGAATTCATGATCGTGAATAGCCGTTGGTTGAGGAAGTTAGACGGTGGAATAATGGGATTAGTGGGGACTGATGATGGGAAGAGTTAGATGAATTGTAGGAATACAATTAAAAAACTGAACAACGGTTTATGGAAGTTAGAAGGTGGAATAATGAGGATTAGTGGGGATTGATGATGGGAAGAGTTGGGTGAATTGTAGGAATACGATTGAAAAAACCGAGTAAAAATAAACGTTATTTGCAAAATCTGAGTGAAATTTAAAATTTTAAAAATTTAAAAATTTAAAGTGGGAATTAGTTGGAGAAAGATATAGATATGATATTGAAACCGGCTCCACAACTTCATTAACAGAAAATGAATTTGGATTCATCTTTAAAAAAAATTATCTTACTTTTAAAAAGATGTGAATTATCTTAATTTTAAAAAGATGGGTGGCCTAAATTTTCATATCATATGGCTAATGCTATGTAATATTGTCGGATGAGTGATTGAAACTATAAGAAAATTACATCGGTATATATATCTACAAGCTTTCCGTATATTCTTCTGTACAAATAAGGTGATTGAAACTTAAATGAAATTACGACGGTAAAAATTTATACATAATGCCCATATATTACTATGTACCATAACTTAAAAAAAAATTCCGTCGGTAAAAATATTTACAGGATGCTCGTATAAAAGAACTTGGCTTCAAATTCATTGAATTTGATGACCATTTACACAAGGAGGCAAAAAGACTACATCCATATAGTTCAGTAGACTGATGCTGGTGTTTTTGCAAGTTATTGTTGATTTCTTGAACTTTTGCTTTCTTCACACAAGGGCAATTAATCTGGAATTGGTGTTTCTTTAAACATATCCAAGATAGCCCTCTTAACCACTTGACTTATGTTGTGCCCATTGTATGTTATATCTGCAATTTCCTTCCATGGAATTTCAACTAATGGAATTTCAACCATGGATTTATGGTGGTTCACAACTTGAAGAGGCTACTATAGTTATGCTTACCTAGAATCAAAAGTTACTCCTTGCGGTTAGTCGGTTAACCGTGAATGTTATGATTCGTAGGTCTTTAGTATCGACGCGTTTCTTACTTAATTTGAGAATCGCTTTCCAGGTAAGTCGTTCTCGGCTTGCTCGGATTTATTCTAGTCTTGTTAGATTTCATGCCGTGATTGTGAGATTGGTTTTGGGAATTAGTCCTGAATGTATGTTTTCTTGTGAAATGTTTTCTTGTATGATGTGATGCGCTTTCCTTTCCAAACGTTTTCTCATAAAGGAAATTGTTATTGTTTTCTCTGTGCTGGCAGCGTAACCAGCACGATCATGTGTGATGATTGTCGATGGCAAAGAGGCATCTAGCCATGGTCGTGTGTCGACCGGGCCCCTTCAAAAATTAAAATTAACTGCTTGTTTTTGGCAAGTACTCCAGTGGAGGCTTGACCAGGGGTTGGAAGGATGACGTATATGAAAAGTAAGAGGGCTCGCCTCTGCACTCGAGCGCAGGTGAGTTAGCGTCGTAGATTAGAATGCAACGATGGGAGGAAGAATTGAAATTCCTAATAGGTTTGTGAATGGTTTTGCTTATGTGTGTGTGGGCTCACTTAGTTGATTTCTGGCTTGTAAATTTTGATATGTTTGATGAATTGTTTGTTTCGTTGCCTTTCCCTTCAATTGTTATCTAGATTGTTGAGATGTGTGTTGGAATATTTAGTTTTGTTCTATTCACTTGTTGAAGGTTAAATTGTTGGTTATTTCTTGTTTTCAAACGTTTTACTATTGCCGCCTGTTATCTAGCTTGCCTAGGATAGTAGTTGACCCCTCGAGGACTTTCATTTTTCAATTCCAAGTACTCATGTAGGTTCCGTGTTGGAGCCTAGGTAAGATGTTGCAATGGATCGTTGACGCACGTGTCATTAGGTGTTGGAGTGGGTTGGGTATCCAAGCTTAGTTGTTGGTTTTGTTTGGATATTTCTCTCTTTTGTTGACTTTAGCGGGTTTCTAGTGTTGGTTGTGACTTGACTAGTTGTTGAGGATCTCATGCATGACAATTGTTGAAAATGTGGTTTATTGAATGATAGTTGGATGTTTTAAATTAGTTTTCTTGTTGTGCCTGAGTTTCAAGGTCCAGGTATTCTAGTTGTCAAACCAGTTCAGGTAGGACCCGTTAGGGTCAAACTACCAAGTAACGCCCCAATGTTAAGACGAGGTATTAAAAATTGGTATCAGGACGAGGTTGGCAACAAGGGCACATGGAACCGAGCAACAAGTGTACACGAGGTCCAACCAGAACAAAAAAAACCGATCAGTGTTTTCTAAATAAGTTTTAAATGGGGTAGTCATGTTGCATATAGGGGTAGATGACACGATGCGATTCCGCTGCCATCCGCCGAAGGACCTCACGTAGAATGGTAAGTACTATTAGTCAAGTTTAAATTTTTGACAGTGGGACTTTCTGAAAAGATGACCCCACAAACCAGAGTCAGAATTGTTGTTGCTAGTAGGAGAGGTCGTGGTAGAGGACGTGGTAGGAGTAGAGGAGAGACTCTCTTTGTTTCTGAGCCAAAAGAGCATCAGAACGTTTACCCCTAGGAAGAAGTTGCTAAGAGTTGGGGTCTAGCTGTTGATGACCATCAGGATGCTAGCGTGTCTGTCGTTAGAGGAGGACCCCTGACTAATGGCCTAGTTTAGAGCCAATGCACCACCAATTGGGTTATCACTAGAGTTTTACGTGATCAGAATACTAATGTTGGGCTTCAAAGGACTAAGATGAGGGCACCAAGGAAAAGTACTATTAGAGCTGCTCAATTAGGAGGGCTACCAGAAGTACAGAGACCAGAAGTAGTTGACCATGCGGTAAAGACCATTGAGAGATGAGCCCAACCGGACAAGTGGCTCGCGGAGTTCCAAAGACCGGGGTGCCAAGACCGTGTAGACTGTAGAGTTTGCTTCAAGAGGATGCTTTCGATTGGTAGAATTTGAGCCAAGACCGTCAGACAAATGTTATGTTCAAAAAGCGACAATCGATTGGGTTCGTTTCAGCGGAACCGATCTGATTCTCAGTCACATGGTCGTCAGGATGAGTTTCAGCAGGGCCACTCTACTAGGGGTCAGAAAGAGTGCTTCAACTATGGAGGCACTGATCACATTAGGAGTTAGTGTCCTTAGCCAGTTTGGAATTGCTTCATTTGTGGGAAGCCCGGTCATGTACGACAGTATTGTAGGGTTGGCGCACCCTCTCAGGGATCTTCGGTAGGGACGGTGGACCAAGAACCTCGTTGTTCACCATAGCAGACTCAACATGCATCAGGTCAAAACTGAGGACGGTGGACCAAGAACCTCGTTGCTCTATGGGACACTCATGTGGACGACCCTCGAATTGATCACGCTTGATGAGGGAGATGAATTGCGTCTTGATCTCAAAATTCTTGGCAACCTCGGGAAGCACAATAGCCGGCTCGGGTACCCTCATCTCCGGATGCATGTATTGGCGTGCATTCCGGGGTAGAGCGTTGAGTTGAGCCTCGGCTCTCATCCGTTGCTCCCGTTCTCTTCTTGCCACCGCCTCTTGATTGTCCTTCTCGAGTTGCAATCTAGCCATTTCAGCCCTAAGTTGAGCCAACTCCTCATCAACATGGAGAGCTTGATTCTCCATCCTTTTCCTTCTTCGGGCTTCCTTGAGAATACTTTCCGGATCACTTACAAACTCAAGCTCAAGTGTTCCTCGGTAGGAACGAGCTAGCATACACCTACGAAACAAAGACACAAACCAAAACAAATCAAAAACAAACAAAGGGTTTGGGCTATTCCCTCACCCAAATCACTACCAAAACACAAGAAACTCACCAAATTGGCACTAAATGCACTTAGACTTCCCCGGCAACGGCGCCAATCTTTTTGATCGCCTCACGCGGTGTGCGAGGGTCAAGAGATACAATTTATAACCCGACCCCGTTGTAGTACGTGGTGGGTGTCGAACACTCGGGAAGTCTACTCGATCGATGTGCCTAGATACTAGGGAACTAGAAAGGAGAGCATAAAACGAAGGAAAACAAAGAAAACAGTCGGGACCGACACTGAGGTCACGTCGGGCCCGAGGTTGGCGACAAGAGGAAGTCGGGACCGACACTGTGTAAGTCGGGCCCGAGGTAGCTGGGTTTGTCGAACTTCAAAGATTAAAAGTAGATCTTGGGCTTTTGGGTTCCTTCTCTAGTAGATTAAGGCTTATCCACCCCAATTCAAGCAATGAGTGATGATCGGACTAGGATCGAGTGCTTTCGCCCTCGTTCCAACCACTTCTACACATCGATCATTGGGGAAAATCCCCTTCGAAGCAAGGTCTTGAGATTGACACATGTTCACTTTCGCTACTTTGCCAATCTCAAGCCTTGATTCCCGACTTTCGCAAGGAATTGTAGCTCTATGTAGAGTGGGTTCCTTAGATCAAACACTCAAGGCTATGGAATTGGGGTTTCTAGCCCAAACCTAGCTAGGGTTTTCCCCCATAACCCAAGATCAAGGAGATCTACTCCATAAGGCAAACAAAGAAAGCAAACAAATCAAAAGGGAAAGCAATCAACATCATCAATCTCAAAACAAAGCAAAGTTTCATTCAAATCAAAAGCAATCCACAAATTCCAATCAAGGGTTTCCAAATCCACAAGAACAAAGCAAATCAAAGCAACAAAACCTATCAAGTCTTCCTCTCTTGGCCGATTCTCTCTCTCTTCCTTCTCCTCTCCTTCCTCCTTGCTCTCCAAGTCTCCTCTTGGTTCCCTTGGAACCCCCTTTTTTGTGTGTGAGGGAACCCCCTCTTTTTGGAAGAGAGTGTGGGGGAACCCTTTTCTTAGAAGACAAGAGGGCCTTTTATAGACTAGATGAGGGGCAAAAGTGGAAGTCCATAAATTCGTGCCTTGGAGCCCAAGCAGTTCGGTGGCCGACTTAGACCGACACGGAGGACCTCGGCCGAGTTACTGTGCATCTCGGTCCGAGGTTGGAGACTTCAAAGTCGGGCCCGAGGTTGGTTGCAACTCGGTCCGAACCTCGTTCCACCTTCTTCTTTGTTGGCTTCTCTTGTTCTTCTTCATGGCTTGCTTCTCTCTTTCCCGCTTTAGCTCGGCCTTGCTCCATGTCTCGACTCTCCTTCAAAACGACCCTTGATCCATGCCAAATTACCTACAAAACACATAAAATGCGCATAGTCTCCGAATCTCATAGAAATACGGGAACTAGGCTAAGAAGGAACAAAAGGCACAAGAAAAGGGGAAAAAGAAACATATTTACAAAGGAAATCACATATAAAAACACCACCAAATAGAGAGACATCAAAATACCCCATACTTAAACTTGCTTGTCCTCAAGCAATAACAATGTAAGCAAGACCGAAACATAATCTTCAAGTAAAGCCTCGTATGAAAACACATTTTAAGCACAAGTGATCGATATTCAAGCAAGATTACATCATCACACATGATTAAGTGTTCCAAGGAATAAAGTTAATGCAACTAAGCCTCACTTTAGGGATATGTGAATGTGTATCACTCATCATGTGTTTGGGTTTAGCAATGAACACTCAAGCTCAAAAATCATGCAAGTAAAGACTTTACTATTGAAGCTAATATCACCAATTCCTCCACCTAGAGATGCCTAATGCAAAGTACACAAAGAATTTCGAACTTGGCTCAATGGAGGTCCTCAATGAGGTTCCATTCGGCCGGGTTGTAATGGGGCTTTTGGTATTTTTCAAGGTGGGAATTATTTGGTCTTGTGGTGCTTTCAATGGGGATTGAACAACCTAAACTCTCACCAACTTCACCAAAATTCCACAATTACTTTCACACTCACCCAAAAGACTTAACATTTTCCTTTCAACCCAAAATTTCACTTAACATTCCACTTCATCTTTGCTCTTATGCTTTTTGTTGGATTTTCAACACTTTCTACATTTGGACCGACTTTCTTATGACATCGGGCCCGATGTTGCTTGTAACTCGGTCGGACCATTTTCTTCACTTAAGCTCTTTGCTTTATTCCACTTTACATTTCCAACATTTTCTTTCTTCCTTTTCTTTCTTTTTTTTTTTTTTTTGTACAACAAAGATGCACTACCCACATGATTCATAACACCATTCTTTTGCCCTTAAACCCAAGAGAATCTCAACTCTTCAAATACAATCCAAACCTCTCTTCTAAAGTCCAATCCCATAAGGGTCAAGTCATATAAGGCTAGGAATAATATTTTTGAGGAGTTTCAAACAAAGGCTTAGGCTAGAACGGGGCTACAAACAAAGGATTATCTTCATGGTAGGATATGGAACATTTATGTGACTAGAAGAATAAAGTTCAAAATCAATGTGACCATGCTAGGACAATTCTCATGACGGTCTCGAAAAATAGATAAACACCGCAATAGCAAGTTTTACTAAGCATGAATGAGCTAATCACACAAGAAAAATGAGGGATATGCAAATATGAACAAGCATCCCTAAAATGGCCAAAAATCAATCTCACAAGGGTCACTCATACTTAGTTGCATAAGAACTCATCCTAGAACTCACATGTTCAATAAAACAAGCAAGATATCATGATCACATCAAAAGCAACATCATTTTAGAGGCTAAACTATCCAAAAATATGCAAAGGAATTTACAAGCTCACATCATCATTAGCTTTTATTTTGGCAATCTAAGATGGAAATTTCTAGTCCAAAACCTACAAAACACAAAATCTTTTTGTTGTTTTTTTAACACAATTTTTTAATTTTTTAATTTTTTTTTTTTTTATGGATTTTTGCAAAAATTTCTCTAAAACCAAAAGCTAATCCATTCAAGACCAAATTAATCATCCGTGTCATTCCACAAACCAATAAGCAAACATCCCAACTACAAACTAGAAACACAAACTAAATATCCTCAAAATAATAAACAAACATAAACAAGTGAAATCATGAACACACTTACCCCCACCCCATACTTAAAAATTTTGATGTCCCCATCAAACAAGGAAATCAAAACTTAAAAGCAAGAGAGAAGAGTATGAAAAGCTCACAATTTCTTATTCTTCAATGGCATGTTTAGGATCAATCGAAGGGGTTGTCACGTCTACGTCCTCTTTGGAGCCTTGCTTGCCGCTCCCTCTCGTACACTTGTTCTTGGTAGAAGTCTTGTGGTGGTGGTTGATATGAAGATGGTAGGTAGGCGGGGGGTGGTATTTAATGGGGGAAAGGGACAAATTAGGTCAAGGGCAAAATTGGCATTCCAACTAGTCAAATCGGGTCGGACCGACTTCATGGACCGACGTCCCTATGTCGGGCCCGACTTACCTGGGCTCGATGTGGGAGTATTCGGGTCACCAATTTTACTCCATCCTCTTGCAACTTCTTTCCCATATTTCCATTTAAATATTTCACCTCAAATCCTACACAACTTTGAAGAATGCACGACACCATAAATCCACAAAACACTAGATAGAGATTGGTTAGGGAAAAGCTAGGCTAAACTAAGAAAAATCAAACTAAAATTACGAAAAGAAAGCTACTAGCTCGGGTTGCCTCCCGAGAAGCGCTCGTTTAGAGTCACTAGCTTGACTTCCTAACCTCAACCTTATGGCGGGTGAAACACGGTGAATTGCTCGCCATTGTTATGCCCATTCCCATTGCCTTCATACCCATAAAACCACCAACGATGGTCTATATAGGCATGGCTATCCGGTCTCGGGCCTCTCTCATCACACTCCTCCAACGGATGAGATTTCTTCTCCTTACTTGCTCCATCATGTTCCTCTTTTCCTACACCAAAGTTATCCAAAGAATTCCTAGGAGATTCTACCAATTCATCTTTCAAGTCACTAAGGCAAATGTAGGAGTCTCCTAAGTCATCTTTCAAATCACTCAAACAAATGTAGACATCAAAATTTTGGGAAGAATTGTGGTCTTTACCAACATCAAAAGGATATAAGTAAGGATACTCTTCATTTCTTCTTGGGCTAGCATTGATCCTTGACTCATTTTGATTCTTAAATTGCTCCAACAACTCCCTTGCTTGCATTTGTTCATTGAACCCTTCATCACTTCTCAACACAACGACCTCTCTAGCAACTTCCACTTCTTCACCTTTTCTCTTAGCACTCTCTTCAAGTTTGAGGATAGCCAAGGCGTCCGGCTCATTCAAGGCCTTGTTGAAGTGAAAATCGACCTTTTCTTCACCAATCTCAAAGGAAACCTTGCCGTTTTTGACATCAAACCTTGCCCCCTCCGTAGCTAAGAATGGTCTTCCTAAGATTATTGGGACCAAGGGGTCCTCGTGCATGTCCAAGATCACGAAATCATCGGGGACAAAGTACTTTCCAACTCTCACCGGAACGTCATCCAATATTCCCTTAGCCTTGATGATGGAACCGTCGGCCATAGTTAGGGACATATCGGCCGGCTTCATTTCACCCAAATTTTCTCTTCTCCAAATGCTAGCGGGCATCACCGAAACACTTGCCCCAAGGTCACATAAGGCTTGGAAATTTTGAGACCCCACACCAATGGTTATAGCAAAGCGACCGGGATCTCCTAGCTTTTGCGGTAACTCCAAGGTCTTGACTTCATCTTGCATTTCAACTATGGACCTCTTCTTGCTCAAAATCTCCTTTAAAAACTTGGCATAAGATGGCATCTCACTCAATGCATCGGTGAACGGGATAGAGATGTTCAAGCCTTGCAAGAGTTTGAGAAACCTCTTGAACTTGTTCTCAACAACATCTTTCGGCTTCTTCGAGGGATATGGAAGAATTGTTGAACCTTGAATCTTGCTTGGATCAACTTCTTTGGACTTCCCTACTTCATTTGCAACACTTCCTGGTTGGACCGACTTGGGCACCATGTCGGGCCCAATGTTGTGAATCTCGGTCCTGGACAGAGGAGTTGGATCGAGGTCTGTGTACGTCGGTCCCGAGTTGCTCTCGACCTCGGTCCGTGGTGAAGGAGTCGATCTTCTTGCTGGGTCGACTTCGGGGAATGTCGGACCCGACTTGCTGGGTAAGTTGGTCCGACTCTCTCCATTCTTCTTAGGCACGTGTGGCTCGGGTAGGTTTCGGCCACTTCTCAATCCAATTGCCCGGACTTCATTTTGATTGTTTTGAGCTCGAGGATTCTCCTCGGGTCGGCCCGGAAGTCTCCCATTCTCTCTCGGGGCTTGAGTCGCAATTTGAGCAAATTGATTGTCGACTTGCCTCCTCCATGCACCAAACTCATTGAATTGGGTCCTCATCTCCTTGAACCCATCTCTCATCTCTTGAGCAAATGTTTGTAACTCATTGAATCCCGGTGGTCTATATGGTGGTGGTGGCGCCCTTGGCTCGTTTTGGTTGAAGTGGTTGTTGTAACCTTGAGCTTGACCGTTGTTCCACCGGCCATTACCACCATTGTTGAAGTTGCCTCTTCCACCGAAATTTCCTCGAACATAGTTTGCCTCCTCAATTCGCTCGGCCAAGCGCACTTGGCTCTCATTCGGACAAACTTGTGTAGCATGTGCAAAGGATCCACACTCCTCACAAGCTCTAGCATTTTGCTTGTAGTAGTGGACTTGCCTCTTAAGCTTGCTCACTTCACCTTCAAGGAATTGGAGCTTCACATCCCTATCAATGTCTTCTCCCTTTGGATCATATAACTTCCTTGCACCTTCACCTTGAACTTTCACCTCCTTGCTAGCTTGACTCACCCCATACATGGCCTCATAATCGGATAGCTTGTCAAGTAGCTCCCAAGCTTGATCCGGTGTCAAGTCTATGAACCCACAATCGGTGTGGAGATTGAGCTTGTCCTTCGTTACCGGATTGATGCCTTGGAAAAAGATGTCTTGAAGCACATATGGTTGTTGGCCATGAGTAGGACATTGGCGCAACATCTCCTTGAAACGGTCCCATGCTTCGAAGAGGGGCTCATTCGGACCTTGTTGAAAGCTTGCAATCTTCCTTCTTAACTCGGTTGTCTTTGAGGGCGGGAAGAACTTCATCAAGAAAGCTTCATAGAGTGTCTTCCAAGTTGTGATTGACCTAGGAGCTTGGCTCTCGAGCCAATGTGTGGCTTTGCCCCCAAGTGACCATTTGAACGCCTTTAGAAGCACATACTCCAACGTCTCCTCGTCGGTAGAGATCGTCTCACACATGTCCACAAAGCGTTTGACATGCTCTATGGGACACTCATGTGGACGGCCCTCGAATTGATCACGCTTGATGAGGGAGATGAATTGCGTCTTGATCTCAAAATTCTTGGCAACCTCGGGAAGCACAATAGCCGGCTCGGGTACCCTCATCTCCGGATGCATGTATTGGCGTGCATTCCGGGGTAGAGCGTTGAGTTGAGCCTCGGCTCTCATCCGTTGCTCCCGTTCTCTTCTTGCCACCGCCTCTTGATTGTCCTTCTCGAGTTGCAATCTAGCCATTTCAGCCCTAAGTTGAGCCAACTCCTCATCAACATGGAGAGCTTGATTCTCCATCCTTTTCCTTCTTCGGGCTTCCTTGAGAATACTTTCCGGATCACTTACAAACTCAAGCTCAAGTGTTCCTCGGTAGGAACGAGCTAGCATACACCTACGAAACAAAGACACAAACCAAAACAAATCAAAAACAAACAAAGGGTTTGGGCTATTCCCTCACCCAAATCACTACCAAAACACAAGAAACTCACCAAATTGGCACTAAATGCACTTAGACTTCCCCGGCAACGGCGCCAATCTTTTTGATCGCCTCACGCGGTGTGCGAGGGTCAAGAGATACAATTTATAACCCGACCCCGTTGTAGTACGTGGTGGGTGTCGAACACTCGGGAAGTCTACTCGATCGATGTGCCTAGATACTAGGGAGCTAGAAAGGAGAGCATAAAACGAAGGAAAACAAAGAAAACAGTCGGGACCGACACTGAGGTCACGTCGGGCCCGAGGTTGGCGACAAGAGGAAGTCGGGACCGACACTGTGTAAGTCGGGCCCGAGGTAGCTGGGTTTGTCGAACTTCAAAGATTAAAAGTAGATCTTGGGCTTTTGGGTTCCTTCTCTAGTAGATTAAGGCTTATCCACCCCAATTCAAGCAATGAGTGATGATCGGACTAGGATCGAGTGCTTTCGCCCTCGTTCCAACCACTTCTACACATCGATCATTGGGGAAAATCCCCTTCGAAGCAAGGTCTTGAGATTGACACATGTTCACTTTCGCTACTTTGCCAATCTCAAGCCTTGATTCCCGACTTTCGCAAGGAATTGTAGCTCTATGTAGAGTGGGTTCCTTAGATCAAACACTCAAGGCTATGGAATTGGGGTTTCTAGCCCAAACCTAGCTAGGGTTTTCCCCCATAACCCAAGATCAAGGAGATCTACTCCATAAGGCAAACAAAGAAAGCAAACAAATCAAAAGGGAAAGCAATCAACATCATCAATCTCAAAACAAAGCAAAGTTTCATTCAAATCAAAAGCAATCCACAAATTCCAATCAAGGGTTTCCAAATCCACAAGAACAAAGCAAATCAAAGCAACAAAACCTATCAAGTCTTCCTCTCTTGGCCGATTCTCTCTCTCTTCCTTCTCCTCTCCTTCCTCCTTGCTCTCCAAGTCTCCTCTTGGTTCCCTTGGAACCCCCTTTTTTGTGTGTGAGGGAACCCCCTCTTTTTGGAAGAGAGTGTGGGGGAACCCTTTTCTTAGAAGACAAGAGGGCCTTTTATAGACTAGATGAGGGGCAAAAGTGGAAGTCCATAAATTCGTGCCTTGGAGCCCAAGCAGTTCGGTGGCCGACTTAGACCGACACGGAGGACCTCGGCCGAGTTACTGTGCATCTCGGTCCGAGGTTGGAGACTTCAAAGTCGGGCCCGAGGTTGGTTGCAACTCGGTCCGAACCTCGTTCCACCTTCTTCTTTGTTGGCTTCTCTTGTTCTTCTTCATGGCTTGCTTCTCTCTTTCCCGCTTTAGCTCGGCCTTGCTCCATGTCTCGACTCTCCTTCAAAACGACCCTTGATCCATGCCAAATTACCTACAAAACACATAAAATGCGCATAGTCTCCGAATCTCATAGAAATACGGGAACTAGGCTAAGAAGGAACAAAAGGCACAAGAAAAGGGGAAAAAGAAACATATTTACAAAGGAAATCACATATAAAAACACCACCAAATAGAGAGACATCAACATCCCCGTTTGATTTTCACCTTGTATAATCCCCACGAGTTACTTATTTTATTTGGAATTTACTTTCATGTACACTTTGCTCAAAAATTCTATTGATACATCATTTACAAAATTCACCAATTAAACTTATATAATTAACAAACCTTTAACAAGAGCTTCAAAAAACAAACAATACAATAATTTTGTAAATCTAATGATCATACCATTCATACGTATCAAGTACATAATATAAGGATATACCCTCGGCGGGATTCTCCAACGGGTCCCCCGGTGGGGATTTCGCAATGGGTCCTCTGATGGGGATTCCCCATGGGGTTCTCCAATGGGGTCGGGGTTGGGTCGGGTGGTGGGGCGGGGACACCTATCCCCGTCCTCGTGCCCATACCCTAGTGGGTAATTACTTTCCTCCCATACTAGCCCCCATCCCCACTAAAAATCCCCATCCCTATACCCGTAAAGGGGAATCCCCATGGGTAATGGGGAATCCCCGCCCCATTGCCATCCCTAGGTGTGGCTCCTTGTTGAGAGGGTTTTTTAACTCGACAACAAATAAATTTGTAGTCAAGACCCCGCTGAGTATAGCGAAGTCAGGATCGTCCACGGGAAGCAAGGTTGTTTGATTACTAAACTATAAAACAAGAAAGCACAGAAACAAAGTAAAACAAAAACAAACAAGGCTACGACAGCCCTCGATACAGACCTTGTCAGGGTCGGTAACGACGTTGGGTTTCAACACAAACGAAGCAAACAAAACACAACCAACTGCAGGCTCGGTACCGACTTGTGTGCCTCGGTAACGAGTCTGTACGTAAGTAAAACGAAGGTAATTCAAATACGAAAACAACTAGGATAAGGGTTTACCATGACATAATCATGCATATGAACTAGTGCGAAGGGTAAATGTGCCGGGTTTCAACCCCGATCCTAGAAAGGTGAACTACTCACTCATGATCGAGATAAAACAAACAACTAAATTGAATGAGAACATTGAAATAAAAGCTTACTTGAATTATAAAATCTCGTCTTTGAATACAACCACGTTCAGAATCGATGAACAAGACAAAACAAGACTCGAACTCTCTTCCTCTCTCTCTCTCTCGATCGACTCCAACGTGTTCTCCAAAACTAACGAACTCTAAAAACTCACGAACGAACCCCGCAAACTAGACTAGAACAAGGGTATTTATACTAAAAGAAACTATCTAACAAGGGTCCTAAAAGATAGAAACTTTCCTAACTAAAAAGATTACGAGATAAAAGATAGATTTTCTGAAAGTCGGCACCGCCTACCGACACAGGTCACCTCGGTAACGACCTGCACATGGTCGGTAGACTCTTTTTGATTCTCCAAATAAAACTCTATCGCACAGCTCGGTACCGACCCTTAAAGGTCGGTAACGAGCTCTCTGTCTTGGGTTTTTGTACACTCTTCATCGCTATTTCTTAGATTCAACGGGATTTTCAAGGCGTATTCCTTCTTCTCTTCCCTCCACATACTCCACCATCAATCACTTGACTCTAGCTCTCTCGAAATGCTCCTTCTGCTTTGAAAACCCTATAAAAAACAAAAAAACGGATTAACTTCCATACTTTTCACAAAATATGTAAACTTATCCAAAAACACACAAAACTAGCACTAAAACTTACTAAAACTAAACTAAACAACCTAAGAAAAACACCCAAAACTATACTAAAAACATGAACATCACTCCTTTATATAGAGGAGATCTACAAAACCTTAGTCTGGCAAGGGAGAGACGCCTAGGGCTTAGCATGCAAGCGGCCCAACGACTCTTGACCTAATAAGACATAATACTAATAATAGTACTAGCTAAAAAGGGAAATAACAAGGTTAGCCCATCCTACAAGAATGGAGCACACGCCTAAAAGGGAAATGAAGGAAATAGAAATTACGTAAATATAAACAATAATATAAATAATATATAAATGAGACTATGTCCTAAGCAAGGGGGTCTCCAAGGTCTAGGCCGTCTCAGAATGGTAGGAGTTGGGTCCGAGCTAAGGCATAGTCGCATCAGGTATGTTTTGAAATTCGGTTGGTGTGCCTGTTTGTTGTTTGGTTACTCATGAAGATAATCATTGTCGGTTGGGTTGTCATCATCGGTGGTTTGGGGTTAGTTATGGCTTGGTCTATTTGGGTAACTTTGGTTAAGAGTGAATTTTGGCTAGGCAGGGTAAATTAAAGTAATTTAGTTTAGGATTAAACTAGCATTTGTTCCCGTACCTTGTACAGGTTTTGATTTAAAAAATGTTATGTAATGAATATTATGTTTCTAAACTTACCAAATTAATATATCTAAATATAATTAAATATTTGTAATATTATTATATTTTAAAAAATAATTTTATAATGAGAATTTTGTTTCTATCACTTGTCAAATTTTAAGATCACTAAATATAATTGTATATTATTAATATTATTACATTAAAAAAGTATTTAATAATGAAAAGTATGTTTCTTATCATATTTTAAGATCATTAAATATAATTATATATTAGTAATATTAATAACATCATTATATTTGATAAAATTCTTCCATAATTGATTACACTCCAAAGACAACTTGCCAAATTTAAGATCTCTACATATAATAGTATATTAGTAATATAAGGAATAATGCTATTATATAAAGACCGTAAATACTTAAATAAATGAAGGGCAAAAAGGTAAATGGAAAAATTAAAATGCCTACATGGCATCGTTAAAACGACGACACATAAGATAGATGGATTCGACTTTAGTTATAGTATATTGATTGGTTATGGCTACTGATGTTTTTTACGAGAAGATTGTATATTTGGAGTTTGATTGAGTTTTGTGGGTGGTTCATGGTTTAATTGTTGAAATTAAGGTGAAAATTTTGAATTGGTAATTTCAATTAAATTTAGGGTTGGTTAAGGGCTCTGGGTTGATCATGTTCTATCTTCCTAGAAATAAAGTTTTCTTACTTGAATTAAAAAAATCCAAAAAATGCCACCAGTGAACAATTACATCCACAACTCCAATTTGAAGAAACAAGCTTAAGTAGTAATCTGACTAATCTCTACTGAGGTGGAAATTAATAGTACCTATAAACATGTATATAATGTCTGACTCTTTTGTCATCTATGCTCCTCTTTCCTTCTCTCACTATTTTGTTTGTGAAGTGAAGTTAGTAACCTTAACCGAATGGGTCGGGCTTCTCATTTGAAAAGATTTTAGCACAGCTTATACATGTTGAAGTTATGCGTAGATTCAAAAATTGATTTCGGAATTGTATTGTTGCTCATGCGTATTTTAGTCAATGGACAACAATAAGATTTATTTCTCTTATGTGTTCTAACATGCATTTATTCTATAAATAAGTAGAATGAAGTGTCAAATGAAGTACCATTACATGAGTTTAATTGTATGCAGTGCCAAGCTTTGACTGATACACTGATGCAGCAAAGACCAGATGATGCTTGTGGAGATTTGTGTTGCTGCAATTTTCAGTCCTACGAGCTCACATTCTATCACATAATGTCAATCTTGAGAGGGCAGGAATTGAAGCTCTTTTAGAAGAATAGAACTGTTGGATTTTCTTCACACCTTCCATTTCTTTTTGCATGAGATCAACTCTATCATTTTATTTGTCCGTGCAAATGAAGCAGTAATGTAGAAGAGTTAATGTGCTTCTTATTTGGCACTAAATATGAGTCTGACTACGTTTTGCAATCCAAATTCCATTGTCAAAATCATTTGCATTGGTGTACAACTTTTGGTATTGAACTTTAATGCCTAAATAGCTCTAATATCCTGCTTATAACTTGCTATATTTTATCAAAGTGAAAATCTATATTTGTGTGTATAGGATTATAATAAATTTTATAAAATAAATGTGGATAGGAAAACCAAATTATTCATTTTTGTTTTCATGTGGAAAAATCGTTAGTATAATTCAATGGTTCTTTGTTTTCAATGATGCGGAACATTAGTTAAGTGATTTCCTAATACCTTTTTTTAAATCAAAATGATTATGTATGTGTCATGTTTTCTTCATATAGCAGTGACCAAGTATTGGAACAATAATAAATATGGAGTCATATGAAGATGCTCTTTATGATCAATTGCGTGTGTCCCTTGTGCAAATGCTTGATAGGTGTGTGTTATTTTGCAGATAGCTAATGTTGGTTCACCTTGTACTGAGATATTGTACACTTCTTCTATAGGTGTTTCTTTATTATTTCTTTTTCATACACATGTTTCGCTCTTTGTTTCTGGTTAGTAGTACATTTGTGTGATCTGATTTTTTTAGCTACGTATTGGCTCTCTTTTGTCTGCTAATTCCTCTCACCGTTGGTCTTGTTAATAGGGTGTCTCGGGGAACTACACAGATAGTACTTGTTCATGATGGGGTTGAGTACCCCCATGTGCACTTTTTAACATGTCATTTGCTATGGCTTGCCTTAGCTCTACCAAATACATTTCCTTACTATAGATATGTAATTTAACATTTTATGGTTGACATGTTTTTAGGTGCAATAAATGTGTTGTTTTGAACCAAGTAGAGATGTACGAATAGTTTGTACTGGGCTAAATATGTACATCTTCTATCTCTACGGTATTATATAAACTAGAGTATCTTTGTCAATTTCTTTTTGCTATGAATCCTTGTCAAATTATGCATAGTGTATGAAAAAGACTCAAACAAGTAACATTACCCCGCGTGCGACACGCACGCGGTCCTTCACTAGTATATAAAATCAATAAGAATTGGAGTGACCGACCACACACGCACGCGGTCCTTCACTAGTATATAAAAGAAATAAGAATTGGAGCGACCACATTACGCCACCTCAGCTTTTTCCACATGTTTGAATAACAAGCCACACATGTATAAATACGAACATATGCATTCATGAATAACAAATAATGCATAGATGAATAACAAGGCATATATATACGAATAACAAAACATGTATAGATGAATAACAAGCCATGCATATATGAAAAATAAAATCAATCGTAATTGAAGCTTGTCGAAATCGTCTACCCCAAAAAACACCTACATTGAAGGGAGAACGAGAAAGATTGGCAAGGAAGAGAGAACGATTGGCAAGAACGATTGATGGAAGAATGATTGGCACAAAAATCGGATAAAATTCCAGCACCGATGAGACGATATTGATGGAAGAACGAGAAAGATTGGCAAGGAAGAGAGAACGAGATTGATTGGACGTTATCAAAATTTGGAAATTAAAAGATATAGAGAGAGGGTGATATACAATGCCTTAATTATAGGAACTGGAATTGACCTGGTGTATCACACCCATCCACACGTTATACACCCTCATTTTATTAAATCCTCACTGTCCATTTACCCAAATCTAACGGATGTGTTTTAACCACGTGCTTACACTCTAAGAAGGCATTTCACTAGAGCGGGATTCCACATTTTGAAAGGGATGTCATATACGGAGTAATTCTCGCCTCACAAAAAAACACGCAATAAAATGAGGCATTGCCTGTCAGGCTTTCAGTATGTCCCACTCAAAAATAAATAATGGTCCTATATACGCGGACAAATTTATTACTCTAATTTTTAATACAAACAAATCACACTTTTTTTTAGCTTCCTCGGCCATTTTCCTATAAAGAAAGCAAGTTTTTTTATTAGATAAGGATTAGGACACACTTCTTCACGTAGGGTGTCTTAGAGCATCCTTTCAGATGAGAACATCAAGGACACACTATGGCCCAATTTAGAAATTTTATCAGCCACAACGTTACACTCCCTAGGAACGTGCTTAATTGTAATATCATGTGCTACATGAATGGAAGCAAGGATATCAGAAATTATTAGTTCAATCTCCCTTGGACATTTATTTATTTCTTTAGCCGCATTAATTACCTGGAGATTATCTCCCTCAATTTCTACATTCCTTAGTTTTCTTTTCTTCATTTCACGGATAGCCTCCCGGAGGGCCAATGCTTCATCTTTTAATGCAGATACATTACCAAATTTACAAGTTTTCAATTCAATCATTCAATCGAAATGATTCCTAATTACTATTCCTCCTGTTGCTTGATTGTTAGAGAGCCTAATAAGGAAAACAAGTTGTTTCTAATATTATTCAAATTATTATTATTATTCAAATTATTATTATTATTATTATTATTATTATTATTATTATTATTATTATTATTATTATTATTATTATTATTATTATTATTATTATTATTATTATTATTATTATTATTATTATTATTATTATTATTATTATTATTATTATTATTATTATTATTAGTAATAGTAGTAGTAGTAGTAGTAGTAGTAGTAGTAGTAGTAGTAGTAGTAGTATTAGTATTAGTATTATTATTTGGATAAATTAACCTGATTATAATAAACCTATGTCAATGAAAAAAAATCACTTGGCCTTGTAAAATATCTAATCTTAAAAAAGGATATAACTTGTTTTGGATAAAATTTAAAAATGTTTGTAGTGGTATAAGCTTATAATCATCTAATCTATAGTACCTTGCATATATTGCTGTATTTTTTTTTATCATAATATATAACTTATTTGAACAAAAATAACTCTAATTTTGTTCCCTAGAAGCACAATATTGACAATTAATTGCATAAATACAGTAACAATGTAATATAATGCTATATATTACTACGGTACTACGTACCAGTGATTAGTATGATATCAGACCAAAAAAAAGTGACTAGTATAATACCTTGTGATAAAAAGAACTAATAATAATTATTAATAACAAAATATAAAAATGTATACATGTAAGGTGTAAAACATAAATAAGTATTACTTGGAGTTTGCGAAGATGTGGGAGGCGCACATCCTCCGGAGAAAGCGCCACCGGGGGCATGGCGACATGAATGCAATCGAGGCCTCATAGTATCCGAGCACGGTGGCGGTGTCTTGCACGCTCCGTCCGGAAAAGGCGGCATCGTGACGGAGCATCACCTCCCGGGCCATAGAAGGAGATGATACGACGATGCTGTTATGCCGCCCTAGCTGGAGGCTGAAGAGTGGGTCGTGGGTGGTGGCGATTTCGGCTAGGGACTTGTGGGGTTTGGACCCAAGGATGAATAGATTCCCCACCACGAGCCAAGGCGTGGGCCCTGTGATGTTCATGTTTTTAGTATAGTTTTAGGTGTTTTTCTTAAGTTTTTTAGTTTAGTTTTAGTGAGTTTTAGTGTTAGCTTTGTGTGTTTTGGGATGAGTTTACATATTTTGTGAAAATTATGGAAACTACTCCGTTTTTGTGTTTTTTATAGGTTTTTCGAAGCAGAAGGGAGCATTTCGAGAGAGTTTAAGTCGAGTGGTTGATGGTGGAGTGTGTGGAGGAGAAGAGAAGAAAGGATATGTTTTGAAGAACCTGTCGAGTCCAAGAGAAGCTATGAAAAGTGTACAAAAGATCCAAGACAGAGAGCTCGTTACCGATCTGTGAGGGTCGGTACCGAGCTGTGCAACAGAGCACTATCCGAGGAATTCAGCAAAGAGTCTACCGACCCTGTGCAGTTCGTTACCGAGGTGACCTGTGTCGGTAGGCGGCACCGACTTTCAGTTTTTCTATCTTTTATCTCGTAATCTTTTTAGTTAGGAAAGTTTCTATCTTTTAGGACCCTTGTTAGATAGTTTCTCTTAGTATAAATACCCTTGTTTTAGTTTAGTTTGGGGAAGAACACGTTTTTAGAGATATTGGGACGAGTTGGAGAGAGAGACGAGTCGAGAGAGAAGCACTGATCTTCTATCGAGCTTGTTTTGATCTCTGTTTTCGAGTTTGGTTGTGTTTCAAAGACGAGATTTTTATAATTCAAGTAAGCTTTTTATTTTTAGTTCTCTTTCAATGTTCTCATTCAATTTAGTTGCTTGTTTTATTTCGATCATGAGTGAGTAGTTCGCTTTTCTAGGATCGGGGTTGAGAACCCGACGTAGTTATGCATGATTGAATGTGTGTGATGAATGTTTGATTGCCTTCTATCCTTTAACTACTTGTTTTGTGCTTATACTTAGACGAAAGTCGAAGTAATTTGAGTTTATCGCTTGATCGAAAGAGAAAGTTGTAACCTTGAATGTTGATATTGTTCGATAACGAAAGTTTCGAGCTTTGGATTCAAAAATAAGTAGAAAGTGAATTGATTTGTGAAAATTGATTGATTTGCTTGCTTAGATCAACGAAAGTTGATAGCTTTATCCTTGAGGCATGATATTTATCCTTCACACTATTTCATATGCATGATTATGTCGTGGTAAACCCTTGTCCTAGATCTTTTCTTCATTTGAATCGCCTTCATGTTCTTACATACAGACTCGTTACCGAAGTATACAGGTCAGTACCGAGCCTGCAGTTGGTCTGGGTTAGTTTGCTTAGTTAGTGTTGAAACTCATCATCGTTACCGACCCTGACAAGGTCGGTATCGAGGGCTGTCGTAGCCTTGTTTTCTTCTGTTGTTTTTGTTTTGCTTTGTTTATGTGCTTTCTGTTTTATAGTTTAGTAATCAAACAACCTTGCTTCCCGTGGACGATCCTGACTTCGCTATACACAGTGGGGTCTTGACTACAAACTTATTTGTTGTCGAGTAAAAACCCTCTCAACAAATTGGTGTCGTTGCCGGGGAAGCAACAATGCTTGTTTGATTACTCGTGGGTCTGGGAATAGCCCGACCCCGTTTTATTTTTAATTTTGTTTTTCTTGTCTATTTTCTCAACTTATGCCAGCAGGACGTCGCATGCTCGAGTTTGATCACACTGGTTATTATTCTGAACCCGAACGTGCCCTTCACCGTAGAAGAAGAGGAAACCAAGCCATGGCGATGACTCCTAAAGAGATCGCTCAACAGATGGCTGCGCTCAGGAGGCAGCTTGAAGCTTCACAAATTGAGAAAACCGCTCTACATGAACGACTCAATGCATATCCGAGGAACGCTAAACAGTACATGCATCCAGAATTGAGGGTGCCAGAGTCCGCAATTGTGCTTCCGGAGATAGAGAAGACTTTTGAGATTAAGTCTCAATTCATATCCTTAATTAAACGGACTCAGTTTGAAGGGAAACCTACTGAGTGCCCTATGGAACATATTAAAATTTTTCTTGATGTATGTGACACTATTGCTGTTGAAGGTGTCTCTCTAGAATATGTTCTGTTAAAAGCTTTCAGGTGGTCTCTTACAAGGAAGGCCCTGAGCTAGTTAGAGAGCATACCTCCTAAGTCTATCAGGACTTGGAAGGCTTTGTATGATCAATTTTTGACAAAGTTCTTCCCTCCCACTAAGACAACGGAGTTGAGAAAGCGTATTGCCTCCTACCACCAGCTACCTGACGAGAGATTTGTGGAGACGTGGGAGAGATTCAAGGAGATGCTCAGGCAGTGCCCCACTCATGGGCAACCACCATATGTGCTCCATGAAATCTTCTTTCAAGGGATTAATGTTGACACAAAGAACCGCATCAAATGCACACTGCTTGCGGTTTTATTGAGATGGATCCCACTGCTGCATGGGAGTTGCTGGACAAACTGACTAATTACGATGCTATGTATGGAGCCCAACAGCCACCTCAGCCATAAAAACGTCTCTACATTCCAAATAAAGACGAAGTTGATCCTGACGTTAAAAATCAATTCTTACAAGATGAGGTCAACCGTTTGAAGAAATAGGTAAGTTTTCTGAAAACCTCTCAAATTTGTAAAGAGTGTGGATCTTCCGCCCATAGTACTTCTGCTTGCACTAACATTGAGCAGGTTAGAGCCGTTGAGACATATGCTGAGATGAATTATATGAGAGGGCAATACAGAAATCCTCCTGTTAATTATGACAGGCCAAGCAATTATCCGACTTGGGGAAATCAAAATCAAAATCAGAACTATGCAGCCCCTCCTCCGGATAAACGACCCGCACCGTATCGACCTCCAGGCTATCAAGAGCCACCATCCTGGGTGCAAGGTCTTCAAGAAGGAATCAATTGAGTCCAAGCTAACCTCAATAATCAAATGAAAAGATGGGGAGAGTTCGATAATTGGAAGAAGAGCGTTGACTCACAACTAGGGAATCTAGCTGCACAAATTCCGAGGCCGCAAGGGCAACTCCCGGGCCGGCCCGACGAGAACCCTAAAGGACAGATAGCAACCGTACACTTCAGGAGCGGAAAGACGCTACCAAATCGTGCTAAATCCATGGAAAAGGACCCCGGTGCTGAAGAAGATGCCATGACCAATATCGATAACGTGCCAAAGAGGGTCGGTACCGAGCCTAAAACACTCGATACCGATGCTCCAAAGCTCATCACCGACCCTAACCCAGGTAAGTTCTCTACACCGAGCCAATTCCTTAGTCCTAGGCTCGATACCGAGCCCACCAGGGTAGGTACCGAGGCGTCTGCAGCACCGATCGACCCGATTATCGATCAGGTAGCGCCACCTCTCGAGCCCGCTTTGGTTCCGATATTGGTGAAGTCTCTCCACTTCCCTACTAAGAAGTCTAAGGACTCAATAGAAGGCAAGTTTAAGCGTTTCTTTAAGATTCTTCAGGGCTTAAATATTTCTGTACCATACGCTGAGGCCCTAAGCGAAATGCTGGCTTACACCAAATTCTTGAAAGATATTCTTAGCAGGAAAAGGTCGATGTCCGAGTGATAGAGCATATAGATATAGGTTTTAGAGCATGTTTTTATTCCCGTTTTATGCATGTTTAGCTAGAATTTCGCTTTAAGTTGTAGTTTAGGTTTTATTTCGGTTTAGTTCGGAATCTACGCGTTTGTGTGCTTTATTTCAGATTGGAAGGTGAAGCATGGTGGATATGAAGCTAAGGACCGGAGCTAGGAGCTTAGGGGACTATGGTGGAGTTTGATGAATCTTAGAGTGATACAAGTGAAGATTGAAAGAGCTAAGTCCTAAGAGCTTGTGTGAGAAGAACGCTTAAACTCGGGTCATGCATTGGAGTCTTGTTTTGACACCTCTATCTTTCAATGCTTGGTTTGGGAGCTATAGAGGTCGGATGAAGCTGAATTTGGTATCACTGGAAAGCTAACTTGAAGAGCTACAATTCATATTTTTACTCCGAGTCCAAATTCCAACTCTAAGGGGGTCAAAACAGCCTCTAAAATGTCACTAGAGTTGATGCGGCCAAAGCGCGGGCAAAGTTGGCCATTCCGCGACTGCGCTTTCAAGGGGCCAAACCGCGCTTTGGCGCATTTGTGCGAGGCTGACTCGGGCCTTCGTGTTATCTTTTGGGCCGACTTTATTAGTATTTTTGGATGTTTTTAGATACGATATAAATACTTTTCTTAGGGTTTCTTTGGAGGATTATGTTATGCTATCTATTATTCTTGAGTTTTACGTTATTGTTGAATTGGAGAATTTGTGGGAGACAAAACCCTAGTTTGCAATTGAAGAGAAATTTAACTCTTGTAAGTTTGATTTTTCTTTAATGTCTAATTCTACCTAAATTTCTCATGTCCAACTAGTTAGTTGAAGTTGTATGCATGATTGTTTGTGAGATTTGAATTACTTCTATTTGCCTTGACTAGATTGAATCTCACGGTGCTTGATTGATTAAATTCGCTTAGGATTATAATAGCTTGATCACCTATTCAATTTCTAGGTTGAATTACAACTAGAATAATTAAATAGACGGTGGAATTTGGTTATTCATGGATGAATCCTTTGATTAAACTTATAGGTGGAATAAGGTTAATCAAATGCGGAGAATTTAATCACAAAAATTCATGAATAGACGGTGGAATTCATGAAGTTTTATGATTAAATTCTCCGCCTTTGATTAACCTTATTCCACCGTCTATAAGTTTAATCAAAGGATTCATCCATGAATAACCAAATTCCACCGTCTATTTAATTATTCTAGTTGTAATTCAACCTAGAAATAGAATAGGTGATCAAGCTATTATAACCTTAAGCTTGAATTTCATAAATTCACAATAGATTATTCAAGGGAAATCGAAATAAGAATAATCAAGGATCAAAACTCATGTATGCAATGGATACGAAACTAGTTGGACGCTTTTCTCATATTTGAATCTTTAACTATTTTATTTACTTTGTTTTATTTACTTAGATTGTTAGCTTGAAACCATAAAAATCCCCCTTTTACTTAGTAATATTATTTGAATACAAATAATCTGAGTACCTATGGGTTCGACCCTTGCTTCCACTTTACTCAGGTTAGGAAGTTAGGATATTTCTTTGACAGTGATTTTACAACGACATAAAAGTGCTCGTCAAATTTGGCGCCGTTGCCGGGGACTCGGATATTTCTTTGTGTTTATTTAGTATTACTATTTGTTGGTGTTGTAAACCTATCTTACGGTTCATAACACCCGTGCTACTGATCCATGGCTATGTTTGTATGTAGACAACTACAAGATGAATATTTTCATGAGTATTTTGCTAGACTACAACAAAAGATTCATAAATATGGTACTTTGCTGGGTTATTATCCATGTGAGAGAGAATTATGTGAATGCATCCTAGACGGTTTGAATTCTATGACTCGAGAGCTCGCAGAGTACATGAGCAATTATAGGCTTTGGTGTATGGGACCAGAAGAGTGTTGGGACTTCTTTTGGTACATGAGCCATCAATGTATGCTAGTCGAATTATCTCCACCAATTCCCTATCCAATGATGGGAGAGGTTGCATTGGAATCAAATGCCCTTGAGTTAGACACCCAAGTGCAAGTTGAGGAGGAATCCACTAGAGTTGAGTTGTGTTATTGTTAGGCCCAAAAATCCACCGGCCCACCTGGTAATCCGAGCCCATGAATACACGGAGAAGTCATCGGCCGTGCCGAATGAGACGGGATCCTGGAATAGGGAAGTCTCCAGTCATCCGATGGAAGGAAGAAAGCATCCGTCCCAGAGCGAAGAGGTTTGTTCAGAATACGCTAGAGAGAGTATTCTGAGCCTCCGATATATGCGAGAAGTGGGAAGTTAGTTACAAGACGTGCCCTAGAAATCCGGGGATCATGATATTCGAGAAGTAACCGTTGTAATGCAGACATATATACATAAATTATGTATTTTTGTAAGGACAGGCAGAATCACACGAAAACATACGAGATAACCAATTTCTGGAGGAGATCTTTTCTCTTTGTTCTTGTGAATTCCATACTCATTCTAAGTCATTGCTCCCTTTGAATTCGATCGTGCCCCAATCTAGGGCAAAGGTTTGTTAATCAAATTTTTGTCCAAAACAATTTGGCGCCCACCGTGGGGCACAACGATCAAAAAAAGATTCAATTCCATGCATCGAAAAGAGTTCCGGAAGATCACCATGAGTAACCCTAATGAAGGTGGTCAAGAACTAGACATCAGGGAGGAGGGAGGCGCACGCCAGGACGCACCAGCAGCCCTTCGTCTCGAACAGTCCGAATTCGCCCAAAGGCTCCAGGCTCTGGGGAAAGAACTATCCGACCAGCGTGCCTGTAACGAGAAATACAAAGCAAGCATTGAGCAGTTAACTGCCGATAACGACGGTTTGCGCTCCCAACTTCGATCCCTGTCCTCTGTCGACCCGTGTGACCAGGCGACGGATCGAACCCGAAGCAATGGGGGGTGAGGGTTCCTTTGGGAATCGTACTGGCCGTCACGGAGGAAATCTTGGCTTGGAGTTCATTACCCCACCAACAACGATCCCCGGGGTACCATCAGTCACCCCCGCTCAGGCAAACCCTGGTAGCGAAGGAGCAAGGGCACCCATACACCTGTGATCGGTGCGAGAGGTAAGCCCCCGACGCTTGGAAGACGAGACCATGGACGATGATGAGGATTGGGACCGCCGCCGTCCCCGAGACCTCGAGGATATCGTTCGGAACCAATTCAGGATGTTCATTGAACAGTTATCGAAGATACCCGAGGTCCCGCAACCCATAGAGAAAGAAGCGATTGACGGTTACGATGAGTCGCCTTTCGCTCCTCACATCGCCCAAGTCGAGATACCGAAGAAGTTTTCGGTGCCCAGTGTGACTTCGTACGACGGCACAAGGGATCCTGACGAGCATGTGGCTATATTCAAGCAAAAGATGCTGACCAGCGCGGTACCGTATCATTCCCGCGAAGCGTTGATGTGCAAGGGGTTCGGAGCCGCCCTCGCGGGACCAGCCTTGAAATGGTTCGTTAACCTCCCAAGGGGAAGTATCCGTTCCTTCGCCAAGTTAATGGATTCGTTCCGGGTACAGTTCGCCAGTAGTCAGAGATTCGAGAAGCAGTCTAGAGACTTGTACCGGGTTATCCAGAAGCCGGAAGAGTCCACCCGGGAATACCTGGACCGGTTTAACCGAGAGAAGATTTCCATCCCGCACTGTGATGTGCCGACGGCGATGGAAGCTTTCCGTCAGGGGGTAAATGAAGATGGAGATCTCTACAAAGAACTCACTAGACATCCTTGCCACAACTTCGAGGATGTGCAAACCAAAGCTTTGGCTCAAATTAGGCTCGAGGAGGATTTGAAGATGAGAAAACCCACGAGTGTCTGAGAGAGGGTAGACAAGAAGGCAGCACCAGATCACCGCCGAGAGCGCCGTGACCAACCATACCGGCGCCCTCACCCTGACGCGGTGAAAGTAAACGTTGCCGAAACCAAGCCGGCCAAGCCGCTACCGCCGAAGTATAACGAGTTCAACTTGGGCATATCCCCTAAGGACTTAGTGAAGAACATAGCTCAGACAATACGAGGCGTTAGTTGGCCGAAGAGGAATGAAAAGCCCTATCCGAACAAGGATATGAGTAGGTGGTGTGACTTCCATGACGATTACGGTCATGTAACCAAGGAATGTGTCGCCTTAAGAAGAGAGATTGCCTACCTTGTATCTCGGGGAAGGATTACAGAAGTCGCGCCAAATGCGCAAGTCCCCCCCAGATGTCGTGGAAGCTTCACGCGCGGGAAGGCCAGCGTCGCCGGTGCCAGCAAAAGTCGTGAACGTAATCATTGAAGGGTCGAGCGTGTGCGGTCTCACTTATTCGGCAGCTAAGAGGAACGCACGAGAAAGCACCCTTCCCCGCTCAGCGTGTGAGAAGAATGACGTCTTCAACCTCGCAATACATTTTGACGAGGATGACGTCAATGGTCTTGACGGACCCCATCATGACGGCCTCGTGATTTCTCTATCAATCGGAAATGTCTTAATGAAGCGAGTCCTCATCGACACCGGGAGCTCAACCAATCTCATGACATTGGAGGCTTTGAAAGGAATGGGTCTGAGCGAGAAGGACGTAGAGAGAAATCCCACATCGCTCGTAGGCTTTAGCGGAGAAGTGAAGCACACTGTAGGAGACATCGTCCTTACCACATACGCAAAGGGCATAAATCTCCAGGTTAGATATTCTGTGATGGATTGCCCTTCATGTTATAATATAATAATGGGAAGACCATGGCTTCATGACATGAGAGCCGTCCCATCCACTTACCACCAAACGGTGAAGTTCCCAACTCCGTGGGGGGGGGGGTTCAAGAGATCCGAGGTGATCAAAGAACATCCCGGGAGTGTTACAAATCGGCGCTGAAACCAGTCGCCGATCAAAAGTCCACCTAGCAATTAAAGGAGGCCACTAACCCTACCATTCCAAAAAAAAGAAAAGAAAGATGAACAGGTAGAGGAAGTGGTCCTAGACCAATCCGACCTCAATCGGTCCGTGAAGGTTGGAAAAGATTTGGAACTAGCTATGAAAAGCGAGCTGATAGACTTCCTCAGTAAGAACTCGGAGTGTTTTGCTTGGTCCCATGAGGATATGGTGGGAATCGATCCGGATGTTATCACGCACCGATTAAATGTGGACCCCAGTCACCCTCCAGTAAAACGGAAGAGGAGGAAGTTCGTCGCAGAGAGAAATAAGAAAGTGGATGAAGAAGTGAGAAAGTTGATGGAAACTGGAAAGATCAAAGAATTCAAGTATCCTGAATGGTTGGCGAACGTAGTCGTCGTTCCCAAGAAGAACGGGAAGTGGAGGATTTGCGTTGATTTCACGGATTTGAATAAGGCTTGTCCCAAGGAATCATTTCCGTTACCTCACATAGATGCACTAGTAGACGCCACAGCGGGTCATGAGCTGCTGACTTTTATGGATGCCTTCAATGGATATAACCAAATCCGGATGGAAGAAAGTGATCAGGAGAAGACATCCTTCATCACTAGTAAGGGAACGTACTGCTATAAGGTGATGCCCTTTGGGTTGCGGAATGCTGGGGCCACATATCAGAGGCTGGTGAACAAAATGTTCCAAGACCAAATTGGAGAAACCATGGAGATATACATAGACGATATGCTTGTCAAATCAAAGAAGGTTGTAGACCACAGAAGTCACCTAGAGGAAGCTTTCGAAATCCTGAAGCAATTTAACATGAAGTTGAACCCACAGAAGTGTACGTTCGGCGTGAAGTCAGGAAAATTCCTAGGGTATTTAGTCACCCAGAGAGGGATAGAAGCTAGCCCCGAGCAGGTTCGAGCAATAATGACGTTGAAATCCCCCAGGTGCGTAAAAGACATCCAAAAGCTCACTGGACAGATCGCCGCCTTGAATAGGTTCATATCTAAGTCAGCAGACCGATGTCGTCTCTTCTACGAAGTATTAATTAGGAAAAACAAGTGCTTCCAATGGACTCCCAGACATGAAGAGGCTTTCCAAGAACTGAAGAACTACTTCTCTAATCCTCTGATCTTGGCCAAACCCGAAGCAGGAGAAGCTCTACCCTTGTACCTTGTCGTCACTAAAAAAGCCATCAGTGGGGTGTTGGTCCGAGAACAAGATGGGCAGCAGCAACCCGTATATTACGAAGTATTAATTAGGAAAAACAAGTGCTTCCAATGGACTCCCAGACATGAAGAGGCTTTCCAAGAACTGAAGAACTACTTCTCTAATCCTCTGATCTTGGCCAAACCCGAAGCAGGAGAAGCTCTACCCTTGTACCTTGTCGTCACTAAAAAAGCCATCAGTGGGGTGTTGGTCCGAGAACAAGATGGGCAGCAGCAACCCGTATATTACGTTAGCAGAACTCTCGTGTCAGCCGAGACCCAAGACTCTTCCTTGCAAAAGTTGGTCCTTGCCCTAGTCATGTGCTCCAACAAGCTCCGCCCGTACTCTGAGGCCCACCCGATAGTGGTAAGAACTACACATCCTTTAAAGACAGCAATGCACAAGCCAGAATTCACAGGAAGAATGGCCCAAAAATCCACCGGCCCACCTAGTAATCCGAGCCCATGAATACACGGAGAAGTCATCGGTCGTGCCGAAGGAGACGGGATCCTGGAATAGGGAAGTCTCCAGTCATCCGATGGAAGGAAGAAAGCATCCATCCCAGAGCGAAGAGGCCTGTTCAGAATACGCTGGAGAGAGTATTCCGAGCCTCCGATACATGCTGGAAGTGGGAAGTTAGTTACAAGACGTGCCTTAAAAATCCGGGGATCGTGATATTCGAGAAGTAACCGTTGTAATGCAAACATATATACAAAAATTGTATTTTTGTAAGGACAGGCAGAATCAGACGAAAACATACGAGATAACCAATTTCTGGAGGAGATCTTTTCTCTTTGTTCTTGTGAATTCCATACTCATTCTAACTCATTGTTCCCTTTGAATTCGATCGTGCCCCAATCTAGGGCAAAGGTTTGTTAATCAAATTTTTGTCCAAAACAGTTATGAGGATGACTTTAATGTCCAATATGATTTTATTCCTATAATTCAATTTGAAGAGAGCACCAAGGAGCCAAGTTCAATCCCTTTTGACATGGAGAAGCCTATAGAACCAAGTGAGCTTAAGGTTGGTACTAGAGAATACTCACAATTCATCTTTGAGGAAAATGGTAATGGTGACGAATACTTTGACCCATACTGTAAGTATTTTCTGACATCACCACTTGTGTCGACTTTTTTTGAGCATATTCCATTTCATGAAAATTGGTCTCACAAGTTTGATAAGTTGAAGCGGTTTTTAAATGGGTTATTCAATTTGAAATTATCCTTGTGCTACTTATTTTCTTGTGAGATGTGTTCACAGGCTTTTGACAGGTTGTTAAGGGCATTGACAATGTCTAATCTTGTCAAATCATGCTAAACGTCAAGCTAATGACGTTAAATAAGTGCTTCTTGGGAGGCAACCCAAGCTTTAAGTTCAGTTTTTCTTAGCTTTCTAGAATATGTTTTGTTTTCGGTTTGTTTTTGTTTTGTTTTGGTTCGTTTTTGTTCTTAGTTTTAGGTAAAGTCGGGACACAAGTACACATGGTTCGAGGAATCCAAGACGCCCTTGCATTCATGGGCCACAGCAAGGCTTTCCGCCCTTTTGTTTATCACCCACCACCACCGCCACCGCCTGCGGAGTAGATTCTTGAGCGTGCCAGCTCTTATGACGAGGTTAGTTTTCTTTTTCTCTTATCTTTTCTTTTACTTTGGGGACAAAGTAAAGTTTAAGCATGGGGGAAGGGGATTCTTTATTTTGTCATAAGTGCTTAGTTGTAGTTAGTTCATGTAGTTGCATTTGCATGTTTATTTTATTATCATGCATTGATTAAAATCTTGAAAAAATGAAAAACGTAAATCATGAGGTCTTTTTCAAGGTTGTAATGGGGCCAAGGTATAGACAAGTAGGTGGGGATCATTATTTGTCCATGTGGTGCTAAATCCGGGAACTATAATCAACTAAACCCAAATTACATTAACACTCACTCTCAAAACATCTTCCCAGCTTGCACTTCCTTTTCTTCCATTACTTACTTCACATTTTTTTCTTCTTTCTTTTTTTGCTCGTCTTTTGATTTTCTTTTCACAAACCCAATTGAGATTCATTCTTTCTCATTCTTCTCTCACAAGAACAACTTTTGCAATTTATACATAAAACACCATCTCAATCAACCATTCATACCAAACTCTCCTCAAAGGATTTTTCTATAAACATTCCCAACATTCCCAACATCCTTAACTTCTTCAACACTTTTTCACATTCTCCTCAATTACACCTTTTCATACTTCCTTACAAACCCCAAAGTACATCACATAACCCACAAAATTCCCCTAGTCAAATCCTAATTCCCGGATAAGGGTCAAGCTTATTCGGTTAGGAACAATTTTGTGGAGCTAATAAGGCTCAAAACAATGGGGCTACAAAACAAAGGTATAATGTAGGGTAGATAAAGATACAAATGAGCTAAAGAAAATTTGCCTCAATCACTTTTACATCATGCATTCAAATCATATAATGTGGCCTCGAAAAAGAATCTAAACGCAAGTTCTAGAGTTTAAGCAATCAAAGAGATGCACTCAAGAATTTCATGCAAAAATAGCATAAAAAGGCTCAAAAGAAAAAAAATCTCACAAGGAAATATTTTGGTTAGAACTTCAAAAATAACCCAAATTCTCACTTTCATGTATACTCCTTCATAAATAACTCAAGTTCTAGAGTTTTGCATTCAAATTTGAAGAGCACTTTTTTATCGCTGTAAAAGCACTATCAAAGAAATACCTAACTTCCTAACCTAAGTATAGTGGAAGCAAGGGTCGAACCCACATGGACTCAGATTATTTGTATTTAAATAATATTACTAAGTTAAAGGTTTTTTTTATGATTTTAAACTAATAATCTAAGTAAATAGAACAAAGTAAATAAAACAGTTAAAGATTCAAATATAGAGAAAAACGTCCAACTAGTTTCGTATCCATTGCATACATGAGTTTTGATCATTGATTATTATTATTTCGATTTCCCTTGAATAATCTATTGTGAATTTATGAAATTCAAGCTTAAGGTGGTTATTAATATACACCGTCTTTAACAACCTTTTAACCAATTAACCTAGAAAACCTTCTATGTCAAATTGATCATGCAATTAAGTTCAAAGCATTCAATAGAAACATAGTTCATGAATTCCACCGTCTATTCATGAAGTTTTGTGATTAAATTCTCCGCCTTTGATTAACCTTATTCCACCGTCTATAAGTTTAATCAAAGGATTCATCCATGAATAACCAAATTCCACCATCTATTTAATTATTCTAGTTGTAATTCAACCTAAAAATAGAATAGGTGATCAAGCTATTATAATCCTAAGCGAATTTAATCAATCAAGCACGGAGAGATTCAATCTAGTCAAGGCAAATAGAAATAATTCAAATCTCACAAACAATCATGCATACAACTTCAACTAACTAGTTGGACATGAGAAATTTAGCTAGAATTAGACATTAAAGAAAAATCAAACTTACAAGAGTTAAATTTCTCTTCAATTGCAAACTAGGGTTTTGTCTCCCACAAATTCTCCAACTCAACAATAACGTAAAACTCAAGAATAATAGATAGCATAACATAATCCTCCAAAGAAACCCTAAGAAAAATATTTATATCGTATCTAAAAACATCCTAAAATACTAATAAAGTCGGTCCAAAAGATAACACGAAGGCCCGAGTCAGCGTCGCACAAACGCGCCAAAGCGCGGTTTGGCCCCTTGAAAGCGCGGTCGCGGAATGGCCAACTTTGCAAGCGCTTTGGCCGCAACAACTCTAGTGACATTTTAGAGGTTGTTTTGACCCCCTTAGATTTGGAACTTGGACTCGAAGTAAAAATATGAATTGTAGCTCTTCGAGTTAGCTTTCCAGTGATACCAAATTCAGCTTCATCCGACCTCTATAGCTCCCAAACCAAGCATTGAAAGATAGAGGTGTCAAAACAAGACTCCAATTCATGACCCGAGTTTAAGCGTTCTTCTCACACAAGCTCTTGGGCCTTAGCTCTTTCAATCTTCACTTGTATCACTCTAAGCTTCATCAAACTCCACCATATTCCCTTAAGCTCCTAGCTCCGGTCCTTAGCTTCATATCCACTATGCTTCACCTTCCAACCTGAAATAAAGCACACAAACGCGTAGATTCAGAACTAAACCGTAATAAAACCTAAACTACAACTTAAAGCGAAATTCTAGCTAAACATGCATAAAACGGGAATAAAAACATGCTCTAAAACCTATATCTATATGCTCTATCAAATTCCCCCATGCTTGAACCTTGCTTGTCCTCAAGCAAGACATAAATCCAAAACACACCACAGAAATGCAATCATACATCCATCTCAAATCAAACAAACATTTCACATATAATCAAAAACCCGACCAAGACTTCCTAGCATGCATTATAACAAGAAAAAAGCAAAGACCATTCATCCATTCTAGACCTCACCAAGGTAAATGTGTTTGCACTCAAACTCTCAAGTGTTTAAAGGTATGTGTTTCACTCAAAATCAACCATGAAAACTAGGCTACCATAAGCTTGCATCAGAGTTCTAAATCTCCACCGCTGGGGATCAAACACATAACAAAAATCAAGAGGTCTTTTTAAGGGTTGTAATGGGGCCAAGGTAACGAGAAATTTGGAATGGATCATTTTTTTGCTTGTGGTGCTAAATCCGGGATAAAAGAACTAATCCTAACCCAAAATTCAACACTTTCTTTTCTTACTTCTCCCAAACTTCCTTTTTCAACTCTATACACTCTCATTCAAGCACTTTGTTTCTTTTTTTCACTTTTTTTTCTTGCCTCTTCTTCAACTCTTTCTTTTACACTTATGAAGATTACTAACACTTGTATTCAACTTTTTCTTTGCTTTGCAACATACTTTTCATCTTCATTTTTTTTCCACTTACTCAAGGGTTGTTTCCCTCTTTTCCTCTTTTCTTCCAACTTCCCCATACTTATACAAAACTCCCATAAAACAAAAAACACAACCTAAAGTCCTAAGTCCCGGATGGGTCAAGCTTATTAGGCTAGGAAAATTTTGTGGAGTTATCATAAATAGGCTTAAAGCTCAAAAGAAATGGGGTATCAAGAACATGGATCTTGTAAGGTAGGAAGGGAAATAAAAGGCTTATAAGAAACATTGCCTCAATCATTTTAATGTCATGTATTCAATCTTATAAAGCAGTCTTGAAAAAGAGTCATAACGCAAGTTCTAGAGCTAGATAATCATGGTGATACACTCAAGAATGTAGAGAACAAATATAATCATGAAAGGCCAAAAATATATCACAAGGCAAATTGTGTCTAGAACTTCAGAATGAATCTAAAACTCAAGCTAAATACATGCTCAGTCCTATAGTCAAAATAATTAATCAATGATCATGCTTATATCATATCAACTTCAGGAATCATGCAAATCATGGGTTAGGACTTATACTTAGCTTAGAAACACAAGAGGAATCAAAAAATGGGAAAATAAGAACCTAAATGCAATATTTTTGTATTTTTTTTTTCAAAATTTTCTGATTTTTTTTCATTTTTTCAAGATTTTAATCAATGCATGATAATAAAATAAACATGCAAATGCAACTACATGAACTAACTACAACTAAGCACTTATGACAAAATAAAGAATCCCCTTCCCCCATGCTTAAACTTTACTTTTTCCCCAAAGTAAAAGAAAAGATAAGAGAAAAAGAAAACTAACCTCGTCATAAGAGCTAGCACGCTCAAGAATCTACTCCGCAGGCGGTGGCGGTGGTGGTGGGTGATAAACAAAAGGGCGGAAAGCCTTGTTGTGGCCCATGAACACAGGGGCGTCTTGGCTTCCTCGAACCATGTGTACCTGTGTCCCGACTTTACCTAAAACTAAGAACAAAAACGAACCAAACCAAAACAAAAACAAACCAAAAACAAACCGAAAACAAAACATATTCTAGAAAGCTAAGAAAAACTGAACTTAAAGCTTGGGTTTCCTCCCAAGAAGCGCTTATTTAACGTCATTAGCTTGACGTTTAGCATGATTTGACAAGATTAGTCATTGTTAATGCCCTTAACAACCTGTCAAAAGCATGTGAACACATCTCACAAGAAAATAAGTAGCACAAGGATAATTTCAAATTGAATAACCCATCTAAAAACCGCTTCAACTTATCAAACTTGTGAGACCAATTTTCATGAAATGGCATATGCTCAAAAAAAGTCAACACAAGTGGTGATGTAAGAAAATACTTACAGTATGGGTCAAAGTACTCGTCACCATTACCATTTTCCTCAAAGATGAATTGTGAGTATTCTCTAGTACCAACCTTAAACTCACTTGGTTCTATAGGCTTCTCCATGTCAAAAGGGATTGAACTTGGCTCCTTGGTGCTCTCTTCAAATTGAATTATAGGAATAAAATCATATTGTACATTAAAGTCATCCTCATAACCCAACTCAACTCTAGTGGATTCCTCCTCAACTTGCACTTGGGTGTCTAACTCAAGGGCATTTGATTCCAATGCAACCTCTCCCATCATTGGATAAGGAATTGGTGGAGATAATTTGACTAGCATACATTGATGGCTCATGTACCAAAAGAAGTCCCAACACTCTTCTGGTCCCATACACCAAAGCCTATAATTGCTCATGTACTCTATGAGCTCTCGAGTCGTAGAATTCAAACCGTCTAGGATGCATTCAGATAATTCTCTCTCACATGGATAATAACCCAACAAAGTACCATATTTATGAATCTTTTGTTGTAGTCTAGCAAAATACCCATGAAAATATTCATCTTGTAGTTGTCTACATACAAACATAGCCATGGATCAGTAGCACGGGTGTTATGAACCGTAAGATAGGTTCACAACACCAACAAATAGTAATACTAAATAAACACAAAGAAATAGCCGAGTCCCCGCAACGACGCCAAATTTGACGAGCACTTTTATGTCGCTATAAAAGCACTGTCAAAGAAATACCTAACTTCCTAACCTAAGTATAGTGGAAGCAAGGGTCGAACCCATAGGGACTCAGATTACTTCTATTTAAATAATATTACTAAGTAAAAGGGGGATTTTTATGGTTCCAAGCTAACAATCTAAGTAAATAAAACAAAACAAATAAACGATTAAAGATTCAAATATAGAGAAAAGCGTCCAACTAGTTTCGTATCCATTGCATACATGAGTTTTGATCCTTGATTATTCTTATTTCGATTTCCCTTGACTAATCTATTGTGAATTTATGAAATTCAAGCTTAAGGTGCTTATTAATATACACCGTCTTTAACAACCTTTTAACCAATTAACCTAGAAAACCTTCTATGTCAAATTGATCATGCAATTAAGTTCAAAGCATTCAATAGAAACATAGTTCATGAATTCCACCGTCAATTCATGAAGTTTTGTGATTAAATTCTCCGCCTTGGATTAACCTTATTCCACCGTCTATAAGTTTAATCAAAGTATTCATCCATGAATAACCAAATTCCACCATCTATTTAATTATTCTAGTTGTAATTCAACCTAGAAATAGAATAGGTGATCAAGCTATTATAACCTTAAGCTTGAATTTCATAAATTCACAATAGATTAGTCAAGGGAAATCGAAATAAGAATAATCAAGGATCAAAACTCATGTATGCAATGGATACGAAACTAGTTGGACGCTTTTCTCTATATTTGAATCTTTAACTGTTTTATTTACTTTGTTTTATTTACTTAGATTGTTAGCTTGAAACCATAAAAATCCCCCTTTTACTTAGTAATATTATTTGAATACAAATAATCTGAGTCCCTATGGGTTCGACCCTTGCTTCCACTTTACTCAGGTTAGGAAATTAGGATATTTCTTTGACAGTGCTTTTACAGCGACATAAAAGTGCTCGTCATCGAGCTGACAGATGAGGTCCGATATATAGCCCTTTCGGAAAAACTAGGTAACCCAGGGAGATTTGCTATCACTATCGGGATTGGCGACCACCGTTTCAAGGCACTATGTGATTTAGGAGCCATTGCCAGTTTACTTCCCTTGTCAATTTGGTCAAAAGCTAATATGGGACCTTTAGAACCCGTTGATATGAGGCTGTACATGGCAGACGAATCTAGTGTAAAGGCTACTGGAGTCATAGATGATTTTCCCATTCAAGTGGGCAAATTTTTCGTACCAAACGACTTTATTGTTCTTGATATGCCTGAAGACCCGCTAGTGCCCATTATTCTAGGCAGACCATTCCTTGCTACAGTAGGTGCTCGAGTCGATGTTCGGAAAGGACTCCTCACCTTTGACATAGGAGAGGTGCGGGTCGAGTTCAGCCTCAATCAGGCTGCCAATGACACAACCGCAGCCGCAAATATCGAGACACACCAGCCAGAGCTCGACATTGCTAAACCAGAAGTTTCCTTTCCAATCAACGATGATTATGAGAGCACTACTAAGCCAGATACCGACCCCCTTGGATCGGTACCGAGCCCTTCATACAACAATATGACGAGGGAGGCGCATTTTGGCACGATACCAAGGGAGGCCGTGCTCCAGACTGGTCGGTAACGGCTCCAACTGCCTCGGTACCGGCGCCCTCATTGACTGATCAAGGTGAGTATTCTAAATCCAACCTCACTATTTCCAGTAACAATCCTTCCTTATATCCTATTCCTACACCATACCCTACTATTCATACTATAGATGAGTCGAAACCTCCTTGGTTCTCGGACTTCACTAACCTTTGTGTAGGAATACCAAGCATATTGTTAGAGGATGAAGCACCGAATTTAGTGCGAAGAAACAAAAATGCCTTTACCGCTAAGTATGGGGTTTTCCACGACCCCGACAAAGCTGAAATGGAACCACCTTGAGTTAGCTAAGGTAAGTCCGTCGGGCTAATGACGTTAAAAATAGCGCTTACGGGAGGCAACCCGGTTTTAGTTTAGTTTTCTTTTCTTTTTTATATAGTTCTTTTTCTTAGCTTTCTTTTGAGTTTTTTAGTAGAATAGAAGTTTGCGGGATAGAATATTTTTGAGCTAACATGTCACAGAAGTCGGGCACGAAACGACGCTGGAAAAGAGTCGCGCCAGGCTCGGTACCGAGTTGTGAGGGTCGGTACCGACCTGCGATAAAAATCAGAAACGAGACGCGCGGCACGTAAGTCTCCTAAACCTAAAAACTCTTCCTTCCCTTACCTCTCTTTTCCACGCCGCCTTTTCCCAATCCCTTCAAAACACTCTCAAGCCAAAAATCCCACCCCAATCCTCAACCAAACTCTCAAGATCTAGCCGATCTCACCCGGATTCCACACACCACATTGCCTTCGATCCATTCACCCACAAAAACCGCACCCCTTTCGATACCGAGCAACACCCCATTTGTTCGTTACCGAAGCTTCACGCCCTCGTTACTCTTGCAATCAAATTTTGGTTTTTCTAATTCACAAAGACTACGATATGATTTCTAAACCCTAAACTCTTTTCTTGAAGATTCATGGTAATTATGGGTAGTTTTCATATCTAGATCTATGTGTAGATCCGAGATTGCGTGTGTATATTCCATCGTGCTTCCTTGCCTCTATATTGATGATTAATCTTGTTTGATTTTCAGTTCCTATGCTTGAATTCCAATGAATTTTGATGATAGAAGAGCATGAAGTAACTTGTTCTTGATTTGCATGATTTTTACCATGATTTTTGGCAAATTTTTGGCATGATTAGATAGGGCTTTAAGCAAGTATGGGGTTGCAAGTGTTTGACTGTGTGTTTTTGTGAGGAATCTTGCTTGAAATTGCGCTAATTCTCGAAAATTTGGGGATTAGAGATTCGGAAACCCTTGCGTAACGTTCTCGCCCAGGCTCGTTACCGACCTGTGAGGGTCGGTACCGACCTGTGATTGCCCAGAACCAGACCTACACCCAGAAATCTCGATACCGACCCTCTTGGGTCGGTACCGAGGTAGGTCGAGGCCATTTCCGAATGAAAATATGGGGTTTTTCTTGTTGGTTTGAGTGGATCTTACCTTGGTTATTAATATTATTTTCAGGTACCAAATGGCAAGCACAAGCAGATCCAACTCTAGGGCAGGAAAGAAGAGGAGGACCGAAAGATCTCCATCTCCTCCGAGAATGGACGAGATCATCCTGCCGACTAGGGAGCAATTGATGATCTTCAACTCCGTCATTGAGAAGGACCACCTCACACGATGGTTCTCAAGATCAAGTGCAAAAGCCTCCGGCATCTATGAGGATGTCAAGCATGCGTTTCTCGGTGTGCCACATCTCCTCAAAAAGGAGGATGTCCCGCATTATCCGACCCTCAATGCAGAGTTCATAGCCACTCTCCACATCAGCTTCAAGACCAAGACGTTTGTAGGATGGATCAGGTTCCGGTTAGGCAACGCTGAGCATGACTTCAACATGGCTGAATTCAACCGCCTCCTCGACTTCCCTAACCACTCCCGAGATTACAAGGCTCCTGATGATTTCAAGGTCACAAACACTTGGAGCTACATTTCTGGGGAAGTCAATCTGACTGCACCAGCACTTCCATGGGCACACATCATCAACCCCATTTTCAGGATCATTCGCCGAGTTTTAGGTGCCACCATTTGGCCCAAAAAGGACCTTTCTAGGCCGACGAGGACGGAGGTTGGATGCCTTCGGACCATTCTCTTTGAGGACCCCGCCCCCATGAATTTGGGGTATGAATGGCTGAAGTATTTAGAGAAGCATGGGGCCTCTTCAAAAGAAGTTTATTGTGGCAACTTGGTGAGCCTCTTGGCGATGGCTCTCAATGTCGACCTCTCCCGCTACAATGCACACAGTCCTCAGAAGCTGGATACGAAGTACTGGCTGTCTTATGGAATTTTTCAAAGAATTCCAGGGGGAGTCGCCACCACGGTGCTTCGACAGACTATGGTAATTACTCGGGACAAGCTAGAGCTATTACATGTGCCAAACTGGTATGAAGCTTGGACGTCTCAACCGTTTCCCTTGCCCACGAAGCCTCAAGACGAGCCGACACTATGGGAATTTCAAACGAGGTATGAGCGACAAGGGGCTGCTATGGAAGAAGACGAGCCAGACTCTACGGCAGGGCTCGGTACCGAGGAGCCACAGGTCGGTACCGAGGCCCCAGAACATCATGCCAACCTCGGTACTGAGCAACCTGGTCTCGGTACCGAGTACTTCGAGGCTAGCAACGTGGCGTTTCACTTCGACATCGTGCCTGCTCCTCACCCTACCGAGCCACAATCATTCGGCACGGTGCCTTATGCTCCTTTTGTCCATCACGACCACTTCCAGTAGCACAACCATTACCAGCCGCCGCCCCAAACCAACTACGCTAGTTCCGATGTTCCTTCATGGGCACAAGATTTGTCTTCTCAGATACAACAGTTGAACTTGCAGCATACTCAGCTCCACCAACGGATGAATCATTGGGAGGATGTCTATTCAGCTCGCATGGCATTAAAGGATGCACGACAGCAAAGGGCTGACGCTCGCTAGAGGACGATGGAGCAGCATGTGACGGTTGATGAAGAACGCTGGCGGACGATGTACCGGTTTATGGGAAACTTTAAGCACTACTTCCCACCACCACACCAATGAGGATCTCCCTTTCAAGGATGTTTCTTCTGCTTCGACAGTTGCTTTGTGAGTTTCTTTCTTTTCCTTATCTTTTCTTATGATTTTCTTTATTCTTACAGTGGGGACACTGTAATTTTAAGTATGGGGTAGGGAGGGAAAAGAAAACTTGTTTGTTCTTGTTTGCTTTTATGTTCTTTCTTTTGTTTGTTTCTTGTTTTAAGTTGTTTTTGTTTTCATAAATCAAAAATCATCACAAAAAAATTGAAATTTTGAAAAATTCAAAAAGATTTTAGAACAGATGAGTGCCCTTAATCTTTTGGTTCTATGATTGCTTTCATTTTGCATGACCATGTAATTTCCTTTCAGTATGTTTTTGATAGTATAGCCTGAGTCTTATGATGAAATTGTTTTTATAGTGGAATAGCATATGATGAAATTGGGCATGTATAACTGTTAGCATGAGTAGTTGCAATCCAACAAAATTTTGACCTTGTGAGTTCTTATTTTTAGCCTTGATTTCCATGTGTGATTTGCTCTCTTTATGTATATTATCTCTTGGAATTGTGATGGTTATCTATTTCTCAAGACCTGTACAAGATTTTTAGTTCATTGCTTGATGAGCATGTTGATTGATTTTGGGTTATTGTCTAGTGATTGCTTGAGGACAAGCAAGCTTAAGTGGGGTATTTTGATGTTCATGTTTTTAGTATAGTTTTAGGTTTTTTTCTTAAGTTGTTTGGTTTAGTTTTAGTGAGTTTTAGTGTTAGCTTTGTGTGTTTTCAGATGAGTTTACATATTTTGTGAAAAGTATGGAAACTACTCCGTTTTTGTGTTTTTTATAGGTTTTTCGAAGCAGAAGGGAGCATTTCGAGAGAGTTTAAGTCGAGTGGTTGATGGTGGAGTGTGTGGAGGAGAAGAGAAGAAAGGATATGTTTTGAAGAACCCGTCGAGTCCAAGAGAAGCTATGAAAAGTGTACAAAAGATCCAAGACAGAGAGCTCGTTACCGATCTGTGAGGGTCGGTACCGAGCTGTGCAACAGAGCACTATCCGAGGAATTCAGCAAAGAGTCTACCGACCCTGTGCAATTCGTTACCGAGGTGACCTGTTTCGGTAGGCGGCGCCGACTTTCAGTTTTTCTATCTTTTATCTCGTAATCTTTTTAGTTAGGAAAGTTTCTATCTTTTAGGACCCTTGTTAGATAGTTTCTCTTAGTATAAATACCCTTGTTTTAGTTTAGTTTGGGGAAGAACACGTTTTTAGAGATATTGGGATGAGTTGGAGAGAGAGACGAGTCGAGAGAGAAGCACCGATCTTCTATCGAGCTTGTTTTGATCTCTGTTTTCGAGTTTGGCTGTGTTTCAAAGACGAGATTTTTATAATTCAAGTAAGCTTTTTATTTTTAGTTCTCTTTCAATGTTCTCATTCAATTTAGTAGAAAGTGAATTGATTTGTGAAAATTGATTGATTTGCTTGCTTAGGTCAACGAAAGTTGATATCTTTATCCTTGAGGCATGATATTTATCCTTCACACTATTTCATATGCATGATTATGTCGTGGTAAACCCTTGTCCTAGATCTTTTCTTCATTTGAATCGCCTTCGTGTTCTTACGTACATACTCATTAACGAAGTATACAGGTCGGTACCGAGCCTGTAGTTGGTTTGTGTTAGTTTTCTTAGTTAGTGTTGAAACCCAGCATCGTTACCGACCCTGATAAGGTCGGTGCCGAGGTCTGTCGTAGCCTTGTTTTCTTCTGTTGTTTTTGTTTTGCTTTGTTTCTGTGCTTTTTGTTTTATAGTTTAGTAATCAAACAACCTTGCTTTCCGTGGATGATCCTGACTTCGCTATACACAGGGGGGTCTTGACTACAAATTTATTTATTGTTGAGTAAAAACCCTCTCAACACCCTAGCGGTAGGGGTGTCGGAGAAGGCTTTTGGTGGCAATGGGTGTGGTGGCGGAAGAGGAGCATCCATGTTAGAAGCACCGGGAGGAGGAATAGGAGGAGGGAGTAGGAGTCATTGGTGGTTGTGAGATGGAAATCCATACCATAATACTAATGGATGTCAATTTTGGTCTTTTGGTATGTTGTGAGTGGGTTTTTAAACAAGTGTGTTTTGCAAATAAGAAGATACTAGTTGATGTACACGTGCCTTGCATGGTAGTTTTAATAGTTAAATTTTTGTTATAAATATATAGATGTATACATGTACTTTAATATTTTAGAATGGAATATTAATTATTAATTTAGATGAGAGAAAATATAGTGTAACGTTTATTACATATAATTTAACCTCCAAATATTGTGCTTGGGAAACAAACTTCATATTAATGTTAATAATTTCATATATTTGAAACTTGAAATACTAAATGGAAATCACTATAAAACGAAATAAGAAAATATGTTTGAAATAATGCATGAGAAAGAAACAATATTGTAATAGTGCAATAATTTGCAGTGGTTATGCAACTAAGTTAGTCTTCTTTTTCGTGCCTCATAGTTTTTTTTTTTGAACGTCAAGTGGAAAGTTGATCTTTTGAATCCATTGTCATCGTCTAGAGATGAGCTTTCATTTCAACACTTTGAAGGAGTTAGTGTCTCATTCGATGATACATTGCAATTGGTTGAACATTATTCTGCAAAAAAAATAAAAATAGTAACTTATAATATAATAATATTTAATGATTAAAATATTTGAAATAATTATTAATGAAAATATGGTTGAATAAAAGAATTATAAAATACCTTAGATTCAGAAATTAATTTTTTCAATTCAGATATGACTTTTGGATCATCTGTCACATTACTTATAGTGAATGCACGATGTTGAGGGTAAATTTTCATAAAATTTAAACCTTCATGTTTAACCTTATATTAATTGAAATTATGGGTATCTAAAAATAGTAAAGTTATGATATACTTGTCAAATTAATTTTAAGGACAAATATTTTTGGGCTGCTAATAAATAGCCCAAGCCCATTATGTTGTACATGTCCAATATCAAATGGGCTTACATAAACATTGTTTTTAGAAGAAAAAAAAATATAATAATTAAATGTGTACGTGGTTGGGAGTTCTATCAGGAGAGTGTAACTTCCCCATTAACACACAAATCAAAAGAATAAAGGAAATTAATTAAAAAAAGGGTGAGGTAGTGGGCAGTTAGGTGTGTAACTTCTCCCATGCACCAATTAAAAAAACCGATCGGAGGAACAAACCAAAACAAAAAAACAGGCGAGAAAAGCAGGAAAAGAAAGAAAGAGAGAGCAGAAAAAAAACATCAGAAATCAGACTGCAACTTTCAAAGATTTTTTGTTTTGTTTACGGTAAGGGCTATGTTAGGGACTAGTTCTCACCTTCATACCTCTTCTCTATTGTCCTTTGTCTTATCCCAAAATCAAATTAAAAATTCGTTTGTTTAGTTCTATTGATTGGTTGCTTTTCTGTTGCTTTTTGTGGTCCAAATCAACTTTTATGCTTGGAAAAGCAAAGATCCCTATTTAAGATTATTTATATGCCTTCATTTCAAATTGGTTTTGGGTTTTCTGGAACAAATTTTCGGTACTCCAATTTATCATATCCTTCAAGGAGTCCTTTCTTGTATACTTTAAATAAGGTCACTCATCAAATTGACGTTAAAAAAAAGTCAGTGATCACACTTCAAGTCCATTTTTTTTAGGGTTCTTGTGTTTGTTTAATTTATGCAGGAAATCAAAATAGTCTTATCAAAAGGCCCAAAGGGATATCGAGAGTAGTTGCTTTCGTATCCTTCCATCATTCCACTGTTCATAGTTGATCCGAGAGTAGTTACTTTCGGGCCTCTATGCTACATCCAAGATCATAGTTGATCCGAGAGTAGTTACTTTCGGGCCTCTATGTTATATCCAAGTTCATAGTAGATCCGAGAGTAATTACTTTCGCGTCTCTATGTTACATCCAAGACCGTGGTTGATCCGAGAGTAGTTACTTTCGGGCCTCCACGACAAGCAAAATAGTGACGGATTTGAGAGTAACTACTCCCAAACCGTTATATCACATCCAGGAGCGTGGTTGATTTGAAAGTAATTACTTTCAGGTCTTCGCATGGTGATAAAATTTAAGAGTAATTACTCTTAAACCGTTACACACCGATTGACATGTTCCAATGAGGATTCGGTTGATTTTCTTTAGAGATCCGGAAAAACGGTTTATAGAGACATTACAAATTAAACTGGATTGATCCCTCTAAAAAAATCTCAAGTACTTTCATGGAGGAAAATTAATAAATAAAAAAAAGGGCAAAACGAAAGAAAAAGAAAGAAGTGCAGTAGCATGGGGTCTGACACATGAAAGGATGGGGAAGTTGACAATTCATGGACTTTGAAAAAATAATAAGCCTGCATACCACTTGAGTTTACCCTTCTCCCAAATTGAAAAAAATACTCCTATAAAAAATAAAGTATTCCGATCCAAATTCCGTGTATGAAAAAAAGGAACTAGGGTTAATATATATAGGCGAGATAGATAATTCCGCTTTGTTAAAAATTGTGTTATCTTTTGAGTTAAATCTGATTTGAATCCCGGTTTTTTCTGGATAAAATATTTTGACGTGATCCTTGAATTTGTTTTAAGGAAAGTCGATATATATATAAAAAAAGGGGAGATTCTGCTGGATTTCTTGGAGGATTAACATGTATAATTTAAGTAAATTCAGATGGATGGGATGTAAACGTTGGGTTTTTAATCAGGTACCAAACCAAACCTCCAGTAAGTCCCAAAGTTAATTGGCAAAACCATTAACGTTCCTGGAAACAAAAAATGGAGAAAAGAAAATTAAATTCAAGGTTTTGATTGACATAAAGTGGAGATGGGAGGCCTATGTAATTTGCATGTACGTGGCTATCAATTGAATTATCACGGGCCCTTGAATGTGGTAAAATTATAATATAAAAATTTGTAAGCTGCATGCAAACATTAGTACCTGTTTAATTAACCCTCACTATTGTCCTAATTACCAAATCTCCCACGACAATAAATTTCTTTCAGAATTGACCCATTAAAAAAAAATGTTTTCAATCAAATGATGATTAATATAAAATCGGACTATTTAAGGCACAAAGCTTGGTCCAAAAATATTATTAGTCATATTTAAGTTTCGGTCAACAAATTAGATCATTTTTTTAAGAACTACGTACGATTTGATCCCCTTTAAAAAGGGTACGTAGGAAACTTGATAAAAAGCAAATCAAATGCTCGTCAAGTTCAATCACAACTCCAAATCAAATTAAAATTTCTCAAATCCAAAAGCGCACTAAAAAAGGTTGTACACGCCAAATGCGAACGACTAGATCGCCCTTCCTAGAAGGTGGGTTTAGTACCATTCGCGTCATGCAAATGATAGTTGGAGCGGTCTAGGCAACCCTTCCTAGAAGGTGGGTTTAGATTCGTTTCTCTGATGCGTGAAAAATCTCACACACAAAAACAAAAACCAAAAACACACTGAACTACGTAAGGCTTGATTCTCTTTAAAGAGATACGTAGGCAACCCGTCAAAACTCGGGTGCATCCCAAATCATAAAACAAACCAAATCATTTGTATTTGTATGACTTTTAATCAAAAGGATAAAAAGAAAGGGTCGAACTCAATTTCAAAAATCAAATAAAATATGTTTTGCGAATATTTTCATATTTTTGTTCAACACACGACTTTTCCCTTCAAGTTTAAAGGAATCGACATCAATTCTAAACAAACATGTCTTTCCAATAAAAACTTTTAGTTCTTATGGTATGTAGTTATCATCAATATCCTGTAAAGATGTAAAATATATGAATTTAATAAAACTAAATGATTTAAGTAGCAACAAAGAATTAATTAATTTGAGTAAAGTAATTGTAATGAAACCATACAATATGATTAGATGAGGGGAATTTCTAATATGTGCCCATGGGCATGTAATAAAGATACTATTTTTGGTAAATTTGATTATTGTTTGGTAATTGTAATTTCTTTTAAAAGGGTTCATTAATTCCGATTTAGGGAATAGTTTTGAAATAATTTCCAAAATTAACATAGTTTTCGTGTGCCCATGGGCACACATTAGCCGAACCGATGAATGAATACCTTAATATTTGTTTCCAATAATGCGGAAACTGATTGATCGATTAACCCATTTTTTGACTTCTTGATCAAAGATAACAAAATCCACTGAGCCAAATTCATCGATAATTGTCAATGTAAGCTTAAACATGTAATAACATACAATTTATTCCAATAAAAACAAAATCCACTAAGCCAGATTCATCGATGATTGTCCATGTAAGCACTCCTTTAATTTATGCTTCACTTTATATATAATACTGTAAAAAAATATAAAAATGATATGATACTAAATTTATACCAATAAAAACAAAATAATAGAGATATTATGTATGGAAAGTTTCATACTTTCCATTGAAAAATAACGATACATATTAAAGATGGTGATTGTACAATTATATAATATTCAAATTTTGTCCATAAAAAAGTAGTATTCACTATATGTTAGAGATATTATGTATAGATAGTTTCATACTTGCCATTGGAAAAAAAAAACGATACATATTAAGAGTTTGATTCTTGTAAAACTATCTCTTAACATGAAACGGATGGAGCAATATCAGTCTTTGGATGAGATGGATGGATGGTTCAGACTTCTCATGATTTCATTTTTAAAAAATATATAAAAAAAAAGCAAAATGGTGGCATATATGTAAATAATACGAACTATCTACCCCTGACTTAAAATACACAAAAAAGATGTAGAGACACTCCCCAACACCTGACTCTCATGATTCTCTCATCCCCCACGACTGAACCGAAACCAATCACCCCCCATGACCACCCTCACGAGTCTCGCCTTCCATCAAACCAATCCTCTCACAAAATTCAATAGATTTCTCTTTCCAAATCTCCTTTGTCTATTGATCTTAGGAATTTTCGTTTCGAGATGTCTCCAAAAAGAAAACCAAAAGGTAAAAATTAAACCCTAATGCCCAAAACTTGGGTGTTTTTTGTGGTTTCTTTTGGGGTTTGGGGTGCTCGGAAGCTGGAATTGGGCATGATATAGTGAAATTATTGCAATCTTAGAGAGATTATGTCTAGTCATACAACCAGGTGTAAGTTGATCATGGATTTGCGTGGTTTGGGTTAGATTATGGGTGATGATTTTCATAATCTTGTGTATTTCCCTTGGAATTTGATTTCTCTAATTTTCTGTATGATGTTTGTGCGTTGATTTTCTGAATGATGTTTATGCTAGTGACCATGACCTTACATTAACATCAACTGACTTACTTTATTCTAGTGGTTACTAACTGATTAAAAAGCCAGCCTTCATCATTCTTAACAGAATGACTTACTTTATGCTTTGGCTTTGCTGGTTTGTTTTCCCTTTATGATAACTTGAGAAAAAGGGCAACCTAAAATGTGAAAAGTACATCTTAAAATGTGAAAAGTGCATTCTAGATATAGGGTACTTCTCAAGTGTAAAAAACGCATTCTTAAATGTAAAAAGTGCATTATTAAGTGTCAAAAGTGCATTATAAAGTATGAAAAGTGCATTATTAAGTGTGGACTGTTGTTTTTGTGATTACAAATGCTAGGCTTTGTATTTTCTCATCTACAAAACCTAATGTGTGTGTTTTTTCTATGTAGAGAGTCGTTGTTCAAATGTGGAGATTTCATTGCAAAAAGAGGAGTAATGAGGAGTAACCCTGGCCATTCATCCATTCAGATCTGATGAATGGCGTTTTCTCTCCATTTGTAGATATTGATCCCCGTCCTTTTGAATAATGAAACTTACTTTGTAGTAAGTTTCAATTTGAAGACAGACGGGGTGATAGAGCTTCTGCACAACTCAACAAGGAAGAAAGAAATTGGAGAGTTCTATAAGAACAAGATATTCAACCTGATGAGCTTTTTAAATCAGGCCAAATAGATAATGTAGTTTTGGAAATAGGAAAAAGTGCATTGTAAATCAGAAAAAGTGCATAATAGAGTATAAAAAGAGCATCATAGAGTAGAAAATTTTTCTTCCAAATTATATACAGAAAAAGTACATCATGAAGTAGTAAAAGTGCATTTTAAACTGTGAAAAGTGCATTCATAAATATAATTATTAAATTGCACAAATTAATCTTTTTTACTATCATGTTTAATATTTTCTAAAAATATTAATGATGTAATTTTATATCTTGCAGAAGACCATGGCCATCAAATATCTCAAAAAGTCGAAACTCTATGTGAAAGCTAGTCAACTTGAAGACTTTAAAGGGATAGACTTGCAGAACCTGAAATGGGATGACCCAAAGAGTAGAGTGACTTGAACGGTGGAATACTATGCATCATTTGGAGACATATATGGGTCCACCGAGCAAGATAGATGCTAGTTGGGAGAGGAACATTCCCAAAAGTCACATATGCAAGGCCCTAAGTGCACTAAGGAAGAAGTATACCTATGCCATCATCAACTTAGAATGTAATAAAGTAAAGAAGACGATGATGGAGATGTTAAAGAAATTCGTTGCGCAGAAGGTTAGAAAGTAGCCACGGTAGAAGAAGAGTTTGAAGGAGAAGAAAATGGTTAGCAACTGAACGTTGTAGGTTGCTATGGTAGGACTTTGAGTTACTTTTGGAGAGTACATTATTAGTATTAGGTCTCTTATTGAACTCCTATGGCTCTAATTCAATAAGTGAAGTATATGGCTCTAAATGTTTTGGACAAACTTACTATTTTTAATGGTAGTATCACTACCACAATTAAGGCTTTATGAAACACTTTTATGAAACGGTTTAAATTTAATGAAACGGGTTAGTGCAACGGTCTATCTTATTGAAACGGTTTAAGAAACAGTTCTTATTAATGAAACGCTGAAACGAAACGGTCCATATTAATGAAACAGTTTATTATAGATATTGAAATGGGCCACTATATTAGAAAGGATGCGCCAATATTTTCCCACCCAAGCGTCAAGGCGCTAAAACGTAACCCAACTCGCGCCCACTTAATTCCTCAAAATTTCCCAAATCCTTAAAAAAAATTTACGCCCTTCCTTCATTCTCCCTTTGCCCTTCATTTTCACCAAAGCTTCCCGATGGCGATTCCATCTCCCTCGTCATTCTTCTTGTCCGACGAATCTTTCTCCCCCCACGACCATGCTCCATCGTCTGATTAAGTCGAGATTTGATTCCTTTGCCTCTATAACACTCTAAAACCCTTCATTTTCACACAAAAATGAATGAAACAATACCTCTCTAAAACCCTCTTTCAAACCCTAATTCTTTTCTCCTTTTCCATCTCAGGTGAGTTGAATTCGGTTCTCATGTTATCATTTCGATTGGTTTCTTTTTAATGTTAATGTGTATCAGACTTTTGCCCTAAATATCTTCCAGTGGTCGCTCCTTTCACCCTCTTCTTCATCGTCTTCTATAACCAATTCGGCCATGGTCGTCATTGGGATTTTTCTCTTCCTTTTCATCTTCTGAAGCAGCAGGGAGTGTCACAATCTACAAATAAGGTTATGAAGCAGCAGGGGTTAGCTAAATTGACATTGTGATTACTATATGAATCTGGTGGAATCTATGCTTATGTCGCTACTGTTCTCATCGCTCGAGTCTGTAAATCGTATGTCAAAGATGAGGAGATTGTGGAGGAGGTACTTCTCTTTTTAGCTGAAAGTAGCTACAAGCTTGATTTAGCTTTGTGATTGTGTTGTTGGATTGGATTTGAGTCTAGAATCCAGATGACTGGGTTGCTGAACTATTTTTAGCCGTACATGTTCTTTCTCAGAAGTTAAAATTGTTTAATTGAGAGCTTTTGATGGCCATATTATTTGTAATTCATGTGAACAAAGAGGAAATATAAGCAACTGAAGGCTAATAAGGCTGATGTGAGGGTTTATGCTGCACTTGAATTCCTGATGGATTATTTTGTGTTGAATTGAGGACTGATTTAACAAATATCTTTGATCTCGAACAATTGTTCAAAGTTGAACCTTTGAGCTGGAATGCCTTGCTTTAGGTGATATGGAACTTGAGGACAGTGGCTGTCCTTGAATGCCTTTGAGCTTGAACCTTTGAGATTGAATGTCGCACTTGAATTCCTTGCTTTTGTATCCTCGCACATTTTCTTTGCTTTGTTGGACTAATTGCATTTGTATACATTTAGGAAACTACATCCACCAATTTAATTACCATATATGTTCTAATCATGTTATATTGAACTTGTGAGTGCATATATTGTGAATGCTTTAGTTCATTTTCTTTTTTATGTGGTTAATTAGCCAATTGCACTGTGTTTCGTATGTGTTGATAGGGTTTTCTTGACAACAAATAAATTTATAAGTCAAGACCCAGCTGAGTATAGGGGAGTCAGGATCGTTCCACGGGAAGCACGGTTGTTTGTCTATCAAACTACTAACAAAATAAAACAAAACATAACAACACAACTTAACTACGACCAACCTCGTTATCGACTTTGTCAGGGTCGTTAACGAACCTGGAAAAACTACTAACACACACTAACGACCTAAGAACAGGTTCGGTACCGAGGCAACGAACTCAGTAACGAGTATAATCGAAGAAATCCAAATAGAAACAAAAATCTAGGACAAGGGTCACCACCACATAGCCATGCATATAAACTCGTAAGAAGATAAAGATCATGCCTTTAAATAGATAAATTCATCAACTTTCGCTGATTAGCAAGCAAATCAATTCATTCTCATAAACCAATTCACTCAATCACTTGTTTTGGATCCAAAGCTCGAAACTTTCGCAATCGAACAATATCAACCTTCAAGTCTATAACTTTCTCTTTCAATCAAGTTAAGAACTCAAATTACCTCGATTCTCATCTAGGCATTAACACAACAAGCAATCTCAAAAATAGATAAAAGGCATTCAACACAATCTACTTACTCATAAAACCATGCATAACTATGTCGGGTTTAACCCCGACCCTAGATAGGAAAACTACTCACTACTCATAATTATAAAGCAAACAACTTCTATAAGAGAAAACATTAAAAACAAAACAACTACTTCAAATTAATAAGAAATATCGTCTTACAGAATTCAGAAGAAACCGAAAACAACAAGAATACAGAACAGAAATCACGTCTAACGACCTTAGCTTCACTCCCGTAGCCTCGGTTCGTCCTCCTCTCTCTCCGACTCGTTCTCTCTCGGCTCCTCCTTGAACACGTACCAACACCCCCCTCTCTAGGCTAGAAAAGAAGGGTATTTATACTAATAAAGCTAACTAATAAAAAAGGCTAGAAGATAAAAACTTTCCTCAAAGATAGAACTAACTCTAAAAAGATAGAAATAAAACCTAAAAAGATAACAAAACCTAAAACATAAAATATAACAACCCTAAAACTCATTAAAAACTCTACCGAAACGGAATAAACTCCTGCACAAGGTCGGTAAACATCTCAACGAACTCTCAAAAAACTCTATCTTTAAGCCTCGTTAACGACCCTTCACAGCCTCGTTAACGATCCTAGACTTGGCTTTCTTCAACACTTCAACTCTAAAAATCTTGACTTCGACTTCTTTATCCTCGTATTCTTCCGTCTTCCACCATAGTGCTCCATTCAGCTCCAAAAAGCACCATTTCCTTGCTAAAACCTACAAAAAGACACAAAATAGAGTAGCTTCCATACTTTTCACAAAATATGCAAACTCATCCAAAAAGAAAACACACTAAAAACTATACCAAATACATGAATATCAGTATGCTTTTTGGTGAATTGATTATGCGTTTACTTTTATATCATTAATTCATGACACATGCATCTTTAATAACTATGATAGCACCATCCTTAAATATCTAACTGGAATTCAAGTCTATGAAATATTGAATAATCCAGTTGTTGGAAATGCGCCAGCCCAATTGTTGGAGATTTGAATGTAAGCTCTTTGATTGTAATGAGTGCGTTAAAATTAATTTTATAAGCTAATAATATTGGTAATTTGGTAGGGTGTTAAACACTCTTGATTATTTAAGCCTTTGAGGTCACAATGTGCTCATGCGTATTAGATTGCCTTGAGATTTATCTACATACTTGATTTACTGAGCTTTAATGTGTTGTCTGGAATCTAGATAATTATGTACCTGTGTTTGTGTAATGGCTCACATTTTAAGTTGGATTTATTGTTAGGCTACACCTCAATGCATGCAAAGTTCTCATGGTGCTGTGTAAAGTGCAGTTTGCACTTCAGAAACTTGTTGATAGCTATGTAAGATGCTTAAACACTATGCTCAATGTTCTAACTACTCCAAAACTTTGCATGCGTGATCTTATCTTCCAAACCATCCTGTTGGTGATGGCAATGGAAATAATTGCCACTGGTGAAGATAATGCTGCATTACTTTCTAAATGCTGACTTTCCTTAATTATTAGTCATTAACTATTGTTTTCTCGCCAAAACAGGGTTAGGTTCATCTGCATCAATGGCAAGGGATGTAGTTGTTGCATTGCTTCACTACCTTGGTGTTGTTAGACTTTTGGCATCAACTAGAAGCCCGTGCAATGAAAGCATTGGAAATAAAGACCTAGACTTGGTGCATATTATAGGTTAAACATCTCACTGCATGCCCAAGGAAAAGTTAACAATAGATTTGATGTTAGTTCTACAGTTTGTGGAAGTCAACATTATGTTTGATTTTAACTCAATGTCTTATCATCTTCTCGGGTATGATCTCTTATGCATCTTTATTTACTTTTAGGTTGCAGTTTGATACTTTGATGGGTCCCACTTAAAGTTCTTAGAACTTCATTTAGGTTATAAAATTTGATTATAGCATCTGCACTTTGGGATAATGTCAAGGTAGTTTGATGAGTTTCTTCTACGTCGATCATTCTATTTTTGAAATAGATGGATCAAATGGAAATGAAAGCTCAAATTCCAAGGAGCATGATCATTTAGATTAAGGTATCCTATTTTTCACAACTTAATTGAGTAATTTCTTTACTTTAGACAAGAAATCAACTTTTGATGTTGTTGTTTTATTTTTGGGTTCATGCTGTTGACAACTTGTTGTGGTTAGGTTGCGAATTAAAAGAAAAAGAAGTTGATTGTTTGTGTGGCATTACACTAGCTAGATTTTAGTTTTTTCATGCTCGAGTTGATTGTTCGACAACTTGTTGTGGTTAGGCTGTTGAGATTTTTTTGTTTGCTTCTGGTTTCATATAATAACCCATGCAAATTGGCTTGTTTTTGACAACTTCATTGAGTAATTTCTTTACTTTAGACAAGAAATCAACTTCTAGCTTGTTTTTTCCTTTGAGATGTTGACCAGATTCTCGACTTCGTTAAGTTGTGTAGATGGATTCTTTTAGTTAACATTCTTGATTGTTATTGTTTAGATTGGTTTTTGGTGTGCTGATCTCTAAAGCTAGTGTAGTTTTTGTTTGTTTAGATTGGTTTTTGGTGTGCTGATCTCTAAAGCTAGATTGGTTTTTGGTGTGCTGATCTCTAAAGCTAGTGTAGTTTTTGTTTGTTTAGATTGGTTTTTGGTGTGCTGATCTCTAAAGCTAGATTGGTTTTTGGTGTGCTGATCTCTAAAGCTAGTGTAGTTTTTCTTTGAGTTGGTTGTTGATGATATATATATATATATATTGTTGGCTTGTTTATCTCGAGTTGATTTTTTGAAAACCTTATGGCTTATAAGATTATGAGAGGGGATGATTGAGATTTTTTGTTATATCTACTATAAATAGCATTTGGCCGGACATGAAATTGGTAGCACTGAGCTAGAGGGGATTTTTTTGAAAAACTTATTAGATTATGAGGGGATATTTCAGATATTTTTTGTTTCTACTGAAAATAGCGTTTGGTTGAACATGCACGAAATTGTTAGCATTGAGTTGGTTCATCTTATGTTGATTGTTTGTAAGGAATTGAACTCATTTTGGTTGAACTCATGCAGATTGTTTGTTGTGCAAAGTTGTTCACTCACGAGTTGTGTGGCTTTGATTACAAATTGATGTGTTAAGTGATATTGATTCTTGCAGCCTAGATAGCCTTCCGACAGTGGCAATAGTTCGTGTGATTATCACAAATCTTTTGAGTCTTAGTGGAATCTTTTCTTAGATGGATATGTACGTGAAAGTTTGTGTTATCAAAGACGTGTTGAACTTTTGTACGCGAATTAATCTAGCTAGCTAGTATAACTCATATATGTTAGAGCAAAATTTATATGTAATTAACTTTTATATTTATCAATTTTGAAAATTTAGCTCTATATCATTTCATTTTATTTATATATTAATATTTGTTAACTTAAATACAATATTTTAAAGTAATTAATATATATAATATTATATTGAAAACAAATATTTCATTATATATCAATTATATTGGCATCATTGTAAACAATCAACCGTTTCACTAGCTCTTATATATGCTTCATAAAAACTACGACAACCGTATCAAAATCTACAACATAATGTTTCATTAGCTCAAGAAAATGAAACGGTTTCAATAGCTAATGAAACGGATAGAACAAGAAACGGTTTTCATAGCTAATGAATCGGTTGGTAGCAACAATGATACAACCATTTCATTAGCTTAAACAACTGTTTCATTAGGTCTAATGCTACGCGAGCGGATAAAACACCCAAAGACCGTTTCATTATACAAAATGAAACGGTTTTCCAGTCTTTATGAAACAAATTTTGACCGTTTCATAAGGCCTTAATTGTGGTATATATGGAAAAATGCTTTTGGTTGATTACTAGGGAGAAAGCTTTTGGTTGATTGTTGTGTTTTGAGAGGGGAAAGAAATTCTATAGTGGACTGCAAGTCAGTATGTAGCATTGCTTGTTTTGTTTCTGGCATGGTACTTTCTCTTCTTCATCCTCATCACTTTATTTTTATCTTAATGTCTCACAATCATAAACTTGGGATAACTTGTATGGTATGTTTGGTACAATGATAGTATTGGCGTTTATGATGTCCAAAGGCTCAAACTGATGGAAAATAAAGCATAACCCCTCCTTCCATTAGTTTCCTATTTTTGTGTGGTTGTTCGATTAGTGGAAAATTGTAGGTTAGCTTCTAAAAATTTAGGTGACCTTTCATGATGGCTTTAACAATGCATCTCGTTGTGGTCCTTGATCTTTTATTTGTAGTAAAACACAAAACTATATGCAAAAGATGTTAGGACTTGTTTTGCAACATATCTGATTAGAAGAAATTAAGTTTGGAGATGATCATGAGAGGACTTGGTTTTGTGTGCAAAGTGTAACTTATCCCCCAAAAACTTGTCATAGGACTGACTATTGGAATATGATTTTTTTATTAGCATTTACCAAGCTTTTGGCCATGTATGGATGAAGGTATAGGTATCTCACTGACGGTATCAAATTTTTTCCCAATATGAATTGGTTATATGTGCACGGTGCTATGTTTGTGGGAATTACTGCGTTGGTCTTAATCCTAATGAATTCAGACGGGTTGAGATCACTGAAAATAGAAAAATGCTTTTGTTGTAGTATTTCCTTTACTAGTTCACTAAAATATAAAAATGATTTTATGACCATGAACCTATAATGTAACATTCCTATCACTTTTCCCATCACCATTTTGCTTTTGTTTGATACTGGTAAAGGTGCATCGATATACAGTTAAAGTGCATTATGATATTAGTAAAGTGCATCGATTTAAAGCTAAAGTGCATTACATTCCTTAATTCCTTAACCCATTTCGATCTCCTTTGAGGAATTTATTCAATTTGAGAATCCTTGTAACCGTGTCTTGAACATATCATCCACTTAGTTATAACAATGTCATCTTTTGTATGACGACTCTCGTGACGAACATCAAATGCACAAGCAGATGCGTATCTTTTGTAGAAGTCAATACCTTCATCCAAAGTGGTGAAAATTTGACCTTTATATGGTTTCAACTCGGATGGACACGTGAACAAATAATATGGCGTTTCCTCTTGAGATAGCTCAATGGAATATTCAATGCTTTTTTTAAGTGAATCCTCATTCAGAACAATAGTTGAACAAGAGTTTGATGTCCCACTACAACATAAAGGGAAATCAAAAGGTGTTAGTTGAAAACAGTAAAAGTGCATTATAAATATATTAAAATGCAGTACATACTTGGAAAAGTGCATTACTAAAACTGCTAATTCAAATAGTGAAAAGTGCATCACAAAAAGATATAAAAGTGGTATAAAGTAAGAAAAGTGCACTACAAAAATATAAAAGTGCATTACGAACTACAAAAAGTGCAGTAAAAAGATGTTAATTCAAAGCCATGCTCATTTGGTCCATATCCACCTTTAAGTCCAATGTCACAAACCTTACTACCAAAATCACAATGTAATTAACTATCATATTTTTGTATTATAAGGGTGATTATAAAGTATAAACTATGTTCTCTATAACAAATGAAATTAGATATACGGTCGCATATATGTTCTCTATAACAAATGAAAAGTGCATTATTAAGTATGAATAGTGTGTTATTAAGTATGAAAAGTGCATTATTAAGTCTGAAAAGTGCATTCTCATTTGCTAGTATTGCTCCTTTATGATTAGTTCAAGTAGCAACGAGAAGAGGAATTCATTGTTCCTACAACACGTATTGATGACTCCCGTATATCTAATTTCAAACGAGAAGAGAATTCCTCTTTTATTCACACTTATTGTCACATACTTAATACATACAATCAAATTTGTGAATTCCTCTTCTATTCACACCTATTGTTATGGCCGACTCTGAAATCAAAATCAACCGTGGAAAATTCCACACATCAACAAAATCGATCGGATGTCGTTCAATAATGACGAAAATTTCCACACATCAAAATCAATCATAGAAATTCCCACCCCTTTTAGATAGTTTAGAAACCCTAAAATTACAAATAACTTAATGAAATCAGAAAAAAAAGAACAAATTACCACTTTCAGCCATGATTTTCGTTCAACAATGTCAGATGTTGATGGAAGAAAGACGAAGGAGGATGTCATGTATTGTAATAACTAATTAGAGATATTAAGTGGGCTTAAAGTTTAATTTTCTCAAAAATCCTTATAAGGCCGAGCCTTGTAATCTGGAGGAGTATTTTTTGAGCAATTAATGCAAATCTTTCAAATCTCTATATCTCTCGTACCTCTCTTCCCTTCCAAATCTCTACTACTTCCTTAATCTCTCCTTAAACTCTTTTTTCTCTTCCTTAATTTTTCTTACTTGGATATTTGGTTCATTACAGAGGACGAAGGAACGAGCAACAGTGCAATACATATTCGATAAATCCCCAAATCGGCCAAGCTTTCGTTTAAGGGTTTGAACAAAAAAAACGGAATAATGAATTAAAAGAAGTAAAAGACAAAATTACTCCAGCCTTTAATAAAACAAGAAAGAAGATCGGCCATTGGATCAAGGAGATCCAAGGGTCCTAATTGCTCTGTTATTGGATAAGACTTGGTTTCATTTGAACCAAACTCTCACACATGTATGCATTTTTATCTTGATTTTAACACTATAAATATACACAAAAATAAATATATTTATACTATATATGCGATCATAGACAGACCTAGGGACCCTCATGCCCCTCCTTTGGTAGGGGTTGTTATTAATATGTGTATCACATTTTAGACTAAATATGAGAAAATATAATATAATTAAGGGAAATTTTGTATGGTACCCTCAAGTTTTTTACTTTTCCGAGTGGTGCCTTGATAAAAAAAGTTTTCCAAATAATACCCACGAACTTTTGGTTTAGTTTGGTTCGTACCCTTACATTGAAATCCCATTAGTTTAAAGTTATATTTCGTTTGTTTATAATTAAAAAAATGTGATTTTCTTTGGTTAAAACAAAAAAGAAAAAGAAGAAAAAAAAAGTGAGTAACCAGATTCCACCATCACCATTGATATCCTCATCCAGGTTGACCTCCATCGACTTCCCCGTGCTCACATGGCGTCTTACTCCACCTTCCTCTGATGGGGCTTCCCAAGGCTCAACACCCACCACCGCCACATCCACTGACTCCTCCATCTCCTCCCAACGCCGATTCAACATTATTGGTTATTCCAATCTCTCCTCTTGCAACCTTTATCTACCATTTTTAACTGAGAAGCTCTCCTACGATTTTTCACATATGTCAATTCTAATTCCCCTTCTTCCTAAAAAGATTTTTTTGATTTAATGTCTAATTAAATCATTCTTGATTCAATCCAATAAGAAGACATGGTCCTATGTTACCCAGATTTGGTTTAATTTTCTTCTTCAATTTCTTAGAAAAATGGGGTTTTTTTTTGCTTGATATCAGTTTGTGGGACAAATTTCAATTTTTAGTTCAACGTAGTTCGAATTGGGAGTTGGGATCCATTTGATGCAATTTGTATCTAGTGGTATTACGATCTTTGAAAGCACCACGTTATTGTCTTCTTCTTCAATTTGATATTGTTGATTTCTAGATCTATGTAAAAAGCAATTGCTCACTTTTTTTTATTTAATTTTTAATTTTTGTCCTTTTTTATTGTATAAAAGAAACAGAATATACTTAAAACTAACGGAGTTTAAATGTAAGGGTACACACCAAACAAAACCAAAAGTTCAGGGGTATTATTAGGAAAACTTTTATTTTCAGGGCACCACTCGGAAAAGCAAAAAACTTGAGGGTACTAGACGAAATTTCCCTATAATTAATTTTTTTCAGCGCTTGTGCTTTGCCTTGAATAAGGGTGTCGACGTCTAGTTAGTTGCTAGGCTCCCATGCAACTTTGTATAAATTATTTGTATTGAAATATTAAATTACAATTTGTATTATTAAAAATAAAAATAAAGCAGTTTAAATAGTTGATTAATTGTAAACAATCCATCAATGTTCAATTCTTCATAATTCCATTTTATTTTTTTCCCCATTCACAACAACAAAAACAACCCAAGTTTAACCTGCCTCGGGCAAGGTTTGGAGGGTCAAAATGTACACACCCTTACCCCAACATAAAATCAAGAGGGTGTATGTGGAAGGCTCAAGCATTATCATCATTGCCTAAAAAACCAAAGGAATGTTCTACCAAAAAACAAACCCCAAGGAATGACTAACTAGACTCGTTAATGATTCTCAGTCTATTAACATTATCATTAAGTTGTGCCCCTCCTTTCAATTCGTTCTGCGTCCGTCTCTTTATGCGATGAATACATCATACATACTACATATATTTTAACACTATAAATTATTATAGTTTCACTCAATTCTTGTGAGTTTACAACATTCAATGCATTGGCACCTTATATAAATTAACTAGTGGAATGACCCGTTCGTACGCACGGGTAGAATGGATCATTTATGGTAATGGCCAAGGTGAGGTTCATTTGGTCTCAAAAATTTATAGATCTGCGCAAAGAGGATTGTCAAGGAGAAACAATGTCAAGTAAAGTGTCAATTTCACATAAGTCTCTTGATGATAGAGTAGGTTTTTCTTTTGGATTGGATGAACTACTATTTGGTTTAAACAATCTTTCTCCTTTAAGGCTACGCATGTCCAATTGATCTAATATTTTTGTGTTGCTAGGTTTATACTTTTGAAGTTTTGTCCAAATTAATATTTTAAAGTGAGAGATTAAAGGAGTCAAATGTTGAATAATTTTAATGGTAATGTTGTCATAATAAAGAAAATGTATCTACAGCAACAGAAGGTAGTGGTTTGCAATTTTTTTTCAACTGTTAAATTGGAAAACCAAAAGACCCACTAATTACACAAATGTATCAATGACACCAAATAATTAATTAAGGCTATTAATATGAATAATATACATGAGGTTGTATGCCTGTATTGCTCATCTTTGAAATTAGTTTGCGTTGTAAAAATATTTTTAAAATTTTCTTTTAGGTAGTTTACCCAATATATAATAACTATGATCATATTAAAAACGGGTCATGATAATTACTTTCAAATACCTTAATTTTTATAAAATAAAAAAGTATGTGGTCTATATGCATCTGTGTGATTATATACCTTTTTCGTACTTTAGGTAGTCTCATTTTGTTTTTAATCTTTCAATTACTTGCATGGCCTCCAACACATGAAAAAGGTATAATTATAAAGTAAAAAATGTTAATTACAACAGTTATATATATATATATATATGAATCATGTAAGTCAATTTACATACAGTATATAGGTAGATTTATTGTTTTATCTTTTACCTTTAGTTACTTTATGCACTAAACTAAACAACTAAAATAATTTTATACAATTAAAATTTGGCTTCTAGCTCATAATTGAGCGACCTTGTGTGTTACAAAAACCTATTTTTTCATGCACATATGAAGAGAAAAGAAAATACACAAAAGCTTTACCTTATAATATTATGAGTTCGTAGTTCTCAACTTGCTAATTGATCGTGCACAATCTTTTATCTGTGCACTGCCAATTCATCGGAGTAACCTGCAAAAGATTGAACAATGAAGATTTTGAGGCTAGTTTATGTAAGCACATTTGATTGGAATTCACGAATATTATTAATGCAATGAAAAATGATGAACATAGAAAGGCGTTTGTGGATCTGTCAAGGGGGAAAGGAAACACTCATATGAAACGGATTGGAGTTGCATCTCTTCTCTGCATTTTTTAATATATATAGTTATGAATTGATTGATTTATTTGATTCTGAAAGATATGTGAAAGGTCTCGAAAAGAAAGGTATGTGAAAGGATTTTACATCAATTATAATTAACATTATAATTTGTGGTGGTGATAAAGTGTGTTCCCAAGTTTTCTCATCCTAATACTCATAAATTAGCCTAATTATGTCGCCAATTTGTAACTGATTTAGAATTAAGCCTATTTAATGTGGTACTAATTGAATACAATCAATATGTAATTCAAGGCACACAAACATTATGGTTTTTAAAAATAAAAAATAGTCAAAGTGAGATGGAGGGCCAGGTGCATTTTATATGGTAAATATATAGTGCATTAGTGCATTTTATAATACACAAATGAATAATTGTTTAGTATTTGGATTAAAGTAAAATTAAAAATAAATATTTAGTTTAAAATAAGCCTTTTCAAACATGATGAATATTCGTTTTTCAAATATATAAAATTTTCCCTACAAGCATTTAAAAGTTAAATATTATAAATTTAAAAAAGAAAACATAAAATGTATAAAGGTTATAAATATTTCTATATATTTTGGGTATTTTTTATTTATAAAGTAAGCTTAATTATGAGATATTTTTTATTTATAAAATATACTAAATGGTGGTCATATTACGTTTGAAGTGGCCTGATTTATTTTATTATGACAGTTTGGTTTCTCCAAGTGTATGAATTTAGTTTGGAGTAAGATATCAATTGGATTTAAATAAAATTTTGTGTTATAAAATATCATTTGGATTGAAATAAAATGAAGCATTAAATGCATTGGCATTCATTACCAAAATGCTTGTCTTATAGTATTAGAGAAAGTCGATTATGTAAAGTATATTTATTTATTTTAATTATTTGTACATATGCATAAAACAAAATTTAAGGAAGAAATAGGATCCACGGATCTGTGTCCGATCATATTAGCTATAACTACTATAGCATAACCAATTCATGTCAATGTTGATAGCTATCTACCTAGTGCGTTTTAAAGAATAAACTAATTTAAGTCAATTCATGTCAATGTTGTAGTGTAAGCAAGCATAGTTGGTCAAATTCGGGTAAACATATATAATAAACTAATTTAAATAATAATATCGTAATAACTTAATTGAGAAAAGTGTTAATCAGGTATATCTCAAATTCATCTTAGTCTTAGGTGAACAAATTTATAAAAAGCAAATTGTTCACCTTGAGATTTTTCCGAGTATACTGCCTTGAGCATTACTTAATTATCATAATAATTTTGTGCCTTACGGAGTTACGGTACTTTTAAGCCAAGAGACGAGAAAATTGAAAAGATTGCTGAAATTGACCTCCCTCCCACATCGAGTAGGAGATAGTGGGAGGATATGCGGACACCATATAAAAATGCAAAGTGGCAGGCCTGGTGAAAGTATCTTTGCGCTTGGGGCAATGACGCAGCTAGTGAGGTAATAACTGAGGCGCGTCAATTGCTGGTTGAAAACTATTTCCAAACCCCCTCTTCGTCCTGGGCTTCGTCTTGGGCCGTCAAGAATTTCTAGAAGGGCTCCCGTGCTTCTGCGTGGGTAAAGCCCTACATTCTTCAGTTCAAATATTAACGGGCCTAGGCCCAACTGCCTCTTGGCCCATTTTTCTTCTTATCATATAAGCTGTCGAGCTGTCAATGTCGAACAGAAATTTCCATGCGGTCTAGAATTAGAGGCCTGGCTTTGGTCGCCCGTACCGGCTACAACGACAGCTTTTTGACCGTTGAAAGTTTATAACATTGATGTTCTTCTAGATTTAGAAAACAAGAATCAAACAAAATTCATACAGAAACAAATATGTAAAATTGTGAAGCAATGTTGATTCATAGAGGAAGCAATGTTGACTAAATACAAGCCGGTTGAATAAAATAATGGAATGTAGTAAAATAAACATATTTGTAAAGTTTGTACAGAATAATAGAAGCAATTTGTTTTGTTTTGCAGAATAAAGAGAGGGGTGCCATGGTGGATTGGCACATCTGGATTCCACCTTGCATTTTAAATGCACCGTCACCAGACTCAGTGACTCACCATATACCATACAGTACTACCTCAAAGTGGACACAACAATCCCAATGGAATCAACATATAAGTATTTGAATTCTAAAAATTTATCGAAATTCAATTCTTCAATAATAAAAACAGTTTAATACTCCGTACAATTCAATTCAATCGGAAGCTGAAACTAACGAAGAGAGAAACACGAGTAAACTTAAAATATACTACTATTGTAGTATTAGAAGTTTGTTTGCACTTTAAAATTTAATCTATAACTCGATCCCCCGATCAGTGAATCCAAAATTTTGAAAAATTGAAAACCAAAATCATTGAAACATGCATAAACTCTTTTAGTCTTTTTGGACTTAAAAAAGTTGAAAAATCAAATCAGTTTCAAACCCGATTTACCGAACCGACAAAAACAACACAACCCCATTATCCACCCATTTTAAAAGAGTGATACTAATTATTCACATTGTTTGACGCGCTAATAAAAGCTTGGACAAACAGCTGGATCTCATGTTTATTAATTTGGATTTAAGCTAAACTTGCTTAAGAAATCAGTTTTCTGATGCACTTAACAAACTTGTTTCTTGCTGATTTGAGCTTTGTTTTTGAGTTGTCATAAAACTCTCCTCTTTAAGTGAGAGACCTTTTTTTCCCCATCTTTTGATTGCCTTTACTTGAAGGTGCATTGAGGAAAGCTCTACCACTATCTTTTGGGACTTTAATCCACTTAGCTTTGTGTCTCTTTCAAATTCAATTACTACAAACTACCTTTTTTTAATTAAAAAAAATGCAAGATGCATGTAGGCAAACATTAAAAAAATGGTTAGTGCTATGCTTTTTTGAATTGTTATTTGAAATCACTGATTAACAAATAGTTTCAACTCATCATCACGTGCATCTAAAACGACCGATATAAATTTAGAGCCAAGTCCGTTCAATTTTCTTGATTGAATGATACGTAAATTAAAACATGCAATACACCACAATTGACACGAATTTGAAACCGAATTCGCCTCGTTTGATGATTTGGCATGTATATATTTATTTATGGTAGATGTTGATTAGGTTTTAGAGGTTGGGAAAAGAAAGATTATGAAATTACATAAAAATATACCTTTTGATAGATTTGCAAGCTATGTTACACACCAACCTTGCTAAAGAGCTATTACAAGAAAGGAGCACATGGGACGATTACTAACGACATTCGTTCCCCTGCTTTTCTGGTATTAGCCTTTCATCACCTAAGAACAACAAATTACGCAAAACCCGTTTACGTGTTATTTTGTTAGAATCTGATTTTCACATGAAAAATTCAAGCAAAAATAACCGATTATTTATTTTATTGTTAATTAGCCACTTAGATTATAACCCGAATGTTACACTTTAATCTAAGGTATGCCTATATGAGTTTTATTTTGTATAAACCAAAATATTTTGTGTACTTTTATTCTTCAACACTTAAATAAAGTTAAAATTATGGTAAATTGCTAACAAATTGAGAATAATGTTTGCCTTTTTTTGTGTTGCTTTTCGATATTCTTGAAAGGTTGAGACAATATTATATAGAGGTTTTGGTGGTTTGACCCTTTGTATAGTTTTTTTTTTTGAAGAAATGAGTTGACCCTTTCGTCCCTTTGTATAGTTGATATGCCCTTTATATACTTAACTTGATGTATGGTCACATTTTATTGTAATTTTTTTCCAATTTTTCACAAAAAAAAAAAACTTTATAAAGGACAATTTTATGCAATGAACCTATATTAGGGGAGGTTTTTTGTAATTTACCCAAAATTAGCGGATTTTTTTTTTGAATAGGTAAAAATTAGGCAAACTAGGTCAGCCTAGGGCAACCTTACGGATGAGGGTTAGGACCCTTCCATGGTTTACAATCTGATTGATACTACAATCGTGGTGTAGCTTCGCAATCAAATCAGCCACAGAATTGCATTCTCGAGGTATATGTTTGGTAATAACCACCTCGAAAGACTGCAACAAGACTAGAATATCCGCTATGAGCATGTCAATTGTCCAGGGACTGGATCGACTGCCCTTAAGCGCGTTGACTACAATTAGGCTATCACCTTCAATTTCTATGAACCGAAGATTCCTTCTATGAGCTTCCCGTATGGCCTCAAATAACCCCATAGCTTCTGCTTGTTCCACTGTCCATAAGTCATTCTTCTTTGCATTTATGCTTATAATATTTCCAAATTGGTCTCTTATAATGTGCGCAGCAGTTGCTTTTCCATTATCTTTTTTCGATCCATCGAAATTTATTTTTACGAACCCGTTTTGTGGTTTCTCCCATTTTCTTTTGCATTTTCTTGGTCTTACTTGCTGCACTCTGGACGACACATTTGCATCTTCATTAATATCCTTTGCTTTATTCCACCACATGATATGGTTTTGAATGAATTCCACTTCATTTCTACATGAGCCCGTACTGTCTTGATTAAAAACCATTTGGTTCCTCCAAAACCAAATTCCCCACCATGCAGTAAACAGGTGGCATAAAGTCCTTTGTGGTACTGACTTTTTCAAATTCTGAATAATTTGCGGCATAGCGGTGTGATTATTTGTTACGTCTCTTATAATGTCAGGAAACTGAGGGTCAATGGATTGTAGTTTTTGAAGAGTAAAGGGACAATTGAGGAAAAGATGCTCATTAGTCTCGGCTTGATGACTGCATAATGGACATTCTGAAGTGACAGCTATATGTCTTTGTATAAGGAGGTCTTTAGTAGGAAGACCTTTGATGCAAATTTTCCATAGAAACATTTTTATTTTAGGCATTAGGTCAAGTTTCCAGATCCAGTTAAATTCCCAGTCGTTCATATTTAGTTCATTTGATATTAAGGCAAAGGCAGATTGAGTCGAAAACCATCCATTCTTACTTGGATGCCAGTATAATTTATCTTGAATATGATTTTTAGGAATTGTAATTGACAAGATTCGTTCGACCCAGGAACTGGGCAAGAATTTTCTCATTTCATCTTCATCCCATTTTCTGTTATTATTTATAAAGTTTGCTACTGTTATATCACTTTCACTGCCTACAATGTTATGACATTCTTCTCGAAGTGGGCGCTTACTTACCCACGCATCTTTCCAAACTCGGATTGACTTCCCATCACCCACTTGCCATAATAGGCCTTTTTGGAACTCCCCTTTTAGACTCATTAGTTTCTTCCATTGCCATGAACTGTTTTTAGTACAGTCATATTCTAGTAGGCTTTTATCTTTAAGATATTTTTCCTTTATGATACGGACCCAGAAATTCGCCGGCTCGGCCAGGATTTTCCAAAGGAGTCTCATCTGTAACGCTTTATTCATGTGACTAGCTTTTCGTAGTCCAAGTTCTTCTTTATTTTTTGATTTACAAATCCTATCCCAATCCACCACGAGCACATAGTCACCTGGATTGTTCAAAAAAAAATTAGCGGAATTTACCAAAGAAGAAAACTGTTTGTTTCGTTTTTGACTTTATATTATTTTAAAAATTTCCAGTAAATGTAGAAAGTTTATAATAAGGTGTAGGACGCCGACGCCCAACTAAAATTATTATTTATTTCATATTCTTCATTTCTCGTCGCTCTCGTTCGACTTGTCTTCGCTTTCCTCCTTTTTATCTCCCTGTGTGTCTCTCTTCTCCGATCACCTCCGGATTTGAGTTGAGGTGAGCTGAACCTCTGCGTTGTTTCTTTTTGAATCTGATTTTCCAGCTCCAATTTTTATTACTTTCTTACGCTATCAAGGATTCGAAAGAAGAAAATTGACGATTTTGAATCTTCCATGCGCATATGTTCTGTTCCCCTCCCGGAATTGCAGATCTTGTTTTTCTTTTTGATCGGTAAAACCTTACCAAAATTTCAAATCATTTGCTAGTGTTTGGGATGTGATTACGTAAGCCTGATATTTCGATTTTTTTTCCCGATGGTTCCAGATCGGAATATGAGTTTATTTTTCTTGATTCCTTCATTGATATGTGGGAATCTAATATTCGTTTTGGTTGTGGTTTAGGTCCCAGTTGTTTGTCGGTATTGATTCCGTTGATTGATTAATAAGAATAAGAAAAGCTGTGTGGTGATGAGATGTCTGATTAGTTGTTACTGGCTACTAAATCAATTTTTGAGTTCTACCAGCTCGATGCTGAGGTTTAATAGGCTATGAATTATATCTTAAGTTCTTCTTAATTTAAAGTTTGATGTTTCTGATCTTTCGTGGATGGATTGAGGGGGTGATCAATTTCTTAATGTCTGTTCGATGGTAGCTGCGTGTTGATGAGAGTTGATAAACTGAAAATCTTGTCTTCTGCAGTGATCTTTTATTGATAAAGATTAAAGAGTAATAATGTCTGGAGGAAGTAGTAATAGCAGTTTGAGGAAAGCGCTGGGATCGATCAAGGATACTACTACCATTAGTTTGGCTAAAGTGAATAGTGGCTACAAGGTATTCACAATATGTTCAAGATTTCTGTAGATGTTGCATACTTGTATCACCATACACTGATACACGTCTGTATTCAAGTTTCTATATTGTTAGCCTTCATTGATTATCAAATTTGTTTAAAAAAATGTTCCCCTTCTTGTAGGAATTGGATGTTGCTATTGTCAGGGCTACAAATCATGTTGAGCGCCCTGCAAAAGAAAAACATATGCGAGGTTGGTGCTCCGTGACAGTGATACTAAAATTATGTTTCCTTCTCACACTCTGAGCCTTGGGCTTTAGGGAGGATTGGGTTTCACATTTGGAATTGTAAACTTGATTAAGGGTTACTTATTGCTTCTGTGCAGCCATATTTGCTGCAGTTTCAGCAGTGCAGCCTCGAGCTGATGTCGCATATTGCATACATGCTCTTGCGAGAAGGTTATCCAAGACACATAACTGGGCGGTATGGGGATAAAAACTTGGCCTTTATTGTCTGGTCTTTGCAAAGAATGTTCACAAATCATTTGAATAACGACATGCTAGGCTACTCTTTAATTTTTGACAAATCTATGCCATCCAATTTGATCACTTTTCAGTGTTTAAATATTTATCTGTCCAACCACTACACCCTGGCATTGTTTTTACTCGTATTTTAGCTCATTTGAGCTACAATTATGGTAATTATGGTTATAGTGAAGGTTTCAAAGTAAAAATGCTTGGTATTATATTGATTAATATCCAAGTTCATACTCACCCTGGGTCTTGTGCCTGATTGTGCCTGATTGTGGTGGGTTTGTGTGATTGTATTTGTATTGGTTCATGTTTACTGATACATACTTCTGCACAACACGGTACTTAAAATTTTGATTAAAGCCGCTCTTGAATAAATTTTAGGTTGCATTGAAAACATTAATTGTCATCCATCGAGCTTTGAGGGAGGTGGATCCTACATTCCAAGAAGAACTCATCAATTATGGAAGGAGCAGAAATCATATGCTCAACATGGCACATTTTAAGGATGATTCAAGTGCTAATGGTATTTCTTGATCTGGCAACAGATTCTAAGAATTCAGTATTAGTGTATGCTTTGGATGTAATTCCGAGTCATTTACTTGATCCTTTTCTATTACAGCATGGGATTACTCTGCCTGGGTTCGTTGCTATGCCTTGTATTTGGAGGAAAGGCTTGAATGTTTCCGTGTCTTGAAATACGATGTAGAGACAGAGCGCACTGTAAGAGCTTGTCTTCTCTTATATGTTATTCTAAGTTCTAACATCCATTTGCATATATATGTTCTGGTTAATTATCCATGTTCTTAGAGATAATAGTTGGCAAGATTAAGCTTCTCCCTTTGCAACATCCTTTTTTGCACTAGTAGCATTCAGTTTGCTATGCATAGCAGAGATCCATATTGTATAAATGTAGCTGTCTATCCTTAATAGAGAAATAATCCTTAGCTACTTCGGCGTTCAGCCTTATGTGGTGATTACAATCTGATTTCAGCTCCCAGCCATGAGCTACTTTCAAATTTTCATAGCTTGCATTTTTGTGTTTCAAAGTACTTTCCTGAAAATGCCTTCAAAAATCTTCGCTCTTATAGCATGAAACATAAACAAAGGATTTTCTGGTTTGCCTCAAACTAGTTGTCGGTGTACAATAATAAGCTCATTCATAAATTTCTGGATTTTTTTTCTCCTTCTGGTTTGAAAATATAGTAGTTGATGAGTTTTTTCAGAGCAATATCCCAACTCTTCAAAAAAAAATTCCAGCTAGTTATTATTATTTACTAGTTACTACAATTATTTTTTGTTATATAAATTTGTAGACTTTTGTGGCTCATAACCAGCTACTTAATCATGATAAAACAATAAATTTACTTGTAATGCAGAGAACGAAGGACCTGGACACTGTTGAATTGCTTGAGCAGTTACCTGCTTTGCAACAACTACTTTTCAAGGCTATTGGATGTCAGGTACCATGTAATGGCAAGCAATTATCTATAAAATTGGACGACACATGAGCTAAAATTTCTTATTTCTTATATAGCCTGAAGGAGCAGCGGTTCATAATTTTGTGATACAATTGGCTCTGTCCATGGTAAGTTAAAATGTCTACAACGATTTCAGCTATGTGTACCATCTTCTGTACTATTTGTGCTGATATGCTTTTTTCTGCTTTCTTCATCATATAATAGGTTGCATCAGAGAGCATGAAAGTTTACAATGCCATAAGTGACGGTACAGTTAATTTGGTTGACAAAGTAAGAATTCCTCATCTTCCTTCCATTACCCTTCAGATACAAGAAGGTGTTTCATTAAATCATAAGTTGATTATTGTAGTTCTTTGAGATGCAACGCCAAGACGCAATTAAGGCTTTTGATATATACCGGAGGGCTGGGCAACAGGTTTGTTTTGGGGCTGTTTCTTTTGTATAATTTTTCAATCTTTCGGTTTATTGCCTGTTTTATTAAAGTGGGTCCCGTACCCTTTCCTATTTTTCCGTGCTGAAGCTGCCTTTATGTTGCAGGCTGAGAGATTGTCAGAGTTCTATGAAGTGTGCAAAAACCTCGATGTTTGTCGTGGAGAGAGATTTATTAAGATTGAACAGGTTTCTACTTTCCATATTCTTTTGGTGCTCAGCAGAAGCATCTATTGCTTCTAGTTTGCTTGTTCTTTTACCATAGTTCTATCTATTTATTCTTCTTCCTTTTGTTGAAGCCTCCTGCATCATTTTTACAAGCCATGGAAGAATATGTACGGGATGCTCCTAGGGGATCAACATTTAAAACAGAACAGGTTTGTGAATGAATGTGACTTTCTTTCTTTTCTTTGCCTTATTTCTTTCAGTTTGTGGGGATGTAGGATGTGCCTTGTTGAGATCATTAGGAAGTTGAGGGATAGATTATGCAATGAATTCAACCAAGCAACCTTTTTTTGACATGATTATCAACTTTGGAACTCTGATACAATTTATTCTGGTGCATAAGGTGAAACGGGTGACCGATGAGGACACTCCAAAAGTTATATTAGCGATTGAAGACAAAAAGGATGTCGAGGCAAAGGAGGACCGCCCGCCGTCACCCCCTCTTGCAGAACCAGTCAAAGAAGAAAAAATTGTTGCTGAAACTCCTGATCTGCTGGTAAATTACTAAATCAACTATACTTCCGTAAACATGATTGACGTTTTTAGATTCCCTCTTGCCATTATTTTGCGCAAGACATTACAACAACAAAAAAAAGAGCAGCACCATAGGAAGTGGTCTCTGAACACAAGACTCATTCCTTGTATATGACATTTTTTTTCATCCTTCACGTGACAGAGTTTGGATGATCCTGCACCTGCAACAGTTATTTCAGATCTGGATGAGAAGAATGCTCTGGCTTTGGCAATTGTTCCTGTGGGTAAGTTTTTTATGAAATTCATGAAAATTTAAGCCAATCGATGACAAACCAACACTGAATTGCATGTCGTCTTCTGTGACAAGGAGAAAAGCACGCTAATTCCAAAATTGCCGTTCCATGTGCTTCGTCTTTTACCAAACATGAAGTTTGTTGCATAATCATAATTCTAACCGTGATCTGTTCTCTTATAGCTGACCCATTGTCCGCACCAGCTCCTACTAACCTGGAAAATGGGACAGCGGGATGGGAACTGGCACTTGTCACTGCACCAAGCTCAAATGAGACCACCACAACAACTAATAAGCTGGTAACACTTCACTCACATCTAGGACGTATTTGAGTTCATTCTCATCTTTACTTGTTCTCATTGAATGTGTTGCGGCTATAACAAGTGTTGACTTCTGACTGGTTGAGTTTAGAGTTGATTAGTTAATTTTTATAGCTTATCATTTCAAATATAATTTAAGAAATTGAAGCATCATTTTGCCACAAGAGTCATAAGGTGCACACTTGTATGTCTCACTGTGTATGCATTCTGTTTTCATTCACGCCCTTGTTACCATTGATATAAACATAGGGTTTGTTTGGTTGTCATGCAGTGTATAGAACTTGTGCATTATCGGGCATTAAAATTCAAAATGCATTTTTTTGATTCAATATGCATTAAGTTTTATGACCCAAAATTTAATTTTATTATATTATAATGCATGTATTATGCATCCTAACTTTTCTTAACGTTATATGGTATAATGCTAAGGCTGGAGGATTGGACATGCTAACATTGGATAGTCTATATGACGACGCCATAAGAAGAAGCAACCAGCCAGTGAGCTACAACCCTTGGGAGCCAACACCAATGGCCAACCCAATGATGCAACAACCGCTCCATGACCCGTTCTTTGCATCAAACGGGATTGCCGCTTCCCCGGGTATACAGATGGCAAACATGAACGCTCAGCAACAAGCTTTCATGCTACAACAGCAGCAGCAAATGATGATGATGGGTCAACAGCAGCAACCATTTCAACTACAACAACAACCTCAGGGGATGATGAACCCGTATGGAGCCAACCCGTATGGTCCCAACCCGTACGGATCAGGTATGCCTGTACAACAGCAGGCTTACAACCCTTATGCAGGGCATTTATAGAAAGTGAAAGGGGGAAACAGATGAAGGGTTCAGGATTTGGGAATGCTTTATTCTTGATTGTGTACCATAAAAGTCTTTGCTTGTGCAGTAGGTAGATAATGAGAAGATTTGTTGTTTAAAAAGATGAGAGGTGGGAGAGAAGCATTTTGATGGTAAATCTTAACTAATTCTTGCTATTGGGATGCTTTATTATTTTTTTTATATTCAGGAATAATGTTTTTCCATTTTCTTTTTTGGGGAAGGCAATATATATTATATAGTTATGTATAATTTTTGGCCAGACCTGCCAATTTATGATTGATTGTTAGATTTCTGGTTGTTTATGGATTAAATCTCTTATCTTGTAATATGGCTTTTACTTGCCCTCTCCCAGTCTCCCCTGTGCATTGTGAGCTTTGATGCTTAGACACTAAGATCCAAGTTCGGTGTTTGTGAAATGGGCTCCAGTAGAGTTGCTCTACCTAGAGTGGAAGATCAGGTCCATTCAATAAAACTCTAACCATTGTGATTTTAACCCTTTTTTGGAGGGTTTACTAATTGCTATTAGAGAATTGTAAGTAACTCCACTGTAACACCCATAATTTAAAAGCCAGCTAAGCGTTTGATGTCAAATATGTTGGTTATTCTCCATCACGGGCTATCCAACGCATGCCTCACACAGTTGTCCGAACAGTAACAGCGATCATAGAATATTGTTGTCCATGATTTTATTGTGTCCCAATTGTAGCCACAACTTTTGGAACAAACAAGGCCATTAATAATACACATAATTTAACATCAAACTATTGAATATTTAGGTAAGGTTATTTGCAGTTTGTGAGTGTTAATGCAATGTCCAGATGTTGACAAGCAATCACACTACACTACTTTGTTCATTAAATATTGTCATTTTGGGCTTTGATACAACTATTAAAGAATTCTGAAACATTACAAACTTTTTCTAAAATTTATGAAGTATTAATTATCCAAAGAGTTAATATGTGCATTTCCAATAACAAATCTGCCAACTCACTCGTAAAATCATTACTACAAAATATGTTCTTACAAGAATTGAAGTCTACAATGACAATCTTATGTTCGAGCAAATAATGACAATCTTGTTAAGAAATCCGTATCACAAAGAAACTTAGCACAAGAAAGCAAACATCTGTCGTCTTGAATTTCAAAGAACAAAATTTATATTCACTTTGCAAGTCAATCAAAAAGGAGAAAAACACAAGAGATGGACAGAAAAGGAACATATTACATACCCACAAGTTTACCCGATAAGTTTTTTCTCGAGTTTCCTTTGTCGGTCTTCATGCATCTCAGCACGAGGCACAAATAATTTAAGCATTTGAGGAACAAATTTGAACCATAAATAAAAGAGGGAACTGGCTTAATGAGATTCATCTGTGAATCTGCTTCCCATGTGTCTCTGGATAGTCACAATGGCAGTTCTATCCATTGCTTAAAGAATGGAAATCAAGTCCTGCAGAAACAAAGTGACCTTGTTGGATTCTACACCGGAGACCCCCTGTTGGTGCTTGCAAGAGTTGACATCCAGCCGCTGATTACCACCGGTGTTGAGCAACGGAGTCATGATCACCGAGCAAGAAAAAGAAAAATTTGTGCTCACACCAGCAGCGACTGTATGTCAATTCTTGATGATCATGACTACGCTGCTCAGAACCGGTGATAATCAGCAGCTGGATGTACGTAAGCACCAGCAGGGGGTCTCCGGTGTAGAGAATCTAATAATATCACTTTGTTTCCGTAGAATTTGCTTCTGAGTTCTGACACCTCTGCTATATGCATGAAGGCAACAACGGGCCATGGCAAACACACGCGAGCACAATGTATACAATGATCAAGAGAACAAGGATCACTACGAACCTGCAAATAGAAGTTTTCTTGAAAGTCAGATAATCATTATTGCTAACGTGCAAAATCACAGAAAATTCCTTTTGGGAAGTGTAGATCATTAATAAGCCGCTTGGTAAGATTGAGGGAATTAGAAAGGAAAGTGTGAAATACAATAGCTGGCATTTTCAATACATGAATAGCAAACCATGACTTCCTTTTTATTTCACTAATATTTCTGATTCACATCCCTCTCTTCCAAATAAGAATGAAAACAAGGGATCGCGTTATGATGTTCATTTCCCTTGCCATTAGGCTTAGCGTTTAATATAAACACGCTACTAAACTTATATGATTTTCATTCCCTTCTGCTTTCCTGTTATCATTGATCCACACTTGTTGAGGCAGAAAAAACTGTAAGGCAATGACAGTAACGAGAGTGGTAACCGAAAGGGCAGTTGAGGGTTGCAGTTTATGTAGATGAAAAATGATCTTCCTTCATGGCAATGCCCACAGTCAGTAAATGACCAAATAATATATATGTTCACATTATAGATAAAATCAATCCATCCCAATGAAATAGAGTCTCCATCCAACCCATTGAGAGTCTAAACTACCAAATGGATCCATTAGGAATCACATGAATTGAAAAAGAAGCTTGTATTCACGCAACTCAAAAATGAGGATGATTTTTGTGCAGATTAGGAAATAAGCTATATAAGCTGAGAGTTGTCACTTACATAAGCCTGCAATTTCTCCACCACACAGTGGTTCTGAAACGACGAGCTTGCCTTTTGAAGCGGAAAGTGTTTACTTGCAATGTAGATGTTTTATCAACAAGCAGCTCCAAGCGCTCTCCCCTATCCAGAACTTTATCGATGTTGTCAATCATGACATTTCGTACCTATTATCATTTCAAGACGTCACAAACAACCAATATTAGAAAAATAACATCTCTTTCTTGACCTGAGCAACTACGCTTGAAATATAGCACAAGAGTTATATTATGTGAAACAAATGGTGCATTCCACAAGAACTTTGTCAGTTTGTAAACATTGATTACAATCTTGTGACCACTGAAAAACGATTTTACTTTTTTAACACACTTGTGAATCAGATTCCTGAAAGTGGATTGTGAAACCCAAAGGCAAGTCAGGTTCATTGCTGAGACCACATGAGTTCCAGTGAAAAATTGTAAGGTGTATACATATATAACTGATGACTCTGGCAACTAAATTGCAATACTAGGCTGTGAAAAACAACATTGACAAATAGGCTTACCTGGTTCATTTCGCCTTTTATTCGGTTTATCCTATCTGCATTAGGATCATTGGAGTAATAATCCATCTGCTGGCTCAAAACTCTTGAGAATTCATCATTCATTCCATATGCAGGAGCAGTAATAATGCTGCGGCCATAAGTTTTCACAAATCTTTGATGTATATCTTCAAGGAAAGCAAAGGGAATTCTACCTGCACAAAGGAGGATGAACATTGTAACAGGATACATTTATTAAACTTAAATAATTAGGAAGGCATAGTTTAACACTTAAAAACACAAATTGTGAAGGTGTTTAGAAGGCAATATTGAGCATAAGGTCCACACTTGAAGCCTAAAGTACTGTAGAGGGACATATTATGACACTGATAAAAATGAATTGAGTCAACAAGACCAACTACTCTAAGAGTAACGCTCAAGTAAATTTCCTCTCGAAGATCAGAGAATCAGCACTAATTTACAAACAAATAGTCAGTCACACTTTAAATCAGAAAAGGAATATGTTAAGCATCGATTTACCAAAAACCCAGCATTTCGCTACCAAAGTAACCCCCAACTCGACAAAAGAGAACAATCCAACAAAATCCAAACATGAGAAGAATGAACAGAAACTCCCTCCCTCCTTTCCACACAAATTGGAGAGAATTCCAATCAATTAGCTGATAAGGCTGATCCAAACAATTACGCAATCGACCACAAGAAAAACAGGGATAACAATCCAAATTAAATAACCAGTCGATCAAAAGTTCGAGACTGAGAGAAAGAAGAGAAGAATTTACGTCCGACGCTATCCTCCGCCATACAGAGAACAGTGAGTCCATCGGTGCGCTTGACATGGAAAATATAGCGATCCTGTGAGTAGGAGACGTTCGTATCGGCTGTATCGGGGATCTTCTCCAGGATCTGCCTGGCTATGGCACTAGCGTTGGTCGCCGTCGCCGTGAACTCAGCCAACACCACCGATCCCCTCGCAACCAGCGCATAAAGGATCGCCATGGCAAGCGCGTGCTGTCTCACGCTCCCTCCTCAATGGCAGATCTCGCCGAGAATGGAGCTCCGGCGAACCCCTAAGAAGGCCGGCGGGGAAGAAAGGGAGGGAGATAAGGAATGGCCGGTGGGGTGGGAGTTTTGTACAAGCGCTTGTTTGTTTGATTTGTATTTCCAACTTTTCAGCAGCGCAACAGCCTGTTAAAGTCATAATAAGGTCAACATGAAGTTTCCATCCAAATTTAAACTAAAATCATGTATTCATGTCGGCCAAACTATTTGTTTTCCGTTACATTATGCTGTCAAAGTTGGGTTTAAACCGGTTCGAATTCGGTAGAGTTGCAAAAAATACTCTATGGGTGAAGTTTTGGTAATTTGGTGAACCCTAGGAAAAATAATTAAAACGAAAAAAAATCATAATTAGATTTGGTGAGAGGTAAATCTAATCTCAATCATTGATATCATATCATAACTATAACCTAAAGCGGTTATACAACACATGTCACTTTTAGATTGGAACACATCATCCTTTTTAAAAAATTAATCTTTTATTTTTGGATATGATAAATTCTTATTCATATTTTTAGAATATAGGATAGAAAATCCTAATATTAAACAATCTTTTATTTTTGGATATGATAATAAATATATTTGAAAATATTTTATTATTAAAATTTTATTTTAAGAAAATACGTACAAGGTACGGGAATACATACTAGTTTTATTTAACGATTGAGATCTCTCCAACTCTACCTATAGAGTTTTTTTGCAACTCTACTAGAATTTACTCAAAATATTTTTAATTGTCAATTTACTCAAAATATGATTTTTAAATTAATGTTTCTTTTCAAGTCATTTCCTCGAGTGGTTTTAATGACAACTTATTCGAAAACTTCCCAACAGTTCAACTCCAATGTTGCTCTCACCAATTTTACGACGAATTTATATTGCAGCCGACTAATTTGCAGCACTTCAAACCGACTTGCTTCCGACGATTAATAGTAAGTTTTCAAACCATTTTCTTGGCCTTTAACCTCGACGTCTTTCCAGCATTTGAACTCATACGTCTATTCACATCTTTCCCTTGCAAACAAAGGAGTTCGCGATTTTTATCGGCGCTTTTTATAGATAATTTTGTTAGCATTTGTTTTTAGTGTTGGGTAGATGTTCTTTTTTGTTAGTAGAGTTGTTCATCATATCCTCAACATACACTTTGATAAAATTATCAATTGTGGATTTGTTTGTACATTTCTTTTTGTTCACTATATATTATGTAGTTGTTGATTAGGTCATTGTACTTGTTTATTCCACTATCTCAATCACACACGCACTTGTATTTCGATTGGTTCATAATATATACTTGTTCATTAATTATTATATAGTTGTTCATTAGGTCGTTGTACTTGTTATGCTGTTCATGACACTCTATCAATACTGATCCCCACTTGCATGTTGATTTATTCCCGATGTCTTTCTTTTTGTTCATTATCTATTATATGATTGTTCATTAGACCGTATGATACCTTACATATAGATATTGTTTAGGATCCATATTTATGTTCGCTTTGCTTGGTTTTAGTCTAGTTTAGGTTAGTTCTTAGGTGTTCTAGGATATTCGGGTAGTTGAGCTTGTTTTGTTTGGTTTTGCAGATCCTTAGGTAAACAAGAGTGGACGGGACGAAGCTTAGCAGACTATGGTGGAGTTTGATGAAGCTTAGAGTGGTGTAAGTGCAGATTGGAAGAGCTAAGACCCAAGAGCTTGTGAGATAAGAACACTTAAATTCGAGCTAGACATTGGAGTTGTTGGTTTGACACCTCTATCTTGTAAGGCTTCGTTTGGGATCTATTGTTGTCTGGTGAAGTTGGTTTTGGTATCATTGGAAAGCTAATTCAAAGAGATACAATTCACGTTTTTACTCCGAGTCCAAATTCCAACACGAAGGGGTCAAAATAGCATTTGAAGTGTGACTTGAGTGCTGTCTCAAAGATCAAGACGCAGGCTCAAGGGAAGATGGCGCGGCCACACACTCATGGACAAGTCCGCGCTGTGCTGTTCTCCGCGAACGAGTTGGGTCGATTGAGTGGGCTTCGAGATGGGCCTTTATTATGTAATTTCCGACGAGTTTTATGTAACTTTAGGATATTATGTCTTTGAATGCTTTGTGGTATTTAAGCTTTAGTTTGACTTTTTTTGGGAATTCTAATTACAATTCCCCCTCGGCTCGGAGAACTTTCGCTAGAATCAGGAGCTTTATAGCCTTTCTAGAGTCAAGTAAGGCAGAGCTTCTAGGGTTCTATTCTAGAGAGCTTTTCTCAAGAAAAGACCTTTGAACCTTATTGTAAGTTTTCTTAATTTGATTATGAGTTGCTAAATCTTTTGTGTTTGACTACTTAATTGAAGTTGTGATTTGCATGAGTTGTGAGGTTTGATTGATTCTCAACAAACTAGAGTAGTTTTTATTCCCTATGCTTAATTGAATCAAAGTTTATAGCTAGGGTTTTGTTAGATTTATCACCTAATAGAATTTATAGGTTAATTTACAACTAATCTGATTAATTCCCGATTGGGATTAGTTAGATAAAGTAGAATCTATAATTGTCTAGACTCGGTTGGGCTATTCAGTTGTAGAAGAGAATAAATTCACATGTCACTTAGATGTTTGGTTGCTCTAAGTGCTTGTTTCTATCGATACTTGAATCTTTATGTTGTTGTCTAGTTGAATCTAGAAGGTCTTCTAGGTTGTTAGATGATTAGGGTTGTTAGACTGGTAGTTCTATCAACGAGACCTGAAGTTTGGATCATAATCCATGATAGATTATTCAAGTGAAGTGAGAATCAAGAGAATCAATGACTGACAAAGCAATATCATGATGGATTTAACTAGTTGAACACGCTTTTCTCATATTGTTACAAACATCTTTTAGCTCGTCTTCCTCATCCTTAAGTACCTGAGTCACTCATAAAAAGATCTATCCCGACTACCCTAACTAACCTAAAAGAAAGTCAAAAGAAAGCTAGCAAAAAGATCTAACTAACTAAGGCGGGTTGCCTCCCGTAAGCGCTACTTTTAATGTCGATAGCTTGACGTGACTTACCTTGGCTTAATCCGAAGAAGTCAAAGCCCAACTGGCTCTAATTTCCTCGTCCAGTTCAGCTCTTGCATAATAATTCTTCAATCGATGGCCATTGACTTTGAAGGTGGCTCCACTATTATCCACTAGATCCACTGCTCCATGGGGGTATATGTGGTGAACCACGAATGGCCCACTCCATCTTGATCTCAAATTTTCTGGAAATAAGCGGAGTCTAGAGTTAAAGAGAACTACCTTGTCGCCTATCTCGTAGGTCTTTGGCACGGGTTTCTTGTCACGCCATCTCTTGGTTAGCTCTTATAAATTTCGACCGCTTGTTGGGGGATGATAGGGCGTTGCCACCTTATGAGATACCCCATACTTAGCTAAAAGAGCTCCAAAGCTCCTCTCAATGAAATGTGATCCTCCATCACTAATCTTCTTCTTGGCTTGCGAAGACAAGCCCGCGAGAATCTCGCTTCCGATACTCTCCAGAGAAAGGGTCATTAACGAAGCAGGGTGTGTCGTTACTGACCCAAGTGGGTTAGTAGCAACCTCGAGAACGTGCTCTACAACCTCGTTAACGGACTTGTGATCGAATCCAACATCCATCCTCAAAGAAGGTGTCGTTACCGATGCAGAGGGGTCGGTAGGGACCTCGGTAACGCTCTCTGCAACCTTGTTCAGCATGAGGTGATCATTCGGGCGGGTATAGAGCATCTTGACCTCCGTGTCCTTGGTCTCCTCCAGGGTAGGATTGAAACGGAACTCAACCACCTCATCCCCAATCGCAAAGGTTAGGAGTCCCTTCCTAACATCGATTTTCGCACTAGTTGTGGCTAGGAATGGCCTACCAAGAATGACAAACACCATTGGATCCTCCGGCATCTCCATGACAATGAAGTCATTGGGGACAAAGAACTTGCCCACTTGGACAGGAAAATCATCAACAACTCCAGTTGCCTTTACACAAGATCCATCCGCCATATAAAGATTCATGTTCACTAGAGCCAACAGTCCCATATTGGTTTTAGACCAAATGGAAAGAGGTAGAAGACTCATGCTGACACCTAGATCCCAAAGATCTTTGAAACGATAAGCACCAATACCAATAGTGATATCGAACTTACCTGGATCGCCAAGCTTCTCAGGGAGCTCCAAAGAACGAACCTCATCAGTCAACTCCGACATTGACCTCTTCCTAGATAAGATCTTCTTCAAAAATTTAGTATAAGCATGCATTTCGTTTAGGGCCTTAGCGAAAGGAATAGTAATGTTTAAGCCCTGAAGCACCTTCACAAAGCGCCTAAACTTTCCTTCAGTGGAGTCTTTGGCTTTCTTAGAAGGGAAAGGAAGAGTCTTTGTCAGACTCGGAGCCAAAAAGGGCCCGAATCGTGACTCAACTGACTCGAGAAGAGGTTCTGTCGGGTCAGGAATAGGGTCGCTAACGACCCTGAGGGGGTCATTGGAGACCTCGTTAGCGGGGGTAGAAACGAGTCGAGAAGACTTACCTGGGAGGGGAGTATCGTTAACGACCGTCGGGAGATCGGTAACGGCCTTTGGGGCGTCGGTAACGTCCTTGTAAGGGTCGGTAATGACGTCGATAGGACCGTGTTCGTCTTCTCCTTGCTCCGTTTTGTTGGGCATTGCTCGATCAGGCACCTTCTTTCCACTTCTCAAGTGTATAGCTTCTATTTGGACCCTAGGGTTTTCATCGAGGCGGCCCGGTAATTGCCATTGGGGTCTTGGAATTTGTGCAGCGAGATTGCCAAGTTGGGAATTAACACTCTTCTTCCATGTTTCAAGTTCACCCAACTTTGCTTGAACACCTTTCATCTGGGTATTGAGATCAGCCCGGACTCCATTAATCCCCTCGTGGAGGCCGTGTACCCTTGATGGTGGCTCTTGATAGCCGGGAGGTCGATAAGGAGGAACCCTTTCCTCTTGTGGAGGAGGTTAGCTTCCTTGGCCTTTTGCGTAATTGCCACAGGTGGGCTGCACTTTGTTCCTCCCTGCATAAGCATCATTTTGGTTCCTATAGGGACCTCTCATGTAATTTGCTTCTTCATATGCCTCAGCGGCATGAACATGTTGCAAGTTAGTGCAGGCACAAGTAGTATGGGCTTGAGACCCACATTCTTGACAAGGATGAGAAGATTTGACGAAATTTACATGCTTTTTCAGCCGATTGATCTCATCCCGCATGAACTGGAATTTGACATCCGAATCCACCTCAACCGATTGTGGTTCATAGAGCTTTCTTCCTTGTGGCTTTGCTTGGGTACTATACATGGCATCATAGTTAGTCATCTTATCTAAGAATGCCCATGCCTCATCAAGATCCATCTCAATAAACCCACAATCAGTATGTAGGTTTATGCGGTCCTTTGTTGTAGCGTTGATACCCTAGAAGAAGATCTCTTGGAGCACATGAGGTGGTTGCCCATGAGTGGGGCGCTGTCGCAGAAGCTCCTTGAATCTCTCCCATGTCTCCACAAAAGTCTCACCGGGCAACTGGTGATAAGAAGTAATGTGCTTCCTTAGCTCCATTGTCTTTGCAGGTGGAAAGAACTTAGTCATGAACAAGTCATGAAGAGTTCTCCATGTAGTGACAGATCTCGGAGGCAAGCTCTCAACCCAACTCAACGCTTGTCCTGCAAGGGACCACTTAAAAGCTTTAAAGAGCACATATTCTAGTGACACATGATCAGCAACAATAGTATCACATAAATCAATAAAGTTTTTAACATGCTCCATAGGACATTCAGTGGGTTTCCCCTCAAATTGAGACCGCTTTATTAAGGATATAAACTGAGATTTGATCTCAAAGGCTCGATCAATCTCAGGGAGTACTATCGCTGATTCATGTACCCTCAGTTCCGGGTGCATGTATTGCTTTGCATTCCTTGGGATAACATTCAGTTGCTCCTGAAGACGGGTAGTGAACTCTCTCTCTTGCCGCGTAGCAACGGCTTCAACATCTCTAGCCCTTACGACTTCAACGGTGTTTCACTCCATCTCTTCCATCTGCATGCGGAGGTTCATCAATTGTCTCACAAGTTCCTCATTTCCAGCCATTGCTAATTCTCTCGTAACCTACGGTGAAAAGATTGCTCAGGCTCAAGATCAATTGGAGAATCAAAGATTAGTCGACATCCTCCTGTTGGCATACGCTGAAAGCACAAACAAAAACAAAAAGACAAATCAAAACACAAAACGGTTCTACCGACAAGGTCGGTACCAAACCTAAGGGGGTCGGTAACGACTCGACAATATTCCCGAAAACCCTAAAAAGAACGAAACTTGGCACTATTGACATCTCCACGGCAACGACGCCAATTTGTTGTGAGGGTTTCTTGATCAACCAAACAAGCAAATAAATTTATAGATCAAGACTCTGCTGAGTATAGCGAACTCAAGTTCATCCACGGGAGAGAGTCAGTTCCAAAATTTCGTTAACTTAGGGCAAACAAGAGAAAAAGATTGGATTGTTATCAAGAGGAGAAAGGCTTCTAAGGGTTAAGGCTTCTAAGATCATGCTTTTATCACATAAAGATGTCAACTTTCGTCAACCATGCAAGCAAACCAATTAACTTTCGTTAAATCAATAAACTTTTCTATCTATCTCAAACTTTAATTAGGATTTATCAACTTTCGTTTCAAAAACCTAATCAACTATTCCAATTCACAGTTATCTCTTTCAATTCAAATTGTAAACGAGAATTTCCTTATCTTTCAATCAAGGATTTAAGCACAAGAGATAGATTATGGATAAAAACATTCAAATCATGATCATAGGCAAGCACACACAACCATTGTTGGGATAACCCCAACCTTAGAAAAGAGAAAACTACTCACACGTGGTCATTAAAAACAACTAAATTGAATTAAAAGAAAACTTACACGTTCCAAAACAATCGTTCTTTCCCAAACAATTCAAACGTGGGTGCAAAAACTCCAAACGAACATCTTTCTCAAACTTGCCTCCTTCGAAAACTAAAGCTAAACACACCCCTCAAGGAAATAAAATCTATCAAGATATATCTCCAAAAGAAACTATCTAAAAACAAAAGATACGGGATATTATCATTAAATACTCGTCGACTCAGTTTGACCGCTACCGACACGGAGACCCTCGGTCCCAACCCCCGTCAAGGTCAGTAGGGTTTCCTAGATTCTCCTTTGTTTCTTCCTCGCAGTTAAGGCCTCGTTAACGACCCTCTTCGCCTCGTTAACGACCCATCAGGCTTGGTAGACCCCTTGTAACTGAGGCATCTCCCTCGTTATGGTCATTGTTAACACTTTTTTTCTCTCAATTCTTCCTCTAATCGACTCTTTTGGGTCGGTAACGAGCCTCCAGTCTTCACATAGGGTCGAACACGCTCATCCTTAATTCTTTTCACCTCGGTTCGCCTCCATTCCTTTCATGTTTCTCCTTAGCTTTCCTCCACTCCTCGTAATGCTCCAAAACAGCTCCAAAAACCTACAAAACACCACCAAAGCTTATATAGACTCCATATCTTAAACAAATACGAAAACCTACACAAACGACTCCAAACAAAACACAAAAGTAAAGAAAATGACTCAAAAATACTCAACTAAACCCTAAAAAATACGACTAAAAAGGCGGACATCATATTTAAGCTTTAGTTTTACTTTTTGTTGGGAATTCTAATTACAATTTGGAGGCTAGGGTTCTATTCTAGAGAGCTTTTCTCAAGAAAAGACCTTTGAACCTTATTGAAAGTTTTCTTAATTTGATTATGAGTTACTAAATCTTTTGTGTTTGACTAGTTAATTGAAGTTGTGATTTGCATGAGTTGTGAGGTTTGATTGATTCTCAACAAACTAGAGTAGTTTTTATTCCCTATGCTTAATTGAATAAAAGTTTATCTAGGGTTTTGTTAGATTGATCACCTAATAGAATTTCTAGGTTAATTTACAACTAATCTGATTAATTCCCGGTTGGGATTAGTTAGATAAAGTAGAATCTATAATTGTCTAGACCCAGTCGGGCTATTCAGTTGTAGAAGGGAATAAATTCACATGTCACTTAGATGTCTGGTTGCTCTAAGTGCTTGTTTCTATCGATACTTGAATCTTTATACTATTGTCTAGTTGAATCTAGAAGGTCTTCTATGTTGTTAGATGATTAGGGTTGTTAGACTGGCAGTTCTATCATCTAGACCTGAAGTTTGGATCATAATCTAAAATAGATTATTCAAGTGAAGTGAGAATCAATGATTGACAAAGCAATATCATGATGGATTTAACTAGTTGAACACACTTTTCTCATATTGTTACAAACATCTTTGCATTCATACTTAGATTTAATTTGCATCTTATAGTTAGATAATCATTCAACAACCCCCCATATTTACTTTATTTGGCACACAAGTAAGAACACAAGTACACGAGTACTTGTGGCATCGACCCTTACTTACCATTCTACTAAGTTTGGTTAAGTCAGGATTCTTTGATAGGTATAACGAATGAAAAATACCTCATCAAATTTGGCGCTGTTGCAGGGGATTCGTCGCTATTTGTGTGTTTATTTGTGTGCTAGTTTTGGTGTTGTGAAGCTATCTTACGGTTCATAACACCCGTGCTACTAATCCATGGCTTTGTTTGAATGTAGACAGTTGTAAAATGAACATTCCATCGGCCCTCCGGATTTGATGAGGACCCTCCGGTGTTTGAATCTTCATTTGATGAATTCATAACTATTACAGTAAAAAAGAAAGAAATATGTTGCAAAGAAGAAATGTGTTGCATGTTAGTAAGAGAAGAAATAAGTTATATATATAGGAGAAGAAATGTACTTGAAAAGGTAGGACACTTTTACTTGTTTGGATTTATTAATACTTACAAAAAGGTAGGACAATTAATACATATGTATCTAAAAACACACATATATATGCATATGCATATTAAAGATCTTTATTATGGAGTGGTCCACTGGTCCCTCCTCACAAAATGAACTATATCTGAGCTATCAAATGTTGTAGTTGATCCCTTCATATTTTTTTTTGGTAGAAAGATTCCTTCATATTTGGTATACCTATTAGATTCAAAATATCAAAGCTTATTATTCATCATGCTTTCGACAAAAAAAAAGATGATTCATCATGCATACATCAAGAATAGCCGTGGGATTACAAGGATAGGGTACGCAAGGGTGGTTTAGGAAGCATCTTGCATTGGGTTCCACCTCACATACGTATATGTCTGAAGAGAATTCTGAAAAGGGGTGATTTGATTTCTCTCTCCTTTTCTTTTTTAGTCCACAACCTAAAATGCTCTTAACACACTTCGTATTCCACTTAACCACCGATTTATGCCTATTTATTTTTAACCACCCATAAAAAATATTTTGTTAGCCAAAAGCCACTCATGACACTATTCTGTCAAAAAAATCCATTAAAAGTGTACATTTACAATTTTACCCTCAAATTTAGATATGAAATACCAAAATTGTCATTATCTTCCTTCTTACAACAATCATTAAGTTCAAATTTTTTCTCTCTCCTCCCTCTCTTTTTTTTCTTTATGTTCTCTCTTTTTTTTTCGTTTTTGTAGATTCTTAATGAGATAGAAACAAGATCTCACACATTTATATAAGACTTCATTCGAAATCGACAAATTTTTTAAAAAAATCTCACTTTTCCTCTTGAAATATCCTTTACTATAAATTTTACCCTGAAATAATTATTAATTAATTTTTGGCTCAAAATTTTTTAAAATATAATAAACTTAATTAGAAAATAAATATTACTTTTAAAAATTCACTATATGTCATGTCAATATGCTATGAATATGCTACTAATATTATATGAATGAAGAATGACATATGCACTTTGGTCGGGTATGTTACAGTTTCTCTTGACGGCATGCAGATTCTTGCTACTTTAAGTAAGATCTATGCGCAAATATGCAACAAACACATAAGATACAATGATACCTATATGCAAATCGACATTCAAAACAGTTAAATAGGTGGCTCTTGCAAGCTAGTAAGACTTAAAGGTGAGAAATTCACAAACAACTTATGTAACTCATGGGCCTACATGCATTTAAATAGTGAAATTGAACATATGGGCTGGCCCTTGTAACTATGGAATTGTTGGAGTACATATGTATTAATTGTCACATTCAAATAACTAATATTTCATTTGATGGGCTTACAAGTCAGCTACAACCATCTATACAGAAAAAGTACATGTTACATCCAAAAATTCACATGTAAGTAACTACTCCCACATGTGGATTGATACACTTAGACTTGGTGTGAGAATTTTTCTTACACTAGGTGAAAAGTATTAAAATTATAATAAAGATTTACTACATTGAATGAAGATAAAGTAGATTCAATCAATGAGACCCTTTTCCAAATTTTCAATTCCCCATTCGAATTTGAAAATTGAAAGTTGTACTAAATAACAACAAAAACAATAACGATAGTTACCCAGTTGAACTTCCCTTACGTGAAATCTGGGGGGTCAAGAAGGGTGCACCCTTGGCTTAACGTAAAGGGAGAGCGACCAAAAGACCCGACGAGACCACATAACACATATAGAAAACAGGGCAACCAAAAGGCAAAGACGAGGCAAAAACAAAAACCGAAATGAAAATAAAACATAAAAACAAACAATAGCGACTAAGCCTCAAGGTCCTCCCGAGTGACGAGCCTATTTACTATTTGGTTACTTTAAAATAAGGACGCACATTTTGTTTTTGTGAAACAAGGATGCAAATTATATTTGGGGAAATAAGGATATGCACATTTGAATTTAAAAAAAAAATGCATCATTCATAGCATATTAGAACAACGTACTAGCAAACTTAGAATAATTATTATCCACTAAACATAGCATATCACAAATTTAGAATAATTATTATCCACTAAACATAGCACAACACAAACTTACAATAATAGTATCCGTTACAGCATTCGCCATTAAACATAGCATAACACAAATTCACATTAATTATATCTGCTACAACCTCCATCACTAAATATAGCATAGCACAATAATTAAGATCTAAACATAGCATGGCACAATAATTAAGATACTAGCAAACTTAATATAATTATTTTTGTTACAACAAAAACCGCTAGTCTAATAAAACATGAGAAGACCTGAGAGAAATATAACATAAGGTAATGCTACTGCATCAACATATATATGATCTGCCCTTAGAAGACATGCCTCCTATTCAAATAGGTGCTCTTTAGGTTCTTATTGGGGTTTGGTGGTTTTTTTTTTCATTTGCAGATGAAGATTAGAAGGATTGTGTGATATGTTTCCAACCCCTATTCAAAACATGTACGTAAACAGTTTGTGGTTTAACTTTTAAGATTTAATACATAGATCTATATAATTTTTCGTTCTTTATTTTGCCATGATTTTTGGTATTGATCTCAGATTTCGTCTTTGAATGAATTTAGGTTTGGAATGCCCCAAACCTAGTGACTGCTCCAGAACAATAAGTATGTATTTGCTTGATACTCAAGTGTAAATATAATAGAATGTTAAGTAAATGTATCATAAATGCAATCTTTCTATGCCTAACGTTGTTACTTTTTTCACAAGCCAAATGTCATCATATTTTCCATACTCATTGCATCGAGAAATGGGTTTTGCAAAATGACGAAAATGCGGAACTTGTGCATGATATATACATGCCCTTGTGGTACGTATGTGATGAACTATTTCTTGATTTCCTTGATTTATTTATTGCTTGATTTCCTTAATTTATGTATATTACTACTCAGCTGAACTCCTTTATTTCTATTTGAACACACACACACACACACAAAATGAACAATTGATTTACCTTTAATAGTTACGAAGTTAATTGATTTCGTCGCCCAGAATTGATTCAGATTTGATGAGGACCCTCCGGTGCTTGACCCTTCATTGGATGAATTCATAACTATTACAAAGAAAGAAATATGTTGCAAAGAAGAAATGTGTTGCATTTTAGTAAGAGAAGAAATAAGTTATATATATAGGAGAAGAAATGCGCTTGAAAAGACAAATAGGCACCGAACACTCCAACATAACATTAAGTAGTAGCTTAAAAAAGGAATAGGGCCTCACCTTTTAAACAAGAGATTTTTGCATATAACTACCTCTTATTTCTACCACTTTTAATTTAAGCACCTTTTATTTTAAAAGTTGCAAAAAACCACCCTTTATCATGATTTTGTTAGGAAATAGCCTCTTTCTCCACTTTTCCATCCAACAAATCTATGCATCAAATACAAAGATTTTAAGAACAATCCATGTTTTTCTAACAGTTTAAATCACAAATAACAATAAGGAAGTTTTATTGAAAAATGACAACAAACACCTCCTTTATAGAATACAACCCAAATTAGCACATCCATTAAAGAATAATGAATGCAAATCAACAACAACTCAGTTTATTGATGTTAAACAAAATAGAAGGCTTGATTAGCACATACTCTAGATGGGTTCAATCTTTCATCCGTGTATTGCCCACCTTCTATCTTTTTCTTCTTATAAACTAAAAATCACCCAATCAACCACCCTTCATAAAAATCAAACAATCATGAAGATTAGATAACCAAAGGAAGAGTATGTACAGACTATGTAAAAAAGACGCAACTTCTTAAGACAAATGGGAAGAATGAAAAAAAACAGTATTCAGAAATATTTTTACCCAATTAAAAACCATACATGATGAATTGATTAACATCCAAAGTCGTTGCACGGGGACGCCACATCAGCTTGGATGTGTTTGATAAAACATTATTTTTAGTTGGGGTGTCTAATAAAGCATTTACAAGTAGATGTGTTAGTTTGAAAAACATTTATATACATGTGTCTCCGTATATATTCGGACCAACATGATTTATGTTAATTTGAATTAAGGAGTGGTGATAGAATTTCATTCAAACTTTTATTAATGATAGGAATTTGTTAGTAAGCTTTACTAAAGTTTCTCATTGTTTAGTTATTTAATTGATTAGTGGGTTAGCACATTTCTAGAAACTAAGGGGTTTAGATGTTTATAAGAGGGTTTTATCAGATAGTTTTAGAGTATTTAACGGGTAGTACACTTGTACTTGTTTAGATTTATTAAAAGTGAAAAAAGCGAAAAAAGTGAAAAAAGTGAAAAAAGTGAAAAAAGTGAAAAAAGTGAAAAAAGTGAAAAAAGTGAAAAAAGTGAAAAAAGTGAAAAAAGTGAAAAAAGTGAAAAAAGTGAAAAAAGTGAAAAAAGTGAAAAAAAGTGAAAAAAAGTGAAAAAAAGTGAAAAAAAGTGAAAAAAAGTGAAAAGAGTAAAGTAGAGTTCAAAACAAAAGTCCGAACCCAATAAAGAATTTATTTACACGCGGTGTAAGGTAGATTTGTCTTTTTCTTGATGTACTTGCAACCACATCATTGATGAGGACCCTCCGATGCTTGATCCTTCATTGGATGAATTTATAACTATTACAGTAAAAAAGAAAGAAATATGTTGCAAAGAAGAAATGCGTTGCATGTTAGTAAGAGAATAAATAAATTATATATATAGGAGACGAAATGTACTTGAAAATACAAATAGGCACCGACCGAACACTCCAACATAACATTAAGTAGGAGCTTAAAAGAAGAATAGTGCCTCACCTTTTAAACAAAAGATTTTTGCATATAACTACTTCTTATTTCTACCACTTTTAATTTAAACACCTTTTATTTTATAAGTTGTAAAAAACCACCATTTATCATGATTTTATTAGGAAATAGCAACCTTCTCCACCTTTTCATCCAACAAATCTATGCATCAAATATAAAGATTTTAAGAACAATCCATGTTTTTCGAAAATTTTAAATCACAAATATCAATTAGGAAGTTTTATTGGAAAATGACAACAAACACCTCCCTTAAAGAATACAACCCAAATTAGCAGATCCATTAAAGAATAATGAATGCAAATCAACAACAACTCACTTTATTGATGTTAAACAAAATAAAAGGCTTGATTAGCAAATACTCTAGATGGGTTCAATCTCTCATCCGTGTATTGCCCACCTTCTATCTTTGTCTTCATATAAACTAAAAATCACCCAATCAACCACCCTTCATAAAAATCGAACCAGCATGAAGATTAGATGTCCAAGGGATGTGTATGTATAGACTATGTAAAAAAGACGCAAATTCTTAAGACAAATGGGAAGAATGAAAAAAATAGTATTCGAAAACATTTTTACCCAATTAAAAACCATACATCATGAATTGATTAACATCCAAATTCGTTGCACGGGGATGCCACGTCAGCATGGATGTGTTTGATAAAACATTATTTTTAGTTGGGGTGTCTAATAAAGCATTTACAAGTAGATGTGTCAGTTTGAAAAAAAATTATACACATGTGTCTCCGTATATATTCGGACAAACATGATTTATATTAATTTGAATTAAGGGGTGGTGATAGAATTTTATTCAAACTTTTATTAATGATAGGAATTTGTTAATTAGTAAGCATTACTGAAGTTTCTCATTGTTTAGTTATTTAATTGATTAGTGGGTTAGCACATTTCTAGAAACGAAGGGGTTTAGACGTTTATAAGAGGGTCTTGTTAGATGGTTTTTGTGTATTTAACGGGTTGTACACTTGTGCTTGTTTAGATTTATTAATACTTACAAAAGTGAGAAAAGTGAAAAAAGTGTAAGAAAGTGAAAAGTGTAAAGTAGATGTCAAAAGAAAAATCCGAACACAATAGAAAATGTATTTACATGCGGTGTAATTGTAGGTTTGTCTTTTTCTTGATGTACTTGCAACCATCTTTGATGAGGACCCTTCGATGCTTGACCCTTCATTGGGTGAATTCATAACTATTATAGTAAAAAGGAAAGAAATATGTTACAAAGAAGAAATGTTTTGCATGTTAGTAAGAGAAGAAATAAATTATATATATAGGAGAAGAAATGTACTCGAAAATACAAATAGGCACCGAACACTTCAACATAACATTAAGTAGGAGCTTAAAAGAAGAATAGGACCTCACCTTTTAAACAAGAGATTTTTGCATATAACTACTTCTTATTTCTACCACTCCAACATAACATACAATTATTTCAAAAGTACAATTATTGGATAATCGCCGTTTCCGTTTTGATAATCCTCTAGAATTTTCCGGAATTGTACGAAATCGAACATACAATTATTTCAAAAGTGAAAAAAAGTGAAATGAGTAAAGTAGACTTCAAAACAAAATTCTGAACCCAATATAAAATGTATTTACATGCGGTGTAATAGTAGGTTTGTCTTTTTCTTGATGTACTTGCAACCATCTTTGCAGAAAAACTGCATGGTACACACGAACACTCACATTCAAATAACTGATATTTCATTTGATGGGCTTACAAGTTACAATCATCTATGTAGAAAAGGTACATGGTACATCCGAAAATTCACATGTAAGTACTACTCCCACATGGGATTGAAATACTTACACTTGGTGTGAGAAATTTTCTTACACTATGTGAAAAGTATAATATTATAATAAAGATTTACTGCATTGAATAAAGATAAAGTAGATTCAATGAGACCCTTTTCCAAATTTTCAACTTCCCATTTGAATTTGAAAATTGAAAGTTGTACAAAACAATAACAAAAACAACAACAATATTTACCTAGTGGAACTTCCCTTACGTTAAATCTGGGGTTCAAGAAGGGGGCACCCCTGACTTAACGCAAAGGGAGAGCGACCAAAAGATCCGACGAGACCACATAACACATATAGAAAACATGGCAACCAAAAGGCAAAGACGAGGCATAAACAAAAACCGAAACGAAAATAAAACATAAAAATAAACAATAGCGACTAAGCCTCAAGGCCCCCCCGAGCGACAAGTCTATTTACTGTTTGGTTGGTTTAAAATAAGGACATACATTTTTTTTGGTAAAACAAGGATGCAAATTTTATTTGGTGAAATAAGGATATGCAAATTTGAATTGAAAAAAAAAAGAATGCATCATTCATAGCATAGTACAACAACGTACAATAATTATTATCCACTCAACATAGCACATCACAAACTTACAATAATTATATCTGTTAATGCAATCACCATTAAACATAGCATAGCACAAACTCACATCAATTATATCTGTTACAACCTCCATCACTAAACATAGCATAGCACAATAATTAAGATCTAAACATAGCATGTCAGGATAATTAAGATACTAGAAAACTTAAAATCATTATTTTTGTTACAAGAAAAACCGACGGTCTAATAAAACATGAGAAGACCTGAGAGAAAGATAACATAAGGTAATGCTACTACATCAACACATATATGATCTACCCTTAGATAACATGCCTCCTAATCAAATAGGTTCTCTTTAGGTTTTTATTGGGGCTTGGTGGTTTTTTTTTCATTTGCAGATGAAGATCAGAAGGATTGTGTGATATGTTTCCAACCCCTATTCAAAACATGTACGTAAACAGTTTGTGGTTTAACTTTTAGGATTTAATACATAGAGCTATATAATTTTTCGTTCTTTATTTTGCCATGATTTCTGGTATTGATCTCAGATTTCGTCTTTGAATGAATTTAGGTTTGGAATGCCCCAAACCTAGTGACTGCTCCAGAACAATAAGTATGTATTTTCTTGATACTCAAGTGTAAATATAATAGAATGTTAAGTAAATGTATCATAAATGCAATCTTTCTATGCCTAACGCTGTTACTTTTTTCACAAGCCAAATGTCATCATATTTTCCATACTCATTTCATCGACAAATGGGTTTTGCAAAAAGACGAAAATGTGGAACTTATGCATGATATATACATACCCTTGTGGTAGGTATGTGATGAACTATTTCTTGATTTCCTTGATTTATTTATTGCTTGATTTCCTTAATTTATGTATATTGCTACTCAGCTGAACTCCTTTATTTCTATTTGAACACACATACTGACATACATACACACAAATAAAATGAACAATTGATTTACCTTTAATAGTTACGAAGTTAATTGATTTCTTCAACCAGAATCGATTCGGATTTGATGACGACCCTCCGATGCTTGACCCTTCATTGGATGAATTCATAACTATTACCGTAAAAAAAACAAAGAAATATGTTGCAAAGAAGAAATGTGTTGCATGTTAGTAAGGGAAGAAATAAATTATATATAGGACAAGAAATGTACTTGAAAAGACAAATAGGCAACGAACACTCCAACATAACATTAAGTAGGAGCTTAAAAGAAGAATAGGGCCTCACCTTTTAAACAAGAGATTTTTGCGTATAACTACCTCTTATTTCTACCACTTTTCATTTAAGCACCTTTTATTTTAAAAGTTTCAAAAAACCACCATCTGTCATGATTTTGTTAGCAAATAGTCACCTTTTCCACTTTTCCATCCAACAAATCTATGCATCAAATACAAAGATTTTAAGAACAATGCATGCTTTTCTAATATTTTAAATCACAAATAACAATTAGGAAATTTTGTTGAAATATGACAACAAACACCTCCATTAAAGAATACAACCCAAATTCACAGATCCATTAAAGAATAATGAATGCAAATCAACAACAACTCAGTTTATTGATGACCGTGGGGTTTTGACATTTCCTTTTGATATTTCCTTTTGATACCCATGAAAAAATAACAAATGGATTTTGCTTTTGGTGACCGTGGGCTTTTGACATTTCCTTTTGATACCCATGAAAAAAAGTCATTCCTTTTGGTTCCCTTGTACTTCTAAGATAGTTCTACCCGTAACCTTAATTATACTAAAGTCAACATTCATCAACTTTTTTTAACTTTTCCGTTAACAATTAAAAAAACAAAAAACCTACTTATTTCCTATTTTTACCCCTTTATTAAATCTGAGGGTTTTTTTTTCTCAAAACTCTCTCTCTCTGAGACTCTGTCTCGACAGTCGTCTTCTCTCTGAGGGCTTCAATCAACAATCCCTCTCTTCGATCCAAAAATTCACAACAAAAAATCTACTGATTTTTTGATCTATCTATCTATTTTCATTAATTTTTAATACATGTATCCCCTTCCTCGCCATTTTTAATGCGACTATCTAATGCCCGAGCATGGAATCCAGATCGTGTCAGTCCAAGCAAGCCTGAATCGGACTCCGTGAAATCTCTTTAATTCAACAAGCAGAACAATCCTAGATCCAAATCTTCCAGGAATTTCTGTAATTGTACGAAATCGAACATCTTCATCGTCTCTATAATCGCCGTTTCCGTTTTGATAATCTATTTTGCTTTATACGATAATGGATCTATGAGGATAGCCACAAATTTAGCATCATATCAGCGGCAGAAGCACCAGAACTCGAATCCATGTGTTTGAGTATAGGATGGAAGATGCGACGCCAAAGTTCGATTTTGGGCCCGACGGGCTTGGATCAATGCGGGTCACCCCGGGCCTGTCGACGTACAATGATGATCCGGAGGATGCGGGCAGGTCGTTGATGGAGTTGTTGGAGTTTGGGAATAGGAGAGTTCCGGAGCAGTTTTGGAAGGAGACGGAGATTAGGTAGATGGCGATGACGAGGCTCTGGTTGCTTGATTCTAAGTTGCAAGAGAGAATTCTGGAATCCTGCCCAAAAGTGTTGAGCTTGTCTAGGTTTAAATTCCGCAGAGAGGGCTTCAATCAACAATCTTAGTAGTTTTTATTTGTTTTTAATTGTTTACAGAAAATTTAAAAAATGGATGAAATTTGACTTTAGTACAATTAAGGTTACGGATAGAACTATTTTAAAAGTATAAGGGCACCAAAAGGAATAACTTTTTTCCTGGGCACCAAAAAGAAATGTCAAAAGCTCAGGGTCAACAAAAGAAAAATCCCTTAAACAAAATAGAAGGCTTGATTAGCAAATATTCTATATGGGTTTAATCTCTCATCCGTGTATTGTCCACCTTCTATCTTTGTCTTCATATAAACTTTAAAAATCACCCAATCAACCACCCTTCAAAAAAATCAAACAAGCCTGAAGATTAGATATCTAAGGGATGAGTATGTATAGACTATGTAAAAAAGATGCAACTTCTTAAGACAAATGGGAAGAATGGAACAAATTAAAATAGTATTCGGAAACATTTTTACCCAATTAAAAACAATACATCATGAATTGATTAACGTCCGCAGTCGTAGCACGGCGACGCCATGTCAACATGGATGTGTTTGATAAAACATTGTTTTTAGTTGGGGTGTCTAATAAAACATTTACAAGTAGATGTGTCTGTTTGAAAAAAAAATTATATAAATAATTCTCCGTATATATTCGGACCAACATGATTTATATAAATTTGAATTTTGGGGTGGTGATAGAATTTAATCAAACTTTTATTAATGGTAGGGATTTGTTAATAAGCTTTATTGAAGTTTCTCATTGTGGTTAGCACATTTCTAAGAACTTAAAAAAATGGGAAATTCCGCATGGTGACCACGAGGTTTTGCAAATTCTGTGTGGTACACAACATTTTCTATAATTTCGCATGGTAACCTCGAGGTTTTACAAATTCCGTGTGTCAACCTTGTAGTATTATATAATGTAAAAAGTAATTGAAAATTATCCCAAAATTTTACTTAATTACATAAAATTCTCATATATTTATGTATTTATAAAAAATTACTTAATCTATCTTTTCTACTAAATTCACCTAATTTTATTACTTTAAGAAAATTATAAGAATATGTCAAATTTACAAATAACTTTAGAAAATCACATAATTTTATAACCTTTTAGAAAAATTATATAATACTTACATAGTTACATTATTTACGCAATTTTATGATACTATATATCGCTATTTTTTTAAAATCCAATTCTATACTATTTTTTAAAAGCAATATTTTTGTAAAGATACACCCATTTATTCAAAATAAAAATCTCCACTAAAATGTTACCTTTTAATAAAAAAAAAAGCTTTTTTTTTGAAGAAATAAAAAAAATGGTGGATTTTTTTTTCAAAATTGCACGAGCTTTTGATAATTAAAAACGGTGATAGAAATTTGAAAGGGTTGATTTTTTATAAAAATAAAAATGGGGTGGTTTTTTAAAGTAATAATATGTAGTGTCATTAATTATTTATTATTTGTAAACTTGACATATTTTTACAATTTTTCTAAAAGTAATAAAATTAAGTGATTTAAAAAAAAGATAGATTAGGTAATTTTTTATGAATACCTAAATATATGAGGGTTTTATGTAATTTTCAATTTCTTTTTACATTATATAATACTACAAGGTTACCACACGAAATTTTTAAAAGCTCGAAGTTACCATGCAGAATTTCAAAAAATGTTGTCTACAACGTGGAATGTGCGAAACCTCGTGGTCACTACGCGGAATTTCCCTAAAAAAAATAGATTTCGATTACAATCGACTAATTAGGTTAATATTTTTTAACTTTTTACCAAATTTTTTAAAAACATAATGGGCAAGGAATCTCAAAAATGAGATGGGCTTGGGGCCCATAAACCAAAAATTTCATACAGCTCCAACAACATCTAGAATCTCCCGATTCCAATCCGAACAAACATGGACGAGCTGGCATAACAGAAAGGATGGGAGAAACCGAAGATGGTGCCGGAAATGGACCATAGAGAGGGAGATTGGAAATTGATTGTCATTACACAAGGGAGAAAGTCCAAAGTGGCTTCTTGCAAACTGCCTATATACCCATTGGTCTACAACTTGCTGATGCCATGACAAAACCTCTAGCAAAAATTGAACATGATTTTTCTCATGCTCAAGTTGGGCTTACTAGCAATTCCAACTTGAATACCGGGGGCGTGTAGAAATTGTTTTGGTCAAATTTCGACCAGCGACAATCACAAGTAAGGAATTCAAGAATATGAGGGTGGTCTAGCCGATAAACACGAGATTGAACGGAGCAATTCGATTGTATTTAGATTTTTCAAGTGTTTTGATTGTACGAGATTACAACTGATTGTTCTCCCCCTTTACATTTCGTTGTCCATTCACATTTATACCCTACAACTAGAATTAACCTCCGTCTTCTTGCTCCCACGATCGCATCTTTCACCCCCCACGTTCGGATGCCCATCACTGAGCGGTTGTCTTCAAGCTTCAACCGGCGATCTCCATTTCCTCGAGGGCCTCTGGGCTAAAACCCGGTAGTGCCTTGTTGTCTGGCTTCTTGCTGTCTCGCTTCTTCTTCTAGTGTAGGGCTGAAATCGGCCACAAAGTCCGCTAGTGCCTGAGCTCGGATCGATGTTTTTGGCTCATATGCGACATCGAACCCGCTCAAGTGTATTGCCCACTTGGCCATTTGCCCGGTGATTTCGGGTTTCCTCAGTATGGTCTTCAATGGGTAATTTGTGCGGACGGTGATTGTATGAGACTCAAAATACGGCCTCAGCTTCGTAGAAGCCATGACCAACGCGATAACCAGCTTCTCTAGAGGTGAATATCGTGTTTCAGCCGCAAGTAGTGTACGGCTGATGTAATACATCGGTAGTTGGTCACCCTCGTCCTCGCGCACCAGTACGCCGCTGATGGCAGCCTCGGTTACTGCCTGATATAGGAAGAGATTCTCGCCTTCCTCGGGCTTGGAAAATAGCACCGGGTTGGACAAATACTGTTTGAGTTGCTGGAAGGCTGCTTCATGGGCTGGAGCCCACTCGAATTTTTTATTTTTCCGTAGCACATCGTAGAACAAGCGGCATCTATCGGATGATTTCGAGATGAAGCGGTTTAGCGCCGCCACTCTTCCTGTCAACTTCTGCGCCGCCACTCTTCCTGTCAACTTCTGCACATCTTTTACACATCTGGGTGATCGCAGACTTGCTACGGCTCGAATCTAATCTGGACTGGCTTCGATCCCGCGCTGGGTAACCATGAATCCCAGGAAACGACCAGAGGTTACCCCAAACGCACATTTTGCCGGGTTGAGCTTCATATGGTAGCTGTCCAAGATCCGGAAAGCTTCCTCTAGGTGTTGGATATGGTGGATGGCCTGCTTCGACTTGACGAGCATATCGTCGATGTACACCTCCATAGTCCTGCCTATCTGTCGCTGGAACATACGATTGACCAATCGCTGGTAGGTAGCCCCAACGTTTTTGAGTCTGAATGGCATCACCCGATAACAGTACGTCCCTTGGCTGGTGATGAACGACGTCTTTTCCTGATCTTCGGGATACATGTGGATCTGATTGTAGCCGCTGAAGGCGTCCATGAAAGTGAGCATCTCGTGGCCAGCGGTGGCATCTACCATGGCATCTATATGTGGTAGAGGAAAGGAATCTTTCGGGCAGGCTTTGTTGAGGTCCGTGAAGTCAATGCAAACTCTCCATTTCCCGTTTTTCTTGCTCACGACCACGACGTTGGCTAACCACTCCGGGTATTTTACCTCCTTGATCTTCCCTGTCCGGAGCAGATTCTGCACCTCCTCGTCGACGATCAAGTTCCTCTCGGGAGCAAACTTCCTTCTTTTCTGTTTTACTGGTGGATGGTGGGGATCCACGTTTAACCGGTGCGTGATAATTGTGGGGTCGATCCCCACCATTTCTTCATGCGACCATGCAAAACTACCGCTGTGTTTCTAGAGAAAACTGATCAGTTCCGTCTTCCTTTCGGGAGGAAGGTCCTTTCCGACTCTCACAGTCTGTTGAGGTTTCTGGCTGTCGAGGATAACTTCCTCAATTCTGTCGGCCTCGGGATCCCGCATGGGCGCGGGCCCCTTGGCCCCCTGTAATTGCTATGCGGTGTGGGCAACAGTGGCCTTGAGAGTGGACTTGTAGCATTCCCTGCACAGTCGTTGGTCACCCTTGATTTCCCTGATCCCCCATGGAGTGGGGAATTTTATGGTCTGGTGGTAGGATGAGGGGACCGCCTTCATATCGTGGATCCAAGGTCGGCCCATGATGATATTGTAGCATGAAGGGTAGTCGAGCACGGAGAATCGGACTTGCAGGTTGATCCCCTTGGCGTAGGTAGGGAGGGTTATCTCTCCAAGGGTGTGAGCAATCTCTCCGCTAAAACCCACCAGTGCTACTGACTTCCTGAGGATGTTGCTACTGACTTCCTGAGGATGTTCTCTTCCTTCAATCCCATCTCCTTGAGGGCGTCGAGCGTTATCATGTTGGTGGAACTCTCGGTGTTGATGAGGATCCTCCTCATTAGCACGTTCCCTACTGACAGCGATATGACCAATCCGTCATGGTGGGGGCCTACCAAACTGGCCGAGTCTGAGTCGCTGAAAGTAATTGTGCTTCCTGGATGCCCGTCAGGGTTGCGGATACTCGCTATCAACGGTCCCTCCTGGTGTCCCCGTGCGTGGCGTTTTGCTGCCGAATAGGTGTCACCGCAGATATCTGAGCCGTCGCTGATAACATTGACAACTTTGGCATACTCGGGGGAGGATGGGATGTCCATGGGCTCGGACAGATTCTGGTAGCGGGCATACTTGGGTTCGCGGAGATTTCGGACATCAGGCCTCTTGAATGAAGGTAGGCTAGTTCTTTCCGGAGGGCGAAGCATTCGTCCGTCTTGTGCCCATAATCTTCGTGGAAGTCGCACCACTTCGTCTTGTCTTTTTTCAGGTTGGGATTTTCTTCTTTCTTGGGCCACCTGATCCGATCCCCGAATTTCTCCAGGTCTTTCACGATCTCCGCGTTACCTAGGCCAAGATTGTATTCATGAACTTTCGGCGATTGGCAACATCCTTCTTCCCGCTCGACTGCTTAATGCCAGCGGTATGCACCCCCAGCACTTCTGGTCGGTTCTTTAGATACGGGTGCCCCCGACGCTCTTTTCACTGATCAGAAGAAACTTTTCTCTCGACTCGATCGAAGACTGACGCGACACGTGTGGGGATTTCGTCCTCCTCTAGCCGGATGTGCGCTAGAGCTTTCACCTGGACGTCTTCGAAACTGTGACACGGGTACTTTGTGAGTTCCCGGTAAAGCTCGTTGTTCGGGAGCAGGCCTCTTCGGAAAGCTTCTATTGAAGTGGGTACATCGCAGAGTGGGATCGCCACCTTCTCCCGGTTGAACCGATTCAGGAAGGCTCGCAGGGACTCCCCAGACCTTTGGGCTACTCGATACAAATCGTTAGATTGCTTCATCAGCTTCCTACTGCTGGAGAATTGCACTCTGAAAGCATCCACCAACCCTGCAAAGGATCCTATGCTTCCCCTGGGAGGTTTATGAACCAGGTCAGGGCTGCGCCGGACAGAGCGGTGCCGAACCCCTTGTACATGATGGCCTCCCTGGATTCTCGCGGGATGGAGCTGGTCATCATCTTTTGTTTAAAGATGGCGACGTGCTCATCGGGATCTCCTGTCCCGTCGTAGGTAGGGACTGTCGGGACGGTGAACCTCTTTGGGATGTCCACGTTGGCGATCGGAGCCGTGAAGGGAGATTCATCATAGCGTCCGGGGTCTCCTTCTCGATGGGAGGGGGCACCCCGGGTATTTGTGCGATTTTGTCCTCCAATCCCTTGAGTCGATCCTGCATGTATTTACTGAAAAGTACTTCTAGGAAAGGTTCTGCGGGGGTACCTGACTTTCCGTTCTTTCGCCATACATTGGGTGAAAAACCCCCGTGCCCGCGGTCCTGTCTCCGGGTGTCGGGGCTGCGGGCACTCCTGGAAGGGTGACCGCTGGGGTAGCCATGTTCACTGTCGAAGGTGGCCCCCTGACCTGGGAATTGAAGGCTTCCCCCAGGTTGAGGCGGGCAGTGACCTCCCTGACGGTCCCGGCTGGGCGGGATCCACTGTGCGACGCCGAAGCCGCTTGTAGCTGCTCACGAAGGCTGGCGTTTTCCGCAGTGAGCTGGGTGATATGATCCATATGGGTCTGGCTACGATCCTTCTGGCTGGTCATGTCTTGCTAAAGGGCCGCTATCTTGTCTGCGAATTCGTCCAGGACGTTGCGCAAGTCCGGGACTTCTTCGGCACCGCCTCCGCGGGCGCCTTCCTCTATGCGAACACCTTGGCTTCCTCCGACTCCTCCGTCGGTAGGGAGCGGTGGTGGTGGATTCGTCATCTTTCGGGCGAAACGCTTCTAACTCCGATAAAAAAGCGAATGAAACCGGCTAGGGCCCCACGGTGGGCGCCAAATTGTTTTGGTCAAATTTCGACGAGCGACAATCACAAGTTAGGAATTCAGGAATGTGGGGGTGGTCTAGCCGATAAACACGAGATTGAACGGAGCAATTCGATTGTATTTAGATTTTTCAAGTGTTTTGGTTGTACGAGATTACAACTGATTGTTCTCCCCCTTTACATTTCGTTGTCCATTCACATTTATACCCTGCAACTAGAATTAACCTCCGTCTTCTTGCTCCCACGATCGCATCTTTCATCCCCGAACGTGATGCCCATCACTGAGCGGTTGTCTTCAAGCTTCAACCGGCGATCTCCATTTCCTCGAGGGCCTCTGGGCTAACTGGGCTTCACAATCTCGCTCTGAGCTAGTGGGCTTGGTCGAAGAACGGGCTGGTGAATTCGGGGCCCAACAGAAATCATGTATATGGTTTTATGACTTTTATCTATGTTACCTTGAAACGCGAAACGGTGAAACGTGAAACGCGAAATGCGAAACGGCGAAACGTCAATCTAAAAATTTATAAGAAACGAAACGCCGAGGAAACGGCAATATAAATAATATGTTATTTTAAAGGTCAAGATGAGAATTACATTAATATGACAATAACAATCAAATAAGATGCAAATAAAACAAGGCAAATGAATATATTAGAAAAGTTCATGTAGTTGGACGATTAGAATAATTAGCCTTTTTAATGGGCCTGTGATAAATGCTAAAGCCCGTGAAAAAAAAGGCCCCCTAAGCAGAAATCAAGTCTAATGTTAATATAAAACAAGATAAAAAAACCCTAGGTTTTGCAATTGTGAAATCAATTATTGTGTCGGCGCTTCTACTCTTTCTTGCTCGTCTGTATTTGACAATTCCGGTGAGGATGAAGACGAGGAGGCTTAGAAAAATGACAATGGGTTTACTCTGGGGGTGAAGAATGATCATGGTGCTCCACCTAGTTCAATTGCCTACCACCAAAGTGGAACCATTGTTGGCCACCGAGCAGATCAACGAGGACAACATGTTGATGGAGTGATGGGAGAGGACTCGGTGAAGCCCGAAACGTTATAACAATATCTGAAACGCCCTTAGAAACGTGGTCAACGAAACTTTGACCGTTTCGGCTTTCTTGAAACGCGTTTCAGGGGTGTTTCAGGGGCGTTTCAGCGTTTCAGGAGTTTCAGAAACGTAAACCCATTGAAAAATGGCGTTTCAGGGTAACATAGACTTTTATCCCTTTTATGTTTGGGTTAGTAAACCGGGTTTTGCTTTTCTTATTTTGGTAAGATGGCGTACTTTTCTGTGGACTTAACCCTCGAAATAGAATGAAGTTGTTCTAGCTCTTTCGTGTTCATCAAGAACTTGTTGAATTGGATCTCACTGTAAATTCAAGTAATATCCTTAAAGCTTTAGTTTTGGATTCAATCTTCAACACAAGGAGTTAAAGCCTTCCACCTTTCTAAAAAACAAACCTTACAAAATTCGGGACCTAGCTACAGTAAACATGGTAGATCATCCAAGGAACAAAACTGAGACACATCAGTAACGTATAACTAACCACGATAGGTGTTATTATAGTCACCAAACGTATCATTCTTGTCCTACCCCAAACATCTAACTTCTCAAGGGAATATTGTAACATACACTTATTCGAAAAGAAAAATGAAAATCAATAAGCTTTTTCAACCAGCTAAAAGAACGGAACAATGTAAAATTTTGAACCCAATGGAAACCCACAGATTGAAACCTGTGAATTGAAGCTAGTTGAGCGCAATGCAATTACGCCGCGCAGAAGCCGGTGACTTGCATATAACCAGTGGAGCATGAAATTTGAAAAGGCCAGACTTGCACGATCAAGGCATTACGAATCACTGGAACAGAGGCTCTCGAATCCCATATATTCATGATTTTCAATATCGTAGATCATCCTAACTATACCTACTCCGCCTGCACAAGATGAATAAGAATTAACAAGCTAGAATCAAGAATATTCTTAACAAGATCGATCATGTTTGGATTTTGTATGCTCAATTACCTAGCGAAATTGCGCTAACAAAGATTGTAGTTGCCAAGATGAAGATGATGAGGGACGCTCTTCCAAGAATGGCTATCACTTTCTTCACACCGAACTGTCCCGCGACAGCCGCAACGGTGGCCACAGCAACCAAGTATAAAGCTAAATGGACAACAACATGTATAGATTAGGCGGCCAACCTAAAAGAGAGAATTAAGTTGCGGTGTATTGTATATATATGACACTAACCATATGGTACGGGAAATCGTTTGAGAAGGTAGTATTCAACGACTGACATGGACGAAGAGAACATCATGGCGAATGTGGCTGTTGCACTTGATACCTTCAAAGAACATTCACAAATACCATAGATGAAGTCAATGGAAAAGGTTCAGACGATCTTCCCACATCTGAAAATTGAGATTAAACAAGCCTACTATAAAAGCTTTTGAGTTACTTCTCCTATTGCCAATTAGTTTTAGTATAGAACTCTGCTGAAAATTGAAGATTCATATAGAGAGAGGAAATGAGTTGCACCTGGGGAGGAACTCCCATCTCCAAAAAAAGAGGCCCCAAAAGGAATCCTCCGCCAAGACCGAGCAAGCCACCAACAACACCAGCAATGATGCCCACGAAACAGTAGAGGACCAGCTGATGTACTTTGAAGCTAGACCCGGCATCCCCTCGAGAAGCAAGCACTCTCTTACCCTTGTACAACATAAATGCCTCGTAACCAGACGCTCCGCAAGCCACAGGTATCTGACCCCCCACCATTCATCATTCAAACACATCATCTTAATTATTTGTTGTTATACATCAACTAGACCATATAATTAAAGTAAGCCAAAGAAAACATACTTGGAGGAGGTTGACAACCCAATACACCGCGGAACAAGTTGTAACAGCATTCTGCATTATTGGTACATTGAATTCCAACATTTCATCAGCATAACGTAGTTTAGATTGGCATTCATTCAAGTGATCCAAGTTAATATCTATATGGTTATTTAACCTTGATGATTTGGAGTGCTAGAATTGCAACCCAAACACTCACAAGAATGCCGATTTCTTTCCACCGTAAATTGTTCCTCATAGGTACCTGGGGGGGCAGGTAAATCAGTTATGCGAAAAGCATTTCACAACAGATTATGTACACAAGCTGCAGGCTAAATGTGTTAGTTTCACCGTTGTTTCTTTCTTGGGCTCTCCAGGCAGAGGTTTGTATTCTACATCCTCACTACCCAGATCTGATCAAACAAGCAACACAAGTACTATATTATAGGCAGTGCAGAGTACTTACCATTACAATAAACCAATTCACAATTCATTTTTAAATGATGATATTATATAGTCTAAACTTTTCCGAAAGATTCATATATGTATGTAAGAGGGGGAGATGTGCTTACTTGATGCTTCCAATATTTGAGCAGCTTCCTGCAACATTAGAAACACGAAATTCGATCAAAAGCTAATGAATATAGAGAGTTGATTGAGAAGCAAAATGAGGATCAGATCGGATCGGACCTTCTTTTGGATGGTTTCTTTCTTCCATGTCTCGACACCCTTTAAGAAAGCCCGTGTTGATGTCCCTGTACAGGCATTGCTCTTTGTCAGCATTTACTAATTACTTTCAAAAAGTCCACTTGACAGGAACTTTTGAATGAGAATGATTTCAACATTTTGAATCTCAATCACCCTTATATTTGGGAAATGATTTTATATGGAAAATGAGGTACCACAAGATCAACAAGATGAATTTTTAGTAGATTTAAATTTGCTGCTTTTGCGATTTACGTTTTCATAGTATACAGCCAAACGGGCCCTATAACGTACCGATAAAGAGAATAATGAGGAGCACTGTGACCATCCAGTCAGCAAAGATGACATTAAAGGCAACACCAATGCTGATTCCGAGCACCAACATTGGCTGGAATAGAACAGCGAGGTCATAGTCGATAATCGGCATGTCAAGTGTAGGATGCCTTTGCTTAAGGTTGTAGATAACTGCTGATGCAGAAGCACCCATGATCATACCTGATATGTATCAATAAAATAAAAGAAACAGAAAATATCACTTCATTTTCACATCATAGTCATAGCATACACTTTTGAATGCAAATGTATTGCAAAGGCCTAGCTGTGAAGGATACTCTAGCCAACCATAATTATAAACAGATCCCATTATTTGTCTAAAAAGATAAGTAGATAAGTGATAAGTACATATGGACTAATGGACCACATTAACTCTGCTCCACAATCACAAAAGACTTGCCCATTAAGTCGAGTTAAATTTAGAAAATGACATGAGGGTCCAACTCAAATGACCCTATAGTGTGAGGTGGGTCGGATGATAAGCACGAACGGAACCGGGAATTATAATTTGGGTGGATTAGATTTACTTTAGTGGAAATAAGTTGTGATAGTGATGAGTAAAAATGAAAAGAAAGGCTCCACCAAAAAAAACGAAAAGAAAGAGAAACAAGTAACTAAAAAGGAGATTGAGATAGATTTTTAATTGGATAATATAGATAAAAATAATATTAAACGAGGATAATAATGTAAGAAAAACATAGATATAAAAGAAAATGAAAAAATACAACAAATTTTTGAAACAATGAAAATAAAAACTGAACAAATATTTTGGGAAATAGAGAACACTAAATTTACTTTAAATCTACCTCAGTCCACCCCTAGTTCCGTCCTAAATTGATAAGCATTCTTATGGTAAATCCGTAAATGTGTAAGAGAAATATAACCGCCACATATTAGACTTTCATTAGAGAGCATCGTTTTTGTAGATACTCTCACAAGTTTTTACTATTAGAAGTTTGTTCAATTTGCTCAAATTGTATGAACAAATCTGATACATGAAATGAATGTTTTGTCCACAGTTGTATGACTAATTACTAAAACACTACTACTGATTAATGAAAGTCTAAGTATTAACAATTAACGTTCTAGTCACACGATTTACTGTAAAATTGCATCTTAGTCCCAATCACACTTGAATGATTGGCCGTCGACCACCGAATTTATCGATATTAATTGACCATTTCTCAGAAGAATCGAAATTGAGTATACACTGATTGAAGAATTTGTGGTTATATAGAGCATATTTTAAACACACATTGATCGATATGCACGTGATTTATTATTAAAAAATTGGGGGACAAAATTTGATAGAACGAGGATTTTGAATGAATGAATGATTACTGACACTTGGAAATAGCGGTCGACGACTTGGTGTCGAACCCAATAATGAGACTGAGCATGGGCACGAAAATGCCACCGCCGCCAACGCCGCCAACACTCCCAAATGCTGCTCCTAAGAAGCCGATTATGGAGCCCACGATAATCTTCCACCCAAATTCCATTGCCTGTATACGTACGTACGCACGTACGTCACCAATACATACATATTTTCAAAACAAATCCAACACAAAAACCCTCTATAAACTCAAATAACAAACAAACTAACTCACCGGCCAAGTGTGGGTGTATGTCTTCAGATTCCGGCCTTTCTGCCATAGCAGATCGATGGTCCCCCATACCAAGTTCACCTCCGCCGAGGAAGATGACGAAAAAGAAACGATCAGGAAGAAGAAGGAACAGCAAACTGCTACGCCGGCGAGCACCGCCACCGCTGGGTTGAGTTTTGCCATCCCAACCAAATCCGACGTCGTTTTAGTTTTACTCGTACTCGTACTCGTACGTACGTTTATTTGAAAAAGTGGTCGTAGGCCAAATTAAGGAAGATATAGGATTTTGTATTTGAATTTGAAACTACAAATGCATCAAGAAAAAGAAGAAGATAATTAATTAAGGTTGCGAGATAGGTTGGATGGGTTTCATTAATCCCCACTATTTGCCTCTCTTTTTATTTGAGAGATTTTGAAATGTATTATGAGTAATGAGGGCATATTTCCTGAGCAGAGCAGGGCATTGCTGACTATTTCTTGCTGACTAGATCTAAAAATAAATAATTGATAAAAACATACATCCTAATCACCATTTGTTTTGGATGCTCGATCGATTGAGTCGTTGTTGGATTTGGTGGTCCAGATAAGCAATCACATGGTGTATTCTATGGATGGATCTTGTCGTGTGCACATATATTTATATTAAATTAGCGTGTTTTAGCATCACATGCATCTACCATTCTCACGCCCCTCTACCATTCCTCTTCTATAATTGTTATTAGCTTATGTATTAGGTGAGGTGTATTCCTGCACACTGCACTGATAAGTTATCACAAACAACGTAGCTCTGCCATCACACATTCACACACTTGTACAATGGATACATAGTATAGCAGTCCCACGTTTTCCCAAATATAAGAGAGAAATCATTGACACGACTACAATACACCAAAACTGACCATCTAATTTTTGATTGTCAAGTCAAATTTTACTAGTCTAACTTTATATTCTTGATAACTACGTTATGGGCACGATATTTTTTTTTTCTGTTGTAATAACATAAGTGTGTAATTTGATCGTGTTTATGTATCCCTCGCTGGGATGCACCGGCGGAGGGAGGGGGTCATTGATAGACCCGTCTCAATCATTTCAGGGGTTCCAAAGCAAAATGAAATTTGAGGGCCCTTAAACATAACAAATAAATAAGCCTTTTTAGTATAATAAATAAATAGGTCTTTTTATATAATTTTTATTTATTTTTTAATCAGAAAATCAATAGGCCTTTTTTAACATTAATGGATTTTTTTAAATTTTAATATTAATGGACCTCTTTTTACTAATAGTAATTTTCGATCCGGGGACCTTTATATTTTGGGGCCCATGGCGACTCAATGACAGCCAGAGTAACAGAGCTTTAGAGAGAGGATTCGGATCCGAGGTCCGCCCACATGCACGAGGCGTCCGAGCGACCTATGGTAGGGGCGAGGGTGGGGGCAGGGGCATCGATCAAGTAGGGTGAGTCCGGGGAAATCGTTGGAGAATTGGCCTGGTTAGTGTTTATTTAGGGAATACTAGTTATACCCGTCGTGCCGTGCACGACTATATGAATTTAATACTTAATTTATTTAATGAATATGATTTTAATTTAATATAAAAAATTATTTATTAGGAAAAAAATTATATAAAATTTTACAACTGTCATGTGAAACAGGGTCAAAATTATTAAGGTGAGTCCACTATAATTTTTTATGACTTAATAAAAATTTATTTATGAAAAAATATAAATAAGAATTATTTGAATTCGAATCATTTAATTTTAAAAAAAATTTACAAAAAATATAAAAGGTAAAAATAATCTAAATTCTTATAATTTTTTTGTCAAATTCAATTCTTAAACAAATTTGAATAGAAATTAAAAATATACTTAATAAGAAACGATGAAAAAATATTAATAAATAATGAATTTTTTAATGACAATAAAATCACTTATAGTTACATAAATAATTCAAAAAAAAATTAAGGAAAAGATAACGTAATTTTTTATTGAACAAAGGTCAATTGAGGTAAGTAATTATCTAGATTTAAAATTCTATTTTTTATCAAAATTTTATTTAAGATAAATCTTTTACATAAATATATAAAAATAAAGATAATTTTTTCTTCTTTAATTATAAATAAAATTCGATTTTTTTCTTCATACAAATTGATAGAAATTTAATTGGAAACATAAATAAATATATCTATCTTAATATATAGTATCTAATGTTCTATAATTTATTTTAATTTTAGATAAAATCTTTTTGGATCTATCCTAATTCCTAATATATAATAGATAACATCTTTGTTTTAGATAGAATTTTCCTACATTAATTTATCCTATTTCTATATTATCCTAAAATAATATCAACATATATAAATTCCAAAAATAAAAAATCCTATGTGGCGAAATCCTAGGTGGCTTAACGTGGGAACGGCACGTAGGAAAATCCTAGGTGGCGCAACGTGATGGCCTTATTCCTTGCGTCTTTTATATATATACATAGATTTGTCTTTTGATATTACATTTGATAATTGTTACTTATTATGTTTTGATGACGGTTGCTATGTCTTCAAGTATATTTTTTGCGAAATTATTATTAAACTATTTATTGAGAACTATTGTTATTTGTTTAAATTGATGTGTATTAAATTACGAGGTGTTATTTTAAAGGCCAAAAATTTAATTGATACTATAAAAATCTGTTGATTTAGTAACCACACAAGGCGTCACTAAATACATATGATTGGTCGCTAAAAATTTGGTCGCAAACGGCATTAGCGACCACGTGATCGACGAATTTAGTGACCAAATCGATTAGCGACCATGTGGTTCACAAATACCTAAATTTGATGTTCGATGATACATTACAAATATAGCCTAGGAATTATTATTAACATTTATTAATGTTATCTTTTTAAATAGAGTTTTATAAACTCCTTCATGGGTTTTCTTTACGGTTCTTTCTCATGTCGCCTTTATTGAACCGTTAGGGCAGTATTATAAATACCCTATATTGTATTCTAGAAAATTAATCAATCAAGGAAGAAAGAAAATATTGAAACCCTAATTCTCTTTAGTCTCCTTCTCTGTCTCGTCTCCTTCTTCCCCAGGCCATCGGCCCTTCTCGATCTCCTTCACCGGTTCTATTGGTTACATTTTACAATACTTTGGTACGGGATCCCAAGGATATCGTATCACTCGACCACAACCGTTAACTGAGCGATATCACACAATTGTGCGCTAAGGCGCACGACATGTAATCTCTCACTAAATCCGTCTTTTATCTTCTTTTTTTAAGAAAAATTAATTAAATAGTTTATTTAATTGAATCTATAAATAATAAAAACAAATATTAAATATAATAATAATATTTACAAAATTATTTACAAAAGTTTTTACAAAAATATTCGCTAAACTAATCCATCTTGTCCGCACAGTCGAGGGGAGGTGGCAGAGCGTACGAAGACGTCGCCATTTGGTTTCGACGCATGTCCTCTATGAACTTCTACAGAAGCTCAATATGTTCCTGCTTCTTGGCTACACTAGCATGCGTTGCTTGATGGCTATGTCGGAGTTTTGTCACCTCCGCACGTAAGGAGGCGTTCTTCCATTGTATATCCGTCATCCAGGGAGACTGTCTATAGGGTGCTTTGAGCACATATGCGTTGTAGTAGTCCGATGCGGTGCGGTCGAGCCCGAAAACAGATCCTCCCGATCCGACCCCTCCAGTCGCCTCTAAGAACGCCTCGCACTCATTTTGACTTGAGAGGCGTTACATTTGGAGGTCCTCTGTATGAGGATCTCCCAAGACACTAGGAGGTCCTCTGTGTGATGATCTTTTGAGATCGCGCCTACACAAAATAAGGTTAAAAACTAACTTAAATTGACAACGGAATTAAAGATACATATAAAAATATTGAGGAAATAACATATTAGTACTTACAACGGTATTAGCTGATCGATGGTGTATAGACTCTCGGCTTGGGACCCACGTATACGTCTCGATGTGTAACTCAAGAGGAATTATGTCCCGTCTGGCTAGTTGTTGCTACGAGATATATTAAATTGTTATCAACCATATAAAAATTGCGAAATTAAAATACTTAAACTAAAAAAATAAGTTATTGTATCGTTAGAAGCATGGTATCGCGGTGGGACCTCGAACCGCAGGTGTGGAGAGCAGGATTTGCATTCAGGTTCGCATTTTGACGCTCGCACTTCGCCTTGAACTCAACATTTGCATTCCAACCTCCTACGCATAGGTCTAGCCAGGGCGATCTCTTCTTGTCTTGACGCTACTTCCCGACCACGACATCGTACCGTCATTGAGCTTGCTTCTCACACAACGCGCGAAAGGTTGCGGCATGCATTCCAGGCTACGTCTCGTCCCAATGAATGTGTGGCTGAAATAGGAAAAAAAGAAAAAAAATTAATAAATAAAAGATATTTCACACTATTATGAAAAATCGTACCCTCCGATTTTGAAACCAACGAGCCTAGGTTTTCTCGTTCGCTAGGTAGAACTCTGAAGCCCGATAATCTGGTTGGTTGGTGGTCACGAACATCGACCATAGCGACATGGCTTGAGACGGCTCCAACCTACAAATTCTCAAAAAATGTGTTATAAAATATTTAATAAATAAAAAGTCTAGTGAATTGACTAAATTATTATAGTGGATTGTTTTCTTACTTGCCGTCTACAATAATGAAATCCTCGATCCTGTTGGGGTCCTTCCCGCGTGATCGACGACGCTTGATGGGTATGAAACAACCCGATTGGGTATCTTCGGTACCTCTGAAGGACCGGCAACACTCTCATCTAATATCGGGCGCTCGAGCGTGTCACCCTCCTCGATTAGGGGGATGAGTCGTGCGTTGCATCAAACAATTGACTCCTCTCATCCACATCCGCCTTTTCCGGACAAGGCGGGTGTAACCCTCTGGCCTCTACCTCTACCTTGGGCCATACTATAACATACCTTGCAGGATGAGCTTCGTCTTGCCTTGCCTCCATCTTGGATTTTCACGTATCTTGCACGATGTATACTCTGCATTTGCACCCGGGTATATCATACAAGAATTTGAACAATAATATATGGCTTCGTATGGAAACAAAGACCCTCAACTAGTTTTTTTTGTGTCAGACAACGTGGTCGGTAATATTGTCTTAGGGTGAGATACGCGTCCGCAAAAATCGGAAATCATGTCGTATCCTTGCTCCATCAACCTTAACTTTGACTTCAGGCTAAGTAGCTCAATCACCTCATCCAACTGGGTGACAGCACATCCAAGCCACAATTGACTATTCGTGGTCATACGTTGTGCATCGGGGATTGGGCGCTTCAGGATAATACTGCTCCCTCTCGGTTTGTACCTCCTCATTTTGTACGGGTTCAATTTAATAAGGCAAAAAACATCATAACCCATATGCTCCATTTGATTCTTATACTCAGGAACTGCTGGCATCAAATCAGTATTACAACCATCATGTTGTCTAGACACAACCGTCAATGTAGTAAACATCTCATATGTCTCCCCGTGAGATGATAACACACCTCATCTACATAAATAAGCATTGTAGTAGCCAGTGCCCAACAACACACCTCTCTTCCTTTTTCGGACAATCTTGACTCTACAACCTGGATAGATGCATCCAAGAATTGTCTAGACAATAAAAATAAAGGGTCATTTTCTGTTAAAAAATAATTTTTTTACAAACGTCTTAAAATAAGAGAGAATTTTGTATTTCACCCTAAATATTTATTTTCTAGACTTTCTCCTCTACTTAACAATAACATGCTCTTCTTTTTTTCTTAGAGAGGAACAAGGTAGGGATGGCTAGTATAGGGGATAAGTTGCGAGAATCGAGACTTCGTTGGTTCAACCATGTACAGAGGCGGGGCACAGAGAAGCCAATCCGTAGGCGTGATGGCTTGGCCCTTGGAGACTGTTGAGAATCCTTTCCCACATCTGAAAGTTGGGACTAAACATGCCTAACATATATACCCTTGGGTTACTCCTTTTATTGCCAATTGGTTTTAGGATGGAACACCATCGGGCTTGTATGGTGGGCTTAAGTACGCACGGCCCCCTGTTATGGCCCACAAACTTTCACATGGTATCGAGCTCATGGTCTGGTCCAGTGCTCGTTTCCTGGCTTCTTTGGGCTTGGGTTTAGCGGTTGATGCTACCCGCCCGTTATTTGGGTTACATTTCTCCAAGTGTCAATTAGGCCAGGCCAGTTGCACTTGCGAGGGCGTGTTGAGAATCTTTTCCCACGTCTGAAAGTTAGGACTAAACATGTCTAACATATATATCCTTGGATTACTCCTCCTATTGCCACTTGGTTTTAGGATGGAACCCCATCGGGCTTGTGTGTTGGGCTTAAGTACGCACGACCCCTGTACGGCCCACGGACTTTAACAGAGATTTCCACAGAAGTAAAGAACGACTGAAGAAATGCTAGAGGGATAGAATAAGGTAGGATATTAACCAGTTAGGAATTTCAACAGAGTTAGCGGGTTATTACAAGCAGAGGACGGCTTTGCCCCGTTTTACTTTGCTTTTACTCTGTCTTGTGCTTTAATTTCGGGTCGTTGCCTTGTGCTTGCTGGGTATTTGTTTGGCTGTCCTCTTCAAGTCTTTTTTTTTTTAGTGGAAAGTCCTCTTTAAGTCTTTTGGACACTCTTTCTCTGTGTTAAGAGATGTTCCTATTTTAATCTCTAAATTTCGCTGCATTAAAAGTACACTAAGTTAATGTTGTGTTATTGATGGTTTTAGAGAGGAACAATGGCATGCTATTTTTGTGCACCATACTGATTTACGTCGTCAGTCATGAACAAAAAATGTCATGAAACTTGGCGTCCTCTCCGTGTTGTTTTCCATCACGTGTTCCTTCTCTCTCATTCTAGATGAATTATTTAATCGATCTTATTGATCACGTGATTATGGCATCTAGATGCAATACGTATTCCTTTTGTTTTGTATAAGTGTGATTACAGTTCACCAAACCTCGAGATCAAATACGCATTTTTGTCTCATACCCCTTATAATAATGGAATTGGAAATTTACAAAAAATACTACAAAATCTTTTTTAAAAAGATTATACGTACATAGAGACTAGTGTAATTACACCACAAAGATAGGTATAATGATAATTTTTAATATACGAAAAATTATTGTACAATTATAACATAAATAGATAAAATAATTATAATACTCAAAAGATAATTACAAAATTTTAAAAAGTTTAGAAAAATTCGAAAAAATATGTATATATAGAACAAAATGTAATCGTGAAAGTTAAATTAAAAATGTAAAAGTGATACATGGGTTATTTAAGGAGTTGAGATAGTGGGGTAGTGTTTTTAAATTTTTAATTATTAGTTATCCGTTATAAAAATAAAACAATTAATAATATGTTTATAATATTTATTTAATTTATTAAATATATTAACGGAAATTATAAAATTGAATTCTAGATATGTATTTAGATGCAATCTCATGCCAATATTCTCCCAACTTTTAGATCATGGAAAAAAAGTTAACGTAAATAGTTTCTTTTAGATAATTTCAAAATAACAATTTATATGAGATGGTTAAGATAATTTTTTTTTTGATAAAATTCATTCAAAATAGTATTTGTTAGATCACTTCAAAAAGGTATTTTGTGTTAGATTGTTAAGATCTTTTTAATCAAATGTTCATTAATTTTTTTTAGATAACTTCAAAATAGGCGTTTATATGAAATAGTTAGAATAATAAGTTATTTTTGAATAAATTTTTTATTAAAAAAATAGTTTGTAGTGGTTTCATAAAAAGTGGGGGAATTGAAGTGGATAGGTTTTTTGACAAAATTTACAAAAAAATTAATTTTAAATTATTCACATGATGACAAGTGGCACAATTTTTCCTACATTTTTTATTTCTACTTTATTATTATACTAGGGTAGATGTTAACGGGATTTCAGGGCAGGAGCTATATCTCCATTTCGATTCTCATTTACCTTGTGGCTCTCGGTTCTTTTCCACATTTTATCTTGTTAAGGCTCTACCTCTGTTAGTGTTTAGAGCAAGGTTAACAACCGCAATCACTCGAATGTGGCAATATTTTTTGTGTGGATATGGCCGATATTGAGCCGAGACGTGCTTGCTCCATGAGGTTTGGTTAAGCAAGGAATTTTTTTATTTTTGATATGTGTTTAAGAGACAGTGATGGTGAAGACATAATGATTTGCGTGAAATAGATCGTAAAGAATTACTTACAAGACCTTGGCTCTAATGCCAGTTGATGCGAGATCGCTCCTTGAAAGAGAGGTTCGATGTGCCCTGAACTTGGATCTTTGGCCTTGCGATGTGTCCTCTTCTTAATCTAACAAGACAACTCAGCGCAAACAAGTGTGCTAACACAAAATTTGTGGATGATTTTGGACTAGATTAGATCTAGGTCGAGAGGGTGGTGAAGTTTTGATAACAATAAAGGCTTGTGAGGAACCTAAGGCCGACAAAAGAGGGCTTGACAAAGAGGGGGCGATTACGATTTTAGGGTTCAATATCCTAGGACTAGGGGAGAGTGTACTCAATCCAAGCTAGACACTTTTGATTCAATTAAGACATAAAAAGAAACAAGTGTTCAGTTTGGCCTTATAAAGGTGGCGGCCAACAACAAGCTAAACTAGAGCAACTCATAAGATAGGGCCAAGTATGTAATCGGTGAATTCTTCTGTGGAAAGGGGCGCTTGAAGTGTTGCCAAGAGATCCGCATCCGCTTTCATGCCTTGCATAAATTCGGAGATGGAGCGAGTGCCCTTTTTTGTGGATCGGATTTTTTGTTTAATTTGGTGTTTGTGACCCCTTGAAGCCGCATCATAGGTCTTTTTAAGGAGATCCCAAATAGCTTTGGAAGTGGAGGGTTGAGTAACAAGAGTCGAGGTAGGTGATGAAAGAGTGCTAAGAAGCGCACCATGTAGGAGCCGATCTTGCCTCTTCCATGTGAGATATTTGGGATTTGGAACTTTTGCGTTGTTTTGACCGGCAATTTCAGAATGAGGGACAACAAGAGTACCATCAAGGTATTGGTACAAGTCATAACCTTCAAGTGTGATTCGAATTTGGTTTTGCCATTGAAAGTAGTTTGTGGGAGTAAGTTTGTTGATAGAAGGGAATTGGACCACCATGAACGGTTTTGTAGTTTCGTGTGGATTGGGCAAGGTTGAGAGAGGGTCGGCCATGGTGGTGATGAACGAGAGAGAGTATGCTCAGGGATTTAGGCTGATACCATGTAAGAGATATATTTTGTGAAAAGATGATGTAATTTTATTGATAGAATATGAGCCTTTATATTGGAGGTTACATAAAATATTCTAAGGAGACAATCAAGGATACTCTCCTAGAATGGTTGCATGATTGATACAATTAACCCTAGAATATATGAATGGCAAATTCTATCCATACAAGCTTAAATAAATCCTAATACAAAGATATACTAATATTAGGTTTTATTGTTAATACTAACATCCTCATCTTAGATCTTTCGACACATCCACTCAACCTATGATCACTTGGGCAATCACCAAAAACATAAAGTCGAAAGCCTAGACCTCCACCAAACATCCATTGCCACCTATTTCTTCTTCTAACCAAGAATATAAAATTTTCCTTCAAGCAAAAAGGCATCGAAAAAGGTTGATTGTCAGGAAGTCAAAGTTGTACGACTTAAAGGGAGCATGTATGCGGTCTCTAGTTCCTTGTCCTAAAGGTACTAATGTTATGTGTTGCAAATGGGTGTACAAGATTAAGAAGAAAACATATGGTTCTATTGATCGCTATCAAGCGAGACTTGTTGTGAAGGGTTATCACCAAGAGGAAGGAGTAGACTATTTTGACACGTTCATGTTGTTCGTCCCACTACTATTCGTTTGGTCCGCTCTATTGTTCTCACCAAGCATTGGCCAATCAGACAATTGGACACAAACCATGCCTTCCTTAATGGCGGTTTAGCTAAATTCATGTTTATGGAGCAACCATTTGGATTTGTTGATCATGCTCATCCCAATTATGTATGTCAGCTTCATAAGGCTTTACTTGGTCTCAAGCAAGCTCCTTGTGCATGTTTTCGTAAGTTAAAATCTTACTTAGTACAAATGGGATTCCATTCTTTGATATCACACTACTCTATTTTTCATGTTTCATAATCGAGTTATTATATATGTTCTTGTCTATGTGGATGAGTTGATTGTTACATGCAACTCTTTTGAGGCAGTATTTACCGTTATTCGGCCTCTTGATAAGTGAATGGGATCTCTTCATCACTTTCTAGGCATCGAGGTTACTCAAGTGAATGATCAACTTCATCTTTGTCAAAAAAAAGTACATTCGTGACATTTTTGCTCAGGCTATGAAATTAAATGGAAGATGCCAAGCCTATAGCCAGTCAAACTAAGCCTCAATCTCGCTTACTTGCTGAGTGTGATCCTATGCTTGGTGCTTTACAGTATGTCACGATCACTCATGTTGAGCTGTCTTATGCGATCAATAGAGTATGTCGATCAGCATATGCATTAGCCAACCAAGACTCATTGAGGGTGTTGTCAAGCGCATTCTTTGGTATCTCAAGGGCACCATCTCTCCTAGACTGACCCCTACTCTAATGCATTTGGCTTACTCTAATGTCGAATGGGCATCTGACAACTGCTCTCAGTTTGGTGATGTGATTTATTTTGGTAACTATCTAAGGAGATGGACATCTTGCAAATCACTCTACTACTAAAGCTGAGTATTGTGCAATTGCTACGAAAGTTGCCAAATTGTCTTGGATATCTCAACTCCTAGTTGATCATCGTTTGCGCCTGGTTACTACATCAACCTTGTTATCTGACACTTTGAGTGTTATACTTTTATGTCCAAAAATCCTGTCATCAACAATAGCTCAAAGCATATATCAACATCGATTTCCATTTTCTTCATGAAAAGATGGACTTCAAGGAGCTTGTTGTTTAGCATATTCCTTCTCATTAGCAAATTGTTGACATATAAGCTGTTGATTCGTCACGATTTTTTCATCTGTGTTCCAAGCTTCATGTCTTATGAAATCAAATTTCCCGAGTAGAGCTAGGCATTGATGCATTTGATATTTTGCTAACTATTTCTTGTACTTTCATTTTTGGTCCGCTTAGTGGTCCCCAGGACTAGATCTGAATAATCAATTAAAAGCATGTTATACAATTTGTTTTTTATGCTCGATTGTGACGATGGATTTGGTTGTCTAGTTAAGCATTCACATGATGTATGGATGGTTGGACCCTATAGTGTTTGTTTTGGGCAGGATAATCGTACTAACACGTTACCTGCTAAAATAGGGAAATCCTAACCAAAAAGCAATCGTAACGCGTTATGAATTATGGACAAGATGTAGAATCAGATAAATAATGGAAAACAAATAGTAAGCAAGTTGATATGCGTATATTGCGATTGTAGTTGCCAATAAATCTCTCCAAAGTGTCTTAGAACACTCGAATGGAAGTGAAATGATTAAACAGAGATGAGTTTTTGCTTCTAGCTTATGTTCAAGGTGCTATTGTCAATTGTGCCCTTATTTTTGCCTCAGCCTTGTTTTATAATCCTCTCCTCCGTTTTGACCGTTGGTGGAGTGCTTAGCACATCCCGGAGATTTCGCCCTCGTCGTTAATTACATAGCCGTTAGTGTCGATCATGAAGTCCGAGATTTCCGCCTTGCTTTGATTGCTCCATCGTCTTCTCTTTCTAGTAGTTCAATAATTGGATTGACGATGCTGAGCTCATAGCATTCTTTTTGGGCCGAATTTTGGAGGGCCAACAGTGTTCTTATTTATTAAGTGTGTTTTGGAACATTAACATGTATCTACCATTCTCACTTTCCTCTACCATTCTTCTCCTATTAGCCTATCTATTTATGTATGATTCCTCCACAGCTCCACTGATAGGTTATCACAACTTAGCTCTGCCATCACACACTTCTACAATGGATATCTCAAGTCATTTTCCGAAATATGACAATCATTGACACTACTGTACTCCACAAAATTGACCATTTAACTTACCATTGTGAAGCCTTTATTCAGATAAAATAAAATAAAAATCTTTATAAGAAAAATCTTAAATAATCCTAAAAACTTACTCATTATCAAATGTTTATAATTGAAGATCCTTTATCATGAATTATAGAAAAAAACATATTACTATATTTATTGAAGTTTCGATTACATTCGATTTCAATTGGTCTGGTTTAATATATATTTCTCTTATCATTCAAATATGAGCGATATTTTCATGAATTCATGCGTATATTACCACATCTTATCTATAAGCAAAATCATGTGATGGGTATGTACTTTGATATCCTATGTGAAATTTATTGTACGTACCGCAGGTGTGTGTATAAAAATCAAGTTCACAATTTTGGTTGGTCTATTCTCACCTAATAGTCTTATATGTGATCGATAACTTATATTTTTGAGCCAAAAAAAAATACTGCAGGGTATTGATTATGCATTTTATAGTACGTAGGGTCGAATTTGACAGCTTACTTGGATGAATTTGACAGCTTACTTGGATGAATTTGACAGCGTAAGGAAAGTGATAGGCTACCTATAGAATCATAATGTGTAGGAAGACAACCTTTGGCGTGAATGAACTGAATTTGCCACTTGCCGGCTTCTTTTAGTTTCTTGATAATTCAACCTTTGCTCTTCAAACTTTCAAGCAACCTCGCCACCCTTGTTAAAATGCAGTACGTTTTGGAATGATTTGAATCAAGTACATATCTGTTGGTTTTACGGTAAATTTTTTATCTTAAGTTTTTTTGTTGCATTTTATTAATTTCGATCATTTTATAGCAATTTCGGTGCCGTTTATTGAAAAAAAAAAAAAAAACATTTTGCACTGATTGATTTTCTTAAAAAAAAATCAAACATATTTTAAAAAATAGTTGAAAGTTAAAAAAAAAAAAAACTTGACTAAAAGGCCTCGACTGTTCTTATTGCATTGGCCTTAAACTTGGCACGAGTAGAAAATTTTATTTGTGGACTAAGTTATGTGACATTCTTGGCGCATATCCTCGAATCATTGACCTTGTACCTATACCTTAAGTGTTTTCACTTTTCACCCTAGCTTGTTTACCCTCTTTTGTTTTCGTGGAGGACACTATCCATGAGAACTGAACCGGAGACCTCTAGATACTACCCTTGGAGGATTAACCGTTTGACTAGATGCTCAAAAGTTGTTTACCCTCTCTTTTAGTAAGTGGTAATATGTATTAAAAGGAAAGAAGGAAGTACAGTGTAAGGTATATCAAAACCAACAACACACGCCTAAACAATTCCAAACCCAGCAAGGCTTTTTAGATAAGCGTCCTAATGCACTTGCACTCTATACTCACTAAGCTTATCTTGCAAAGATGAAGGATAACATTTCTCTATGCATCATAATGCCTATCATCAGATAGTACACTCAGCAAGGGGAGATGCGGGAGTGTTAACAAACACTTGCCTTTGAGTGTGAGTTCTAATTTAGGTGGACGGCTTTCCCACCATCATCTCATTTGCAACATTACCTAGCTTGGCTACTTACCTCAACATCTCCGGTACAACATTTTGTCTTGCTTAGGTGAGCAATCTTCTTAGAGTTTTGTGTTTGTTATTTTAAGCTTGATTTCCAGTTCTACACTTGAGTGTTAGTATTCTTGAGTCCGAAATTCAAAGCGAGAATAGAGTTCCACCCCCTAATTAAAAAAGCATGAATGTAAAGAAGAGGAGGGAGTTGAGTGTTGAGTGAGAAGTTTATTGACCTTAACGAGTTTGTGTGTTATTGTGATTTTTTGGCTTTTCCCTTAATTCCCTTTTGTGTATGCTCTTGATGCAAGGAGAAAAATCAATGGAACCATGATGACATCAAATGTGGGAAACAAGCTCGTTACTAATATATGATGTTTTGATCCTTGTCAGCTGCACGTATATGAATAGTGGTCCGATCTTGCACTAGTTAAATTCCGTCCTTATTGAAGAACAAAATGTTGGAATGGAGACTGATGGTGCGTGGATTTAACGACGCACAAATGGACAAAATAAGCCGAAGCCAAGCCGAGAGAGATATAAGCTCGGAGCAAGCCCCACAAGTAAAGATCTCGAGGGGTATGTCCCATGGGTTTTCTTACGCCCATCTAAAAAAAACCTAAAGGATAGCGTGATCCCAAACAAGAGAGGTGAGAAGACCAAACACCTTAGCCAATCAAAGGTCGCCTCCTCTTCGACCAACCAAAGGTTGCCTCTCCCTTAAACTTAAATCAAACACCTCTTGGCAATGAAACAATTAATAAATCTGCGTAGAGATTTTGAAAAAGGATTAATATGGCAAGTAGGAAATGGATAACCATTGAAAAATTATGTATTGGACCCATCTTTTCTGAATGTGACAACTAAAGTTGAACAAAATTGCTAGTTCTCATCCTCCGTGTTAATGTTATTAGACCATCCGCAATGGTGAACCCAAAAGTGGATTTTTAACCCCCTCAAATCATTTTTCTTACTCTTCCACCTCATTTTAAAAACCACTTTTACTTTATCCCTATAACCCATATCTCCATTCCATTCTTTAAATTCACTACCTTTCTTTTGTTTTTATCTTTATCTATCTCATTATATTATTTAGTTTGGGTATTTTCTTATAATATGTATGATATTCAATATAAATATATAATTAAATTAATTTGATTAATTTATATTAATTATGTAATTAAAGTATGAAGTTTAAAATTAATATAAAAAATAAACAACTAATTTTATTTTATATAAAGTTGAAAATATGGAAATACAATAAAACAAAGACAATAAATATTGTAAAAACACAGAAAATTAAAACACCAAAAACGTACATTATATTAGTTTGTCATCAATTATATTATTATATATATAATACATAAATTTAATTGCAATAAAATTTACAAAATTTTATACGATTTTTGAACTTGTATTTATTGTATATATATTTTTTTAATCAAAACATATACAAAATGGGTGTCTATGAGTAGATAAAAACAAAATAAAAATATTAAAAACATTTTTTGAGAAAGGTTAAAATCGTTTTACTGTTAAAATAATCCTCAATGTTTATATGTATATATCAAAAGTGACAAAAAACGATAGCCATTCGATTGGATCTGATTAGAGGTGTCAAACGGGTCGGTCGGGTCGGGTTCGGGTTCGATTATTTCGGGTTCGGGTTGAGTCGGATTCGGGTCGTAACGGGTCACCAGTCAAATCGGGTCGGGTCATTGCGGGTTGTTGGGCGGGTCGGGTCGACCTAACAGGTCAAGAAAAATGATTTTTTTTTACAATTATTAAAATATTTTTTATTTAAAAAATGATATTTAATAATAAATCTATTATTTTTATATATTTTAATAATAAAATATATTATAATTTTCAAAATATATTATATATTCTTAAAATATAACAAATTGGGTCAACCCAACGGTTTTTTCGGGTTTGAACCCAACGGGTTTCGGGTCTATCGGATTCGGTTTATTTTGGGTTTCGGGTTCAAATTTTCGGGTCTTGACCCTAAATTATTCGGGCGGTTCGAGTCGGTTTTTCGGGTCGGGTCAGCTTTTGACAGCTCTAGATCTGATGGTTCCCAAGAGGCCACAAATTCGTGCATCTGCTATTTGAAGTCCAAAACCCAGATTGTTAATTTGAAAACACTATTTCTAAGAGAAGTATTAATATTTTAATTTAAGAATCCACCATTGTGGATGGTCTTAGACCAGCCACAACGCCAGATTCTTACAATAAAATATTATTAAAGATCTTCCATAAAGTGGAAAGTGGCTAAAAATCCGGTTTGAGATTGCTATTTGCAATCGGCAAATTTGGGATTTTAAAGAAAAGTGTGTTTGGTTTGCATTTTTTTTTGCCCCCAACTTACAAAAAAAAACGTGAAATTGGAGTCTAGCCAAACACAGCCCATCAAATGCACCAAGCCCGCGTGGCACTTTAGGAGACGTTGGATCCGATCAACGTACAGGTTTTTTTTCCATTTTTCGATTATATATATAAAATATTAATGCTTATTTCGACAATAAAATGATATTATCTTTTCAAAATATTTTTTTTAATATTTTTTTTTCTTTTTATCTACCCATAGACATCCATTTTGTATATGTTTTGATTAAAAAAATTGATATAGATGAAAAATACAAGTTAAAAAATCAATAAAAATTAATCTTTTTAATTTTTTATGTTGTTAAATTTATGTATTATATAAAATAATATATTTAATATAGTTGATGACATAAGATATTAGTTTTTATACATTTTAGTAGTGAAATAAATATATTTTACGGTATTATGAATATAAATTAACACATTTGAAGGGTTTAAGGCACTAATAATGCATTAAGAAATATGATGTTACATTGTGTTGAAAACATAACACATGTGAAGATATTCTTCACTTAGGGAATCGAAAAACCTAATTGTGAAGCTATTCTTCACTTTCGGTAACATAAAAACATAACCAAGCAGACATGTGAAGCTACTCTTCACTTAGGGAATTGAAAAACATAAACAACACACATGTGAAGCTAATCTTCACTTAGTATTTTTAACCTATGCCCTTAGGGCATAGGATAGAAAAACCGTTTTAATAATAATATTAATGAACTTAAATAATCTAGATACACATTTGTTGGTGGATTAAAAAGACTTTATTCAATCTTTTTACCTTGCATGTCAATAATTAAGAATTTATTAATACTTTTGAAAATAAATATTTTTAACAACTTAGTACATAATAAAAAGTATAAGAAATAATATGGATTTAACCAAATTATGTAAATATTAATAGTAAGTTTAAAAAGAGAATTCTTGGATTTTCAATTCTTGGAGTTTAAAATCTTATATTCGAGAATAATAATCAAGGATTATTATTATTTAACACTTCCACCTAAATTATTATTTAAATAATTTAGCTTCTCATAAATTCTCTTATAAAAAGGAAAATAAGAGAAAACAAAACCTTAGAAGAGATAAGGAATTTTAATAAAAATTCTCTCGTGTCGTTAGGTCGAGGTCTCAATTTCGTCTAAGCCATCGAATTTCGTGTCGTTCGAAAGTACATTATCGTTATTTTTTTCGAACGCTAGAAATGAACTTAGGACCGATGATTTGTGGCCTTGTTTGTTTAAATCTCTTTTCGAGATTCGTTATGGATTATCATAGGCGATATTATATTATGCACTAGCTAGATGCCTATATACTCGGGATGAAAGAGGCCCGATATCCTCAGGATGAAAGAGGTCTGCACACTCAGGATGAAAAGGGCCTGCACACACTCAGGATGCATGAAAGAGGCCTGAACACTCAGGATGAAAGAGGCTTGAAATTCCTCCATTTCCTTCAAGTGGACTTCGACCCTTTTGTGGGCCCCCCACACTCTTTAAAAATCATTAACGCAATTGAAAGTTTTCATCATGATATAAGATAAGTGCCAAAGCACATTTAAAAGAAATCAAAACCGGACCGGTCTCAAATGATCGATCCGGCTCTCGGTCCGCAAGGGCGCGAGAGGTTTTCAAAACTTGTATGAATTAATAACGTTCCCAACATACTTTCTATTCTAAGAAGTCTACAATCTCGTAGTTCTTCTCTCGATTATCGAGTTATCTCCTTTCTAGATACACTCTTCTCCGTTCCGATAAGCCCCACATAAAGACCTATACCTTAAAACATATCCCAATAAGATATCTCGAATATTATAAATTACCGAAATACCCTTGAGAAGTTCCGTTCTCACTTGCTTAGTCTCCTTAGACTAATTCCCACTTCTGCATTTTTGCCTGGTATTTCTCGCCCTTCGCGACAAATGCCAGACTGTAGGATTGTACACCGATGTTTTGAAGACAACGTCTAGAAGGTTCGAGAAGCGTTAGGCGGGAATCGAAGGTCAAGAGAAGACGACGTTGAAGGAAGGAAGGAATTCTCATAAGAGCGAGGCATTCCGAAGATAGTGCACCAGCTCTTCCCTTTTTAAAACCAAGCAAATCATCATCACATGAGTTGTCTTGGGAAAACATACTTGTATTTTTAATTACGTCTTTTAAACCCTTTCTAAATGAGCTTTACTTTCCGCTGCTACATTTGTAAAACGACTCTTAATGTAATGAACGAAAGTTCTTATCAATAAATAAAATTCCGCTTTTAGTCAATTGCATCTTCAATTAAAGAACAAAGTCTCTTTCGAGAGCATCCTTCTTATTGTATAAATTATGTCTATTTCCGCATTTTATAAGTTTTAACGTCATTATAAAGCCTTGGGTGACTTTGGACGGTAAAGTCCAAGGTCACTGGCGGTAATACCCAATGTTGCAAAATAGGTGTGTTACATCCACCCTATCATCTGAACAAGGGCCCCACAACCATCAATTTTGCTCTGATCCATGCATTCCTCTATTCGATACAATTACTTTTGCTCTGATCTATGTATTCCTCTGTTTGAGACAATTACTTTTGCTCTGATCTATGCATTCCTCTGCTCGAGACAATAACTTTTGCACTGATCTATGCATTCCTCTGTTCGAGACAATAACTTTTGCTCTAATCTATGCATTCCTCTGTTCGAGACAATAACTTTTGCTCTGATCTATGCATTCCTCTGTTCGAGACTATAACTTTTGCACTGTTCTATGCATTCCTTTGTTCGAGACAATAACTTTTGCTCTGATTTATGCATTCCTCTGTTCGAGACAATTACTTTTGCTCAGATCTATGCATTTCTTTGTTCGATACAATTACTTTTGCTCTGATCTATGCATTCCTCTGTTCGATACAATTAATTTTGCTCTGATCTATGCATTCCTATATTCGAGACCATTACTTTCCCTCTATTCAAGACCATCAATATTTTTCCTATATATCCATCCCTTTATTCATTGAAAAAATTGTCAAACAACTTCTTTCAACATTGAAATCATTCTCCAATATTTCAATCAAACATGGATCCCTTTCAAAATGTCATAGAGTCGTTTTTTTAATTTTGGATCAAGCTCATCATCAGATGGGTTTGAAGATGCCATTAATGAAAGATTGGATAGAGTGGAGGCCCTAGTAACAGAACAACACGAAGACCTCTCTCGAGGTGAAAGTTCTCAACCAAGGAGACGACGAAGATATGTTGAGCGAGATCATGAAAGCGGTCAGCAACAACTCTTTAGAGATTATTTCTCTGAAGACCAGGTGTACACCAACGAGCAGTTTCGTAGGAGGTTTAGAATGCAAAGACCACTATTCTCACGCATTGTCAACCAATTCTCATCCACATTCGAATTTTTTCGTCAACGGAGGGATGCTACTGGCAGGCAAGGCCTATCTCCCCTACAAAAATGCACTGCAGCTATGCGCATGTTGGCTTACGGCATGTGCGCGGACCAGATGGATGAGTACCTTCGGATGGGTGAAAGTACCGCAAGATCTTGCCTACAACACTTTGTGGAGGGCATCATTTCTTTGTATGGCGATACATACCTTCGCAGACCAACCGCTGAAGATATGCAACGACTCCTTCAATATACGGAGGGGCGCGGGTTCCCTGGAACGGTTGGGAGCATTGATTGTATGCATTGGGAATGGAAGAACTGTCCAACAGCATGGCAAGGTCAATTTGCACGAGGTCATGGCAAGCCGACAATTATATTAGAAGAGGTGGCATCATACAATTTGTGGATCTGGCATTCCTTCTTTGGAACACCAGGTTCGTGTAATGACATTAATTTTCTTGATCGTTCTCCTGTCTTTGATGATGTTTTGGAAGGGAGATCACCGCCGGTGAATTTTTCTGTCAATGGTCATGAGTACAACATGGCTTATTATCTCATCGATGGTATTTACCCTTCGTGGGCAACCTTTATGCCTGCGATTAAACTTCCACAAGGGAATAAGGCAAAGTGTTTTACTCATTATCAAGAGGCATACCGAAAAGATGTGGAACGAGCTTTTGGGGTCTTGCAAGCACGATTTTCTATAGTGAAGAACCCGACGCATGCTTGGGATCCTCGTCACATAGGCAAAATAATGAAGGCGTGCATAATTTTGCACAATGATATTCATGTTTTTAGTCTAGTTTTTAGTGTGTTTTCTTAGTTTGTTTGGTTTAGTTTTAATAGTTTTAGAGTTAGTTTTTTGTGTTTTTGGATAAGTTTGCATATTTTGTGAAAAGTATGGAAGCTACTCCGTTTTATGTCTTTTTGTAGGTTTTGAGCAAGGAAGAAGCGCTTTTTGGAGATGAATGGAGTACTATGGTGGAAGACGGAAGAGTATGAAGATAGAGAAGTCGAAGTCCAGGCTTTTAGAGTTGAATAATTGAAGAAAACCAAATCCAGGCTCGTTAACGAGGCTGTGAAGGGTCGTTAACGAGGCTTGAAATAGAATTTTTCGAGAGATCTTATGTCTACCGACCCTGTGCGGAAATCTATCTTGATAATTCCATGTCAGTAGGGTTTTTAATGAGTTTTAGGGTTATTATATTTTATTTTTTATGTCTTGTTATCTTTCTAGATTATCTTTCTATCTTTTTAGGGTTAGTTTCTATCTTTTAGGAAAGTTTTTTATCTTCTAGCCTTTTTATTAGATAGCTTTATTAGTATAAATACCCTTCTTTCTAACCTGAAAGAGGGTGGCAAGTAGGAGATCGGCTTTTAGGAGAGCCGAGAGAGAGGGGAAGTCGGAGTGGAAGATTATCGAGTCGAGGTGGAACGAGAGCGAAGCCAGGGTCGTTAATCGTGTCTTTTGTTCGGTATTCTTGTTGTTTTTCGGTTTCTTCTGAAGTCTGTAAAACGATAATTTTCTTATTAATTTGAAGTAGATTTTGTTTTCAATGTTCTCTCTTATTGAAGTTGTTTGCTTTATAGTTATGATTAGTGAGTAGTTTTCCTATCTAGGGTCGGGGTTGTAACCCGGCATAGTTATGCATGTTTGATGAGTAAGTTGAAGTGTGGAATGCCTTTTATCTATTTTTGGATTGCTTGTTGTGTTTATGCCTAGATGAGAATCGAGGTAATTTGAGTTCTTAACTTGATTGAGAGAGAAAGTTATAGACTTGAAGGTTGATATTGTTCGATTACGAAAGTTTCGAGCTTTGGATCTAAAACAAGTGATTGAGTGAATTAGTTTATGAGAATAGATTGATTTTCTTGCTAGTCAGCGAAAGTTGATGAATTTATCTATTTAAAGGCATGATCTTTATCTTCTTACGAGTTTATATGCATGGCTATGTTGTGGTAACCCTTGTCCTAGATTTTTATTCCTATTTGAGTTTTCCTCGTTACATTCGTTACTGAGTTCGTTGCCTCGGTACCGAACCTGTGTTTGAAGTCGTTAGTAGTGTTATCCAGGTTCGTTAACGACCCTGACAAAGTCGTTAACGAGGTTGGTCGTAGGTGTTTTGTGTTGTTTTGCTTAGTTTTTATTCTTTGTAGTTGGTAAACAAACAACAGTGCTTCCCGTGGAACGATCCTGACTTCCCGTGGAACGATCCATCCTCCTATGTTGAGAAGTCGATCAAGTCGAAGGAAGTATGGTGCGGAAACTTAGTGAGTCTCTTGGCGACCAACCTTGGAGTTGATCTATCCCTCTACACACCAGCCCACGCTCAATTGCTCAACCAGAATTATTGGTTTAGCTCCGGTATTTTTACTCAGGGTCGGGATGGGTACACTACAAAGGTCCACGGCCGAGATGTTGCACCCACCTTGGCTAAGATGGAGCTGCTTTATGTACCGAATTGGTACGAGGCATGGACGGGGCATGCATTCCCGTTAGAGCCCAAGCCGCAAGATGAGTTAACGCTCCGGCCATGTGAGTCCCGGTTTGAAAGAGTGGAAGAAGCCATGGACGAAGAAGAAGATGGGACTGAAGAAGAAGCTACCGAGGGAGGTACAGAAGAGCTCGAAATCGAGGAAGAGGACCTCGATACAGAAATTCTGGGCAACAATATCTTCGTTAACGAGCCCGTCAGGGTCGTTAACGACCACTTCGAGGCCTCTACCGATGCTCCTACCGAGGCTCATAGCGTCGGTAATGACCCCCCGCAGCAACCTACCGACCCACAGTCATATGGTCTCATGCCTTACAATCTTGTACTTTTTCAAGACCACTTCCAACTCCACTACCAACCACCTCCTCAGCCCAAGTACACTGGATCGAGTATCCCGCCTCCATGGGCCGATGATCTTTCTGCTTAGATACAGCAACTTAACCTTCAGCAGACACATGTTCATCGGAGGATGGATAGATGGGAGAGTGTCTATTCTGCTCGCATGGCGATGGAGGATGCGAGGCATCAGCAGAGAGAGGTGGATGATGCAGAGCGTTGGAGGACGATGTATGCCTTCATGGGGAACTTCGAGCATTATTTTCCACCACTTGGGCGTTGATTCAGTTTGAAGAGCTGTTTTCTTTTCTGCTTTCAGGATCTTGTAAGTTTTTCTTTTTGTTTTCTTTCTTTTGTTTTCTTTTCTTCTTCTTATTTTTATTACAGTGGGGACACTGTAATTTTAAGTATGGGGTGGGAAAGGATAGAAAAGTTAGTGTCTTGTTTGTTTTGTGTCTTATGTGTTTTGAAGTAGTTCTTTGTTTTAATAAATGAAAATCTGAAGAATAAAACAAACAAAAAAATTTGAAAAAAAAACAACAAAAAAAAGAGTTCTAGAATTGATAGATACCCTTTTTTTTATGGTTCTATGATAGTAGTTGCTAGCATGATCATATAATTCCTTGCAAGCATGTCTTTGATAAGTATAGCCTGATTCTTGTTTTGAAACTGTTTTTATGAAGGAATAGCATATGATGAAATTGAGCATGTATACTTTTTAGTATAAGTAATGCAATCCAACAAAATAATTACCTTGTGAGTTGTTTTTGGCCTTATAGGGAGAACACAAAAATTCCCTCTTCTTTTCTAGTGTGATTTTACTCTCTATATGCATATTATCTCTTGGAATTGTGATGGTTATCTATTTCTTGAAACCTATATAAGATTTATAGTTCATTGCTTGTGAAGATCATATGATAGAGAACTTATTTTCATAAGCCCTACTTATCCATATCCACCCTTATCATTATTCCTCTTTTTGATAGCCAATTTGAGCCTTTAAGCCTTTATTTGTAGCTCCACAAAAATTATTTCCTAGCCGAGATAAGCTTGACCTTATCTGGGGATTAGGACTTAGTTTGGAAAGGTTAGTTTTGTTGAGTAAAGATATGATTGGTTTTGAAATCAAGGGTTTATGGGAAGGGTAGATTGGAAGTCTTTTGGTTTATTTTGTAAAAAGAAAGATCTCTTGGTAATAAAGGATGCACAAAGGAAGAAGAGAAGTTGAAAAAAAATGCAGAAAACGAGTAGGGGTTAGCTCGGTTAACGACCCTGTTGGTTTGTTAACGAGGCTGCAGAAGAAAAAAATCGTTGAAAGGAAAAAAGAGTAGAAGAAAGGAATAAGGAAAAGGAAAGAGAAATAAGATGTGCATATGTGTTTAATAGATAAGTCGGAGATTCTTTTGAGTTATTTTATGAGACTTTCTAGGATATGTTGGGTGAGTGAAAGGAAGAGAAGTGCATAATGTTGAGTGAGTTTGGTTTTGTTTTTATGAGAGTTTTTGATGTTATGTGTGAGTTTTTAGTAGTCTTTGATTCCCGGATATTATTAGCACCACATAGCCAAAAATTTTCCACGCCTATTTGTCTTTACCAAGCCCCATTACAACCCAGCCGAATGGAAGCTTCTTTGAAGTTTTTCATTGAGCCTAAGTTCTCTTGACGATTTTTGCTTGTTTTGACAAATCTTAGGTGGAGAGTTTGGTGATATAAGTTCCAATTTCTATGAGTTTTTGTATATAAGATGAGTTGAGAGATGAATTTATAAGCCTAAACATTTGAGAGTTGAGTGAAACACATTATCCCTTGTGAGGTTGGATTGTATTTTCTTATGTCTATTTGGTGCATATATGTGTGATGACATTGATAGTCATTTATTATTTTCTTCTATGTGTTGAAGTTGCTTCTTAGATGATGGCTATTTGCTTTATGAGTATGATTGTTTGGATTTGATTATTGTTTAGTGATTGCTTGAGGACAAGCAAGTCTAAGTATGCGGTATTTTGATATTCATGTTTTTAGTCTAGTTTTTAGTATGTTTTCTTAGTTTGATTGGTTTAGTTTTAATAGTTTTAGAGTTAGTTTTTTGTGTTTTTGGATAAGTTTGCATATTTTGTGAAAAGTATGGAAGCTACTCCGTTTTATGTCTTTTTGTAGGTTTTGAGCAAGGAAGAAGCGCTTTTTGGAGATGAATGGAGTACTATGGTGGAAGACGGAAGAGTATGAAGATAGAGAAGTCGAAGTCCAGACTTTTAGAGTTGAAGAATTGAAGAAAACCAAATCCAGGCTCGTTAACGAGGCTGTGAAGGGTCGTTAACGAGGCTTGGAGATAGAATTTTTCGAGAGATCTTATGTCTACCGACCCTGTGCGGAAATCTATCTTGATAATTCCGTGTCGGTAGGGTTTTTAATGAGTTTTAGGGTTATTATATTTTATGTTTTATGTCTTGTTATCTTTCTAGATTATCTTTCTATCTTTTTAGGGTTAGTTTCTATCTTTTAGGAAAGTTTTTTTATCTTCTAGCCTTTTTATTAGATAGCTTTATTAGTTTAAATACCCTTCTTTCTAACCTGAAAGAGGGTGGCAAGTAGGAGATCAACTTTTAGGAGAGCCGAGAGAGAGGCGAAGTCGAAGTGGAAGATTATCGAGTCGAGGTGGAACGAGAGCGAAGCCAGGGTCGTTAATCGTGTCTTCTGTTCGGTATTCTTGTTGTTTTTCGGTTTCTTTTGAAGTATGTAAAACGATAATTTTCTTATTAATTTGATGTAGATTTTGTTTTCAATGTTCTCTCTTATTGAAGTTGTTTGCTTTATAGTTATGATTAGTGAGTAGTTTTCCTATCTAGGGTCGGGGTTGAAACCCGACATAGTTATGCATGTTTGATGAGTAAGTTGAAGTGTTGAATGCCTTTTATCTATTTTTGGATTGCTTGTTGTGTTTATGCCTAGATGAGAATCGAGGTAATTTGAGTTCTTAACTTGATTGAGAGAGAAAGTTATAGACTTGAAGGTTGATATTGTTCGATTACGAAAGTTTCGAGCTTTGGATCTAAAACAAGTGATTGAGTGAATTAGTTTATGAGAATAGATTGATTTGCTTGCTAGTCAGCGAAAGTTGATGAATTTATCAATTTAAAGGCATGATCTTTATCTTCTTACAAGTTTATATGCATGGCTATGTTGTGGTAACCCTTGTCCTAGATTTTTATTCCTATTTGAGTTTTCCTCGTTACATTCGTTACTGAGTTCGTTGCCTCGGTACCGAACCTGTGTTTGAAGTCGTTAGTAGTGTTATCCAGGTTCGTTAACGACCCTGACAAAGTCGTTAACGAGGTTGGTCGTAGGTGTTTTGTGTTGTTTTGCTTAGTTTTTATTCTTTGTAGTTGGTAAACAAACAACAGTGTTTCCCGTGGAACGATCCTGACTCCCCTGTACTCAGCGGGGTCTTGACTATAAATTTTATTTGTTGTCAAATCACCCTCTCAACACACAATATGATAGTGGAGGATGAACGAGATACGTACAATGGGTATTGTGATGTATCTCGTTTTGAGGTCTCACCTTCTATGGACAACACGTTTTCCGGCTTTTTCCGCAAATCGACCAAAGTTAATGTCGCAGTATATAAAAGCTCGAACGGAACTTCGAAATAGGGTCACCCATAAACAACTACAAGCTGATTTGGTTAAGCATGCATGGCAAAAGTTCGGACATTTTCATCTTCAAAACTAGTTCTCCTTGATCTTAAATGTACTCGTTTGATGTTTTTTTATTTTCTATGTTTTTTCTAGTATGTTTTTGCTTTTTTTTTTTTGCAATATTTTATGCATCTATTTTAATGTATTCCCATGTTTTTAATTTTAAGTGAAATAAAATATTTTGTTTGTCGTTTATATTAATGATAAACTTTACAATTTAATTACGTAATTGATATAAAATTAATCAAATTAATATAATTAAATATTTATATTAAATATCATACCGTATTATTAAATAATACCCAAAATAAAATAGTGTAATTGAATAAGTAAAGATAAAAGTAAAATAAAGTTAGTAGATTTAAGAGAATGAAATTGGGTTGTGGGTTGTGGGAATAAAGTGGAAGTGGATTTTAAAAGGCTCATGTTATGCAGCACCTTTAAAACTGGTTTGCAAATTTTAGTTTATGAAAAATTACAGAATTAGCCCAAATTCACTTTCATCTTGATTTTTTATTTTATCAAAACCTAGCCCAACTCCTAATACCCTCCGAACTCTTATTACTTAAACAATCAATGTCAAGTGATAATGAAAGAAGCTCCAAAGATAAGTTACGTACGTAGTCGACATTACGGGGTAAATTTGTTGTTAGTATAAACTTTTTAACGATTTCGGCAACCCAACTGCCACATACGCTAATGATGTGTGAAATAGTATTGCACGAACTTTTTTGCGTGTAAAATAGCTATGCACACCAAAATTTTGTGTACAAATAAGCTATGCACGCGAACAATGTATGTAGAAAAGAACAATACACACAACCAACCTACGTGCAAAGTTACTATGCACACACACAACATTTGTGGGCATGGCCAAATTTCATGTACATTTTGTGCGTGCAATGTGTGCTTTGAAAACACAAACAATGACTCAAGGAGCTAGTATGTGCGGTGCCCGAGAGTTGTGATAGGCCAAATCCTACCCCGCAAGTGTACAAGATCGGTTGTAATACCAAGGTGTCGAACTCTAGGACTATGTAGTATTAATTGTAATCAAATCAGTAGACTAAGTCGTAAAACAAGAAAAGATTGAATTGTGATTTTTGAACTATGAAACTAATTAAAGCAAACAAACAAGTAAATATGGGCAAATCAATGAGAGGAAGGCTTCTAAGATCAAGGATCACCACAATAATGCTTCGGTAGACTATAAAAGATGATTGCACAATCTTAATTATGACTTTGTTTGAAGGCAATTGTCTAATGTATCCGCTAAATTCTTTCGAATGTTAACAAACGTATCTAGACTCAATTAAACATCCACTTTCGTGACTTGCAAATTAAAATCTAGACCTTTAAGCACTTAGAATTTAAGATTAAATTGAATAAACATCCGCTTTCGCGACTTGCTAACTTAATCCAACCTTAAGGTTTCTATGACAATTGTTATTCCACAAGAGAATTCAAAATACTTTCATAATAGAGAAATCTCAGGTTCAAATCCTAGGGTTCCAACAGGAAAAAGTACCTTTCAGTCTCAATTCCCTGTCTGACTACTTATCAAAGTTTTCACATTTCAGTCTCAAACTTTGGCAAGTTCCCATTCACAAAAGTTACTAAGGCATAGAGCATCTAGGATTGAATCAAACAAAGCTTCAAACAACGGATTGTGCAATTTAATAAATAAATCTACCTAGACATCATTGGGTTCACCCCAATCTTAAAATAAGGGGTTTAGCTAGACATGGAAATAGAAGAAATCAATTCAATAACGAGAATAAACATACCGGGTTGAAGAAACAAATAAACTTGATTCAAATCCAGCAAATCCAAACTCAATTCAACAAAAGTCTTCAAATTCCCAATAGATCTCTCTAAACTTGTCTCTCAAGGAATAAAAACTAGGTTAAAAAGTCGAACCCCAATCTAGAAAACAAAGTAAAGTATTTATACTAAGGATAGGGTGGAAGAGGCGGCCCAAAAACCCCCTCTAGAGGGGCGCACGATCAACGGCGTGCGTCGTGCGCCGAGGCGCGCGATAGCGCACTACGAGACGCACGACCGTGCACTGGACCACGCACGACCGTGCACCAAACGCACGACCTAAGCCTAGCGCACGATCATGGCCTAGGGGACGCACGGGTTGAGCCTTGGTGCCGCACGACCGTGCACTTTGAACGCACGGGCGACGCCTTTCTCTGAGATTAGACGCACGATCATGCACCTATGGCGCACGATCCGAAGAACTGTCGACACCGCCTGCACGACCGTGCACTAAGGTGCTCGACCTTGGCCTTGCTCGTGTGCTTCCTTCCTTTCGGCTCTTGAATCATTCTTTTCCGGTCTCGTTGCGTCCTAGCCTGAAGTCTTGATTCCGCCTTGTATCCAAACGCGTTCCAATGAAGCTCAAACTTCTCAAAAGTACCTGAAAAGCATACAAATACGCGTGTAGACATCTATAACGGAAACTCAACTAAAAGTACTAGAAAACACAAGACTAATGCATGAAAACATATAAACTAAGGTCTAAATGCATGTCCTAATATGCTCTAAGATGCAAGTTATCAAGTTGCCCTTTCATTGTGGTCTTAGATTCATGTCACAACAGTGGCTGGATCATTATATGAAAGAAAATATCGGAGAGAGCACAACGGACAACCAAGATGATGAGCCCAAAACACCATGGCATTTCAAGCTTCTTCAAGCAAAAAATGGAACTTGGTTCGAGATGCATTCGAGTCGAGTGGGATCGACATTCCTTTAAAGCACTTCCACTTGAGTGATGACAAAGTGGTGGAGGAAGGGTACGAAGAATGAGGAAGAAGAAGGCCGACGTTGTACGATAGATAACATACATGGCCAGCCCTAGGGTAAGCACACTTCTCCGTGGAGGAAGGGAAGGGTGAGGAAGAGGAAGGTAAGAGGGATTGAGAAGAAAAGAGGAAAGGAGAAGTGAGGCTACAGGAAGACGCCTATCTTCTCGTGATCGGAATGTAAGGCATCGATCGGGATAGAGATAAAGATGAGGAAGAGAATGTCAAGAAAAGTGGGCTTATTTTGTAATTTTTGGTCTAAAGAAAACTGCATACTAAAATGAAGGGTGCTGCATAGTTGGCATGTTTTAAAATGAGGTATCAAAAAAAGAAAGAAAGAAGGAACCGTCACCTGGCCAAAACCTAGTGAAGCCATAGCCGCCGCCCATGGAGCACCTCGTCCCCGGCACATACCTTGCCCCGATACCGGCCCCATCCCACACCAGAACGATGCCCCTGGAGCATCTCACCTCCGGCACACTCGTTGCCCCGATACCGGCCTCACCTCACACTAAAACAAGAAATAGACGATGCTTCAAGCCGAGGAAAAAGCGCAACAAAGAAGAAAAAATCTATTAATCCCAAATCAGGTTTTCGATTTGGTGGTCGTGTGGATCTCAACCTGTTTAATCGCTCTCAATCTTGCGGATCTCTATAGAGATTGCATAAACACTTGCATCGAGATATCGACGCCTCTTCTGATTCCCGGTCCGCTCCCTCAGATTTCGGAGGTGTGCAAAGTGATTCCGGACAAAAATCTGAAGTATTGGGTGGTGAAGGCCATGAAAATTAATCGTCTTGAATCAACGAGACCAACGGTCTACAGAAGGTCTCCAAATCGTTTTCGGCACCGCCTGTATGCACTTCTGGCGAACTCCGGGTTTGGCCGGTGGGGGCGACGGCGTCGGAGGTTGTGGTCCCTCGGGTTGTTTGGGCTAGTGTGTGGCCGGATTTGGTGGTCCTGCCGCTCTTTCTCCATCTCCGTGGCGGTCGAGCAGCGTAGCTGTGAGCATGGGGCTAAACACCACAAAAATTCCAGGTGGCGTTGTTATCACCATATTCACCCCTCACCTCCCTCTTTTCCTCCTAATCTTTCTTTCAGCTTCTTTTTCCTTGCTGCATTAGTGAACGGTTTTAATTTCATTCCTTTGTTATCCTTGTTAAGCTTAAGATGCACTTCCAACCTGTATTGTTTTCTGCACTATCTCAAATGCAGACCTAACCAGTGCTCAAAAAAGCTTGGTAAAAGCCTCTATAACTATCTCAAAATGCCACACCTGCGGATTGTTAACACACTTTGCCCTCTTTTTTGGGTGTCTTTATTCAATCTAGATTTTGTGCTTAATTTTGGTGAAAGATTACCCTGGATTGTGCTCTACTGTGTGTGTTTACACTTCAATAGATCTGTGTTTGTGGCTACAAACCACAATTACCTAAAAAGGTTTACTTATCCTAATAACTTGAACCATAAAATTTATTGTGGGAAGCTAGAATGCTATGGTCAAGCATGGCTTAAACCCACTAACAGGCTGTCAATAGCTATCTCCTTTGTTGTTACAATTGTGTATGCTCGCTCCATCTTATTAAATAATGATGGTTTGTGGAATAACTCCACTTACAACAATCAAATTGATCCTGTTGTACAATTTTGCGATGCAGGCAACTCTAGTTGCTTGTTTAAAAGTGTGCTTTTGTTGGCTTGTTTTTATGGGAACAATTTTATTAGAGGAAAACCCTCAAAGCTTTTGTGCAAAACACATTTTGGAAGCTCCTCGGCTCGGAATCTCGATTCCGACTACCCGATCTCATGCAGTCTAACCCTCCATCTTGATTATCTACCACCGTACTACCCAACGCAGGGGCGAACCTCTGATCCCGCCTCGTGTCTAAACCGGCCTTTCGGTTCGATCGAGGCTGACACGGAAATGTCTACCCTACTGGGCGTCTACAAGCGACCTCGTAGGTAAAAGTCCATGCACATGTACCGTCCTGAGGCCCTAAGTCCCATATCGAACAAAGATTTAAATGTCCATAAAACGAGGCCACACACTAAACCCGGAATCCCCAAACAAAACCCCAACCAAAGTGTTCGTGGGCTAAATCCACATCACCACAATCAACACAATGAGATATGCAATAACAATTCTCTAATCAGGGAAGAAACCGAAAAGTTGGTGGCCAACCCACGCTTAAGTCAAAATCGGGGACTTTCTAACCCCACTAGCAAATTTGGTCTTGACCAAAATCTATCTCGTTGCAAAAAGGCCACACCATTGGGAATACTCAACAAATTCATACAAATATATTCACCAAAAGTAACCCAGGTATTTGCCACGTTCCAAGGACGTAACGAGCAACACCAAAATTAACTACATACAAGACATAATCATTAAGACATACAAAAAGAAAAAACAAAATTGTTGGTGGATTACTCGCCCCCCCCCCCCCCTGGCCAAAAGCCACACTCGTAATTGGGAGTCAAAATCCCTTAAACGGATCAAAAACCACAGTTTATGTATTAAAACCAAACAAAATTATAGGATGAATACTCACCCCACGAAGGCCAAAAGCCACAACACATCCGGTTGCTTATGAAAGTTTGCACTTGGAACTGTCGTGGCACTAAACGCAAGTCCTTTTGGACCGAAGTGAATGCGTTTTGTCGCTTGGAACACATCAACCTTATCGCCCTCATGGAAACGAAAGCCCAAGATCCTCCCGACTGCAAACAATGGCAAAAAGCTGGATTCGACTCCATTGAGTTCATCCCGTCGAATGGGTACTCTGGTGGATTGTGCGTCCTTTGGAAAGGCTCATCGCTTACAAATGAAACCATCAAAACCATTCATAAAGATAATCCCTTTATTAGTTTCCACTACGCGGACCTCGAGAATAATAAGGAAATGATCCTAATATTTGCATATGCTCCCCCGAGGACGCAAGAAAAAGACCAGTTATGGATGAAGTTGAAGGACTTCATACAGCACTACAACCTTCCCTGCTTACTCATGGGGGACTTAAACGAAATCCAACACCCAGACGAAAAACAGGGAGGTGCTAACCCCACCCAATCTAGATATGAACGACTTATAAATTTCAAAGACGAATGTGACATGTGTGACATCCCGTCTTTTGGAAATAAATTTACATGGAGAAAATCAAAGAAACTGGAGAATACCACCTTTGAAAAAATAGACCGCACCCTTGTCCATAACCAAATTATCCAATGGTATCCGTCCATTGCAACCAAAAATCATGTGTTCTCATCTTCAGATCACTGTCCTATATCATGTGAAATACCCACTGGCACACATTTCAAAGCACAACCTTTCAAGTTTGAGATGATGTGGACATCCAGAAAGGACTTTCAAAACGTGATTAAACAAGCTTGACGTTTCAACGCTAGAGGCTCCCATATGTACAACCTTACCAAAAAAACTCAAATGCTCAAAACGAAAGCGAAGGCATGGAACAAACATACTTTTGGAAACATATTTGAACAAATAAAGAAAATTGATGAAGAAATCATCAATTTGCAAAAAGAGATCATCGAACAATCAAATCTGCATCTAATCCAGAAGCAAGAAAGACTATCAAGGAAACGGGAATGCCTACTGAACTTCCACAGTTCCTATTGGAAACAAAGGGAAAAGAACACACACATAAAACTAAATGACAAAAATACCAAATATTTCCACCGCATTGCCTCCGGTAGGAGAAACAGAACAAACATACAAGAAATCCGCACAACGGAGGGCACACAAATCACTAGTGTTGACAACATCCGGAATGAAATCAAATGCGATTTCCAAAACCGATTTCGGGCTCTTCAAATAAACCACGATAAACTCCAAAACATGACAAAAACCGTCAAAAAAGAAATAATTGATGCAGATAACTTAGAACTCATCAAACCAGTTTCTAACACAGAAGTCAAGAATGCCTTGTTCGATATTGGGGATGACAAATCCCCCGGCCAGGATGGAATGTCGGCTAGCTTTTACAAAAAATACTGGCATATTGTTGGCCCGGATGTAACTAAAGTTGTTAAAAGTTTTTTTCACACCGGCAAAATCCTAAAACAAATAAACCATACATTCATCACCCTACTGCCAAAGTGTGAAAATCCCAACTCTACCAATCATTACAGATCAATCAGCTTATGTGACACCATATATAAAATTATATCAAAAATACTGACAAACCGTCTAAAAAACGTTTTAGTGAAACTAATCCACCCAATGCAAGGTGCGTTCATTCAAAACCGAAGTATCCATGACAATACCTTAATCGCACACGAGATTTTCCACTCCTTCCGTAACAAACAAGGGCGGGAGGGGTGGATCGCAGTCAAACTAGATATGGAAAAAGCCTATGACCGCATAAGCTGGGAATTCCTAGCTGCAGTTCTACAAAAATTCGGTTTCCACGAGAAATTTCTGGGGTGGATTCGTGAATGCGTCGAAACCGTATCTTTCTCAATCCTCGTGAACAACGGGCCGACAGAACAATTCTTTCCCCAACGGGGACTTAGACAGGGAGACCCCCTTTCACCTTACCTGTTCATCATTGCAGCTGAAATTCTGGTAAGTACCAACCCAAAGAGCGGCATTGGGATCCAAATCTCAAGAAATGGAACAAAAATACCATTCTTAGCCTTTGCAGATGACATTATCATCTTTGCTAAAGCCAACTGTCAGTCATGCAAAAACATGAAAGAAATCATTGATGACTACTGCCAGATATCAGGCCAGAAAGTCAATTTTCATAAATATGCGTTCCAAGTCACAAAAAATACTAACAATAACACGAAAGAACAAATAAAACAACTGCTCCAGATAACAAGCACAGTATCTCAAGACAAATATCTAGGTTGCCCGATAATCAATGGGAAAGTAACACAAAACACATTTAAACCCCTGATAATGAAAACCAAAGCTCAATTATCAAAAGGGAAAGCGAATACTCTATCACAGGAGGGACGAAAAACCCTAATCAAAGCGAACCTTTTTGCACAACCAAACTATATAATGCAATCCTTCATGCTACCCCAGACAACTCTAAAAGAACTGGACCAAGTCAACAAAAATTTCTTTTGGAACAAGGAAAACAATTACAAGCCTCTAATTAGCTGGAACTCCTTGTCGGCCCCTTGCGCATGGGGGGGTTGGAATTGCTAAGGCGGAGGACATGAACCAAGCACTCCAGATGAAACTGTTATGGAAAATCTTAGCAGAACCAAATAACCTTTGGGTCAAAATAGTAACAGAGAAATATCTCAAAACGGATAACATCCTGAATTATAAGAAAAAACGTAATACATCATGGCAATGGTCCAAGCTTATGGGTCTTAGAGATCTTTTTCTTTCTGGACTCATCTGGCAAGTAGGGGACGAGAAAACCATTCATTTCTGGAAAGATAACTGGATCGGGAATGGCCCTATACAACCAAAAACTGGAACTGAGACTCACATCAACTGGGAGGAACGAGTCGAATCGTACTTACGTGAGGACAACTCATGGAAAATAGAAAAATTAAGTAAGGTTGTTAATCCCGATGACCTAGATAATATAGCCAAAATAATTAACCCTATTAACAAAATCCAAGACAGGCTTTACTGGCAACCAAGCAAAAACGGCTGGTATTCTACCCACTCTACTATGCAGTGGATAAACCTCGCTAAGAATGAACCGAAAATCAACCTAGAATGGATTAACAAACTCATTGTCCCACCTAAAATGCACAATTTCCTGTGGAAGGTGGCAAGAAATGGTTTGCCAACCAAAGCGAGACTTGCTGAAAACCACATCCCAGTACCACAAGGTTGTACTACATGTAATAACCAGTGTGAAGACACAAACCATATTCTGATTTCATGCCCCCTGACAAAGGAAACCCTTAACACCATAAGACCCAAATTACGGAGGACGATCAACCTTATTTCCCCCGATGGAAAAAAACCTCACCAGGTCCTAGAGCAAATTAGAGCAAGAATAAATAAAGAGGAAATGGAAATCCTTACCAGCACCTGGTGGTGTATTTGGTACTCCAGGAATAAGAGAGTGTTTGATAACAACACTGGAACAAACCTAGACGATGCAAGCAAACTTAGTGAATTTACCCAAAAACAAATCAGAGAATGGAAACTAGCTAGTGCTCCAGACTCCACTGACCCACAACCTAAAAAGGGTCATGTAAGAACTGAAAGGAAAAATACTAAGTGGGTAAAACCCAAGAACGACTATATTAAACTTAACTTTGATGGTGCTGTGTGTGCAGATGGCGTGGCTACTTTTGGGTTCATTCTTAGGGACTCCAACGGCTCTCCCATCTCGTTCGACGGAGGACTGATTGGTCGACAGTCTGTGCTGATATCTGATACCATCGCCCTACGCCAGGGACTTCTTGAGGCCATTCGTCATGGCATTCCCCGGATCCAGATTGAAGGCGATAACTTGCAGCTGGTCAAGGCCGTTCTTGGCGACTGGCGCTGCCCGTGGGAGATTGAAGTGTTGCGTGCGGACATCCACTGTTTGTTGGCTCAGTTCCAGGATTGGAGTATTACTCATGTCTACCGTGAGTGCAATGCTGTCGCTGACTTCATCGCTGGCTCCTTCCGACGTGTATCTTCAGTTCCACTTGCAGATGACTTGAGTTTCTATACTCTCATCCGTCAGGATGCCCTAGGGCGGTCACTAGTCTGTTAGTGACCTCTCTAATTCCTTTCCTAATAAAAAAAAATGTTTTAAAATGAGGTAGAGGAGGGAGAAAATTGATATGAGGGGGTTAAGAATCCATTTTGGGATTCACCATTGTGGATGGTCTTAGGAATCACCCAAAACTGCTAGTTTTCATCCGTCAAAATGCGTGCACTAGGACACCCCTCGAAAGGGTACTGTCTCTAATCCTTACCTAATTAAAAAAAGATTTTAAGGTACTATTTACAATAATTTTTTTGAGAATATTTGAAAAAGCTAAAAATTTGAGGGTATTAAACAAAAATTTGAGGGTACAAATTTTTTCATTTTGCTCCCTACGAAGCCAACCATCGCCAACCGGCCATACCATTCCAACCCTACCCAGCAATCGTGTTCTAATCCCTTGTCCCGGACTTAAGTAGCACTTCCCGGAAGGCCACGAGCCGACTCGATCTCCAATTGATCCATCCATCAATTGTGACCTCAAGGGCAAGTGTCACCATCACTCGGTGCTTCATACAACATCAATGTCCTTCGCCGGAGCTCTTCGTTTGATACGCCTCACATTAATCCGTAACACTACACTGACATTTTCATCATCTGCTCACCAAGATGTCTACTCCATCAACACAGATATCACATCATGCTTTAATCGCGGGGACGTCAATTCCGCCCGGAAACTGTTCGACGAAATGACTCACAGAAATGTCGTGACTTATAACTGCATGGTTTCTGGGTTTGCTAGATCCCGCATGATTTCAGATGCCCGTCAGGTGTTCGATGCTATTCCCAACAGGAATGTCGTTTCCTGGACCGCAATTATCAGTGGCTATGTCGGATGTGGCAAGTTGAAAGAGGCAAGGAAGTTGTTTGATCGCATTCCTGAGGGGATGAAGAACGCTGTTTGCTGGGATGCCATGCTAAACGGGTATATAAAAAAGGGGAGGATAGAAGAGGCTAGAGAACTATTTGATCAGGCCCCTGAGAGAAGCATTGGTCTCTATAATAGAATGCTGAGTGGTTATGTTGATAAGGGGATGATTAAGGAGGCTCATGACCTGTTTTTGAGTATGCCAAGGCAAGATGTCGTGTCGTGGACTAGCATGATTGCGTGCTTTTCGAGAGCTGGGTTTATGGAGACAGCTAGGAGGATGTTTGATGACATGCCTTTTGAGAAGGATGTGAAAGTCTGGACCACGGTTGTCCGAGGCTATATGCAAAATGGTATGGTGGAAGAGGCTTGCAGGCTATTCGGTGAAATGCCTGCACGAGACGTTGTTGTGTGGAACTGCATGGTTTCAGGCTATGTTCAGAATGGAAGGCTTGAGGAGGCTATCGAATTCTACAAGAGAATGCCAACCAGGAATGTTGTTACATCAAATTCACTTTTGCACGGGCTCGTTCGAAGTGGAAATATGGTTGATGCCCAGCATTTCTTTGAAAACGACATGCTTCACAAGGATACAGTATCATGGAATACCCTGATTTCTGGCTACAAAACTGAAGATGCATTGATGCTGTATAACCAAATGGTAAAGCATGGATTTAGGCCTGATGAAGCTACTTATAACACCGTGATCTCAATGTGTGGCGCTCTTGCTCTGCAGAGCTGGGGCAGAGCTCTTCACGCGTCCGTGATCAAGAGTGGCTATGTGCCTAATAGAATGGTCGAAAGTTCACTGATATCTATGTACTCAAAGTGTGGACTAATACGGGATGCCACCGTTGTATTTGAGAACATGGAGGAACGAGACACTGTGGCTTGGAACACCATGATCTTAGCCCAAGCATACCATGGATCTGCAGAGATGGCTCTGGAACTTTTCGCTTCCATGGTTGAAGCCGGATGTAAGCCCAACCATGCCACCTTCTTGGCCATCCTGACTACCTGTGCACATTCGGGTCTGCTTGAGGACGGTAAAAGGTATTTTAGATCAATGCAACAAGATTGGAACATTGCTCCTAGGCCTGAGCATTTCGCTTGTATGGCTGATATGCTAAGTAGATCGGGATTATTGCACGAAGCTTACGAATTAGTTGCAGGGCTGCCTGTGAATAATATTACCCCTACTTATGCATGGGAGGGTTTGCTTAGCTGTTGTAAGTTGCACGGAAACCTTCAACTCGGAGAACTTGTAGCACAGAAAGTATTTAAAAGCAAGCTTTCGAATGTGGAAATAAGAGGCACTTGGTGAAAACATGTGGTTTCCGGAAAGAATTAGGTTGTAGCTCGATTGAATTGGGCGGTGCAATCATTAGTTAGGGCAAGAATGTAAGAGCAAGTATATAGAGAGGCTGAGAAGATCTCTGCTCTAGTGTGATTGAGGAGATTGCCATTGGGCAACATACATAGGAAGAAAGGGATTCTCAGAATAGTTGTTAAAAGAAAGCTACCATGGAAGGGATTCTTTCATATTGAGAGGAATATCTATGGTTTGCCAAGATTCATTCTCAGTTTCCCCTTTTTATATCTCTTTCTGGGTTTTCTTAAACAAATTCTAACCCGGTGAGTGGAGTAACCAAACAAAAATGAGGGTATAATGTTCTTATTCCAACTGGATTTAGATTGTTACAAAGTGTCACTAAAGTGATTCAAATTATTGCCAGACGTAACATTTTAAAGTTATCATCCTTGTTTTCCAAGTGTACAGTGTGGGGAGTTGCAAGAGCTTCTGTTTGCCACTCTTATTTCCCCTGCCTATCAAGGAAACGTATCAGATTGCAGGTATGTGGATTTAGCTTATGTCTACTAGTCTGTCACTCATTCATGTAAGTGGTTTTCCAACGGATAAGAAGATTTTGTTTGGTCTCGTGTGAACAATCATTTCCTCCAAAGGTGCCATTAGTAGTTTTTTGCAGTATCCACCAGATCCAAATTCCAGTCCATACCTACTCTTCCTTTTGAATGTACATATACATAGAGACCCGTTTGTTACATGTGCCATATTATTATTATTAAGGGAACAAAGATCAAGCCCAAGGCAACCCTTTTTAAGAATCAGACCAACATGAAGAATTCTGCAATCAGTATCATACAACTAAACTCACAAAGCACCGGATTTATCACTACTAGTTGCCTCTTTCCATTATTAATTTCACTTACTCAAATAATAACTTATTTATTAAATATTTATGACAATACATTCTTCTTAAAAATCCAAGACAATATGGACATTTCGACCTCTTATAAATATATTTTTTCATAGTAGTCGTGGAATTGGTTAGTGAAATGCTAACAAGATCTCTGTTATAGTGTATAATTAAATGTAGCTTTTAGCACATGGTAATGTGCACATAGTGGGTGATTTGTCCTGATTTATCTTTCTTTAGTACATAGCCCAGGCCCGTCAATTAAAAACCCAAGATTTCGTGGAAGTATAACTTTTTGCTCAACCCAAATGATTAAATTGTGCTTCAATTTAAAAGAAAAGTTAGCTACCGAATCTGAAAACTGAGTTAGAAATAATTTGTTTAACAAAAGGCAAGCATATTCATATCTGTCATCTTTACACTCCTCGAGGTTCAGCTACCGAATCAAATTACCCACTTCCCAAAACACTAGAAATGCTAGATCTATGCAATTTCAATTTCATTTCTCTGCTCATCTTTTTACTTTGATACCAGTGATCTGCTTCAAAAAGCTCTCAGACCAATGAAAAAGACGTTATAGAGTGTTTGATCTGCGGTTCTGTTTTTTTTCCCGGCAAACTTCGGTGCTCTGAGAGTGAACTGCTGGATGCACACCAAGTGTTTGACAATTGGAATAAGTGAGTCATCTGAAATGGCCTGTTTTATTGCTTTTTTTAAAATATTTTTTGTATTGCATTTTGTTGTGTTACAAAATGCTTATGATATTTGCTGGTTTGAATAGTTGTTTTCTGAACTTGTAAGCTCACAATGTATTTCAGAAAAGTAACTTTCACTACTATTCTTGCAGCTTCTCACCCATTTGTCATGAACTCTGTTTAGGCATTCGTGTATAAGACCAAAACAGCTGAACCTTTATCATTGTTTAATAAACCAATTTGGGACTAAAGAAAAATAGCGTTATATATTACCAATCCACGCCTCATACCTAGTTTATGTTTCAAAATCTTGAACCCCTTAGGTTTGTAATTCTTGCACCTTGAAATTTATGTCCATGCTACTTTTGCTGATGTAGCTCTGTTATATATGTCCATGTTTCATTTTTGACTGACTTAATCTGATTCAGGGCCATGGGGTACCAGATTTTCCTAGCATTGTTGCTGGCATTTCATCCATCAATTTTGGCTCAAGAAATCACAAGTGCCACTGTGACTGTTATCGAAAGCCAAGCAATAGCTGAGACCAATGGGAATTTTATTTGTGCTACTATTGATTGGTGGCCTCATGAAAAATGCGACTACAACCAGTGTCCATGGGGGTATTCTTCTATAATAAATCTGGTAAGAGTCTATTGACCTGCTTCATGTTCTATAGGATTTGGACATTCTACTTAGTGCTCTTATAGTTTGGGGATTTTTCAACTGGATGATGCATCATCATCATCATCATTGACCCAGTGAGGCTCTGCTATAGCGGAATCTGGGGGGTCAAGATGGGGGTACCCCTGCCCAAGGGAAAAGAGGGTACGCCCGATAGACCCAAGAAAAAACTGAAATCAACTATGTGACAATAATAACTGAATTTAGTTAGAATGCGGCAAAATTTGATATAGGGACTAAATCCATCTCAAAGGCAGTGTATAAAAGCCAATGAGCATGAGGATGCACCCCAAGGGAAAACCACCTAGAAAGGTGTCAACTTCCACTTCAGGGCACCATATAGAATATACCTAGAAGATTTCTTCCATTTCTGAAGCCTAATCAATTAATAGAAGGTAAATTGCAGCTTATTTGTTGTTTGTTTTGGATTCATCTCTGCAGAACATATCACATCCTCTTCTTGAAACAGCAATCCAAGGTTGGTGATGCTGTATCATATCATGGCTGAATATCTAGTGTGGCCCTTGGAAATCAAGAAAGGGCTCTATGCTGTTTTCCAATTTCATAATCTAAGCTAATCAGTTGCATATTCCTTGGACATTGGTTGCACTGCAGCTTTTCAACGTTTGAGAATAAGGATTGGAGGTTCCTTGCAAGATCAGATTCTATATGATGTGCCAAGTTTAAAATCACCCTGCCATCCATTCTTCAAGAAGGCAGATGGACTATTCGGATTCTCAAAGGGGTGTCTACATATGCAACGGTGGGACACAGTCAACCAATTCTTCTCCAAAAATAGGTGAATTTCCACCTTTTCTCATATCATGTAGCTATTTTCAAAGCCTTGGTGTACTTGTTCTATGTATATCTACAATTTGTACTTAATGCATGTGATGGCCATGTAGAGTCATTCTTACGTTTGGAATAAACGCTCTCTATGGGAGGCAAAAAACACATGATAAAGCTTGGGTCGGAGCTTGGGATCCTAGTAACACTATTGATCTCATCAACTACACTATCTCAAAGGGATATGAGGTTGATTCATGGGAATTTGGTAATGACAAAAACTCTCTAGTCTTAACAACCTTATTTCTGTCCTCCACCTATTTATTTATTAGTTTACACCGTGACATATTCCATGTCAATTGTTTACTTTCCCAGGCAATGAATTGTGTGGAGCCGGTGTTGGTGCAAGTGTTGATCCTGTACAATACGGGAATGATTTGATCAAACTTAGAAGCATCATCAACCAACTATATGACAAGGCCGAATCAAAACCCACAATTCTAGCACCGGGAGGATTCTATGATAGAAATTGGTTTTCAAAAATGCTTCAGGTTACAGGACATGGCATAGTCGACGGACTGACACATCATATATACAATCTGGGTGCAGGTGGGTAGGTATCCATGTTATGGTTTGATTGTCCTGATGGGAATTCCTTTAGTACTACTTACTACAACAAGGTATTCTTATAGTGTTGATTCTCTGAGCTCTATTATTCTATGATAGAAGTTTGCTGCCATGTTGGAAAATTGAAAAAATAAATAAAAAGAAGTTGGAAACTCATCCGTTAGTTTTTCCTTAAGAATTTCAATCATCAATCTTCTTAGAAAGGAAGGAACAATTTGTACCTTCCAGTTTTCATCTTGTATCCATCTTGTAACTTCCAACAGCTGCCCATCCTTGTAAGCCTATTGAAAATGCCCATTACCCATAAAGGTTAAAGAAAACTGGAAGATGCAAAAATCCTGGAATCTTGTTTTCTCAAGTAGTAGTTTGCTTGGGCAGGGAACGATCCAAATCTTGTGAGGAACATACAGAATCCTCACTTGTTGGACAATATATCAGATGTTTTCAATGGTCTTCGTGGTGTCATCGAACAGTATGGTCCATGGGCTACAGCTTGGGTTGGAGAAGCAGGCGGTGCTTACAACAATGGTGGCCATCATGTTTCTGACACATTCATCAACAGCTTTTGGTAAAAGCTAGCCAGCCACCTGATCAATTTAGGCGACGTTAATTACAAAACTTTCTTACTTGTGTTTTTTTCCCCCTTTTTGCTTTTGGATGGAATCAGGTACTTGGATCAGCTGGGAATGTCAGCTACTTATAACACCAAAGTATATTGCAGGCAAACATTGATTGGTGGGAATTACGGCCTCCTTGACAAAGAAACATTTGCCCCGAACCCAGATTTCTACAGGCATTCAATCACAGAAAAAATCTTTCTTGTTACTTAGAATATCGGTGAATGCAATTTTCATTATTAACGACTCTTTTTATCATTTATAGCGCGCTTTTGTGGGATCAACTGATGGGGAAGGAGGTCCTTGCTGTTGCCAGTGATGCTTCACCTCTTTTGCGTTCTTATGCTCATTGTTCCAAAGGACGGGTAATTAAGCTTCTTTTCATTATTGGGGCGCATCCTCATGCTCATTGGCTTTTATACACTGCCTTTGAGATAGATTTAGTCCTTATATCAATTTTGGTGCATTCTAACTAAATTCAGTTATCATTATCACATAGCTGAATTTCAGTTTTTTTTGGGTCTATCGGGCGTACCCCCTTCCCTTGGGCAGGGTTACCCCATCTTGACCCCCCAGATTCCGCTGTAGCGGAACCTCACTGGGTCAATGTTGTTGTTGTTGTTGTTGTTGTTTCATAATCCAATTAGAATTTAAATTAAGAATGGCTGAGCTAGTGAAGGTATTCTTTCAGCCAAGGGTTTACTCATTGTTAAGAACATTCAAAACTGGCCATATTTGCCAAGTCACATTACCGTAATGCTTGGATGAGTTAATCATTGAGATTTTTTCTGTGCATTCAAAACCCATTTGACTTTGATTTCTTGTCATCTAATACAAGAAGGATGGCATTACTCTGCTATTCATCAACCTAAGCAACCAAACAAGCTTCATACTTGACATTCACAACTCAGCAAACAAAGCCGCACACACAAAAGGCAAGAAAAATCCATTGATGCACATTCTCAAGAAAGCGTCTTCCTGGACAGGTAGCAAAGTCGAGCTTGAAAGGGAAGAGTACCACTTGAGCCCGAAAGACGGTGACCTGCAAAGCCGAACCATGGTCCTTAATGGAAAACCCCTTGAGCTTTCAGATGGAGGAGACATCCCAAGACTCGAACCCGTCTCTGTGGATGCAAAGTTGCCCATCTACATCTCCCCTTCCTCCATAGCCTTCATTGTAGTTCCCAAGTTCGATGCCCCTGCATGCAAGTAAAAGTACCAATTGCAGGTTTCAGCCTCGAAATTGGATTGTTTAGCGCACAATACTTTGTAGTAATTCCTGAATCCGTCGTCACTGGCAACAATATAATTGCAAACCCGTTCGTTGATGGTGGTGACAGACTGACGGCACTATTGAGTCCAGGACTTGCGAAATTCAATGGAAGTATTTTATATTTATGCGGTTGGTGATTCCATGATACATGTATGTGTTTCACTGCACAGATCTGAAGTTTCATAAGTAGATTATGGTAAAATATTTGATTTTGTTTGATTGTTTGTTGCAAGCGTTCTATGTTAATACGGACTACTATCTTTATTTATCTAAAATATTATTAATAGTTGTTATTAATACGGAAAATTTAGGCACACGAAAAAAATGTCTGGCGCACACGGGATTACACGCATCATGAAGCGTGCGCTTCATGAAGCGTACGAATCAAAGGGTACCCTTCCAGCGGGTCATACCCCGGAGTGTAGGCTTCGTAAAGCGTAAAGAAGGGTTACGCTTCATAAAGCGTACCAATAGTGTGAATTTAAACGCTTTTGAAAGCGTTAGGTCGTCGTCTTCATCCGTCTTCCTCCCGATTGAGAAACCAAAAACCAGAGGTGAAATCCATATTTGGAACACAATTTAGTCCCAATCATTCAGAAATGGTTCGTGTTCGTGGTGGTGGCAGCGGATGTGCTTCGACGGAGCATTACGCCGACGATGATGTGCTGGTGGCTTCTGTGGAGGCCGACAGAGAGAGGCGGCCATTCACCAGGTAAATGTCAAAATCAGATTATTTTGCACTTTGATTTGATGAAATTTGGGGATTTTTAGTGCAATGTAGTTTACAATGGTTGAGTAGGGGCATCAAGAATGAACTTATGAACCATGTGTTGTTGAGTTATGTAAATCTGTTGCCTCCCTGAAAATGAGCCATTGATGGGTCTTCAAATGTGTCTATCCGACACACTATAGCACCCAGTTTCATAACAACATCTCATCAATGGGATCGGAAATGGAATTTACACGCCCACACAAGTCCCTTGTCATATCCAGACAACAAAACCAGCAAAATTTTCCATACAAATTACAGATAACTGCTCTCTTCTGGTTATGTTGTAATCTTCCTGTTTTTGCTTTGAATGATGAGTGTTGTTAGAGTTGCAATGGCTGTTTTGTGGAATTAGGATTTAGTACTTGAATTTAAAAGGGTGATTTTTTTTTGTTGTGCTACTGAAATCTGATTGGATTGTAATTAGGAGGGGACAAGGGCTGCCCTACTTGGCTTTGTATATGGCCATTTGCTAGATAAAGACTACTCATCAACTTACATGTCAGATAAAATGCATACAAGAAATGAAAGATTCTAGCAACCTGATAAGTTTTAGCTTGGCATATGATGTATATATGGAATGGTGCAATGAATAGAGTAGTTCGTGACTGAGACAACTGAGACATGTTCAATGGCTGTAGAATCAGTTAACACTATCCACGTCAAAGCAAGTACAATAACAACTTTATGACTCTCAAGTCACCACATGCACTTTTTCCTAAACTAATTGTCAAGCTATAGAATTTAACCAAACCAAGAAAATTTATGCTCTTTTATAAACTAAATCTCCTAGGATTGTCTGTGAGGAAATTGCTTAATATAGATATCACAGTTGTAGCTTATTTCAGCCCTAAAATTGATCTAGAACCATGAACACATACAACATGAGTCACTAATCCGCCTACTGTTGGTCCGTCTTCCCCGACCCAGCATCCCACCCCTCGACGAGAGTCTGAGCAGATTGATTCATTTAGTTTAGAGACTCCGATTGGCACCGGAGAGGATCTTTCGAGGGACCTTGATATGACTCCTCCACTTGCCTCGGCTTCACCTTCTCAGGCCCCTCATATCCCGTCCCCTCCCATCATACAGACTACACTTTCTGAGCCTCCACTTCATCCGCCTACTGTTGTTCAGGATCCTCCCATTGTTGACCCTCCACCCGCGTCAGTCCCTCCTGTTGCCGACGTACCGATGTGGCAGCCAGGAGGACCACGTTTGGCCGTCCTCCTTCGACACTACCCCACTCATACTGCGGAGTCGATATGGAGGTGGACTCCTCGAGATGCTCCGCCCCCTCCTGCCGCCGTCGAGCCTGCAGCTGCTCCGGCCCCTCCCGCCGCAGTCGATCCTCCTGCCCCAGCTGTTGACAACCTATTGGTGAGCTTATTTACGATTTTTTTTTAATTTTTCTGTGTATGGACGTAAATGAACTAATCTAAATTATTTTGTTAATCGTGACAGTGGAGGAAGTTGTATAAGGCATACTCACGGCCGTTGGATTGGACTCATATTGAGGAGCACAAAGTTGATGCGCCAGGTACATGGTGGGAGATTGCAGGGCGTAGGGGTTTGAGGCAAGTTGGGGCTGTTGATTACCACGGATCGGACCACGCCATCATTTCGGCCTTTATAGAGCATTGGTACTCCGAGACCAACAACTTTCATTTTCCATGGGGCGAGATTTCGATCACGTTGCATGACGTGGAGCGCATTTTAGGGATTTCGATCGATGAGGAGCGTGTCGCCAAGCAGTTTCAGGACACAGAGTTTCGGGCGCGGGTCATGGATATATTCTCGATTGATGTGCTGACCTTTCGCAAATATTCATCCGGTGGCATTCCGTCTGACGAGCTTAAGGCACATATGATGAGGATGATTGCAGATGGGGTGGCCAGTCATTTGATATCTGCTGCGTATTTGTTGTGGGTCATCGGTTTAGGGCTTTTTTGCAACAAGAGCACGAACATTATCTGCATACAATACTTGCACTGTCTCATAGACCCCGACCGCACGAGTGGATATGCATGGGGTGCTGCGGTTTTGGCGAACCCGTTCCGCGAGATGGGTGTTGTGTCTCGACGAGACATCAAGGGCGTTGCAGGTTGTATTCTCCTTCTCATGGTAAGAGACTTAGTTTATATGTACTTGTATATGTTTATGATTTTTTCTCTACGTAATCAACTAAGTATAATTTTTGTATAGACTTGGATATGGGAGTACCTACAGCAATTCAGAGGGCATCCGATACTGAGGGTAGATCTTTTGGTCGATCCTCGCGCGGGTGCCCGAGCTAGAGTGGAGACGCGCTCGCCTCCGAAGAAGCCTGGGCGTTTGGAGGAGATTTGTAAAGTATTAGACAGGGTCCGCGCTGATGAGGTAAAAATAGAGTCCAACAATATGTGGATAGTAGGAAATCAGAAATGTACAAAATGTAGAGCTTGTTGTTATATTTGACTTGTTTTTTTTTGCAGATAAAGTGGCATCCGTGGAGAGACATTGATTTCGATTTAGAGCGTTACTGAATTTCCAAGTTTCGAGGGTTGTTTGAGTGCTTTGGCACACGAGAGGTTTACATGCCCGATAGGTGGTTGTGTTAGTACTTCCGGGTCGAGTGCATACCTGTTGAGCCCATTGTGCCGGATACAGAGGTTCGTGGCACGTCTTGGCGCAAGTATGAGGTGGGTTTTACAAACGAGCAACTCTACTGGAACCAGCGGTACGACCACCTCATTGACCTTGAGCAACACCCTTTGGCTCGGTATGCTTGTCAGGCGGACCTCGCCTACTGGGATTGGTTCGATGGAGTCACACATACATACGTCGACCCTAGGTTAGAGCGTTAGGACCGTCCGCGCGAGCCACACACCCACCCGGATGCTATAGTGGATGCTATCATGGTAATTTAAAGTTTCGACAATAATTTCATTCAATTATTAATCGTTTTAGTATGTTATTATACCTAAAAAGTGCCTTAATTTATGCAGCGACTGCAGCAGGCCATTGGATACGGGTTGGACGCTTTGGGAGGGATGCCCGCTGATCATCCGGCTAGGCTGTACTTGCAGGACATGCTGAGCATATTAGGGGACGACCGTCCACCACTTCCACCTCCTTTGAGCAGGCCGTATCGGGATTCTAGATATGAGCCCGGCGAGGGGAGTGGATTTGGAGGTGTTTAGGGATGTGACAAGAACTGGTTTAACTGGTGTCATGGTTTTTTTTTATAGAACTAGTGTAATGCTTTGTTATGTTGATATCTAGTGTCATGGCATTGTTGATTTATATGGAGATGTATTAGTTGGGTATTGCAAGAATGCTTTCAATGTGACATTTTCTAATACATTGTTAAAAGACAATATGTGTGATATGTTTGGCTTGAGCACCTGCTTTGTTCTTCTTTTCTTGTGAACTTTTTGGAAGTACATTTCATGTACTGTTGTTCTCCTTCTGCAAACTGATGGACTGTATTCAAAGAAGTATCTAGGATCCATTACTTATGTATTGTAAGGCTTATGACGAGGAAGAATGGGTCACTGTTTATGGGTAATATGAAATCAACTATTATTGTATCTTTATGAAATAGTATACCTTTATTTGTTTCCAGCTGTGCATTAGTCCCACTTTTTCTTAAGCTTTACTTGCCTTAATTTGCATTATTCAGTTCCTCGTACAAATCTCTGTAGCCACTAGGTTGCTTTGTTTATCTTGCATTGTAATTGCATAACTTGCTTGACTAATGTAATGTGTATTGAAGGTTATGTAACTGCAAGTTCATTCTACCCGTGCTCAATGTTTTGCCTTCTAATGTAAAGTGTTTGGTTGTCCAGGTTCTTACCAGATGACACCAATTTTGTTCTGCGGGAGTTTGAAAAATGTGGTGTCATACTGCACCATATTCTTGGACCAAGAAATACCAATTGGATGCACATTCTATATCAGGTGCTTAGGCTTCTCCAAATCTATTTCTATTGTACTTCATTTCTTCAATTAAAACCCTCTTTTCTGCTCTTTATCATTTTTCTTCAACTATGAATTAGTTTTTGTGAAAGTTTTTGTGTACTGTATATTTGTTTACCCATAAACTGATGGACTGTATACAAAGAAGTGTCTTACGCATCATGAAGCGTGCGCTTCATGATGCGTAAGGCTTATGACGACAAAAGGGGGTGGATTTCGCTCGTACCCAGTTTCGAACCGTAGACTCATTCCTCAAACGCGTGTACCTGGACCAAGTGTGCCGCATTGGCTATCGATATATATAGGATGTATTTTTATTTTCAAGTAACGCAGTTTCGAGTCGGTTTGGTCCAGAATTAAAAAAATCGATCGGTTCACATATTTTTAGGATTCGAATTAAAAAATTAAAACTGGTTCCTAAGAGATTGTACTTTAAAATTTTTTGGGAGCTATAAGATATAATTTTATGTATATTTTATTATGTGAACCCTTATTAGTCATATTAAACCTTTAATATAATCGAACCGGTCTCATAATAAACTGGAAAAATAAAAATTGTTCCGGTTCTTGAAATTTCATTTCATAATGGTTATTGCCATAATTTATGTTAAGGTTGCGATTTATGGTAAGGTTTAGGGTTTACGGTATGTTAGGTTAGGGTTAGGGTAGGGTTAAGATTTATGTTAGTTTTTATAGTTTAACAGCCTTCCAAACACTAACCCGACATCATGTCAAGTACTTTGTTATGTTTCTTGACAAGGATTTAGGGTTTTGTGATATGGTTAATCTTATTGTTAAGGTTTAGGGTTATGTTAGTTTTTAGGGTAATTTAGGTTGGGTTAGGGTTTAGGGGTAAGGTTTATGTTATGTTTAGGGTTTTAGTAGAGGGTTAGTATTATAATTTAGTACTTAGGATTTAGGGTTTAGGGTTTAGGGTTTACAGTATGGTTACTTGTAGAGTTTAAAACCTTCTAAAACCTAACCCAACGTCCTTACAAGTACTATATTAGAGTGAGGGAGAGGGTTTAGGGTTTGGGAGAGTGTAAGTGTTAGGGTTTATTGCTTAGGATTTAAGGGTTAGGTTTTAGGTTATAGGGTTTAGGGTTCACGATTTACGGTTTAGATGATTGGAATGAACATAGTGTATGGTTAAAATGTTAAATGCATGGGGTGAAGTTGTTGTTTTTAATATGGTTTATTTTTAAACCCTAAACCCTAAACCCTAAACACTAATACCCTATCTTACAAGCATCATCCATCATAACATATTAACAATGACATATATCCAATATATCCATAAAACATATACTAACCTTAAAACCTTGTCATTGTAACCAACCACAATATTTAAACCTTCGACCTTGTAACATGAAATGTTAAATAGCAATAGTATTGAAAGGTATATTTGGCGCATTGTATGGTTGTAATGCTAAATACCGTTTTATGTTAGTATTATAGGTAATTGATTATGAATATTAAACCAAATAACATATTTGCATCTAAACCCTAAATCCTAAACCATAAAACCCTAAACCCTAAACCCTAAAACCCTAAAACCTACCCATAAATCGTAACCGTACCATAAATTATGGCACTAACAATTACAACATGAAATTTCAAGAACCGAAATAATTTTTATTTTTCCAGTTTATTTTGAGGCCGGTTCGGTTATATTAAAGTTTTAATATGATTAATAAGGGTTCACATAATATAATATGTATAAACTCATATATTATGGTTCAAAAAAATATGTGAAGTACAATATATAAGGAACCGGTTATAATTTCGGTATTTGAACCCTAAAAATAGGTGAACCGGTCGGTTTATTTTAATTCCGGACCAAACCGACTAGACACTTCATTACTTGAAAGAAAGTTATATCCTCTAGAAATCGATAGCCAATACGGCACACTTGGTCCAGGTACACGCGTTTGATGAATGGGTCTACGATTCGAAACGGGGGACGAGCGAAATCCATCCCTTTTTTCTCATAAGCCTTACGCATCATGAAGCGCACGCTTCATGATGCGTAAAGCACTTTACAGTATCCGCCTCTGAGTTGCTTTAATACTTGCACTTCATGAAGCGTTACGCTTCATGAAGCGCAAGTTCTCTGTTCCAGAATCCAGAAAATCTTCTGCAGGCGGTTGTAGATAACTCTTAATCAGCCACGATCCTATATTTACGGAAATGATCTGCGATTTCCGTAAGTTGCATTGATTTTGATTGGTTTTGGCGCAAAACTTTTCCGCCAATATCAAACCATGGCCGAAAAATTCCACGCTTCTTATAAAAACCAGTTGGCTTCTACATACCTCTCCAAAACCATTAGCCTTCGACGCTTCTTCATAGCTGCTGCATATATCTCCATCAATGGCATATCCTATTCAAGATGATTTTCACAAGCACTTGGTGGATGTACAAGAGATCCGTCTCTTCATCCGGGAGCTAATCAACAGCAAGGAAGTAGGCTTGAAGACTGTCGGGAAACTCCTTGCCCGACTCGGTTACCTCACAACGATGGAGAGAATTTTCAAAGAGGAGATGGAACTGCAAGAAATTGTTCTCTTCAATGCCGAAGCAAGGGCCAACGACAACCTTGAGATTGAAATCCCGTCATACACTGATTTACACCTAGTGAAGCACGAGGAAGAGGATGATGGTTTCGATCCAAACAATCCAATCATCATAGACTAGATTATGTCTTAGACCATATTATGTCTTAGTATTCTGTTTTAGAATAGATTATGTCTTAGTACTCTGTGTTAGACTAGATAGTTTATGCACTTTTTGGCTTCTCATATGAATTGTTGAAAAAACTTGCAAATTGATCACATGTTTGTCTATTATGTTGCCCTCTGTTGAATGCTGACATTTGATTCTCATGATCTCACTGCTTCATCTTTAATATTTATACAATTAACCACTCTTGTGCTACCTTGTCTAAATACCATTGCTGTAATGGTATGGTTTTACAAATTGTGTAATCACCATTGCTGTAATGGTATGGTTTTACCAATTGTGCTACCTTGTCTAAATTATTGAAAGGTTTTGTGATTGAAATTTCTAATGTAATGGTATGGTTTTACCAATTGTGTAATCACCATACTGTCATAACTAAACAAGCAAGTATTGTCGTTCACAACAGAAACTATTACTGTTGCCACTGGTTGCTGCAAGTGTTTGAACTCTGGGTTTGGGGACTTTGTGCTTCATGAAGTGTGCGCTTCATCAAACGCAAGTGTTACAGTATCTGATTTATGGGTAGCCTTCGTTTGCCCTTAATATGTGCCCAACATAGAAGATGTTTGACCTCCTCTCCAAACACAACGTCCTTTGCGTTAATGATTGCCTTCTCTCGATCTGTGACAATCACATTTGGCATCGCTCCCACTTCCTGAAACAAATGCCTCAAACGCGCCAACACCCATGTATAACTAGTTGTGTCTTCTCTTGAGAGAAATGCAAAACCAATGTTGAAAGATCTGTTAGTGCATGTAAACCCAACCATCTGCAGCAAAGCCATGTCGTACCTGTCAATACATGAAACAATTATACAACTTTACAAAAACAATAATTGCCTCAACATATAGAAAAAAACTTAACAGATTGTACATGTTGGTCTTATATGTGCTGTCCATAATGGCGACATACGGAAACAACTTCAGTAGGTGCAACGACGTGGGGTGCACAAAGAAGAGGATATCAATATAATCTGAACCACCTATCCTATTCGGAAATACTCTGTAATCGTTTCATTGTAGAAAATGCAGTGCATATTGGGTGGTTGTCAGATTTGCACTATCCTCTTTCAAATACCGTGCCCTCAAATTTGAAACTTGCTTCCTTGATGTCACATTTCCGGGGTAAATATTTCTCAATCGCTCCACTATACGAGCAGGTGGCACATATATATAGCTCAATTCCTTCACATGCAATTTTTGTGCTTCCGTCATTCGGCCTGAAAATGAATTGCCAAGCAGACTAGTGGGAAGGTCGTGGTTGTGAACTCCGCACACAACCGTTAGTGCCCACTTCCCGGTCGATTTACTTCTAACGCCAAGCAACTCGAATTTGCATTTGCACTTTGTGTACAGGGTTCGCACCTGAGGCAGTGTAACAGTAGGGATGAAATCACCCTTCTTCCCAGGTCTATACATACCATGCCTCTGACATGCTAGCCTGACCAAATTTGCATTTGACGTTTTTATAGGCAACGCCATATATCTTTCACGCCCAACTTGCCTAGCCCAGGCTATCATTTCATCTCGACTATCCCACAACCCATCGTGATGAAAGTTAGTAGAAAAATCTCTCTCATTTACCTATTTATACATTAAAATTACTTTCAATTAAACTGCAAATACACACACTATGTTTTTAACAATAACATATTTTTTACTATTATTTTCCATTCAACTCTACACTATTAAATAACAATAATATTATTTCTAAACATATATAATCAGTACAAATGTATACGATTAATAATTTAATTTTTTTTAATTTACAAATACAAATAACGATACCTTCAAAGTTCGAAATATAAAACTATATACTGCAATTTATATTTAAAAAAACTTACCTCGACTATGTCGTTTTCTTCTTTATCAACGTCTATTTCTCCTCCTCCTTCTTCTTCAAAAGATGATGACAAATCTTCATAAGATGATGATGATTCCGCTTTATACGGTTCATCTGAAAAAGGCGATTCCGTCGATGAATTTACTTCATATGATCTATTGGATGCCATTGTATTTTGTGAAAGTTGTGTTTTTTAACTCATAAACTTTGTGATCTATGAATATATATATATATATGGCTTCAATGTTTGATACGTAATCTATCTTATGACATAAAGATATAAATAAGAGTATGAATATAATTTTTGTTCCAAATTTACGTAAACAAACCTAATTTCACGGCGGCGGTGGCGTAGTGGGGAAAAAAATCCCCAAACCCTTACGCTTCATGAAGCGCATGCCCTAGGCTACCACCCTCGCGGAGGGCACCCTTTGGGTCATACGCTTCATGAAGCGTACGCTTCATGAAGCGTAATTATACAATGTGCGCGGGGCTTTTTTTTCCTGTGCATAAGGAATCGGCCTATTAATATTTGAATTTGTTTGTTGCAAGTAGGGGTGTTTAAAAATTTCAGATCCGATCGATCTGGTCCACATAAATCTAAATTCGCCAGAATATTATCTAATCCAAGAAAATTAGCTTGAGCACCGGATCGGATACAGATCAGATTGTCGAACCTCCCAGCTATCTGGAGGTACTATACATATATTTTGTGAAATAACAAAAAAAGTTTAATAGTCCAAATAGTTTTATGTGCTTCGACTCCCAAAGACTACCCTTTTTTGCTTGTTTTTAATTATTTTTTAAAAAATATTAACCCCACAAATAAAATTAAAGATAAATAAATTCTAAATCTATATTTAACACTTTTTTTAGATTATTATTTCTCTTCCTTTTATGCGAATGATTATTCGAATCATGATTTTTGAGTAAAATTTACCCGCTAAATGAATTATTTGAAATTTAAATATAAAAAATACAAATATGAATACTCAAATATCCGATCCGATCCGAGTATCTCGGATCGGATATTCGATTATATCCGGATTAGATACGGATTTGATTTTAGTGAATTTTTTTTACGGATATTCGATCCGATTGGCGGGATTGGATCAAATATCCAGTTATGAACACCCTTAGTTGCAAGCGTTCAATGGAAGTATTTATGCAGTCGGTGATTCATGATATAAGGGTTAGTTAAAGATATGATTAGGGTTTGTTAGAGTTCTCTATCTCTTTCTACCAAAAAAAGAGTTCTCTATCTCTCTTTGTATTTATATTCTACGTTCTCTCCATTAAAAAAATACATCGTTCATTTTACAAATACATCTTTTGTTATATGGTATCATACCCTCTAGTATGATCCTCTAGACAAAGCAAAAACATAAACACATCCTCACAGCACCATCATGGTCGAGTACACTGCTACAATTCCAAATCTGTTTGAGCCGAGCAAATTTTTCATGGTTGTTCACATGGCTAACATAACCAAACTCCATCCCACAAACTACTTGGCATGGAAAACACAAATTAAACTCACCTTGACTGGATATGGATTATTTTGCTGGACAAAAACTTGATCAACAAATCTTTGCCCTTAATTGGGGCACGATCGAATTCAAAGGAAAAACAACAATTATGAGTAAGCTCAAAAACTCTCGAAAGCCGAGGGCTAAGATCCTCTTGTTTGATTGATTTTTTCTGGTTACAATCGTGTGTGTTACAAATTGCGTAATTTTACATATATACATCTTAGTTCCAACGGTTGTTTCACATATACCACGATTTCCGGATTTCTAGGGCATATCTTGCAACCGCTTCCCACTTCCCGCATATATCGGAGACTCAAAACGCTCCCACCAAAGCCTTCTGAACTAATCTCTCCGCTTTATGACAAATGCCTTCTTCCTTCAATCGGATGACTGATGACTTCTTTGTGTATTTATGGGCTCGGATTACCAAATGGACTGATGACTTCTTCAAATTATTTATGGGCTTGGTTAGCCAATCCGGGTACAGCTGAGTCCAAGGTGCTTTATTGGACTCCGAAGGGTCAGAGGGATCTCTCTCGCAGTTTGATCTACTCAGGGACAGGTCTGGATCGTTCCGATAACTTCTAGCGTCAACATCGTCACTACTCATGAAGACGTTGTGGGGGGTGTCTCCGAGAAGGCCGACGTCCTCGATCATTCTATCAGACTTCTTTCTATCGCCAGTGTGAGTTTTCCTAATGGCGGGGACCATGATGTGAACCATCGGGATTACTGGATACTCGTCAGAGTCAATGGCTGACGCTAAGCGGGCAAGAGAATCTGCTTGAGCATTCTGCTCTCTTGGAATCTGCGTAAAGGACACCTTCTCGAAACGAGGAATCAGACTTTTGACTACATCTAGATAAGCTGCCATCCTCTCATCCCTTGATTCATACAACCCCAGAACTTGGTTGACTATCAACAACGAGTCGCAATTGACTTCTATCTGCTGTATGCCCAGGTCTGTGGCAAGGATCAGACCGAAGGTTAGAGCTTCATACTCAACTTCATTGTTCGTGGCTTCGAACGTACATCTTACGAATTGTGCCACCCTATCCCCCTGTGTTGATTTTAGGACTACTCCTATCCCCGTTCCCCCAGCGTTAGAAGCGCCATCCGTGTGAAGCGTCCATTTGACTGGAGACTTAGCTTCTAGCGTCATGAGCTCTGGTGGATCGGATCCTTCTTCTATCGTAGGGCTAAAATCAACCACAAAATCAGCTAGCGCTTGAGATTTCAATGCAGTTCTAGGCTCGTACTTAATGTCGAACCCACTCAAGTGAATCGCCCACTTAGCCATTCTTCCTTTGAATTCTGGCTTATGCATCACCGTCTTCAAGGGGTGCGTGGTTCTTACCACTATCGGGTGTGCCTCGAAGTACGGGCGAAGCTTGTTGGAGCACATGACTAGGGCAAGGACCAACTTTTCCAATGACGAGTATCGGGTCTCAGCTGATAGGAGGGTCCTACTAACGTAGTATATGGGTTGCTGCTGCCCGTCTTGTTCTCGGACCAACACCCCGCTGATGGCTTGTTTGGTGACGGCCAGGTATAAGGGTAGGATTTCTCCTACTTCAGGTTTGGCCAGAATCAAAGGATTGGAGAAGTATTTCTTCAGTTCTTGGAAAGCCTCCTCATGTCTGGGAGTCCATTGGAAACATTTATTCTTTCTAAGCACATCGTAAAAGAGACGACATCGGTCCGCTGACTTAGATATAGCAGCAATCTGCCCCGTGAGCTTCTGAACGTCTTTCGCACACCTGGGGGATTTCAGCGTCGTTATGGCTCAAACCTGCTCGGGGCTGGCTTCTATTCCTCTCTGGGTGACTAGGTACCCTAGGAATTTTCTTGACTTCACACCGAACGTACACTTCTGTGGATTTAGCTTTATGTTAAATTGCTTCAGGATTTCAAAAGCTTTCTCTAGATGACTTCTGTGGTCCACATCTTTCTTTGATTTGACGAGCATGTCATCTATGTACACCTCCATAGTTTCTCCGATTTGGTCTTGGAACATTTTATTCACTAGCCTTTGATATGTGGCCCCAGCATTTCGCAACCCAAAGGGCATCACCTTATAACAGTATGTTCCCTTACTGGTGATGAAGGATGTCTTCTCCTTATCACTTTCTTCCATCTTGATCTGGTTGTAACCACTGAATGCGTCCATGAAAGTCAGCAATTCATGGCCCGCCGTGGCGTCTACCAGGGCGTCTATGTAGGGTAACGGAAATGAATCCTTGGGACAAGCCTTGTTCAAGTCCGTGAAATCTACGCACATCCTCCACTTTCCGTTCTTCTTGGGAACGAAGACTACGTTCGCCAACCATTCAGGATACTTGACTTCTTTGATCTTTCCAGTTTCCATCAACTTTTTCACTTCTTCATCCACTATTTTATTTCTCTCGGCGGCGAACTTCCTCCTCTTCTGCTTTACTGGTGGATGGTTGGGGTCCACGTTCAATCTGTGTATGATGATATTTGGATCGATTCCCACCATATCCTCATGGGACCAAGCGAAACATTCTGCATTTTTACTGAGGAAATCTACTGGCTCATTTTTCATTGTCGGTTCCAAATCTTTTCCAATCTTCACAGACCGATTGAGGTCAGATTGGTCTAGGACCACTTCCTCTACCTGTTCATCTTTCTTCTCTTTTTCTTTTAGGGAGGTAGAGTTAGTGGCCTCCTTTAATTACTAGGTGGATTTTTGACTGGCGGCTGGTTTCAGCGCCGACTTGTAACAATCTCGGGACGTTCTTTGATCACCCCGGATCTCTTGAACCCCCCATGGTGTTGGGAACTTCACCGTTTGGTGGTAAGTGGATGGGACGACTCTCATGTCATGAATCCATGGTCTTCCCATTATTCTATTATAACACGAAGGGCAATCCATAGCAGAATACCTAACCTGGATATTTACACCCTTTGCGTACGTGGGAAGGATGATGTCTCCTACGGTGTGCTTTACTTCTCCGCTGAAGCCTACGAGTGTTGTGGGGTTCTTCTCCACGTCCTTCTCGCTCAAACCCATTCCTCTCAAAGCCTCCAGCGTCATGAGATTGGTTGAGCTCCCGGTATCGATGAGGACTCGCTTCATTAAGACGTTTCTGATTGACAGAGAAATCACGAGGCCATCATGATAGGGTCCGTCAAGACCATTGACGTCATCCTCGTCAAAGTGTATTGCGAGTTTGACGACGTCATTCTTCTCATGCGATGGGCGATGAAGAGTGCTTTCTCGTGTGTTCCTCTTGGCTGCTGAATAAGTAAGACCGACACACTTGACCCTCCGGTGATCACATTCACGATTTAGCAGGATTCGGCGACGCTGGCCTTCCTACGCGTGACGCTTCCACGACATCCAGAGGGACTTGCGCATTCGGCACGACTTCTGTAATCCTTCCCCGAGATACAAGGTAGGCAATCTCTCTTCTTAGGGCTACGCATTCCTTGGTCACGTGACCGTAATCGTCATGGAAGTCACACCACCTGCTCATATCCTTGTTTGGATAGGGCTTTTCATTTCTCTTCGGCCACCTAACGCCTCGTATTGTTTGAGCAATGTTCTTCACGAGGTCCTCGGGGGATATACCCAGGTTGAACTCATCATACTTCGGCGGTAACGGTTTGTCCAATTTGATTTCAGTGACGTTCACCTTGACCGTGTCAGGGTGAGGGCGCCGGTATGGTTGGTCACGGCGTTCTCGGCGGTGATATGGTGCTGCTTTCTTGTCCACTCTCTCCCAGACACTTGTGGGCTTCCTCCTCTTCAAATCCTCCTCGAGCCTGATTTGAGCCAGGGCTTTGGTTTGCACATCTTCGAAGTTGTGGCAAGGATGCCTAGTGAGCTCTTTATAGAGATCTTCATCCTGGTTTAACCCCTGACGGAAGGCTTCCATCGCTGTCGGCACGTCACAGTGCGGGATGGAGATCTTCTCTCGGTTAAACCTGTCTAGGTACTCTCGGGTGGATTCTTCCGGGTTTTGGATAACCCGGTATAGGTCGCTAGATTGCTTCTCGAATCTCTGACTACTAGCAAATTGCACCCGGAATGAGTCCATCAATTCAGCGAAGGAACGGATGCTTCCCCTTGGGAGGTTAACGAACCATTTCAAGGTCGGCCCCGCGTGGGCTACACCGAATCCCTTGCACATCAACGCTTCGCGGGAATGATATGGTACCGCACTGGTCATCATCTTTTGCTTGAATATGGCCACGTGTTCATCAGGATCCCCCGTGCCATTGTATGGGGTCATACTGAGCACCGAGAACTTCTTGGTATCTCGACCTGGGCGATGTGAGGGGCGAAAGGTGACTCGTCGTAACCGTCAACCGCTTCTTTTTCTATGGGCCGCGGGACCCCAGATATCTTTGCCAACTGCTCGGTGAACATCCTGAACTGGTTCCGAACGATACTCTCGAGATCTCGGGGACGGCGACGGTCCCAATCTTCATCATCGTCCATAACCTCATCCTCCAAAAGTCGGGGGCTAACCTCTCGCGCCGATCGCAGGCGTATGGGTTCCCTTGCCCCTTCGCTAATGGGGTTACCCTGAGCGGGGGTAAATGACAATACCCCGGGAACTGTTGCTGGTGGGGTAATGAATTCCAGACCAGGATTTCCCTCGCGACGGCTGGTGTGGTTCCTAGAGGAACCTTCACCCCCACTGTTTCGAGTTTGATCCGCCACTTGGGCATGCGGGCCGATAGAGAACACAGATCGAAGTTGGGAGCACAAACCATCGTTATCGGCGGTTAACTGCTCGATGCTAGCCTTGTACTTCTCGTTACAGGCACGCTGACCAGTCAGTTCTTTCTCCAGAGCTTGGAGCCTTTGAGCGAACTCGGACATTTTGAGGCGAAGCGCTGCTGAAGTGTCCTGTTGTGCGCTTCCATCATCCCCGGTGTTTAGCTCTTGGCTACCTTCGTTAGGGTTGCTCAAGGCGATCTTCCTGAACTCTTTTCAACGCAAAGAATCGAAACTTTTTTGATCGTTGGGGCCCCACGGTAGGCACCAAATTGTTTTGGACAAAAACTTGATGAACAAATCTTTGCCCTTAATTGGGGCACGATCGAATTCAAAGGAAAACAACAATTATGAGTAAGCTCAAAAACTCTCGAAAGCCGAGGGCTAAGATCCTCTTGTTTGATTGATTTTTTCTGGTTACAATCGTGTGTGTTACAAATTGCGTAATTTTACATATATACATCTTAGTTCCAACGGTTGTTTCCCATATACCACGATTTCCGGATTTCTAGGGCGTATCTTGCAACCGCTTCCCACTTCCCGCATATATCGGAGACTCGGAACGCTCCCACCAAGGCCTTCTGAAGTGATCTCTCCTCTTTATGATGGATGCCTTCTTCCTTCAATCGGATGAATGATGACTTCTCTGTGTATTTATGGGCTCGGATTACCAAATGGGCCGATGGATATTTGGGCCTAACATCTAGATGGCACAACACCAGCACCAGTAGCAACTATAGCCGACACAAATGACGTCGTCTTGCCAAACCCTGTCTACCAATCTTGGAAAAGACATGAGCAACTACTACATAGTGCATTGCTTGGCACTCTAACAGATTAGGTTCTAAACCCGGTCATGCAAGAGGCAAACATCCAAGGATGTTTGGAACACTCCCTAGCAAACCTAATTAAGCTACTGCGTCCTAAGGCCACAAAAAACTATTAGCCCAGTGGGGTTCCATCCTAAAATCAATTGGCAATAGAAGAAGTAATCAACTGATTAGTTCAATTTACTCCCAACTTTCAAATGTTGGATGGACATATTCTAACAAAAGCAACTCAAGCCAAGCTCTAGGCTATAAAGAAGGGGTCATCTATGATCTTAGAATTCATGCAAAACATGAAAGCAACAATGGATTCTCTAGCTTCACTAGGTGTTGATGTCAATCAAGAAGCTCTTACTGAGTATGTTAGAAAGGGGTTGGATTCCAACTACCAATCGATTATTGATGGTGTTAATAACAGAAAAAATCCAATCTCCTTTCATGAACTACATGCATGAGAGACTGATTCTCAAAGAACTCGCTCTAAAAATTGAGACCGCTAGTGACGATGCACTGACTACTACTCTCACTGCCCAAGTTAAATCTGGGAAGAACAAGGGCAAAGTGCAGAACACTACATCTTGGAAGGTTTCATATCCAACTCAACCTCCACCTCAAAACAATCATCCTACTCGCCCCACCCAAAATCCCCAAGCCTCACAAAATTATCAATCAAAATCTTTTAAGGGCAGATGTCAAGTTTGTAAGGAATTAGGGCAAGTTTCAACACAATGTCCTAAATTCTGAAACAAACATCTATCTAACAATCCAATTACCACCATCAAACCGGTTTCTTCAATCTCCACCCGCCCAAATTAACTTGGTGAATCACATTATCCAACCCCAACCTAGTGGTTGGTCGACAGTGGTGCTACCTACCATGTCACAAATAACTTAACCACTCTTTGCTAGTCACAATGAATACAATGGTCAGGATAATCTTTATGTCGTGGATGGCATAGCTCTCACAATCTCTCATTCTATATCTTTTTTCATTTTCACATTCTAATAAACAATTTCAATTCGAAATTTTTACGTGTTCCAAAAATCTCCAAAAACATTCTTTCAATTTCTAAGTTTTGTTCTGAAAATAACTTTGGAATTTTGTTTTTTTTTCCGATTCTTTTCATGTAAATGACGTAAGTACCAAAGCAACAATTCTTAAAGGACCTTCTGTGGACGGTGTGTACATTTGGTCGTGCAGTAAACCCTTGGTGAACGCCTCCTTTGTCTCCGTCAGCCATCCGTCATCATGTTCCAGGGCATCGCTCCATAATATTTTCATCTTTATTCATTCCCTAAGAGCTAATTCTTTTCATTAGTCTCAATGTGTGTTGTCAAATAAGCAAAAGTAATAAACTTTCATTCACGAAGTCAACTATTGTATCTCATTCTCCGTTAAAAATTATTTTTAAAGATGTTTGTTCATCACCAATTCAATCTTATGATTGTTTCAAGTATTAGATTATTTTTGTAGATCATTTTACAAAGTATGTATGGCTTTATCATCTAAAGAATAAATCAAATACCAAAAATGTCTTCATTAAATTCAAAAATTTGACAAAAATTATTTCAATAAAAAAATTTCTACCTCATACACTAGGACACAATAGTATTTCAGAAAGGCAACATGGACACCTTGTAGAAAGTGACCGCTTTATTAAAACAATCATCTATGCCTATCAAGTTATGGAGTCATTGATGAGATATTTTTCAATCGTTAATACCTATCAAAAAACCTTAATTAACCAGACTCAGTAGAGTGGTAATCAAGGGTCGATCCCACGGAGACTTGTGTATTTATGTGTTTACTTGTATGCCAAGTAAGAATATGAAAAGGGGTTGTGATTGTGTTTTAGAACTAAATACTACTGCAATTATTAATGTGAATGTAAAATATGAGAGAAATATGTTCAACTAATTAATATCCATTATGAATCTTTGTATTGATCGTTGATTTTCTTGATTCTCTTTTCTCTTGAATAATCTATCATAGAATTCTATTCCAAACTTCACTTTTAATTATTAGAACTACTAGTCTAACAACCCCTAGTCATTCAACAACCTAAAAAACCTTTTAGATTAAATTAAAAAACAACATGAAGACTCAAGTATCGATAGAGACAAATTCATTAAAGCAACCAATCATCTATGTTATTTGTGAATTTAACCCTTCTATACTTGATTAGGTTAAATAATCTAAACGGGAGGGTGATTCCATGACACAAGTGTCATGACACAATGAATATAATAATAATAAAACTAGAGAAGTGTGGGCCCGCATTTAATATATGTATTTTTTAAAAAGTTTAATTAATCAATTATGTAACCAAATCTACAGGGTTTGATGGACCCACTTCATTAGCTTTGTAGACACAACTTAATGGGCTTTATAATTGGGCTAAATCTACATCAAAATTTAAATCCCGATTCTTATCAGCCTATTTTTTCCCACTATCTAAAATAAAGCCCAACTTAATATTAAATTTACAATAGCAAATTTTTTTATCCGATTTCAATCCAACATTAGACAGCTCTTGAAGAACTCCAACTTTTACGTGACTGTTCATCTTCTCCTGCGTCTTCGCTTCATCCCTTGACGTTTCACTTGAAGAAAGCATTGAGGTCGGTACTTCCTCCTTCATTTGTTGCTAATTTAATATCTCTTGTAGATTTTAATGCTTGAGAACAACGATTTTAAAGTCTTGTGGTGCTGATTTAATGTGCTTGAGAACAACTTTTACTATTTTATTGCACTCCACAAACCCTCTTGATTTCTATGGTAATGATATGAAATATGCAGGATGATTCAAGTGCAAAGAGAAGGTTATCTGATTTGAATACTGATTTTGTGGAGGGTTACAATGAAGATGATTTTCCATTGATGGTATTAGACGACAGTGATGATTCAAGTGCAGAGGATGTGGAAGATCTAGAAGAAAGAATCAATGATGATGTTGTGGTTGAGAATGGTGATGCTGTTGTGGGTGGAGATATTGAAAACGTGGTTGGAGAACAAGAAGTTGAAGCCAATAATGTCATCGAGCCTTGTGAAGAGATGTCTTTCGATTCTTGTAAAATGCTAATGCGATTTTTGCATGACTATGGCAAGTCGAAGGGATTCGAAATACGAATTAGGAATTCTACTTTGAGGAAAGAAGATGAAGCCGAGATGGAGAGTATCACATATCCGTTTGCTAAATATATACGGTTGAGGATAGTATGTTCTAAAGAAGGTGAGTGTCAAACGACATCTAAAAATCCTGCAAAGGCTGTAGGTAGCACTCGATGCAGTTGCCAATTTACGGTTAATGCATGCGCGTGTGGTGATAGAACCTCGTGGAGAATTAGCTCCCTAAAACTTGCGCACAACCATGAATGTAAACCAGAAAACTCAATTTTCATGCCTAGGTATAGATACATAAGTGGAGGGAATAGGATTATATTGCTGGATAATGATAGGGTTGGTGTTACGGTGGCGAAGAACTACAACTCCTTTGTGGCCAGATATGGGGGTCATAACAAAGTCCCCTTTTCTGAAAGAGATTGTAGGAATGCAATCGGTTCGGAAAGAAGATTGAAACTTGAGAAGGGAGATTTTTCCACAATGAGAGATTACTTTGAAACCATGATGACAAACTCCTCAAACTTCTTCTACGGTTTTGATACAACGGATAATGGTGTATTGAAGAATGTTTTTTGGGTTGATGGACGTGCTAGGGCAGCTTATAAAGACTTTGGGGACGTCATATCCTTCAACGCCACATATGTCTAAAATAGATACAAAATGTCGTTTGCTCCGTTCATAGGAGTTAATCACCATGGCCAATCAATTGTGCTACGGGCTGCATTGTTGGGGAGTGAAGATGTCGAGAATTACATTTGGTTGTTTAAAACTTGGCTCAAAAGCATGAATAACAAACCACCAAAGGGCATAATAACCGATCAATGCAAAGCTATGGGTAAGTATCCTATAATTACCTTTGACAGTTTGGTTTTTTGCATAATGGTGATGAGATTTCTTTATTTTATGTAGATTGAAAAAATCTGATCATTCGAACTAACTATTTTTTCCTTTTGTTTTTCTTGCAGAAAATGCCATTGTAGAGGTGTTTCCCAATACAACACATAGATGGTGCTTGTGGCATATCATGAGGAATGCTAAGAAGCACTTGGAGAAAATAAAAGATGTCGGTGGATGGAATCACATTGCAAGTGGATTGCATAAGGTATTGCATTTCTCATACAGTGTGGCCGAATTTAAGGCAAAATGGTTGGAATGGGTTTCTGAATGTAGACTCGAAATGAGTAATTGGTGCAAGATCATGTTCGATAATAGCAAAAAGTGGGTTCCAATTTACTTTAAAAATGATTTTTGGGCTGGACTGTCAACTACCCAAAGGAGTGAGGGCATGAATTATTTTTTTCAAAGCGTTTGTTAATGTTAACACATCCCTACAAGAGTTTGTGAAGCAATATGGAATGGCAATGGGCAAGCATGCCATGGCTGAGGATAAAGCATCCTTTGATTCCATACACAAGCCACTCCATTGTTGTACTAAGCATGAGTTTGAGAGTGTCTTCCAAAAGGTGTATACCACAACGAAGTTACAAGAATTTCAAGACGAAGTGAGAAATATTACACATGCATCGAAGGAGGGCTTGAAAGAGGTTGGTAAAATCAAAGTGTATGACATTATGGTCCGATGGTGGGAAGGTAATGTTCCAAACGTAGGACATTTAAGGTGTCTTATGATCCCGACACACGTTGAGTGTGATTGCAAAAAGTTTGAGTTTGCGGGAATTATGTGTTCCCACTTCCCACACGCTTGTCGTCTATATAGTGGAGGAAGTAAGGTTTGTTCCAAAAAAGTATGTACTCGATCGGTGGAGGAAGGACTTGCCAAGAGAGCACTTGAAGATACCGGTTCCCTACTATTCTTTGGACTCGATGAAGCCGGAAGAGATGGCAAGGTATGAGTCCATGAAGTCTGCTTTCGAGGCCATTGCCACTCTCTCAATGACAAACGATGAGTTGTGTTCTATGGTAACGGGAGCTCTAGCAGATTTAAAAGGCAAAATTCATCGTTCTTGTAACCGTTTGGGACTACCTTATGAGCCCCTTGGCAACATTGGGAGAACGTACGGTAAACGTCATGATATCGATCATCATACTGTGATTGAGGCTAGCAGCTCGGCCAATGTGGAGGAGGATGTGCGTGATCCTATTGATAGAAGGGGAAAGGGTCGATTGGCATCTACGCGAAAGGGGTTTGGAAATGACACACCTCAATATTGGAGACGTGGCAAAGGAACTCCACAACAACAAGGCCAACCCATCCACCCACTATTAGTAAGGGCTGGTTTACTTATAATTTGCTCCATATTTGTCTAGTTACAACTACCAACATATCTTACTTATAATTCAGTTCTAATATTTGTCTTATTCTCATGGTAGGTTCCAACACCACACTTACCACCATTTCAAATTATCCATCAAGGCTCCAATCTTGCTCCTGGTGCATTTTATTATACATATGGCCATAGTCAGTAGAGATGGTTTTCAAGTTTTCCATTCCAAGTTTTATCTTAGTGGATTTGATATTTTGGTTTAGGGTCTAGCTCTTGGGGTATAGGTTATTGCTACAAACACTAAGTCAGCCATGTGTTTCATTTGGATTATCACAATTTGGATTAACATTGGCATGTTGCACTTGGCATCATCCATCAACAACTATAGTATATCTATTTTGTTTGATATGAAGCAGTTGTTGATTATCGGATGGTGTGGTTGTTTTATAGCCCAACAAGATACTAGTTCATTTATGTTATGAAAGCTTTTGAATGGCAAAAGCCCAGTATACTTTCATATGATCGAGTTCATTGACAAAAATGACCAAGAAAAAAACGTTTACGTCAAAAGAAACGATATCATAATGAACGGGACTAAGAACAAACGTTTAGAGAATTTGTTTTCCGTACACAAAAATGACCAACATTCATACAACAATTCATAGTACTTATTAGTGCAACGCAATGACCACTAGTATGAAGTACATTACAACCGCAACTTTGGCGAGACAATGAAAAAGTGAGATGATCTCTTTAACATCATTCTTCAATTCTTCTATATCATCTCTAGAAGCAATTTGGGTTTGAGAGGTACGTGAAACCTGACCGTCGCATACCCCATTTGACTCGTCATACCATCGGAAAAAATTGCAGTGGTCATATTTGTAGAACAATCTATTAGGGTTTCTTGATGACCCTGAAACCCTAAGCGAAGCAATTGATGGTGGATGACATCTATAATACACATGCGTTTCTCTTAGGGGAGATCTCGTACTTGATGAGGAACCATGAAGATCCATGTCTTTTACTGAGATCAAAATCAACCAAGCAAAAAAAAAATTATTGCACCACAAGATACAAAAAGCTCAAAAGATACAAAAAATCTATAGATCTGATGGGATGCTCAAAGGACTGAATCTAAGTTCATGCAACAAAATGGAGCAACTAAAAACATGAAAAAACCACATGCAATCAACATTCCAAGCAAGAACACACAACAATTTAACAAAAAAGCTTTTTATTTATTTAGGGTTAGGGTTTAGGGGGAATGAAAGGGATTTTCAGTCAATTGAAATAATGCGAGTAAAAACAAGTTTTAGGGTTGCTCTGATGTCACTCAAATAACTTACATGTAGTCGGAGAAGCATAGTCGGAGAAGAAACACCCTATTATTACTGCATCCACCAAAACATAAACCCACCCACCCCAATTTTCAAAAGAAAACTCCCATAATTACCTAGGGTTAGCACGCGTCTTGAATCCACCAACCCCATCAATGCTCTCTTTTTTAGAACGCCTTGAGAAACCAAACCCAATCAAAGGGCGTCGTTCCACCGTTTGCTTTTTGTAGCCTGGGTTAAGAGAAGCCCTAGACCAATCATTGCAGCGTGTTGGCATGGAGAATTGCAAGAGACGATTAAGAATAAGAAAGCGTTATTTGCTTTCATATTACATTATTTCCTAAAGTTTTTTTTTTGCTATATATAGGGGGTAGATTTCACGTTGAGTTATATATACTTGTAATATTTGATCGAAATGATGTGTCGCAATCACTTTACAATATCTATTTGAAAATTAAAAAAAAAGATACAAAACGTTTATTTCATATGTAAATAAATACTATAGGGTTTTGTGAGAAAATAAATAACTATACCAACATTTAGGATATAATGTAAATAACTATTAGGATATAATTGATATTATGTATAATATTTTTATATATCTTTCCTTAAAAAATTGTTGTGATTCTATCGACCGATGTACCAAAGGGTTTATCTATACAAACTGATGATGATCAAAATGGTAAAGTGAGAAGTGGGCCCAGGGTACGAGGAACATGCGGACCCAGCGGGCCTCCCGAGGACGATCCTGGGACCCACAACCATGTCCACCTTTTATTTTAACAAAGTTCCTACCCCACGAGGTCCCCCGAGACCTCGGAGCGAGGTCTCGACCTCGTAACCGACTCTAATAGCGCCTGCCCACCATGACCACTCAGCGAACGCCGCTCTTCGGGCCAATCACCGACTGCCTCGCCTCTAGGCCAATTAGAGCCCTTGATCTCGGGCGTCCCACATCGGACAATGACCAAAACTCGACTCCCCAATCCTCTATAAATAGAGGAGAATCTCGTATGGAAAAGAGGTCGAAAAACATCTTGAACTCAAGAACTATCTTGCTCGTTGAAGATCGACGTGATCGAAACATCGTCAAAAGGCCTCGCTATAGATAAGTGAAGTCCACAAAAAGACTTCAAGTCTCACAGAGTTTCTGCTCACATCAAAGACCTCGCTACACCATCTCGCAAGCCTCTTACACCTCGTTCTACCTCACATCAAAGATTCCGCTACCCAACCTCGCTAGTCAGCAACATAGCCCCGCCAACTCAACCTCGCTCAAAGGGACCGGCAAGTGACACTTAGAGCTAGCTAGCAACTAGGAGATCTCGGACATTGTTAGGTCGAGATCTTGGATAATCGTAGGAGGTCTAGGGTGTAATTCTCAAATAATCTATTAGCCTCATTGGCTTGTAAACCTCGCTGTAAAGAAAATCATAAATAAAGAAGCAAGTGTTTGCACTTTCGAATATAATAATCTCGTTTCTTGTCTTCTAGCGAGTCTTTCATTTCGGGTTTCATCACTGGCGCCGTCTGTGGGAACTTCTTCATCCTAAGTAGTTCCTCGATTCGTGCAAACCTTAGCTTCGATTCCCTCAAAATGGCTTGCCCAAACAATTTCTTCCCTCAACACCCCGACAACATGCCAGAAACTACGCAATGGACAACCGCAGGGCCTCCGGGCTGCCCGTTCGTGGTCCCTCCGGGATGGACGTACGCCGCCCCGCAAAATCCATTCCCATTCCAAGGCCTCGAGCAGGGCGGCGCGCCCCCGAACCCATATCCCTACCCGGCTTATGGGCAATACTAGCAGGGCTTCGCCCCTTCGTACGTCCCCTATCCCCCCCCCAGGGTGAGCCGCACTCCGAGTACGTACCCGCGTACGTCCCTAGGCGTGCGCATGAGCCCGAGTCCTCCACCAACGGCTCGTCAACAGAGAGACCTCCCCGAGATCCCATGCAGATCTCGCGGTCTCGATCGCGACGATCGAGGCTGCAGGAGCCAGAGTTGTCCAAAACAGCGGGTAGCGCGATGCACTACCCGAGGTCTCGATCGCATAATTCGAGGCCACCGCCCTAAAATCAGGAGGAAGCCAAGATCACCTCCCCATTCATGGACGCGATCCGGAACACGCCCATGCCCAAAGGCTTCATGAGGCCGCAAATGGGGCTTTATGACGGTTCAGCGAACCCCGAGGAGCACGTAAAACACTTCGCGGTCCAGATGAACGTCAATGCCTACAATGACGCGATATTCTGCAGGGTTTTCCCAACCACCTTGGAAAAGGCCGCGTTGACATGGTTCTCAAGTAAGAAGGTCGGCTCCGTGACCTCGTTCGCCCAGCTGTGTGATTCCTTTGTAACGCACTTCAGCGGCTCCAGGAAGCGCAAGAAGAACATGCGGGATCTCCGCGGGATCGAGCAGGGGGAGAGCGAATCCTTAGGCGCTTTCTTCACAAGGTTCACGACCGCGGTGGCGGAGATCGCGCACGTCGACGAGTCGTCGGTGCGCGACACCCTCATGGGCAACCTGCGCATCGGGGAATTCAAAAACCGTATTTTCTATAAGAATCCGGAGACGTACGAAATCCTGTGCGCCCGGATCACGGCGCAAGTATACGCCGAGGATGCCGCCAACCAGAGCTCGCGACCACGAACTGACAAAGAGATCGTCGCCGACGCAAAGGGGAAGGCAAAGGCGGCCGCGCCGGCTGCGCGCGATGCGTATGTGACGCAGGCACATAACCCCAACAACAACAACAACAACAACAACAACAACAACAACAACAACAGAAACAACAATAACAACCGGAACAACAACAACAACAATAACCGGAACAACAACCGCGGAGGCGGCGGCGGAGGTTGGAGCTGCTTCAGCGGAAAACCGCGGGGTTATCAAGGCAAGGGGGGTCCCGCGTACAACCCAAATGAAAAGGGCCGCGCCAACCCCGCATCAGGAGCCAACCTCGAGCCGCAAGGCCCGAATCGGGCCCAGGCTAACAACAACAACAACGTCGAGCAGCAGACGCCCGCGAAGCAGGCCCGGTCTGGGCAAGCGACGGCACCCGATGGGTACATCCATACCATCTCGGGCGGACCATCACCGGCTGGGTCGAGCCAGGCAGAGCGGAAACGATACGCGAGGGAAAGCCATCATGAGCCCTCGGTATTTAGCGTCGCACAAACCTCGCTCGCCCACGTAGGTTTGTCCTTCTCGTCCGAAGATGCCGAGGGGCTTCACATGCCACACTCCGACCCCTTGGTGGTCCACGCGCAGATGGGCTCGAAGATGGTTAAGCGAGTGCTGGTGGACACGGGATCCTCCGTGGACATCATGTACTATGGCGCGTTCGAGCAATTGGGCATCTCCGAGACCTCCTTGAAGCCCTACGCTGGGAAACTCACCTCCTTCTCGGGAGACGAAGTCGACGTGGCTGGACTCATCGACCTCTGGATGACGCTCGGCACCGGCTCCACCAGGAGGACCGAAATGGTAGAGTTCACCGTGGTACGCCTGCCTTCGGTGTGGAACGCAATCATTGAAGGGTCTCCCTGATGAAGTTCCAGGCGATAGTTTCTATCTATCACCTGAAGATGAAGTTCCCCGTCGATGGCGGGGTTGGAGAGGTAAAGGGCAATCAGGAGGAAGGTTGTGTTTGCTACGCGACCTCTGCAAAGCAAAAGTGCCCGGTGTTCATGGTGGAATCTCCCGGCGAGGCCGACCTCGAAGTCCGGGATTTCACGGTCCCCACCCCAGAGCTAGAAAGAAGGGTGATATCCCCTTTTGAGAGCGAGTCTGAGAAGATCTACCTCGGGGAATGCCTCTCGGGGGCGTCGGCGACGTCACTAGAAGCCTTGCTCGCTGGGTCCCGCGACGTGTTCGCTTGGACTGCAAAGGACCTCTGAGGTGTCTCGCGGACCGTGGCCCAGCACTCTTTGAACGTCGATGTCACCACTCACCCCATGGTACAGCGACGAAGAAAAATGAATGAAGAGAGGGCGAGCGCTGCAAATGACGAGGTGGCGAAATTGCTGGCTGCGGGGTTCATACGCGAGGTTCAATACCCCCGGTGGTTGTCCAACGTCGTGCTTGTCAAAAAAGCCAGCGAGAAGTGGAGGATGTGCGTCGATTTCAAGGACCTCAACAAAGCATGTCCCAAAGACAGTTACCCCTTGCCCTTGATCGACGAGCTCGTTGACTCAACAGCGGGTCACGGGGTTTTAAGCTTCCTCGACGCGTACTCGGGGTACAATCAAGTCCTGATGAACCCGCGAGAAGAGGAGGAGACATCCTTCATCACCCAGCGGGGCACCTATTGCTACAAAGTCATGCCGTTTGGGCTGAAGAACGCGGGGGCCACCTTTCAGCGCCTCGTTGACCGCGTCTTTAAGAACCATCTCGGGCGGAACATGTCGGCATACGTCGACGATATTGTCGTCCGGAGTAAGACCCCTGAGGAGCACCTGGTCGACCTCGCTGAGGTCTTCGCCACTCTCAAGCACAACCGTCTCAGCCTGAATCTCGAGAAGTGCGTCTTCGGCGTATCGTCGGGCAAATTTTTGGGCTTCATGATTAGTGAGCGCGGCATCGACGTAAACCCCGCCAAGGTCGAGTCGATCCTCTCAATTAGGTCACCGCAGTCCCGCACCGAGGTGCAACGACTCAACGGTGTCGTCAACTACCTGGGGAGGTTTTGCTCCCGCCTAGCGGAGAGGTCTCTGCCCTTTTTTGCAGCTCTCAAGCAGAATGATAAATTCGTGTGGGATGAGAGGCTCGAGCTCGCTTTCTCTGAGCTCAAGGCCTTCCTATCAAAGCTCCCCACACTGTCGCCCCCGATGGCGGGCGAAGACTTGCAACTTTATGTGGCCGTCAGCCCCGAGACGGTCAGCGCGGTGCTAACCAGAAAGGCCACGCACCCAGTTTACTTCGTGAGTCGCGTGCTCCAGCCCGCGGAGCAGCGCTATTCCCCAGCAGAGAAAATGGCGCTGGCAGTTGTGACGGCCTCAAGACGCCTACGCCCCTACTTCCATGCGCACCCCATCCAGGTCCTGTCAGACCTCCCTCTTCGACAAATCCTCCACCAGCCCGCCCTCTCCGGGCGAATGACGAAGTGGGCAGTCGAGCTCTCCGAGTTCGACATCAGCTACCTCCCAAGGACCGCCATGAAGGGCCAGACCCTCGCTGACTTCATGGTGGAGGTCACCTTCCCGGAAACAGAAACAAGCTCGGAAGAGTGGAGGTGTTCGTTGACGGCTCACGATGCGACGTCGGTGGTGGGGCTGGCGTATTCCTCGCTGGGTCCTCGATCGAGACGGAGTATTCCCTTAACTTCGCCTTCGAAGCCACCAATAACGAGGCCGAGTATGAGGCAATGATCGCCGGGATCGAGATGGCACTCCTTAGTGGTGCTCGGAAAATCAGGGTCTACACCGACTCCGAGCTGGTGGCGCGCCAACTCAACGGTCAATACGACACCAGAACGGGGTTCCTGTCGGCGTACCGAGAAAAGGTCAAAGCCCTGGTGTCGTGCCTGGAAACCTTCGCGGTAGAGTCCATCCCGAGGACCTCGAACACCAAAGCATATGCGCTAGCGAGGTTAGGATCCGCCCTCCCCTTGAGGTCGGGAACCGCGTGATGGTAGAAAGAAAACTCTCGCGGAGTGTGAACAGCGAGGTTCTATTTGTCACCACGGGGGATTGGAGGATCCCGATAACACGGTATGTGGAAAGCGGCGTCCTCCCAGAGGACCCCGCGCAGGCCAAGAAGCTGAAAATGCAGGCGACACGGTATTGCGTCGTGGGTGGCTGCTTATATCGCCGAGGCTATGCTGAGCCCAACCTATTGTGCGTCCCAACCGAATCTACGGAGCACATCCTTTATGAGGCCCATGAAGGGGTCTGTGGCGGCCACCCAGGGTGGCGAACCCTTTCACATAAGATCGCCCACTTGGGGTACTTCTGGCCCACCCTCCGGCAAGACGCAAGAGGTTATGTTCAGCGATGCGACGGATGCCAGAAGCACGGTAACCTCTTGCACGCCCCGACCTCGCAGCGTTGCTCCATCCACGCACCGTGCCCCTTCGCGATGTGGGGGATGGACATCCTCGGCCCCTTCCCCAAGGCCCCTGGTCAGGTGCGATATATCCTGGTCATCGTCGACTACTTCACAAAGTGGGTTGAGGCACAAGCAATGGCGAAGATCACGGGGACTAAGGTCTGCGACTTTCTGTGGAAGAACCTTGTCTGCCGCTTCGGCGTTCCCATGACCATCATGACCGACCATGGCCCCCAATTTGATTGTGAAGAGACTCGGACATTCTGCTCAAAGCTGGGCATAACCCTCAAGTTTTCCTCCGTGGCCCATCCTCAGTCCAACGGCCAGGTGGAGAACGTCAACGCTCGCATCCTGTCCGATCTAAAAAAAATGGCTGGGCATGGCACAAGGTCGTTGGGCAGAGCTTCTCCCACTCGTCCTATGGACGTACCGCACCACCGCGCGACCGGAGAAACTCCGTTCGCCCCAACCTAAGGGGCAGAAGCCCTAGTCCTGGTAGAAACCCTGGTCCCATCGGCAAGGGTGTTCGATTTCGATGAAAAGGAGAACGAGGTCAATCTCAGGGTCGAGTTGCTCTTCCGTGACGAGCTGAGCGAAGTAGCCGACCTTCGCTCTAGGGAATACAAGCACCACGTGGCTGTCTACCACAACAAGAAGGTGAGACCTCGGTTCCTGGCCACAGGCAATCTCGTCTTGAGAAGAACTGAAGGTGGCAAACTGGACCCCAACTGGGAGGGGCCATACATCCTCGGCGAGGAGGTCGCCCCTGGAGCCTTTAAACTCAAAGACAACGAGGGGCGAACCCTCAGTAAGACGTGGAACGTCGACCGGTTAAAGAAATATTTTGTGTAAACTCTCTGAGCCCCGTTACCTCTTTTTGTGAATAAAGGGTTGTTGGACTTTCAAAATCTCTCTCAAAAATAAAAACTTCGGGTTTTAAATCCAAACCTCGCTTCCCGCTTGGGGTTGGAGATTTTCGTTAAAATCCAAACCTCGCTTCCCGCGAGGTGTTGGAGAATCTCGTTAAGTCCACCCCTCGCTTCCCGCGAGGTGTTGGAGAATTTCGTTAAAAGTCCATCCCTCGTTTCCCGCTTGGGTTTGGAGATTTTCGTTAAGTCCAAACCTCGCTTCCCGCGTGGTGTTGGAGATTTTCGTTAAGTCCAAACCTCGCTTCCCGCGTGGTGTTGGAGATTCTCGTTAAGTCCATCCCTCGCTTCCCGCTTGGGGTTGGAGATTTTCGTTAAGTCCAAACCTCGCTTCCCGCGTGGTGTTGGAGATTCTCGTTAAGTCCATCCCTCGCTTCCCGCTTGGTGTTGGAGATTTTCGTTAAGTCCATCCCTCGCTTCCCGCTTGGGGTTGGAGATTTTCGTTAAGTCCAAACCTCGCTTCCCGCGTGGTGTTGGAGATTTTCGTTAAGTCCATCCCTCGCTTCCCGCTTGGTGTTGGAGATTTTCGTTAAGTCCATCCCTCGCTTCCCGCTTGGTGTTGGAGATTCTCGTTAAGTCCATCCCTCGCTTCCCGCTTGGGGATGGAGATTTTCGTTAAGTCCATCCCTCGCTTCCCGCTTGGGGTTGGAGATTTTCGTTAAGTCCAAACCTCGCTTCCCGCGTGGTGTTGGAGATTCTCGTTAAGTCCATCCCTCGCTTCCCGCTTGGGGTTGGAGATTTTCGTTAAGTCCAAACCTCGCTTCCCGCGTGGTGTTGGAGATTCTCGTTAAGTCCATCCCTCGCTTCCCGCTTGGGGATGGAGATTTTCGTTAAGTCCATCCCTCGCTTCCCGCTTGGGGTTGGAGATTTTCGTTAAGTCCATCCCTCGCTTCCCGCTTGGGGATGGAGATTTTCGTTAAGTCCATCCCTCGCTTCCCGCTTGGGGTTGGAGATTTTCGTTAAGTCCAAACCTCGCTTCCCGCTTGGTGTTGGAGAAACTCGAACAAAATGCGGGAAGTCCGAGCAGGGCTCGTGGCCTCGGCATAGTCGTTGTGCGAAGTCCGAAAAAGGCTCGGGACCTCGGCGAATTCCTGTAAAGATCCGAGTAAAGCTCGAAATCTCGATGCAGAATTAGAAACACCCGATGTGGTCCGAATACCACAATAGTTGTGACATTTGGACCATGGGGTTGGGTAGATATGTGCGAGCATATACGAAAAAGCTAGAACAAACAAGCAATCATGAGGTAAGGAAAATAACATAAAAAGCTGGGGCACGTGTGCCCAGATGTTTAATTACAAGCCCCGTAGGGCCACCAGCAAAACAGCAAAACAAAAAAAACAAAAGCAGACAACGACATCCTTTACATCTTCGAGGCTTCGGCGGCAGGGTCGGAGGTCTTCGGAGGATCTTCAGGGGTTGAGCAGTAGGTCCTTGGGGAGTCTCCAGGGCAGGGGCGGGGATGGCAGAAGGTTGGGAGCTTGGCCCATCTTCCCGAGCGATGGCTGCCGAGCTAGGCGCCTCGCTGACCACAGTTCCGTCCTCGTTGAGAAAGAACTCGCACTCTCCCTCAGGCTCTTCCCCGTCAAGTTCCCCCATAGTCGCCTGGTAGTTGGGGATGAAGAACTTGATGTGGGGGTCGATGTGCCCATACTTCGCGACCGCCTTCTTGACCCCCATCCTGACGGACTGGTGGAACATCTTCCTCACACTCTCCACCATCTCAGCCTGAAAGGCCTCGGACTTCACATACCTGGGCCCCTCGGCGTCCAGCTCCTTGCTAAGCTCAACAACATGCCCTTGGAGCCTGGTAATCTCCTCCTCAGCTTTCCGAAGCTCCGCCTCCTTCTCTCTGAAAAATTGGTGCTCCTCGGATAGCTGTCCTTTGAGCTTTGCGACCTCGTCCTTGAAATCCCCGTTCTCGTCCTTCAAATCCTTGTTCTCCTCCTTCGCCTTCCTCAGCTCCTCCTTGACCCTCGAGGCGGCCTTGGCCTCGTCCGCTGTCGCGATCTCTGCGGCGCGAACGCGTTTCTCGGCCTCCGCGAGGCTCTTTCCCCTCTTCTCAATCTCGGCGTCCCGCTCTTTAAGCCTCGCCTCCATCCTATCCATATTCCTATGGAGGAGGACGACGTGGCCGCAGTTATAGTTCGCGAAGAAGGTATTTTGGAGCAATATAAGAGCACGTTAAAACAAGAATGAAAATAATAAAGCCAACCAAGAAAAAACAACCTCGAAAGAACAAGACATACCATCGCGGAGTAGCGGAGGATCTCGTCGTTAAGGGCTGCCTCCGAGAGGTTGTTGGCCCATGCAACCTCGTCGGTCCAAGCTGACCTGTCCCAGTCTTGGGACACGCCCCGAGAAGGACCAGGGCAGTGGAACTTCTCGGCAGGAGGCCCGGTGGCCAAGATAACTCGGCTCTTCGAGCCAGGACGCTCGACCATCTCGCCCCCTGGGGTTCCCCCTTGGCCATCCCCCTTCTGTTTCTTCCTCTTCTCTCCACGGGGAGATCCCGTGCCCTTTCTCTTGGACCCGGCTTTGTCACCAGATCCTCGGGAGGGTTGGGATGACGTTCGGGCAGCATCCCCCTTCGTCGACCCCCCCTCGGTCTTCTTCGACTCAGGCGCTTTCGACATCGGGACTGGGGCCTTCGGCTGCGAGGCAAGGGGCCGCGCCTGCGAGGTCGGATCCTTTATGACGACCCCGTGTTGGCCTTGGGGTCTCGGAGCATTAGAGGAAGAAGTCACATGCCTTTTGCCCTGTGACTTCGAGGTAAGAGCACCAAGTAGGTCCACTGTCAAAACAAAAAAAACGGGGACGTAAAAATTAGATAAGAAAAGCAAAAAAAAAAAAACAAGTTAGCAAGGTTTAAATCCTCGCAGCTCAATGACAATAATGAGACAAAATAGGCCAGCAAGATTATAAACCTCGCTCCTCAACAACAAAAAGAAAAATCAGGAAAGAGATTGAGTACCCTCTTTTCCCTCGCTAGGAGGGAGGCTGAGGCTCAGACCAGCCCGCTCAAGCTGGTCCTGAGAAAGATACACCTGGTGCGGTGCCTGACTCGTTGTGGCATATCGGACCCTGAGCGCCTTAAGCTCCTCAACCTCCAGCGGGGTTACGCACCGAACGAATTTGCCCGGCGCCACCGGAAAATTGAGATATCTCCCGGTGGGGTCGCGAACCAAGAACCAATTCGGCTTCCACGACCCGACGTTCGAAGGGGCCGTGGTGATCTTGATGAGCGGTGTGCTAAGATTGATAAGGCTTCGGGACCGAGTGTCTCTCCTCGCTATGAATAAAGCCGACAGGAAGTCGAGTCTCGGTCCGTCCCCAAGTTCGCGACTGCGAATCGTGTAGGCACACAGCAACCGCCAAGCATTCGGAAACAACTGCGCGGGGCAGATCTTCATGGCCCACAGATAATCAACAATATGCATGGGCCAAGGGCAGCCTGAAGCCCGCTTGAAGGCTGAAGAGGTGCACAACCACGCACCTGTCGTAAGATGCCAAGGAGTGGCCCCCCTCCTCGGGGAGCGCCAGCTCAACCCCCTCGGGCCAAGCGAAGTCCTTGGAAATGTCTACGAGGTCCTTCTGCTTGAGTTCGGTGGCCACCCCCTCGGATAGGCAAGCCTCGGCAGAACCCGGGGTCATGGGAATCCGTTCCTCCAGGACGCTCGGGACGCGGGACACGGCGTCCGTGATATAAGCCGCAGGAAAACTCGGAGGCACATAGGGAGACGGCGCCGAGGTCGTTCCCGCGTCCAGACGCACCTCAACCTCAATAACAACCTCGTCTGGGGTGGAAGACGAAGCCATCTCAACACCCGACGACATTCGAAGGCGGGAAAAGCGGAATTGATGGAAGCCTCGGAGTCGCTTGAAGAAGGCTCGCTGAAAACCAGCGAAGGGGACCTCGGGTTCTGGGAGTCGCTAAGTTCTACGCTTCTCGCGGACTCCGAAACCTCCTCGTAAAAACCCTCTTGAACTCTGAAAGCAAAGCCAGGCGGAGGGCTCGCAGAGGCTCTCCTAGGCATGAAAGGAACGATGTCCAGGCCGCGAAAGGCTAGCACCTGGAAAAGAAAGAAGTGTTGAGACGTCGGGCACTATAACCAAGGAAAAACAATGCGAGGTCACAACCTCGGAAGAAAAGCAATGCGAGGTCACAACCTCGGAAGAAAAGCAATGCGAGGTCATAACCTCGGAAGAAAAGCAATGCGAGGTCATAACCTCGTGAGAAAGAGAAATTCCGGATCATAAGAGGCGAGGAGCCACGTGGCACCCTAGGGGCTACTCTGACAAGATAGGACGGCGAGGGAGAAGACGAAGCGCCAAAAAGGGAGAAGTCGAAGCGCCAGAAAGAGGAAAGAGAAGGTGAAATGGAAGCCAGAGGTGGAAAACGGCAGTGGAGACTCTAACGTCCCATCAATCAGTCGTCAAGACGTTTGGGTTTCCAAGAACTTCAAAATCCAAAGCCGCCGAAAAAGAAAAAGAGACGACCGTCGGTTGGAGGGCGAGGGATTCGAGTGCATGGAGTTCGTCACCCTCACCCCACCGTCCCGCCACCATGACGCCGGTGCAAAGCACCAAGAGGCAACCACTGCCCGCTAGGGCACAAGGCGAAACAAAAGGGAAAAAGAAGAGAAAGGAACAAAAGAGAAAAGAAGAGAAAGGAGCAAAGGAAAAACGGCGAGAAAAAGCATGCGGAAACTCACGCCGACCTCACCACCGCTGTTTCGCCACCGTGACGCCGGCGCGAAACACCAAGCGACACTCCATCGCCTCTCCAAAACGCGGCACAAAAAACAAGCAGGGAGAAATCAAAAGCGAACAAAAAGTGGGAGGAGGAAAGTCGAAGACTTACTTGTTCAGAATCGACGACGAGGGAGCGGTGGCGCAACCGAAAAGTGGCAAGGCTCGCAGAAAACCGTCGGGAGAAACCGCTCGCAGGAAGCCGGAAAGACGGAGAAGAGAAGGCGAAAATGTTGGAAGAAAGGAAGAGAAGATGAAGGGGGAGCGTATGGAATACGCTCTTATAAAGAGCAGGGTTGCCCCCCCCCCCCTTGCCCAGGAAGGCTTATTGGGCATGTTCCCCCTGAACGGCCCATTAAGCAAGATACAAAGAGCAAGCCCAGAAAAGCTTCACCCTTGCAAACAAAAGAAGCTAAGTGTAGAGCCTCGCGAAAAGAGGGCTTCGCGAGATGCCCCCCATAAACCTCGGAAACCCTTGAAACCTCGCAGAATGCCTACCCACCTCTCAGAACCTCGCACCCCGTGACCTTTGAGAGCTAATGCCCTGCGGCCTTCGGGGCGAGATCCCCAGGCCATGGGGTTGTGATGATGCTCAAAATGGTAAAGTGAGACATTATTGTTTTATATTAAAGTTGAAGCCTTGGATTTAATTGAAGGCATATATCAAGATTAATTTATATGTTCTATACAATTCATTATAATAACAATTGATGAATTAGGGGGGCATTCTATGATCTTATGTGAAATCGTTACACTCTAGAATCGATCATTCTTATATGAAATTGCACTATGTTCCTTTCGATTTAATAATTCTAATAAGAAATCGCGTGACATTATTTTAGAGTCGTTCATTCTTATAAGAAAGTGATATATTCATTTAGAATCGATCATTTTTATAAGAAAGCCCAATTATTCATTTAAGAATCTATCATTCTATAAGAAAGCGTTGTATTCATTTCAATTCGATCATTCCATAAGAAAGTGTTATATTCCTCTCGATTCGATCATTATTATAACAAAGTGTTACATTCATTAAGAATTGATCATTCTTATAACAAAGTGTTACATTGATTTAGAATCGATCATTCTTATAAGAAAGCGCTATATTCCTTTAAGAATCGATTATTCCTATAAGAAAGCGTTGTAATCATTTCGAATCGATCGTTACACTCTAGAATCTTATAAGAAAGCCCAATTATTCCTTTAAGAATCTATTTTATGGTTGATTATATAATGAACTTTCATACATTAAAGTCATATGCTAAGATATTTAGAGTCGCATAATAAGATCAGGTGATCACTTAGGGTTTAGGGTTTAGGGTTTAGGGTTTAGAATAACTAGGATCAATTAGTGTTTAATTCATTTAGAGTCGTTCATTCTTATAAGAAAGCGATATATTCCTTTTTTATCGGTCATTCTCATAAGCAATCGATACATTCCTTTAGAAGCGATCATTCTATAAGAAATCGTTATATTCCTTTCGATTTGATCATTCTCATGCTAAAGTGTTATATTCATTTAGAACCGATAATTCTTATGTGAAATTGTGACATTCCTTTAGAATCGATCATTCGTATAAGAAAGCGTCATATTCCATTCGATTCGATCATTCTTATATATCATCTTGTTAAATTCATTTAGATTCGTTCATTCTTATAAGAAAGCGATATATTCATTTAGAATCGATCATTCTCATAAGAAAGCGCTACTTTCATTTAGAAGTGGTGATTCGATCATTCCTTTCTATTCGGTCATTTATAATATAGAATCTTTGAATAATATTGTATTTATATCATACTAGTATCCATCATTTGAAAGATATTGCACGAATACATATATTTGCATTATTATTAACTCGAATAAAATAATATGTTTTTTATCATAGTATTCTATTTACCTAATTAATGATGAATGATATATATCTCTAATGTTTACATTCACTCGCTCAAAAATTGATTAAAGTTAGTAGTAGTGAACTAGTGTTACATTTTGTTTACTATAAGATTGATTAAAGTTTTGCCTTGCTCGCTAAAAAAAACGTTTTGCATTACCAACATAAACGTCATCAACCTCAACTGTGCATTAAAACAGTGCAATAATTGCCTCGTTAATTGAATGCCCAATTGTAATTAATTACTATTTAAATTTGATTTAAATTTCCCAGATCCATGTAGTCACAATTGCAATTAAAGCTCTTTGGATTTGGTCCATCTCATTGCTGATTGAAAAATACTTCCTATAAGGTCTCAAGAGAGGGGGAAAAAAACAAAAAAACGGGTGGCTTTCGCTCGCCCCGTTTCGAACCCTTGACCTCACTAGCATATGCGCGTACCTGGACCAATTGTGCCGCATTGGCAACCGATTATTATAGGAACAATTATTGTTTTATGTTGAAGTCGAAGCGTTTGATTTAATTGAATAAATATATCAATATTAATTTAAATGTTCCATACAATTCATTATAATAACAATTGATGAATTAGGGGGCATTCTATGATCTTATGTGAAATCGTTATACTCTACAATCGATCATTCTTATATGAAATTGCACTATGTTCCTTTCTATTCGATCATTCTAATAAGAAAATGTTAGATTCAATTAGTATCGATCGTTCCATACGGAAGCGATTTATTCATTTCAATTCGATCATTCTTATAACAAAGTGTTACATTCATTTAGAATCGATCCTTCTTATAAGAAAGCGCTATATTCCTTTAAGAATCGATAAGTCCTATAAGAAAATGTTAGATTCATTTAGTATCGATCATTCCATATGAAAGCGATTTATTCCTTTCGATTCCATCATTCTTATAACAAAGTGTTACATTCATTTAGAACCGATCATTCTTATAACAAAGTGTTACGTTCATTTAGAATCGATCCTTCTTATAAGAAAGCGCTATATTCCTTTAAGAATCGATAATTCCTATAAGAAAACGTTAGATTCAATTAGTATCGAACTATCGAACATTCCATACGAAAGCGATTTATTCCTTTCGATTCGATCATTCTTATAACAAAGTGTTACATTCATTTAGAATCGATCATTCTTATAACAAAGTGTTACATTCACTTAGAATCAATCATTCTTATAAGAAAGCGATATATTCCTTTAAGAATCGATAATTCCTATAAGAAAACGTTTGATTCAATTAGTATCGATCATTCCATACGAAAGCGATTTATTGCTTTCGATTCGATCATTCTTATAACAAAGTGTTACATTCATTTAGAATTGATCATTCTTATAAAAAAGTGTTACATTCATTTAGAATCGATCCTTCTTATAAGAAAGCGCTATATTCCTTTAAGAATTGATCATTCATATAAGAAAGCGTTGTATTCATTTCAAATCGATCATTCCCAAAAGAAAGTGTTATATTCCTTTTGATTCGATCATTCTTATATTTATCGATTCTAAACCCTAAACCCTAAACCCCAAACCCCAAACTCTAAACCCAAAACCTCCTATTTTAAGTATCTTATACTCCTATTTTTTTTTCGAAATACATACATGTTTTTTTTTATATACTTACTAGTAGTGTTACATTATTTTGAATGCATATATTTTACTTATTTGAATGTTCCCTAAAAGGACATAATCGGCCTTCAATAATAATTTTTATATCATTTAATCGAAAAAACAAATAATTGTTTACATTTTACTCCAAAAAAAGATTTTATATAAATCATAAAGTCTTCTATGACGAAAATATAACTATATGTAATTTGAACGATACATAGGGTTTAGGTTTTGGAATGTTACATATATATCCCCTAGATAACATATCTTGATTTCGAATTGATAAAATCCCGATTAGATTTTTGCCTTATAAACCAAATCGTCAAAAACCTTTCGAATCCACCTTTGTAGCATGCTTTATTTTTTAATTAAATATCCTTTTTTTCTTGCAACGGTGCAATCAATGCCTCAGAACCATAAGATTTGGTGTTTTCGATTTAAATTTCCCACAAAACCCTAAACCTATTTGTTCATTAAAACGTTCCTTTTTTATTAATGTCGAGCTACTTAACGCTCTATTATAAATACACCTCATTTAGAATCTCTGGTCATCCCATATTCCTCCACTATCACTTGTCTTCAACCCTCAACTACCACAAATCGAAAATGGCGGAAAAGAGCCCAAGACCCCACTTTCCGCCACCCAGGCTCTTGAAGAAGTGCCCTCCACTCCAATATCTGTAACTGGCCTCTTGTCCATGTTCGAGAAGGCGCAATCAACAGCCAACAACCTGACCATCCAAACCAGGATGTACTATGTTCGACTTCTACGCAAGGGGCTTGGGGCAGACACGAGGAAGGTCCTAGCGGAGGATCCACCTTTGGTGGATCTGCTGACGCTCTTCGAACAAGAGCATCAAGTCTTTACCGCACCCGGAGGCCAGGTGACACCAAAACGACTAATGCCACTAGATGCCTCTACACCTCTGAGTAGGTCCAAAGCGGATCGTAGGTCCGGAAGGAAGAAGAGCATCCCAGCTGATGACGATGGAATACCGAAGATCGATCTCGATTAGGATTCTAGGCTAGGGGAAACATGCACTTCTATGTTGTCTTGTTGTTGTGCTTTTTTTTTCATTCCCTAAATGGACTCCTCGAGTGCATATTGTTGTCTTTCTTTTTTCTTAATGAATTTAAAGTTTCCCCTTAAATCCTATCTTTTTATTTGGTACAATACTCGTATATTTACTTTGGTTCCTTTAATTTGTTTCGAATTAGAGATATGGTATAGGATGATAGTGAGAACTTTCTTAAAGTGCTTAAAATCACCCTAAAATTGCATAAATTAACATATTTGGAAAACTAAACTAAGGTTTGTTATTGGTAGATAGATCCTCAATAGTCATGAAAAAATCATAAAGTACTTTCTACCAAAAAAATCATAACGGCAAGTACCAAATTTCAAATACTAAACTAATAAAGATTAGGGTTTATATTTATTTTAACCAAGGTGGTAGGTAAAATAAGCATTTAATTAAACAAGGTTTTACTTAGCGTTGACAAAAAATAAATAGGTTCTATATGTGAAAAAATAAATTAATATTATTTATTAAAATAAATTTACCCAAAGATTTTCTTACCATAACAACATATTAATTTGCTCTATTATGGAAACCCTAATTCGAACCCGGTTTCTCAAAACCCGCCCGCATAATTGGGCTTTAGTGTAAACGGGGGCCCAACCCAATATTGTGGATAATTGTGATGATAATTTGAATCGTCGGTTAATATATTCATTTAATTAATTTAGTAAATTCGTAAAATTAACCGGGTTAATAAAGAGGGAGTAAATGTCTGAGACATGTCACTTCAACTTCTCTTCAACTTCTCTCTAACTTCATCCGCTTCTTCCTTCCTTTGTTGTGTGCTTGAAGTAGAGACGCGATACAAGGAGAAAATCTCTTCAAGACTTCAACCCTCCCAAGTTTGATTTACAGAAATTAAGGTACTCTCTTCAACCCTTCTTGGCATGGTCCATTTCTTCTTCCTCTTCCCTGTTGTGTGAATCGATTGTGTTTTTATACACACATGAATTGGTTTAGGGTTTGGGTCTTTAATACATCAATTGGCATGTTCATGTGTTGCATGTGATTTTGTTTTAAATATAGTCTAAAATCGTTGTCCTTTGAGGTTGTTGGATGTTGATTTTGTTTATTGATTGTGTTTAGGGTTTGGGTCTTGTAGTCGATTGAGTTCCAAAGGGTTTAATTGATCATTCAATTAAGATTGTCCTTCATTTGCATTAGGTGAGACTGTCCTTTATTTATTGTGTTTAGAGTTTGGGTCTTTGTAGTCGATTGAGTTCGAAGTGGAGACGATACAAGGTTGAAATCTAGGGTTTTTGAGAGTGTCCTTCCTTCGCATGTTGTTTCTCTGATCTAGGGCTATACTATTTGTCATTTATGGCTTGTGGATGTGGATATGGTTTCTTGATTTTGTTTAGGTTGGTGGCATCCTCTATGTTTGTTGTCTAACTCTGAAATGAATTGAAGTATATATGGGCGGTTATAATCAGTTCTCAAACCAGAAAACATGGGTCAATTGTCATCTAAATAAGGAAAGTATGGTCCCCTTGTTGCTATAAATGAAATTATGGGTCAATTGTTTCTAGACAGGTATTTTTTTGTAAATAAGAAAAATATGGCATAGAATTGTTGATATATTGGGTAAATAAGCAAAATATGGGTCAATTGTTTTTATAAATTCTTAGAAAGGTGTTTTATTTTTGTAAATAAGCAAAATATGGATCAATTGTTGATATATTGGGTAAATAAGCAAAATATGGGTAAAATGATGTAAATATAGGTTGTACATTACTAATTTGTAAAAAATACTCATTCTTTCCATATAGCACAACTTCCATTTGTTTTAGTCCCTGCTTTACTAATTTGCTATGTACACGTTTCTTGTTTAGATGTCGAAGGAATCTGCTGACCTGGCCAAGGCTCAAGAGGAGTTGTTCAACGCACATGAGGCGTTCCTCAAGGCACATGAGAAGGTGGTCCAGCCACAATCGATCATGTCCCATGCAGAAGAGGAATCATCCAAGGCAAACGAGGAGCTTGTGGATGTTCATTCTGAATCAACGGACATAGACATCTCAGATATCGATGATTATGTGGACAAGCCCGATGGGCCCTACAACTTGCTTGTTCAAGGTAAGGATCAGATCCGGAGGAAGGATGGCACCCTCCAGTGTCCCTACTGTTTAGGGAGGAAGAAGCAGTCGTACAACGTCCAGAGCTCCTTCAGCACGCTCACCAAATTTTCAATCAAACTGGCCAGAGGATAATAGAGAAAAGGAAGGTTGTGCACCGTGTCTTGGAGAAGTACATGCGGGCGTACATGAAGGAGGAGGTGATGCAGCTGGAGGATGCCACAAACAAGAAGAAGATGTCGAAGAGGAAATGGTAAGGTGTTGGATCTGTCGGTTTTAAGTTTTTTTGTTAATATGTTTGAAGGTTGTTTTTAAGACTTTGATGGTGGTTTGGATGGATGGAAGACTTGTTTTTTTTATGGTTTTGCTGAGAGGAACTTGTTTGACTGCAACAAAGGTGGTTGGGATGGTGATTCTGGTGGTTGGGAGGAAGACAATTTGAAGGTTTTTGTGTGATACTACTATATGGGCAGTAACAACCCTTTTTATGGTTATAATTTATTTTGTTTTGGCTATGGATATTGCTTGTGATTCTAATTTGCTATGTTCTGCTGCATTTTTTTTTGATTTCATGTGTTTGACAAACACAAACAACACCTTATGATCCTTTACTTGATTTGGCAATGACAACCTAAATTGTGGGGTTTGAGGTGATTCAAATTGAATTATTTGAGATGATTCTCAAGCAAGGAGCAACTAAAAGGAAATTAGCTCTTGTTGACAATTTTGTGTTAGTGTTAAACTTGTTTTTTGCCAATGGTAAACATATACATACCAATGCCATAGCACTAATACCATTGCATGAGATCTACACCAAATAGAACTATGAAACTTGATTGCATATTTCTTAAAACTTGAGGTACAAAAACTACTCATCAATGGCACACAAAATCATCACTACAACTAATAACTCTCCTATTGCATTTGTTCCCTCATCATGTTTCAACAAGGCAAAAAAGGATGTGATCAAGCACAAGACATCAACACTGCAAACTATATTCACTCAGTTCATCAAGACCACCAGCTTAAACATCCAATTCCAAATCATGATTCATCAATTGACCCTAATCCATCTGATTTTCTCTCTTGTTTCCTTTCTTTTGTATTTTATCTTGTTTAAGTACCACAAAAACCAGAAACCTTTCAATTTCATTAGCCCCAAACACAGTCTATCCAGAAAAAACCATTTGGCAATTATAAATTCAAAATCGCGTTCATATGCTAGCACACATCATCAAGTTGAATTCAAATACAAATAATGTTCAATTCACATAAAAAAGAAATCATTCACTACCAAATTTATCACATGAGAATGAAGGGGATGATACCGGGATTTCATTGATTATGAATACCCCAGATTTGTGTCCTTTCTCCCAGCACCTCTTCCCCATATCTCCACAGCAGAGTGCGAGACGAGATCGAAGATGACGACCAACTTGAGGATAAGAGCATGAATCGACCCCTCGTCCATCGTAGCCGACGACGACAACAGCTTACCCGAGTGCTCCACCATTTCTCAGATCTAGATTTTCTTCATCGAGTTTGATATACTCTACTATATTGTCTATATATATTTGAATATATGAGTATATGTTATATTAGGTTAATGAAATTGGACCATATAGTATTTCTGATAGTAAAATATAAGCTCATATACTATTATTCATTAGGACATTTTTTATTCATAATATGAGCCCATTTGATTTTACATAAGCTCAATAACATAAAGCCCATACAAAATAGCCCATCTGTGATACAAACCTAAATCCGACCCTATAGGTTTGGTGTACCCTTAGCTGAAATAAAAAAATAAAAAACGAAATTCCTACCTACTTTTTCTACTTTTTCTATTCTCTCTCTTCTTTTATTATTATTATATTCATTGTGTATGACACTTGTGTAACATCTCCGACCTAAGTGCATACATCATTTTGCATTCATATAATATTAGAAGCATATGCATGGCATATTGACATGATATATAGTGAGTTTTTAAAAGTAATATTTATTTTCTAATTAAGTTTATTATATTTTAAAAAGTTTTTAAGTAAAAGTTAATTAATAATTATTTTAGGATAAAGTTTATAGTAAAGAAGATTTGAGGGTGGAAACTGTAATTTTTATAAAGTCTTATCCAAATTGGCTGACTTTATCACATTGGTACTTGTATTCTCTTCATCATCAAATTCTTCTTTGTTAAGGTAGCTATGTAAGGAAAAAAAAGCTACGTACAGAGAAGAAAAAAAGAGAGGAAAAGAGAGAAGAGAAGAGGAAAATTAAGGTTTTGTTGTTTGGATCTTGGTTTTGATACAAGATTTCTTCTATCGGGTTTTAATCATGAAGTACAAGCGGTATTTGGTAAATTTTAATTAGTTAATGGTTTATCTGGATTTTTCTAATTTTTCCAGATCGAGATCTACAATTGATTTTGATTTGAAAATTAGTCGATTTATAGTTCTCAGAGGATGTTTTCGCTATCGGATTTATATTTGGTAAAAGATTTCATAGTAATTCTAGGCTATTGCCTTGTAATGATATTATGGGAACTTTTGATCAAGTTTTCATAAAGGTTTGAACTAGAAAAATATTCTTATATATATATAGTTTATTACTGTCAAGTTTTAAAAGATTTGGAATTATGCACAAAAAGTTATAAGGCATACTGGCATTTTATTGCATTTAGGGTTAGAATTTATAAGCGTAAATAGCCTTATTTGCATTGGGTTACATATAGGAGCACAAGTCATAAGTCGTTGTCAAAGACAAGAGGAAGAGAAATAGTATATGTTCTTAAACATGTGAGTATAGACCGGAGATTCAACCCTATGTGTTATATGGATATATGTGATATATGTGTTATATGGATATATGTGCTATATATGCTATATAGATATATGTGCTATATGAGCTATATGGATATATGTGCTATATGAGCTATATGGATATATGTGCTATATGAGCTATATGGATATATGTGCTATATGAGCTGTATGGATATATGTGCTATATGAGTTATATGGATAGATTTAATAGCTTTGAAATTTCCAGAGTTGTTTGCACAAAAAGTATTTTAATAGATGGCATATGATATATGCACTACCAATTCTCGGGCTTTTTGTAACGAAAGATTTGTAATGGTTTTTTCATTGTGTTACAATAGAAAATCTAATGTAATGGTTTATTATCATATGTAACAGTATGACCTAAGGTAACGGTTTGTTGTAACACAAGCTATCTAATGCAACACATGCTTATAACAAAGGTAACAGTTGTAAAAATAGAAAAAAAATGTGATCTAAACTAACGGTTTATTGTAACAAAAGTGATCTAATACAACACATTTTTATAGCAAATGTAACAGTTATAAAAGTGAAAAAAAAGTAAAACCTAAAGTAACGAGTAATATAGCAAGTGTAGTGAATAATTGGGTTCCAAAAATTTGGCGCAAAACATAAAATTAAGGGCGCCATAGTAACAATTTTGGCTCTAATTTAAATTTTGTCAAAATTCAAGTTTTTGCCTCTGAAAAATCTAGAATAATTGAAATAGAAAAAGGAAACTAAAATTGAAAACCCCATATAAATTTTCAGCTTTATGTTTTAAAAATCCCAAAATTTCAACTCCATTTAAATTTTCAGCTCTATTTTTAAAAAAAATTCCAATATTTTGGCTCCAAAAGGATATCTCGCCTAAAACATTATAACCCTCTCTCCCCTAACCCTAAATTGAATCCCAATTTCTGACCTAAAATTGATCCTCCCTCCCCGACTCCTTGTGAGCTGCCTCAATCCTCACCATTTCGATCCCTCGGACTGTCATCAGCCTTCACCTAGTCGCCAACCTTCGATAAAGTTCACCCCACCGACATCCTACCGCCCTTTCGCAGAACTTTCATTGATGACGATGGTGGTTGGCATGGCCAACCTCGGTGCTAGGTGCCAACAAGCAGGTCGAGTACACCACCTACTAGCGTCGCCGCTGGTTCGTGCTCAAGCAAGGTAGTTCCTCAACTCCGACGTCTCCCGCTTCTCCGTGCCACCCTGAGGGCAGGTGCATCACCATCAAGGGTGTCGAGGACGACGTTCACCAGCCCAACGCTTTCCAGATCTCCACCGGCGCCTGATCTTATTTTTTTGTACTTCATTGCCGATTCCGAGAAGGAGAATGAGGAGTGGGTGAATTCCATCAGCTGGTCCATCATTCAGCACTCCCCCGTCGTCACCGACTTTGCAATCATTGATTATGATAACAAACGGTAAATCATTTTTCTCATTCTCTTTTGCTTGTCTTAATTAGGGTTTCTGTGAGTTGTATAGTCCAAATTTGTAGATCCGATGATTCTGTTTGGTGTCAGTTTGTTTGATTCACTTCCAGATGGTTAAATTTCAATGTGTTTCCCCCTTATTTTTGTTGGAATTTGCACAGCTTTGTTTGATCTAATGCTATTCTTTTATTCTATGCTATACATTAAGCATTATTCAAGTACTTGCTGATGTCTTATTTCAAAAGCTATATTTTGCACAAAGATTATGACCTTTGTGCATATATGCTTTAAGATCTAAGAAAAATGATCATCTATTCTTCCTTGTTTATGGCAGAATCATCACCTTACACGGAAATATGATTTCCACACCTACATGATTCGCTCAATGGAAGAAGAATTCTAAACTTGGATGGTTAGTTGGCCTATGCCCCTGATATTGCAAAATTTTTGTAAGGCTTCAAAGCATCTTTGCAGTGGAATCTTGTGTCTCTATTCATACTTCACATGTGAGTCACTTATTACAACATAGAATATCAATCATAGCTTTGCTTTAGGCAGGGCTGTATACTGGTGTCATAGATGCTAACAGATTTGTTTGATTCTTGGAATGTCTTTCACCTTTTCTTTTTTGTAACTTTATGAATTTTGTGCTGTAAATCTTTGCATTCAAGTTTCATCATCTTATTTTTAATTTCTAGTAGTGCTTTCATTGTCTTATTTGCATTGCTCACTGCTGGGTTTTGACTTGGCATGATCTTCTTCTAGTCTTGGCGATTCCTTAATCGAAAAAAGATTCAATCCAACATAAAACTTCACCACATCTAGAACAAAATGAAAGTTGAAATAATGGACATGTCACGTGTACTTATTTGCCTAGATGGCCTGACTTTTATATGAAGCTTCTATGCATCCCCAGAGTAGGACCTAATGTCATTTTTTGCTGGTTGGGTGCATGGTTAGATCCAAAAATTAGGGTCTCATCCAATTATGATTGAGATTGTCTTTTAGATTCTTGCATCATTTTGGTTAGAATTTTCACAACTTAGATCATTGTAGGTTAACTGACAGATATGCCAGCAGCATGCAATAGAGAAGTTAGCCTTTTTACTGAGTACATGAGGGATATGTAGGGATAGACTGGATTTTTCGGTCAAACAAATTTAAAGCTGTGTGACAGCCTCTTCTGGTTCAAGAAACCCGGATTACTACTGTTCCAGGTCAGTGTATATACAGTTTACTTTATGTTAATTATATTCTATTCAATGATTATATATGCTACCATGAGAAACTTACTTGGATATTCTCCACATGAGCTATGCTTAACCCTTTGACATTCATTAGCTGAAGAACCAATTTAGGTGTTGCTCCTGCATAATCAAAATTTACCAAAAAAAAGACCCCAAAATTTAAAAACAAAGTTAATTAATTAAGCTTTGCTTTACAATCTGTAATTGGCATCTAGGTGGCTGTAGCATAGATAACCAATTAGGTCAAATTAATAGAGCTAGGAGAGGAGATCGATCTAACTTAAAAAGGGCTAAAACTACTAACTCTATATACTACTGTGTATCAATCAAATTAAAATTGATGAAATAAATGAAACAAAAATGAAGCTAGACTCACTATCTTGGCCTCTTTTTCATGATGTGTGTGCTTTGGCCTCTAGCCTTTCACCATTACGGAGGCTGACATGGTGGATGTTTTTTGTTTTCATGATGTGTGTGCTTTGTCTCCAGTGTGTATGTGTGCAATATTATATATAACAGGTTCACACTTGTGATTTGTGTACTGTGCTGACCAAAATTAATTAGCTGTGGTGTCAATTCATATATAGTGGGTGTGTTAGTTATGGTGTCAATTCTAATCTATGAAGGATTTGTCTCCAAGTACATTATTCACCAAGCCCTTTCTCCATGGAATTACAAGTACATTGTTCACCCCACACACACACACATGATACTTGGCTAATTTATGGTACATTTGAATTCCTCAAGCTTTTTTTCACCTGGAATTTGCAGGAACACAAGAACCCGAGACCACAACTTTATTCAACCTGTTGATCAAGTATTGTGAAATACTTTCAAAGTGAGTTTGAAACAAATATAATTCGATTGCTTTATGATCCATTTAAAAAAAATTATATGCTATTTAGGAGGTGAAATAATTTTTTTTGGGATAAAATAAAGCTTGTTAAAGCCAACATTTATGGACGTACATGAATTTAGCACTTGTTCCAAGCATATAATTCTTCCAAATAGTGATGTCACTTGTTTTTATATTGCTTTATTGATTTGTTTCATTTGAGATTTTGCTTCTATATTTAATAACTTTAATTGACTCAACCTTTTTCCCTTGGCATTTGCAGGAACACAAGAACCGAAGACCACAACTTTATGCAAGCTGTTGAATATTGTGAAAATACCTGGCTTCAAAGTGAGTAGAAACAAATGTAATTCTATAATGTGTGCTAGACTGGTTTATTTTATCAACAGAACTCATCATCATTCCAAACAAGGGAGTGGTTGGTTGAATAATATGGTTTGGTAGAAGTGAAAAAAAATATTACACTGCACTGGAATACCTATCTATCTATATAGTAGAGCTCTTCTTTACATTTACATTTTCCAACAGGTCAAAACTTAGTACTGATGTTTTTGTAAGACAAGAAGTAATTGTAGCTTTCTTCTTTCATTTTCCATCATGCTGTTAAATTTCACCCGGAAACTCTGAGAATTCCTATTTCCATTTTTTAAAAATAAATAAATCAAAGGGCAGATAAAAACTAGATGCATGTTTGGCCCTCAGTATATGTGAGAGGCTCATAGAGAAAGAATTATTAAATACTATATTTGAGAGCCTTAGGGCCTTCTTTTAAGATTCCTTCCCCTCCCACCCTTCTGGATGCATCACAGTTTCAATCTTTGATGTATGTTTCTCTTATGTCTTTTAAACAAATTAGCATCAACTTTATGTTAACTGGTTCTTGATCCACCTTACGAAAACTTGGTTTGTGATTATTACAACTAATGTCAATTGTGAAACCTACAGGTTCCTAGTGATCAAAAGCTTCCATCACTGTATTTGCTAGATAGTATTGTGAAGAATATTGGAAGAGATTACATCAAGTATTTTGCTGCAAAATTGCCTGAGGTCAGATTTTATACTTTTTATGTTTTTTCATGGCAATATGTCTATACATTAAACAATGAATGGCTTGCACAAGTTAGTATTTGTATGCACCTCAACTGAATAATTTCTGGAGTTCAATGATGTGTGATCTGTTTAGCTCCATGAAATTTAATTATTCTGCTCATGGTGTATGTATTGTATTAGATGATCATGTTTATAATGGATGTCTTTTAGTTAAAAAGACATCCATTATAAACATGATTTTACTTCTTTTTCTTCTGCTTATTCTAGGTTAGCCTTCAATATGAAAATAACTATTAAACAGAAAAGTGTTAACCTGGCCTCTATCGAATCATGTTAAGAAGAATGCATTGTCTCTTTTAATGTGCTATCTTGTAATGTATTGTCCCATTTCATTTGATATCTTGTAATGTGTGATGAATTTTGATGTAGTATTGTAACATTTAATTTATTAAAGGTATTTTTAATGTCTTCTTCTCTGTTTTGCTTTCAAATCTTGGTCACTCTTTTGATTAATTTTTTTGTACTAACTATTTATGTAGCAAGTTAAAGGTGGATGGGTCTTGGATTAATCAATCATAATTGACCTCTATTATAAATTTACTTAATGAATCACGTTAATGAAGCAGTTGAGCTTGGATTAAAAAAGAACTTAGGGTTTGTATCTACTTTTTCTATTTAACAATTATCTTATATTTATTATTCTCTTATTATTTTCTAGAGTAGAATGCTTCTTCATTTAGAGATACTATGGTATCAAGTAACTAAGTAGCTTATGTGCAGGAAAAATGTTTGTTAGAAGTCATTGTCTGGTTTTGTTGATGATGTGGGAAGTATTGATAAGTTAGACATGTATGTGAGAATTGTTGAAATCTGATTTTTAGCTTATGTAATTATTGTAGGAAGGTCATGATCATGATGAAGATGCGGGTCAAGATGAAGATGGTCAAGAAGAAGACGTTGGTGAAGATGCTTTGAACTAATCAATGGTCAGTGATGGAATGGATCTAGGATGAGCTACTTTTTGGGTACTTGTAAACTGTATGTGAAGGGTTCTTACAATGTTTTGGATTGAATGGTATACTTATGCATGTCCAAGGCTTGGATAGCCTAAACCTTATTCCATTTTGTGTTGGTACTAGCTTTATATATGTACCTAGCAGGATGCTTTCCAACTTTTGTATCTACTATGATTAATAATATTAATATCAGTGTGTATTTAAAAATCTTCTTACACATTTATTTCAGGTTTTTCATATTTAAATTATATACAGGTTTGCATAAAAAATAAAAAATAATATATAAATAATATGTTATACAGTAACGCATATATTGCCTAATGTAATGGTTGTACATTTAGTAATAAGGTAATGGAAGTGTATGAAGTGGTAACGGATGTAACAAATGTAATGCTTTAGTATATAATGTAATGGATGTAGCAAAGGTAACATTATACTAGCTAATGTAATGATTGCGTCAATTGTAATGGTTATGTAACGGATGTAATAGGTAACGGATGTTTTATCTATTGTAATGGTATTGACTAAAATTATGAAACCATTACAATAGATTATACATCCGTTACATTAGGTCTAGGGTAACGCGGCCTTAGGTAGCGGATTAAAAATCCCGAAAAACTATTACATTAGACCTATTGTAATGAATTATGGCCTTGTCGTAATGAATTTATAACGTTACAAAAAGCCCGAGAATTGGTAGTGATGGTTACATGATGCACTTGATTACATAGCATATTGCAATGAGATTAAAAGGATCTGTGACTGTCTTGCCCTATTATTGTATACAAAAGAGACTTACGGGTCGTACATGAGGCCTAATATGCCTAAGAGATGGTATATGAGCAAATGAGGCCTAAAGTGCCTAAAAGTCGGTAAGGGAAAAGAAAAAAAAGGTGATATATGAAAAAAAAGGAAAAGTTGGTAATGGAAAAGAGTCGGTAATGGAAACTCGGGGCAGATTCAGGCTTGTACAGTTCACAGAATAAAGAATCGGATACATCGACATTTGCATTTGCATAGTAATTAATTTCATACATGACATGTATAATATGTATGAATATGTATATTGACCAATTGCTTGGTTTTGAGTGAAATAATTGATGATGGTTTATATTCACTGTGTTTGCGACTCACGTAAATCACAAAACAATTTTTCAAGCTCAGGTAGAACTTATTGGCGTGTGTCTCTTTTAGAGGTCACATTCATACAGGTCGGCCGACTGAAGCTCAATGCAACCTTCTCCTCCTCATTTTGCATCATAGATGTTTTAGTATAAGATGTATAAGAAGTAACTACATATGTGTATGTGTGTGTGCAACCTTAAATGGTTATCACTTTCTGATATGTGCTTATGTGGAAATAGTTCGTATATGTGAATTATCTGCTTATAAAAGAAATAAGTTATTACAAAGTATACGTCATAGGGTATAAGGGTGTCACAGCTTGTGTCATGCAAACAATTTCCATCTGAACGCGCATCAATTCCCCACTAAAACCGAAACCAAATTCATCCGACCAATTAAAACCGAATACATTCTGACCAACTAAACCAAGTTTCCCCTTCTACAAATTCATTAATTCCGACCAATTAAAACCGAATCCAATTAATTTTAGATCAAAGAACGGTCTTTGGATTAAAAAATAATCAATTTAGGGGTGGAATTGCGGTTTTTTAAAGCTTGAAATCTCGCATCAATTCGGCACTAATCTCGAATTCCCCTTAAAAACTTGTTCATTTTGTTCCCGTCCTAGGGTCGACGCCCCTGTCCGACCACCCTTGCACGGCCTATTCATTTTTGCCTCGGTGCCTCTGCCACAGTAGCCACCACTCCCTTGTTCAGCAACCGTCTGACCATCGCCCTCTGTTTGTCTTGTTGTCGTTCGGCCCACGCTGAGCCGCCGCCCTACCATCTGTAACCTTTAACATTGCCTGTATTTCTACCTTTGTACAAGAAGGAAAAAATAACAAAGAAGAAGTAGGGTCAAGTAGGAAGAAAGAGAAACAGGAAGAAGAAAAAAAGGAAATTAAAATAAATCTTTAGTTGTTCCGTCTTGTATAAAAGAGAGAGAGAGAGAGAAAAAGATATATATTGCATTTAAGGGAAAACTGGTCACTTGTATGAAGAAACCTGGTAAATTTTGTAATATTTTTAAAAAGAGACGGGTAAAAGAGTAAAATCACACTTTTTAATGGAGACGACTAGGTGGTTCTCCGTAACAAAATTATATTTAATAGGTATTTCAAAATAAATAGTCATTTAACGAGTGATTTCTTGCAATGTTAACCATTTAGCGGGTGGTTATACACAAATACTTCTAAGAAAAACTGTATCCGCTTAATTATATTTAGAAAACTACGGTAACATTGTATTATCTATTTTTAAATACAAAGGGCATGCCCAATGGTGAACCCCATAATCTCCATAAGCCCATCAAATACTATTATTTTACTATTTTTTCTTGTTCCACATCATTTATAATCTTTCATCTTTTTTTCACAATCAACCCTTCCTATTGGTGAGCCCCATGAGCCTCATTTTTCACTTTTTTTTATTTTCCAACAATATCTATTTCTCCACACACAATTATAAATATACACCCATTCTTTTATTATATATATCATTATTTACCTAAAAATAACTATATTTGTTTAATAATTTTATTAAATGAAAATTTTAATTAATTGTTAAAGCTAAGACAATGGGCAATGTAAAAAATTATATAAATATGTATCTTCTTATCCTAAAACAACCCAAAATACAAATTAAATTTTGAAATGTTTCAAATATATGCAAAATTAGTTCTATAAATATATTTTTTTTTATCAAAAAACATACCAAAAATCAAATTTAATTCCAAAACATTTTAAGTATATACAAAATTGGTATATATATATTTGTATGAATTTCGTATATATTTTTATTTTATTTTTATAATTAGAATAGGCTCAATAGTAATTTCTAATTTATCCATAATTAACGGCCAGAAATAAATCAAGACCGTTGATTATAAGCCACGTGGCACCTACACAAGTATTGTGTAGAGGTAGCAGCTCTCGGTCTTGAGCCCAAAAGCTAGAGATAGAAATTCGATCTCAACCGTGTCGATCCACTCAAAAATTTAATATTATATTATTTAATTCTGGTGAGTCCACCCATGAGGCCATGATCTTTCAATTTTGCTCCCGTTGGGCATGCCCTATTAGACCAAACTAATTTAGGCTCCGTTTGTTTCTATACCAGGAATGGGATTGGAATCAGGAATCGGTATGAGATTAAAAATTGAGTTATTCCATTCCTGAGATGTGGTGTTTGGTGTTTTATTGGAATCGAGTTGGGACAAGCATATCAACAGCCTCCCACACGAAGAATCAACAAATTCCAGATTAAATTCTTCCTCTAAAAAGAAGCAATCTGAAATGAACAGATGAAGATTGCGGAAGAGACAGAGAAAAAGAGAATAAATATATCATTTGCTTCTAGGTCCACACTCGCCATTAATAGGCACATAGGAGGGAGAAAAGATGAAGTACAGATCCACACCATTAATAGAAAATGAAAAAAAATATAAGTTACTTTTTCCAAGATATGGGTTGTCCATGGTAGAAATGAAAGTTTATTTGCTGGTTATTTATGGATTCTCCATGGTGATGCAAAAGGAGGAAGAAGGTGAAGTTAGGGAATGATTCGAGTTGGGTCATTCCTAAAACCATTCCATATATCCTTGATATACAAACAAACCGGCCCCTAAGGGTTTGGTATACTATTATTTGGAATAGTTTTTTCTCACCGAAAAGGTAAAAAATGTTAGGTACCAGAAATTTCCAAAAAGAAAATATATTTTCGAGATTTTCAAACTAAAAAGCTTATCTCTGTTAGATTATTTTCGTATATGATGCTAACTGCTCAAGCATGTTCAATCCGTTCAACCAAAGGAGTCCCACCATGTGTTTGCGTGCGTAAAACTCAAACGACGTTGTTCGATCATTTAACCTAAAAGGCGTCAAATGATGTACACTCTATAAAACCATCCCTCTCAGTCTAGGGTTTTCAATTTTCCTAATTGTATAACCAAAAAAAACCGTTGTTCCAATGAATTCCGTGTGTGTTCGTTGGGCGGATCTTCTCCCGGAGCTACTAGCAAAGATCCATGGCTGCCTCCAAAACCGTGCCGATCTCCTCCATTTCCGGTGGGTGTGCCGATCATGGCGTATCTCCGCCTCCTCTCTTCCGAATAAACTCTCTCCCTTCTTCCCTCTCACACCCCCACCCTTCAATTGGAGACCGGGATCGGTCAATTAACGCCAGCGCCGTTTACCTCCTCCGGCATCGCCGCGATCCTCAGAAAGCTTGGATGGTGTCCGTGCAAGAATCCGTGGCCGGAAAGCTCGTTCTCCGCCACGCACTCACGTACGCAGAGATTGCCGGTGGGAATTTGCTCGATTTATGGCCGTCGGATGACTGGATCCTAACTCAAGTAGCCAGATCATACTCGAGCAACTTAATGTGTGCAAGTTGCAATGGAATCCAAGGTGTAAACAAGCTCACTGTCATCCCGAATTCTTGTCGTGGATCCATCCAATTGGTTAGCTGGTATAATACTGAAAGCAGTGTTTTTAGCAAAAAGGCATTCTTTGTGCTTGACTTGAGTGGCCAGGCTCGTAAAATTATTGATTGGGAAACCGATTTTTCCTTTCAATCCGCCGACTTTGTTAATTTTAGGGAAATTCCTTTTGGTAGCCTTCAGTTTTCGACTATTCCTCTTGGTGCCCACAAATTTTTTTTAATCCTTTTGGTACCCTTCTATTTTACATAAGTGTTCTCCCGTAGCCGAAACTCATCCATAATCCATGTTCCATCCATTTTTTGTCATTTCCGTTAGAAAATAAAAAAATAAATAAAAATCCAACATTTTATTATTTTTTTTACTCAAACTTACCCTCTTTCTCTTATACATTTACAGAGGCACTTTCTTAATACATTGACAAAGGCGAACCAGGGCGCGTCGGTGAGGTCAAGGGCTGGCGGCGACGTCGGAATAACACCAGGGTGACGACGACTGACGATGATAGCTGCTCCGGTCAGTGATGGGCTGGGCAATAGGCTCTCAATTCGCAAGGGCGATGAGTCCGACGACCCATGTACGAATCTGAATTCGAGTCCGTCAGTTTCAAAGTCAAGGTTATTGAATCTTGAATTAGGGTTGAATTTGTATGTTTTAGTTTTGATTTAGGGTTGAATTTGATTCATTAAAGTATTAGGATTTTAATTTGAAGAAATTTTGAATTTAGAGTATAATTTGGGGGAAGTGTTAAATTAGGGATTAAGTAAGTATGAAAAAGGGAGGATGATTAGTATCAGGTTCGAATTACAAAATGATTGTGTATGAACTTAATTTCAAATTACAAAATGATTGTGTATGAACTTAATTTCAATTGCAACTGATTGTTATGTACATACAAAATATTGAATCTTAGAATTTTGGTTTGTTGACTGACGTTCATGGCCAAGTTGATGAAGATTCAACTTTTAAGCTTATTATGTATCGTACAGAGGAGAGAGGGTAAGTTTGAGTAAAAAAAAAAAAAAAATTGTTGGATTTTTATTTATTTTTTTATTTTTTAACGGAAATGACAAAAAATGGATGGAACATGGATTATGGGTGAGTTTTGGCTACGGGAGAACACTTATGTAAAGTAGAAGGGTACCAAAAGGATTAAAAAAAATTTGTGGACACCAAGAGTAAAAGTCGAAAACTGGACGGAGATTTATACGTGGTTGTGACGTTAGATGCCGGTAGATTTAGGATCTATAGGCTAGTGGTTAAGGATCAATGTGATGGAATGATAACTCGTGGCAAGTGGAGGAAAGTTAAAGATTTGGGGGAAAGAGTGTTCTTCCTCGCCAACAATTGCTCCTTTTCTGTTTCTGCTAGAGATCTTCCTCGTCCTTTGTAATTGCTACCATTTCCGGGAAAACAAGGATCGGTATTCTTCGTTGGAGGTAAGAGCCCACGAAACAGGTCAATGGCGTCGTTACAAGGCTATTCTGATTTGTTTGATCCCCCGTCACACTGGTTGGATTCGTAATCAATCAATTTCTGGCTTTGCACGAACTGAGTCTCATTCGTTCGTGATAGATTTCTATGGATCAACCATTTTTGTTTTGTTTTGTTTTGTTGGAGGTGCTCTCTCTATGCATTTAGAGTGTTTGCCCCGCACCAATAATTAACAAGATTTTAGACTTGTTCCATATCAGGCTATCAGCCAATGCTTGGTATTTATGATATAAACATGTTAAGAATGTATAAACGCTCACGCCTGGGCGGCAAGCATATGTATCTATGATCTTATTTAGAACCCTCTTTCAGATGATCTTAGTCTTTCTCTCGATACCAATCGCGCCTCTCTACCACTCCGCAAATCCACCTTTGCCGCTTTCAATCGGGCCCATCCCGGGATCGCTCCAACGATCTGGGTTATATAACATGTTCAGGGAAGCAAGTGCAAGACGATACAGGATTATGGATAGCTTTTCTTTTTTTGAAGTACAGGTTTATGTAAGATCGTATTTCGATCGTTTAATTCACATGCACAAGTATATGAACAATGCCACCATTAAAAAGGAGGGAAAACCAACTTATAGGTGGCTGTGTTATAATTAAATTGTAGCTGTCTCAGCTTTTTATCATATCCAGCAGAAAGTTGCAACTGGGCATTCCTGTGAAACTGAACAGAATTTATTGGACCTCCATCAGTATCCTGTGCAGCTATGTCACCCAAGGCAGAGTAATCTATCCTTCCCGGCATAATCTTAGAACTTTTCACAACAACATCTTCATTCCTACAAAGAATATCATCAAAACCATCTGCATCCATGTATTCTGAAGTCAAGGCTGATTCGTTCTCTCTGTCTGACTACTCATCAGAGCTATACACCCTTCCCTTGCGATCTAACCGGGCCCAATCTGTTCCAGGATTGAGTTTTGCATGATGTGCCCTTAGCCTAGCCACATATGCTAAGCCAGAAATAACAGTTTCATCCTCCTCCTTCCTCAGTTTCCTCAGCCTAACTTTAGCAATATTAATTGTGCTTTTTCCATCATCCTCGTCCACCCAAGCAGGCTTCCTTCCCTCAGCGTCTCCGTCCATCTCACCTCTCCATTTTGGGCATACACGTCTTTTCCATAAGAAAGAAGACCACTGGCAGACTTATCAAGAAAACCCTCCTCAGAGACCTCATCTGGAGAAACATTAATGGCCCTACAATCCAGAAAAGCGCCGGAAGGAAGCTTTCCACCATCTTGGGGTTCATCTTCTTCCCTGCCATCCTTTCCAAATTCAATGGGCGAATACAGTGACCCAAGCAGGAAGTTCACAAGCCTCTGCATCCCCTTATCCTCCTCAATTTGCGCCTTGTTTTCTTCCACATTGCGCCTTCTCTTCTTCTTATGAGCTACAACATCAGGATCAGACCGGGTCATCAAACACCTCAACCTCAGCTTCTTCCTCCTCCTCTATGACCCTCTTGTTCATATGAGGAAGCAAACTCATCTCTCAAAGTCTCAATTAGGGTGACTGATACAGTTCTACAAATCAAAGAAGTAGTGATTATCACACATTCACACCCAAATTTATGTTATACATCAGCAAACACAGTAGTTGCCCATAACAACAAATTTAGCCAGCCAACAATTCATTCCAACAATTTCAGATTTAGGGTTTAATCTCAAATTCCCAATTCGATTAAACACTCGCACACTACTTACTGCACAGTGCGCGCACACAAAATATAGAGGGGTCGATACATACGTGCATTTGTGCAGCGGTGAAGTGGACCTTTTCGGACGTCGCCGGCGTGGTGGAGAAGAGGCGGTGCCTCCTCAGGACGCAGGCGGACTGGAGAGGGGAGAGGTGAGAGGTGAGTGAGTCAGTGAGACCGTGAGAGACGAGAGAGGCGAAGTCGCGAAGAAAGAAAAGAGATTTGAGGGTGATACAAATTTAGGAATTCAGTTTTAAGAACATTAAAAAAGGGCCAAACGATTTTGACCATCTATTTTAGTTCATATTTCATTAAGAAAAAGAGAATCATAGAGCACTTCACTTGAGTAAAATTCTTAAGCTACTTACATTCCGATCACACAATCTAACCATCCAACGTACGTACGAAGTAAACAAACCACATTCTCTAGCCACTACTATTATCAAGCAAACTGGTTCCAAACCCCGCTACTTATCCATACTGCAACCAGTCTTTAGCACACGCTAGTGCCTCCATCGTCTCCGGCTTCAGCGAGCTCCGCTCCTCATCCATCTCCCTAGCACAAGCATCGAAAACGCAATCCGGCCCCACGCTCGAGAGCGGGACAGAAAGAACGTCCCGCGCCATCTTCGACAATGCAGGGTACTTAACCTCATTCATCTTCCACCACCCCAGCACGTCAAACTCTCCGTCCGCCCTCGGCAACAGCGACTCGCTTAGATACCGATCCAGCTCCGACTTCGCCTGCTTCCTCGTCATCTGCATCACATACAAATCAAAATCCGACATCTCGTATCCGCCCTTATAATTAAGTTCCTCAATCCCATGATCTTTCGCATACTCCCTGAACATCTCGTGGATGGCCTCGTCCACTTCCTGGATATATCCGAGGGCGTCGTCTCCACCGAAGTGTTTCTTGAAGCTGTACTCGACTAGTTTCGTTTTGTACCGGGGATCCATGGCCACCGCAACGGCCAGCAGTACCCGAGCCTCGTTCCAGTACTCGTCGAACCTGTCTCGCAAAGAAGCCGAGGCGTTCCTGTCCTGCGCTAGCTTCAGCTTGATCTTCCATACCTTCTGGAAGAACACGTCCGTGGAAGGTGGGATTCTCGATACAAACAAGCCGGCTGTCTCGAACAGAGGCTCGAGGTACGAGCACAGATTCTCGGCCTGCTTCCAGTCTTCCCTCGTGGGCTCGTCCTTGTACTCGGGATAACACACGTCTAAACTCAAGAAGACGTCCTTTAACTTGATGGCGGCAACTAGCATGTGATATGTAGTGTCCCATCTCGTCACTTTATCAAGCACGAGCATCCTGTCGTTTGATACTCGAAGTTGTCGCTTCAAATCGAAGAATTTCTCCGCACGAGCATCACACATTTTAACATACTTGACACTCGCCCTGATCTTTGCTATGGCGCCTTCCCCTGCAGCTAGTAAATCCCGAGCCATGTCGCTTAGAGTACGAGCAAGGCAGGTTACCGGCTGATTCTTGAAACCAAGTAACTCGCTCAAGTTTGCAGTCGCTGCATCACTTACCGGCTGGTTCAACGTGACAGAACAGAGTTTATGATCCAAGTTCCAGGACGAAAGGCAAGTCGACACTGCATGAGTAAGAGCGGTGTCTGACTCAGGGAAGGGTTCCACCACAACATTAAGCAGACGCCTTTGCAACTTCCATTCATGATCAATGAATTGGCTGTGCAAGAATACGTATCCAGTTGTTTCAATGGACTTACGCACGTCCAGAGCAAGGCTTATACGTCCCGGGATACCATCAATCACCTCTTGAAGCTTTTGCTTTTCTTTCGAGTACATGGAGACACAATCGCCTTCCACAGTATTGAAGTTTGCGATATCAAAACCCGGTTGGAGATGTCGAACGAATGAAATTAGGCCAGGGTGATCAACCATGTGAAGAGGGTATCCATGAATAATGATCATTCTAGCAATCTCAAGTCGGCATTGGTCCGGGTCAAATACGAGGCTTGTTGTTACCTTTGAGATCTTGCGTCTACGTTTCCTAGTACCATTGATTTCAATCAAACCAGGTTTAGTTTCAACATCGTTTAGCGGATCCAGAGTTAACTGCTTGCTCTCCTGTTGATTAAGCCTTAGAGGACAACTTCCCTTTGCAATATGCCGTCTGAGGTGGCTCGTGCCACTAACCTTTTGACCTTTCTTGTATGAAAACGCTTGATTGCATACCAAGCAGACGGCCTTCTTAACCTCAGGAGGTCCGCGATCAACGATCTCAACCTTGAACTGCTTCCAGACTTCGGACTTCTTTTTCGGACCTTTACCAGGTCGGGTCTCAGAATCAACCATATCAACAGGCTGCATATCAACAATCTCATTATTCATGTGATCCACATTGACCAACTCAGTATTCTGATGAAGAGTTTCGTCGTTGTACATGGGACACTGTGGCTCGTGATCAAATGACTGTAAAACAACAAGCTCAGAACCGTTAGGTTGTTGTTCATACATATCCGCGCTCATTGGTTCAGCTTCTCCATCGACTGGCTGTGAAGCAGGAAACTCTGTCACGACGAGCTCTGAGCCATCATTATGAAAAGTAACCATTTCTGTTATAGCGGGCAGCTGATCAGCTATCTCTGATGACATTGGCTCAGATTTCAAATTCATTAGTGGATCACTCACCGGATCTATGTCTTGGTTTTCTTGTTTGGTAGTCATGCTGCACACAGAAGCAATAACGATTTAGAAGGCAAGAGAAAATAAGGCATCATATTCTACAGCATGAATCACAACCAAAACAAAACCATTCTTTGGAATCTGATAAAACTGAATACTGAATAAATATTGCAAAAATCATATTGAATATCTATTGAGTAGGTTAAGCACATAAGCAATATTTCGTTTTCATCAAATATTAGGCAAATTTCATTGACAAGGGAGTACTGGCAACACTAAAACTAGTAATCCAGTACATGTACAAGGATCTGACTTGTTAGAATTCAAGCGAAGCCATTTAGCCAAAAAAATACAAAATAGGCCTCTTGAAACACAACCACATGAACACCGAACAGTAAGAGACCCAAGGAAGCCCAACAAACAATGCCTTAGAAAGAAAAAGTACTCCAAAATCCCCGGCCCAAGAGAAAGTACTCAAAATTTCAAAGAGACCCAGACGGGGGCACAAATACAAGGCCTTCTGGGCTACAAACAAATTTCAACCCATCATCGGGACAAGATTTAAAATTTAGGGCTTACAACTAGAGCGCTTCATGAGTAAATTTTCCCGCCTTATCGATTTATCAGTTACATAGCAAAACACTGATACGCCAAACCAGATGGTGAAATTAGGGCAGTACAGAAGCAGATCACTACACCAATAAAACCGAGGATGAACAAATTCACGGCAACATTGCAGCATAACTCCACTAAATCAAGCCAAAACTCTAAAAAAAATGAAAGATGGAAATTTAAACTAAACCCTACGGAGAAAAAATCGAACCTTTAGATCGAATTTAAAGAGCAACGCACAAAACTAGAGCTTGTTCACATCTTAAGAGAAACAACCAAACAGATCGTGAGAAATTAACCTTAGATCCCCAAAGACGGAGGCGTCAGAGAAAGTCAAAGATGATTCCGGCGGTAAGACAGAAATTTCCGGCCACCGGTGAACCAGATCTGGGCCGGCCGTCTCGTCAACGATCATAGAACGGGAGTAAGAAGAAATTGGGCTTTAAGGTATGATTGGTACTGGATTGTTGGGGCGAATACCAGAAACCAAAACCCCAAATTGCATGGACTCTGGTTTGTGATAAGGGAGGAGGCGTGAAATCCGTGATTGATTTATATTATGTGATATGGGCTTCAGAGTAGAGGTCCAACTCGGGTTTTCTAAAGGGAGAAAAGTGTCAGGGATTACTTTTTATATATCTCAATTGTGTCCTTGTCATTGCAAATACTTTTAAGTTATCTTGTATTCTAGACTAGCTCTATATTCCAATACTTTAAGTTATACTAGTTGTCCCCGTTGTGCCCTGTACAACTATAATTCGATATTTTTTAGATATAGTATAAAAACGATATTGATTAACTTTAAATTTATTCAAAACAAATGTTTCAACTTAATTTCAATCATATCTTTAATTTTGTGGAACAAATATTAATTTTTTTAAAATTTAAACAGTTCAACAAAAATAACTTTAAATAAATTGTCTAATTCCTTTGTAATGTTGGTTAAGAACTTGGCTTAAATTTAAACACTTCAACAATAGTATTGGGATGTCATGTATCAAAAGTCTACGTTTTAGTTAAAAAATTTATTAATTTTTGAAATAAAATATATGCAATTGAGTATATTTATTTTTAATATAAGAGAAAAAGAAACAACTAAAATGTTAAAAAGATTGAGCATATATATTTTATTGGCTTATAAGAAAAAATTCCAACCATTAGTTAAAATTTTTTAGTTAAGATATTATCTCCTACCAAAAATTAAGATGTTATCTAAATTTGGGAAATAAAAATAATTTTAATTAAGTGGAAAAAATTTGTCATGTGGAATATGAAGTGGAAAGAATAATTAATATATAATTTTTATAGAGCATGGATTAAATGACATAAGGCAAAATCTTACGTGGATTAATAATGGGATGCCATGTGTCAAAAGTTGAGGTGGCGCAATGTGGTGGCTCCAAATCTTATTACTTTTATATATATAGTAGATTGTGTGATATGGGCTTGAGAGTAGAAGTCCAACTAGTCTATCTTTAAGTTTTTTTTTTGAATAAGATAAAATTTTGGTAGATCAGACAGACCTGGTGTACCGAGAGACAGTCGTAGACAGCAGCTGAACTAGTTAGGTGAGGCACAAGAGAGCTAAAGAAGAGCAACACGAGAAACCTTGAGTACAAACAACCAAACAGATAGACTAGAAAATGAGTTTAGGTTCGACGTGAGTAAAACACTAATATATAGCGCCCGACAATAGGTCAAACCATCACGATATGTGCAAAAAGGACTGTTGATGTTCCCTCCACGGGAATAAAGGATCTTCAGAATTCGCGAAGCACATTTGCGACCTGGCCCTGAATGACTCTGAACGAAACCAAAACTCAAGTCCATCCATTTGGAGATGTGTCAAGTAACTCAATCAAGCCTGCCACAAAAAACCAACAAAACCAAGAAGAAAGATGGGCCAACCTAGAAACCCACACTTTCGGTACGCTAGACCTGAGCCATCGACGCCTTGAATCTAGTCTTGAGCCGTCGACACCTTGAGTCTAGTCTTGGGACTCAAGCCCTTGTTCGACACCCTCTTGTGTTGAACCTCGCTTCAAACCCTTTGTGCAAGACAACTAGGGCATTTTGCACCCTAGGATTCCATGATTGTCTAGGACTTGAAGTGTGACTTGCCATCCAACACAAGATCTGACACACTCTCGGCCATCCAACCTTTTCCAAGGGTCGGGACGCATCAACAACAAAATCAAAGATAGGACTACTCAAGACCTTGAAATCCCGAAAACTCTACTTGATGACGAATCTCTCGTCAAAGGGTCCCCCCTATCATTCTTAGTTGGAGTAAAAGGGTTTTCCAATCATCTTATGCTCGAATCTTGTGAACAGAATCTTGAATGGAGTTGAAAGAAACTAAAACCGAATCTCACGAATTGAATTGCAATCAAGAGTGGAATAATCCTAGACTCGAATCTCACAAATCTAAATTTGGCGCTACTTCTCACGACATTTAGTTGAAAGCTTCTCACCTATAATGGAGACACAAAACTGTTCTTTGATATTTACGTAAAAAATTGTTTTGCCCTTTCTTTATGGTTTCATTCGCTTAAATAGGGAAAATATCCTTACAATATAATAATACCAAAACAATAATAAATAACCTTAAAATAAAATAAAGTTATCTTATCTAAATAAACTAGGTAAAACATATAAGAAAAGATAAATCTCGAAACGGCTCACGCAAGAATAGAGGTGCATGACCTTCAAAGATAACTAAGGCTAGACTCATGACCAGGTGCACAACCTTGGTCATTAACTGAGCCCAAGTGCACGATCGTGCATGTAAGCGATACAACCTGAGACGCAACTTGCTGATGGCGCACGACCGACTTGATTCTTGGACTTCATGGAATATGAGCTTGGTGACAAGGCCTCAGAACTTCCTTAGCTTGACTTGAGTGCTGCTCTAAGGTCGTTTTCCAAGTAATGGTGGCGTAGTACGACACATACCTCAAAATGGAAAAAAGTGCATTCAACACCTTTCTTAATTTAGACTGAGTGATGGGTGGTCTGTCTCCAATAAACTTGATGTTGAAATGGTACTTGTCAAGTTCTCTTGTGACTATATCAATGATGGAATACATCAACACTCAAGATCAGTAAAGTGCATGGCAATAAGAGAAGAAGTGCATTTGACACCTTTCTTAATTTAGATTGAGTGATCGGCCCGTCTCCAATAAACTTGATGTCGAACCGGTACTTGTTAAGTTCTCTTATGACTGTATCAGTGATGGATGCCAGATAAGACGAGGATTTATCAGTGATGGATGCCAATCAAAGAACAATAAACTTGATGCTCTATATGCCAGATATGCTTGATACGTGGCTTTTGGGAGCGCACAAGTGCTTAGTGGTCAAAGTAATGAGAAGCTATAAGCCTATAACATCGGAGTCGCATTTGATGCTCGTGGTGGGAGAGATGCTTGAAGGAGTCACTAACGCAGAGGCCGTTTCGACACTGTTGGACACTTCAGTTGAGGAAACGCGACTTTGGTCGAGGTGTACAGCCACCTGTCGCAGTAGGCACAAGACACATGTCTCCACCATCTTAGGTTTCGTCAGTTATTTACATTCTGAGCGCGGAGCTCCAAGTTGCAACACCTTAATATAGATACCGATTCTATAACTCACGCTACCTAAACTTATGTTATGCCATAATCATAAGCCATTAGTGATTAGTGCGAATGTGCATAGATGAGTGGATTTGTTTTGAAACAGGTTCCGTAGATTAAGCTAGAAAGTTGGAAAACCGGTATTCTGCAAGTACTTTTCAAATCCGAGCTCGTGACCCAGGCAACAAGGACCACGAACCAGCTCATCCTAACAGAAGAAAGGATTATGATACTTGATTTTTACCCAAGTAAAGAAGCGTAGGCAAGGATCGAACCAGGACCTACCAACTTCATCCATATCCCCAACCCGCTAGACCACCTCATGTGGAGTACTTTTAGTGTTAAACTGCACAATCAACTTTGATTCATCACAGATGCTTAAAAATAAAACCTGCTTCCATTTCACTAGGTAACAGTTTTTTCTACAACTTCTATCCACAATTTTCTGTCTCCACCAGTCATCCCTAAACTCTAGGTACAAAGAATAATTAAGGAAACCCATCTGATCTTTACAAACAAACACACAAAAAAGTTCTAATGTACTCCCTATGAACCTATCTAAGCACAATACATGAATGTGAAAAAGTCTTCTACCTTTTCAAGATTTCCAACCACAATATTTTACCTTGAGTAGTTTGTCAGGGACTCAGGGAGGTGAATAAATAAGAAACCTCTGCAACCCCTGGTTCTCAGTTCAAGATCGTTAGCTTTCCTTCCAAGGGCCACAGTCATACATTTGTAAAATCCATTAAATGTTTCTAGGTGCACGATCACGCCACGAGCTTTTCTTCTTGGCAATCAACTGTTTGATGTTCAATTAAATGGCCATTCAATCATATGTTTTTCCAGAAATTGTAAAACAGAAAGCCTTGGAAACAATGGTACATAGTTCACCTTGTCACTAAAGAGACTTGTGGCAGCTGGGTCATTGCTCTCAATCTGCTTCTTTTCATTCTCGCTTTCTTCTACACTTTCTGATGCGGCAGATGGTGAACGCACAGGTGCACCAAACATAGCCTCATCGTGAGCAGCCTTGATTTCTTCCTCCCTTCTTGCCTTTAAAAAAACATAGAAGGAAATAACACAGATTGATGTAATCAGACCCTTTTCCTCATTGCCTACTACAACATTCATGAAAATCAATAATTAGAAAGATGAACAAAAAAAATTATTCCACAAAGGACATAGGAGGAATTACCTGCACACTAGAGAACCGGAATGTTTGACCAAGATGCTTGACTACCTTTGCATCGTCATTTGCACCTACAAGAATATTGCAACACCTACCACATTTACTCAAAAAAGAAGCACGTACGTTTTAGTGTTTTACAATCAAGCCTTTACAATCCATGGGAAAAACATGTATCAACTATCAGTGCAGTTTATGATCCTCCCCAGCATGTTATTGATATATGCATGTCAAACAGTCGTGCATTAAACTTGACATTCCCATTTTTACGAGTTCTATTTTTCAAAGCAGAATGCGTAGAATGATAGAGAACGAATGCACGAAAAAAGTTATTCAAATATCAATACATAGTTATACCTTCAATTTCTTCCTCCTCATTATCAAGAGGGGCATCCTTGTTAAAGTCAAATCTCTCCCATCCCGAACCAGCACCTATCTTCGTGTCCTTAGCAGCTGCAGCCGAAATCGTGTTTTGATATTAACACAAAATTAATACAAAATGAGTTGTCAAATTGAGGGGTTGGCTGTTTGATTAAAAATAAATTTGGTTGGGTCTTCTTCAAAAATTATAAAATACCAAAATTGCCAAGCAAAGTAGAACTCAAACTTGTAATGGTATACAATTTAAAAATATCACGTGAACAACATACAGGATGCACATTTCTTCTCAATTCACAGCATATTACCCATCTGTAACATCAATTTTGGATTCAAATAAAAACTCAGATGACATCAAAATGGTGGTCACTCTAACTGCAGCTGTCAAGTTGTTCATGCTGCAAGATTTTCTACGTGAACACATTAATGGCTTCAAGTTTTAGAATATTGTGGTAATTGATTTTTAGAATGATAATCAAAATGCCTTTCATTCATCCAATGGAAACAAAGGGAAACAGATATAGCACACCAAACCTTGAAATCAATTGAAAATGAGGTAGACAAAGAAGACAGCTAGAATTCCAAAAGTACTGCAAAAATTTAGGCAAGATAGTACTTCAAATCTACATATTTGCTGATTTGACAGACCCAATGATCATGAGTAATGACAAGAAAGTGACCAATTCAGCCTGAGTCCACAAGCAACAGTTCACAAACTACCACATGTATGAATGATCATACCAGTTTCAGAAAGTTGCATCTTCATCTTAGCTTTAACTCTCTCAGCAGGCGTCTGTAAAGAGGAGGAAACCAAATTAGTTACAATCCTAAAGGTAAATGATGAGTGAGCCAAAAGGATATTATAATGGCATAACAAACTGGTGGAATTCCAGAACTACCATATTAGCAAAACTTTGCGACATCCTAACTATAAATGTTTTACAATTCAAGTGATATGACAAGCCAACAATAGCGGAGGCAAAGCAAGAGTGCACGACAGGGTTAATGGAAACATTGCAATCCTTATTTTTTTGGAGCACAGGAAGCAATAAACCTAATGCCCTTATACATAGCCATAGACATTGAATAGGGTGAGAAAGAATCAATCTCTCTGCTCATTTAAGCAATGAAAGCATAATTGAGTCAACTTTGGTTTATACTAACCATTTGGCCAAAAATCTTTCCTATGGCCATGTAATAGATATAATGTACGACTAAAAGTGTGAAATAAATATAGCAAATTGCAACTTCTATCAACTCTTACACAAATGAAACAATATCTAGCAGAGCTTTGTTGTATAATTTAGACAAACCTAAACTATCAATCACCATTATCATTAAATCAATTTCCATTATCTCACTATTCTCATAGAAAGCAAACGGCATGCAATGCAATTAAACAATCAAGGTATCATTCCAACAAAACATAAGTTATACTAAATTGAAACAAAATACTCAGGAGTAACATACCATCTCATCATAACCTTTAATCAACTTTGCATAATCAATGGCTGCATTGTTCTCCTTGGCCGGTCTCAGTCCTCTCTCTCTATCACGGTTCCCTTTCTCTGTCCTCTCGTAATTTGGTGACAAACTCCTGTTTCTGCTTCTGCTTCTGGTTTTCCTCCTCCTTCTCCCCCTCCCTCGTTTTCTTTCTTCGTCTGAGAAGCTCCTAGACCTGCTTCTCCTGCTCCTCCTCTCCCTATCCCTACAACGCTCTCTGTCTTCACTCGAATGGCTCCTTGACCTACTTCTCCTGCTCCTCCTTCTCTCCCTATCCCTAACACGCTCTCTCTCTTCACTATCCTTCCTCCTGTCTCTCTCCCTATCCCTCTCTTTCCTATAATCCTTGACTCTTTCTCTGTCCTTGAATTGGGGCTCAATTGAACTCGAACCTTTCTTCCTGAGTTTGTTCTGGATGTTCTCGATCTGTGATTTTTGCTTCTCCCTGTCATTTTCCGCCTTTTCAGAGCTCGGATTCGAAGCCTTAACGAATTGGCTGAGGAACGACGACGCTAGAGCGGAGCCTCTCAGCGGAGGATCGGCAGCCGAGCTAGCGGCGCCGGATGAGGAAGAGGAAAAGCCGAGACCTTGCTTAAACCGGGCGGCGCCACTGCCTTTTCGTGATAGCTCGTCGTAGTACGCCGCCGCTTTCTCTTCTTCCATCTCTCTGTTGGTAACAGCCAAAGATCAAAAAGGAGTTTGGTTTGCCATTTCCTGAAAATATATGTTTTGGTTCATTTCATTGACGGGTATCCGACCCGATCCATCTATTCGGGTAGAATGTAAAAAAAAAACACTTTAAATAATCCAAAAATTATTAAGGAGATAGAAATCTCGCCAAGAAAGATTGAAAGAAAACTCTATTGATCAATATTCATCAAAAATGGAGATCACACAATCTTGAGAAGTAAGCTACTATGCTCTGCTCAGGCCCGTAGATAAGGGTGTGCAAAAAGCCCAATTGTACAAGGCCCAATTTTTTAAGAGTCTCTATATATTTATATAGTAGAGTATGAGTTATATAATTTTGGTTTGCCAAGTTGGTAGACACGAAGTTGAAATATTGAAAGTGTGGTGTTCGAAACTGGGCCTTATATTAGGTTTTCCCATCATTTAATTTTTCCCTCACAAAGTGACAATCGAGCTCTATGTGTTTGGTGCGCTCGTGATACACCGGACTCTTGGCAATATAAATCACGGTTTGATTATCACAATGAAGAGGCATAGGAATAATGGAAGGGACTTGTAACTCATGAAGCAATCTGTCGAGCCAGCTTAATTCAGAAACAACACGCCTCATATTTCAATATTCCGCTTCAGTTGAGGATAAAGAAATAGTGTGTTGTTTCTTGGACTTCCAACATATAGGACTAGCCCCCAAAACAACATAGAAACCACTTACTAAACGTCATGTAGAGGGACAAGCTCCCCAATCTGAATCACAATATGCTTTTAAAGCAAAATAAGAGGATTTAGAGAAAACTAAACCCAAATCAGATGAGGACTTCAAATATTTCAGAGTATGCATCAGGGCATGGGAATGTGGCACTCTCGGTGTTTTCATGAACTAACTTAAGATTTGGACAGAAAAACTTAGATCTAGTCGAGTGTTTGTAAGAAAATTGAGTTTCCCAACTAACCTCCGATATAACAAGGGATCCTCAAATAACTCACCTTGATCTGGCAACAACAAGGGATCCTCAAACTTAGATTTGGTTGAGTGTTTGTAAGAAAACTTAGCTCAAGAGGACTTGAAACAGACTTGCAATCTTGAATTCCAACTTCTTGTAATAACTCTGTTGCAAACTTTTTATGAGATATTATAACAACATCAGTAGTATCAATGACTTCCATGCCCAAGAAATAACTCACTTTGCCTAAATTTTTAATTTTGAACCTGTTGTGAAGAAAACTTTTGAGTTTATCAATCTCATTAGTATTTGTTAGTGCACAAAAATTCCGTCTTTAATGCACTAATTGAATGCTCCTTTCCTCTTCCGCTCCAAACTGATTCCTTCAACTTGTAACCTCCAAACTGATTCCGCTCCGATGCCTAAGTCAAAAGAGTAGTTTGTCGAATTGAACGTCGAGGTACAACAAGAAAGCGAGAGATCCAGCGAGTATGGATATTCCTGAACAGTCGAGCTAAGCGAATATTAACCTGTTCAAGCTCTCAATCGGTCTGTTCAATAGCCTGAGTGAATATCAGTCTATCAATCAATATGCAACCTATGGCTTTCCCTACACAGCAAAGATGTGTATTTATAATGGAAGAAGGAGAGGTAGGGGGCCTAATTTCTTATCAATAAGGTTGAAAATTCTATCTTCCAAGGGCTGGTCAATTGCCTTAAAGCCCAAGCAAGGAATATTCCACCCCTTCTCCAACTTTAATGAAAGATAAAATCTTCCATTAATTTGCATAACCACCATATTTAATATAATAGGAAAATAGATAAAAGATAATAAATACGTAATATTTAAAAAAATACCTTTATGGCAATAACGAAAATAATTATGGTAGCTATGTTTATTTTACCCGCTCACAAATGCCCCACCTACGTCGTTGTATACGTTTTCTCATATACAGTGACGTAGGGTACAGAGGTCTCTTGGTCAAAGTGGCCATGAAAATTAGTCGATTGGGTTCCCTTAACGTGCGTGCGTGTGTGCGTGCGAGTTTGTCCATGAGCGAATATCATGGGCATTCATGAGCGAATATCATGAATCTTTATTTATGAGCGAATATCATAAATTTACATATGAGCGAATATCATAGCTTACACATCTATGAGAGAATATCATAGATTTTATTCCTATGAGCGAATATCATAGAAATCTTGCTCACTCTTAAGCACGTCATTTGTTGAGATTTAAGGTAGACCCATTGGAACAAGCAAAACAGAGAAGGGAGAACAGAACGTTAAAAAGGTTTCCGGCCGGGGATTTTATTTTTAGAAAACAAAGAAAGCAAAAACGAGGTGCTTGTCCAATAAGCTTTATTCTTAACACAACATCTATGCGAGGAGCTTTTTCAAGATGGGCGATATCCCAAGCATGAGGGACGACATTCCCGTCAAGACTCTTGAACGATTGAGCTCTCCGACTTTGCGTTGCAACCACCTAATATGATACCTTCCAATTCGGGTCGAGCTATACCATCTGCGTGTGTTTTTCCATGACCTTATGACGTATAGGCCTCCACGCGTTGGGTTATGGCTGCCCGTTGGTAGGACGCGATTTGTGCAGCGATAGCGTATCGACGATCCTTGGCGAAGACGAGGTGGTCGGAAAGAGTGCGACGATTCTTTTATTGGTTTTCTCGAGGCACTTTTCACACGAAAGGCCACCAATATTTTTGCAAACGAGCTTGGAGAGCCGAAATGCAATCTCTGGCGTAACATTTCGTATATGCTTCCACGGATCTCGTACAATGTAGGCTCAACCTTGCTTGGGGGTATGCTTCTCAAGTTTGGCCCGGAAAAATAATAAAGAATCTTTTCCGGTGAAAGCCAAAACCTATGAGCCCTTAAGAGAACTTCCCATGCCCCGACGATATCTGAGGGCCAATGTTCTCATCCAAGTTGCACATCTAGGGCGTTTGCCATTTGAGATCCTTACACGGTTTCGTTTCTTGTGATCGCAACCACAATTGCAAGCATGCTCTTGCTCACAATTTCAATTTAGATGCCAATTTGTTGGACATCCTGTTGCCTCGACGCGCATCGAGGTCTTAAGCGATTCTTGCACGAGTGGCTAACATTGCCAATGCATTCAATGGACTCGTTTTGATCGCTTGATCATTGTCCAATCTTGAACAACTTGAACTCTTCTATTTGAGCGTTGTTGACCTTTCGGTTTTACAATGCCCCAACACTCAGTCTTCGTATCCTTGATTCCGACGCGCATCGTACGATTTCAAGGATTTTAACATGATTCGAGGTTCTCTAGGGTGAACCACGATCGCGACTTCGTATCCCGTGCCCGCGGCCCCCGTTAACTGAGGCAATTCCTCGCTTCTGGGGGTTGTCCGCGGTCGCAGAATATGGAGCCGCGACCGTGGAATCCCTTGTCGCAACCGCGGCCTCGCTGGCCGCGATCGCGGTCTTCGTTGATCAATGGATTTTCGCGATTTCAGCATTTGTTTCGTAGCTGAATTATATTTCTTCGATCTTCTCATCAGTGTTTACCGGATCGGGACCGCGCCGATTATCGACGAATTCGATAACGCTAACGAGCCGTCGATTGGTCCTTTCGATTGTCGATCTGCTGATGATACGCTTTTCTTGGATCTTTCCAAAGAATGTTTTAGCCTAGCAATCTCTCCAAGGCTTGATAGCAACCGAACTCCATTGAATTATGCTTGTCTTGAATCCGCTGGTTCTCTCTTAAAGCGGAAGCTAGAGTGCGTATTAAGCACAATCTCATCTTTATTCTAGGCGGTGGTCGATGACCCACTACCTCAATTGCTTTCGGGTTCAGCGACGCGCATCGTTGATTCCCTAATGATGATTGATTTCATCAAACCGTGTAGCACTATGACCATTGGTTCCGTCGCTTGATCCGAACCTCGCTTGGCTTGCACGAAAAACCAACCATGCTCTGACGGTGAGGTCGGGTCACGGATTTGATTATCCTAAAGCAAGTTGTCTTGCTTGACACTTTCTAGGGTTTGATCCTCCGAGCGAATATCGGAGTTTCGCTTGATCACCCAGTGAGTCTTGATTATTTTCCGAGCGAAAATAGAACTTTGCCCCCAGCGCCTTTTAGGGTTTTCGGGTTTCGAAAAAACCACGCGGCGATTGCTTTCTCCTGGGCCGCGGTCGCGGTGGTACAGATCGCGGTTGTCGAGGCCGTGGTCGCGGCCGATGGGGCCGCGATCGCGGTGGCGCTAGAATTCGCTGGCGATTTAGGGTTTACGAGTTTGTTGTTTCTTCGGGGGACCTGCTGCCGCGGATTAGGGTGCCGCGGTCGCGGTGGTGTGGGCCACGGTCGCGGTGTATCGGGCAGCTATCGCGGTCTTCTTGGCGGTCGATTTCGGTCCTACACGCGTCCGATCGAGCGAATATCGATCGTCACCGCTTGTGCGGGTCCCGGTTCCGCTCTAGAAAGTTACCAACTTTTTCCCTTGTTAGGTTTTCTTCGCTTTGATTGTGATTGATCGTTGATTCACAATCAAGTTTTCAACTTTGGGTTGTCGGGCACGCATCCGGAGCCTAATCCGTCAATTGGTGGTCGACTACCAACCTTAAGCGGGATTGAATTCGACAAGGGGCTGACAAGGTTGCCCCTTGCCCCCAGTGTCATCGATTTCGCAGCACGCACTGCGATCAACACTGGTTGTGGTGATTCGATCATGATTTTGCTTAGGGTTCAAACAAATCCCAAAGCGGATCTCTTTTGTTGATTTTTAGGGACGCCTTTAGGATAGAAAAAATCCAAAAACACAAATTTCCGGAGCCACGAATTTCCGGAGGGGCACTCCAATCGAAAATCCTAAGTGCGTGAATTTCCGGAGGCGCACTCCGGTGGCCCGCGGTCGCGGCTCATGGGGCCGCGATCGCGGTACGCTGTTCTGCGGACGTGGTTCGCTCGCTGAGGCTTCGCAATCGCCCCAGGGCTTCGAAAATTCGATTCTTTTTCTTCTAGAAGCGATTACTCATGGATTTAATCATCGTCCCCACGGACGGTGCCAATTGTTAGTGCACAAAAATTCCGTTTTTAATGCACTAATTGAATGCTCCTTTCCTCTTCCGCTCCAAACTGATTCCTTCAACCCGTAACCTGTAAAATAATGGACATAGGGGGCGGGGACTCCCTAATCCACCTCCGATGCCTAAGTCAAAAGAGAAGTTTGTCGAATTGAACGTCGAGGTACAACAAGAAAGCGAGAGATCCAGCGAGTATGGATATTCCTGAACAGTCGAGCTAAGTGAATATTAGCCTGTTCAAGCTCTCAATCGATGTGTTCAATAGCCTGAACGAATATCAGTCTATCAATCAATATGCAACCTGTGGCTTTCCCTGCACGGCGAAAACGTGTATTTATAATGGAAGAAGGAGAGGTAGGGGGCCGAATTTCTTATCAATAAGGCCGGAAATTCTATCTTCCAAGGGCTGGTCAATTGCCTTAAAGCCCAAGCAAGGAATATTCCACCCCTTCTCCAACTTTAATTCTATCTTTAATGAAAGATAAAATCTTCCATTAAGTTGCATGACCACCATATTTAATATAATAGGAAAATAGATAAAAGATAATAAATACGAAATATTAAAAAAATACCTTTATGGCGATAACGAAAATAATTATGGTAGCTATGTTTATTTTACCCGCTCACAGTATCATTCCTTGTGACCAACACATCATCAACGTAAACAACAACCATTGTAATAGAAGAACTGTTGGTTTTAATAAAAAGAGAGTAATCATTCTTCGAGTAATGATAACCCTGAGAGCAAAGAGAAGAAGAGAGTTTTGAATACCATTGTCGAGAGGCTTGTTTAAGGTCATATAAGCTCTTCCTCAACTTACAAACAAGAGTACCACTTGAAGAAGGAGGAGGAGGAGGAGGAGGAGGAGGAGGAGAATACCCCATAGGAAGCTTCATATATACATCCTCTTTAAGGTCTCCATGAAAAAAACGTTGTTAACGTCCAGCTGAAACATTGGCCAATGTTTCTTAGCTGCTACAACAATTAAACAACGAATGGTAGTCACATTCACGATTAGAGAAAAGGTTTCTGTGTAGTCAAGACCAACTTTTTATGTGTTGCCCTTTATAACTAGTCTAGCTTTAAATCTCTCAAGTGAGCCATCAGCCTTATACTTCACTTTATAAACCCACTTGCTAGATATAGGTTTCTTTTCTACTGGTAGATTTACAACCTCCAAGGTATCATTTGCTTCTAAAGCTGCAAATTCAATCTCCATAATTGCCCTCCATTTTGGAGAATGTACAGCTTCAGAATAAGAAAAAGGTTCTTTGTACTTTATGGAAGAAAATAAACTCTTCTCTTTATAAGACAAAGCATCGAAACACAAATGATGAGCTGATGCCAATCCATCAATTAGAGAACCCAGAAGTAGCCTGATGACATTGATAATGTTTCAAATAAGAAGGATGGTGAGAAACCTGAGTAGACCTCCTAATAAACTGTTGCATGGGACTTTGAGCAACTTCATTAACTTCATCAACTATAGGAATGGATGTCCGATTAGAATCTTTTGGAGAAAAATTCTAAAAAGGAGGAGAAAATGACTCTGAATCTGTAATAGATCAATGAATAGCATCTGAATTTTACAGTGAAATTATCTCCTGAAGAAAAAGGTATGATGTGTTCATCAAAAACAACATCCCTTGTAATAGAGAATTGCTTGTTTTCCAACCGAAACACCTTGTATGCCTTTTTACCACTTGGATAGCCAACAAAGATGCAAGGAACTGATCTATGTTGTAATTTATCCCTTTGAGGACCAATAATAGTCATGTAGCAAAGACAACCAAATGATATCCGCCTTTTTAGTTGTGTTTTTAGGGTGCGTTTTTGTGTGTTTGAGTTTTTTTTAGTTTTGTGTTTTGTTTTGAGTCGTTTGTGTAGGTTTTCGTATTTCCTCAAGATATGGAGTCTACCTAAGCTTTGGTGGTGTTTTTATAGGTTTTGGAGCTGTTTGGAGCAATTTTTGAGGAAAGGAGCAAAGCCGAGGAAAAGCTCAAGGAATGAAGTTCATAAAGAGATGAAGAATCAAGTTCGAGCTAAGAAAGAAGTAGAGAAACTCATTATCAAGCCTAAGGAGAAAGAATCAAGGCAAAAGAAGGTGTAACGAACCCTATACCGAAGTTTTACTCTCAGTTACAAGCCTGTTTTCAATGCTGAAGGGGTTCGATAACGTCCCTATCAAGGTCGATACCGAGGTTGCAAGGGTCGTTACCGAGGTGCTCAACAAAAGAAGAAGTGAAGAATTCAGCAAAGTTCTACCGACCCTGTGGGGGTCGGTACCGAGGCACTCAAGCTCGTTAGCGAACAGTCGAGTCGGCGCATTTAATGATCTTTTATCCCTATTATTAGATAGTTTTAAGGGATATATATTTTAGAGATTTATTTCCTTTTAGATAGCTTTAGTTTCTCTATAAATACTCTTGTTCTAGCTTTAGTTTTCGAATCCCACAATTAACCTAGTTTAGGGTAGAAGTTAGGGAGGAGGAGAGAAGGGAGGGGGCGTGAGAGAGAGTAGAGGAACGAGTTTTGGGGTTACTGGGAAGACAAGTTTGCTTTGAATTTAGTTTTGTAAGTTTTCCTTTCATTAATTTAATTGCTTTGTTTTCAATCATGACTTGTGAGTAGTCTTCTCTCTCTCTAAGGTTGGGGTTAACCCAACAATGGTTGTGCATGCTTGTTTGTGATCATGATTTGATTGTCTTTATTGCATGATTCTATTCTCTTGCTCTTAATACTTGAAACGAAAGTTGAAGGGCATTTCTCATTCATAGTTGAAGCGAAAGCGGAAACCTTGAATCAGAATAATCAATTTAGGGTTTTGAAGCGAAAGCGGATCAATCCTAGTTGAAGTAGAAGAGATAGATAGTAAGTTTATTGATAGGACGAAATTTGATTGATTTCTTGCTTAGTTGACGACTTTATGTGATAAAGGCATGATCTTTATGTTTCATTAAACATTTGTATGCATGATTGTTGTTGTGGGAACACCTTAACCTTAGAAATCTCTCTCCTTTGATAAAAACCCTTGCTTTTGATTGATTACTTGCACTCTAAGTAATAAAATTTGACACTAGACTTTCTCCCGTGGACGAACCTGACTCCCCTGTACTCAGCGGGGTCTTGACTACAAATTTATTTGTTGTCAGTAAAAACCCTTTCAAAAAATTGGCCGTTGTCGGTGAGATTTCAATAGTGCCAAGTTTTGTTCTTTTAGCGTTTTTCGGGACTCTATCGAGTCGGTAACGACCCCCCTTGGGTCGGTACCGACCTAGTCGAAAAAACACGTTTTCTTCTTTTTTCTGTTTGTTTTCAGGTTCACTGTCGAGTCGGTAACGACCCTACTCAGGTCGGTACCGACCCTGTTGACAGATCTCAATTCTTTTCTTTTTAGTTTTGTTTTTACGGGATCACAGCAGGCTCAATACCGACCCTCTGACCTCGGTACTAACCCTCCTCTGAGAACCAGTTTTTGCTTTTGATCTTGTTTTCTTTGTTTTTGTTTTTACTTACAGTGTATGCCAACTGAAGGACACCGAGTTGTCTCTAATCCAGTAGTAGACTCTGAACCTGAGCGATCCTTCTACCGCCGATTAAGAGAACACAAAGCAATGGCTGTAACACCTGAAGAGATGGCCCAACACATGGCTTCTCTCTGCAGACAGATGGAGGCGTTGCAAAATGATAGAGATCAAGAACGGGAGCAACGTACTCAATTACAGGAGCAGTTGAATGCCTTCCCAAGGAATGCCAAACAGTACATGCACCCGGAACCGAGGGTGCCAGAATCAGCAATCATGCTTCCAGAGATAGAGAAAGCGTTCGAGATCAAATCTCAATTCATATCCTTAATTAAGAGGGCTCAGTTTGAAGGAAAACCCACTGAGTGCCCAATAGAACATATAAGAAATTTCCTTGATTTATGTGACACTATTGCTGCTAACGGTGTCTCTTTAGAATATGTTCTGTTGAAAACTTTCAAGTGGTCTCTTGCAGGAAAGGCCTTGAGATGGTTAGAAAGCCTACCTCCTAGGTCGATAAGGACTTGGAAGGCTTTGCATGACTTATTCTTGACAAAGTTCTTTCCTCCAGCCAAGTCTACGGAGTTAAGGAAATGCATCACCTCCTACCACCACCTGCCTAATGAGACCTTTGTGGAGACACGACACATATTCAAGGAGATGCTTAGATAGTGCCCTACCCATGTGCAACCACAATATGTACTCCAAGAAATCTTCTTCCAAGGGATCAACACTGAAACGAAGAACCGTATCAACCTGCATACTGCTTGCGGTTTCATAGAGATGGCTCCCGATGAGGCGTGGACATTGCTTGACAAATTAACCAATTATGATGCGATGTATGGCACACAACAAGCCCAACTACCTCAAAGGCGGCTTTATAATCCAAACAAGGATGAGGTCGACCTTGAAGTGAAGCACCAATTCTTGCAAGACGAGATCAAGCGCCTGAAGAAGCAGGTAAGTTATCTTAAATCATCTCCTTCTTGTCAAGAATGTGGGTCTCAAGCCCATGCTACTTCTGCATGCACTCACTTGCAACAGGTCCGTGCTGCTGAGACATATGAAGAAGCTAACTACATGAGGGGTCCATATAGGAACCAAGGTAATACTTTTTACGCATGGAGGAATAACAATCAGCCCACCTGGGACAATTATGCAAATGACCAAGGGAGCCAACCTCCCCAACAAGATCAAAGGGTTCCACCTTATAGACCTCCGAGCTATCAAGAGCCACCTTCATGGATACAAGGTCTATAAGAGGGTATTAACGGAGTCCACAACAAAATTGATGGAGTACGTTCTGACCTAAAAGATGTACATGCACAATTGGGAGATATAGAAACCTGGAGAAAAAGTGTAAATTACTAGTACAAAAAACGTATTTTACACCAATTAATATACATGGGGTGCATGTGTGGTGATGTAAAATATAGGCGAGCGATATATACATCGGTTCTTTCTTTAATATACGAAGTATTATATACAGAGGAGATAATAATCGGTTTATAAGTGCAAATTAAAAAAATCTTCACAAAAAAGATATATTAAACGCGCGGGTATTTTAATTAATTTGGAGGGCTAAATTTCGTGAAATCCAAATTGAATAGCGCGCAGGAGATTACTGAAACTCGAGCAATAGCGCCCGCGTAAACCCTAAACCAAATCTATCTAGCATCTGTAATCCCTCTTTGTGCGTAAAATTAAACAAATTCCTTCGCCCCACTCAGTATCTTCTGCCTCTTGATTTCTTCTCCATCGCTTGTCGTCTGATCGATTTCTGGGTGACAAACATCACTACTCAATCTCTTCTGATTTGCTCTAACTTTTGGTTGATGCTAAGAGGTATGACCATTGACTCTTTTGATTGTTATCAAAGTCTTGAAAATTTTGTGCTTTATCTAAAAACTCTTTTGATAAATTAGTATAGAATAAGGGGTGTGCTGAATTAAACGACCAATTATTGGATTCTGGTCTAATTGTTTTCTTATGTTGTGATGGAGAACTAATTAGGAAGAGGGATAAGTAGAAGATACAAGGAAGGAGAGCCTTCAAGCATCATTCTATAAAGGTATATTTCAAAGCTCATTTTGATATGATTTCAATGTCAAATTTTGAATTTGATGTGGTAAATTTGAGTGACCTAGGGTTATAAATTGTAACTAATTTAATCTATGAACTAGGGTATGTTTAGTGGTAAGTGCAAGATGTTTGGTGGGTAGAAAGTAGGGACGTTTGGCAAGAATTGGTGATGAGTTAGTTCGCACAACAAGGAACAATCAGATTCAGAAAATTATACAGAACTACTGCAAATAATTGCAATTATCTGCTAACTTTTTCCATTCTAACAAGTTTATCTACCTAATCTTGTAAGCCTTAGCACATATTGAAGTGATCTTTCTCTGTTTAAACTAAACTGTATATCAGTAGGTTCTAAAGTGAATATGTGAATTTATTAACAATTTTAATAAGTAGCATCCTTGATTTCAGTGGCTGCACCATTGCAATGGCTATGTCAATAACTGTATTGATTGTCAAATTGATGACTTTCTTGTTGTCAAAAGAACTTCTTGATTTCAGTGGTTGCACCATTGCAATGGCTTCATTTAAAAATTGTCTTTCAAAGGAACTTGATTTCAAGGGCTGCACCATTGCAATGGCTATGTCAATATTGCTTTTCACTAAGTTGCATTAAGCAACTCTATTTTTTTGAATCACTCAGCTTGTGGGAACTGATTTTAAATTTGTTGTCTAGAACACTCTTTTTTCAAGCATACTCCATAGTTTCGGCTTCAAGCATGCTCCATATGTTCAAATTCGGGGTTTAGATATGTACATATTTGTGTGTGTATGTGTGTGCATAAGAATATAGACCTTTTCAATCTAAAAAACAGTGATTGAGTCCAACTTCTGCATGTAACCTGCTGTCAGCAACTTGAAGCAGTTATATTTCAGAGTGCAGTATATGGTGTGAGTTTGAGAGTTTCTGCCTCAAATTTAGTTCCTTCTGTGAGGAAGTTCAATTTAGTTCCTTTTCAGTGTCACCTCAAGCTTAAGTAAATATGAATTGCGTTGAATGATATATAATGTGAATGGTGTAGAATGGGCTTTAATATGTTACAGTATTACATACACATAGGTAATTATGTGTACATCCATGTATATAATACAATATATATTTCCCTTAAGCACGTGGGTTAGGATATTTAACGTGGTTTGATGACCTAAATTTCCCCACACACAAAAAAATTAAAAATTAAAATAATACAATAAATATTAGGGATTGTGGAGGCTGTACTCAATTGAGTCTTGTAACAAATATATCATTAAGGAGCCTAATATAGGCAAGAGTTAAAAAAAAGAATTAAAAGGTGTGTTTAATATGCACTGAATTCAAACTAATAGACACAAAGGACAATATATAGAGTCCTGTGTGATATGTGAATGAAAGTGGAAGGGTGAATAAATTATTAACTAGTTTATTCAGGAAATAAAATTAATGGGTCACTTGTATTAACTAACCCATTTCTTTCTTGTGTGATATACATGCTCGTGCAATGATATATACTAAGCAACGCTAAAAAGTGTGCTTGATGCTTTACTATGTTTCTTGTACTCGGATTAGCAAAAAGGTATATATACTTGTACATTTAGTTCTAGGATCTTAAATACTTGTGGAAACATGATAAGTTCAATCTGAAAACACAGATAGGTACCTGATACTCATGATTAGGTCTAAAAATAAGCTCTCCAATACATTATATTCAGAGATCAGAAAGTATATGCTCATTAGTTACATACAGCAATCAGTCTTAAATTCAGAATTATAAACATTGCTTGTTTGATCCCCACTTGAATTTAGTGTACTCCTACAATCAGTCTTAGGTTTTTTTTTTCCTAAAATGACTTAAACTCCAACTTTCCTAACTCCAATTCCAACTTAAGGATGGTTTTGGTGGGTCTGCTGAAGACATCAATCAACTTTCTGATCTGCAACTTTCCTAAACTCCAATTCCAATTCATATCTCTTTCATGGTTTTATTTGTAGGTTGAACAAGTGGAGCACCAGATTGTTGTTGGAAATACTGGCTAAGTATTATACGGTACACTCTATTGACTCATGATTTCTAATTTAGCATTCCATATTTCCATGTATTAAAATTCAACGTGACACAATGTGCTAGAACATATAAAATGAAATTAGCTAATAAGTGTTAACAAAAGTTGTTGGAAGGCCTAAAATTACTTAAACTTGTATGTTATTACTGCTTGCCATCTAAGATATGGTATTATCCATGGTATTAGAGCTTTGCTTAGAACTTAAAAGCCATAGTAAGCTGCCAAATGTTTTGTCATTGTAGTTAGGAAGCAAGTTTGCTTGATTTCAATGTAAAAAGGATAAGAATGGTTGTCAGAAATTCAACCTTCAACTACGAGCTATTGATTCATATGAATTCTAAATGACTGGTGCATCTTTTTCCTGCATGAAAATTGACTTACATGAGCCTTTTTGTTTTGCTTCCATGTGTTGTATGAAAATTTGAAATGACTTGAAATTGTATACTAATATTGCTTACTATCAAGTTATGTCATTATGTATGATATTAATCTTAGTTGGAAGTTCTTAGACGTACATTGTCTACTAATATAATAGAGCCATTTGTATTAACATAACTATTTTTTCTTTGTTTTGTTGGGGTCAAATTTTTTTCCCTAATTTCCTAGGCGATGTTCTATGCTGTCAGATCAAAATCGTAATCCCTTTTTGTACCTGAAGTGAGCTCATATAACAACATTTAGAAGAAATTAGAACGAAATTCCACTAGCCTTTGTACAATCTCAAAGTTAGCATATTCTTTTACTCGTTTGAGTATTCTTAGTATGATGGATCGGGAATGGATGCGAGAAAGTCGTTTGTCTCAAAGATATGCTGACGGTGTTGAGGAATTCATCAATTTTGCCCTTGAACATGGTGTTGATCCCATGAGAATAGTATGTCCATGTGTTAAATGTTCTTATGTGAAGCGGATTAGTATGGAAGAAATTAGGGATCATCTTGTTGTTTACGGTATTAATCAAGACTATACACGCTGGATATGGCATGGAGAAAAAGCCCCTAGTCCAATGCCTAGATATGAGACACAAGAATTCGAGACTCGTGATAAATTTGAAGACGATCGAATTGATGATTTGCTTCATGATGTTGAGGATGGTTTTGGAGACGGCGATGATACACTGGAAAACCTGATGGATGATGCTCACAAGCCCTTGTATACAAACTGCACAAACTTTACAAGATTATCTGCTACTCTCAAGCTTTATAATTTAAAAGGCAGCCATGGATGGACTGATAAAAGTTTTACTGCTCTACTTGAACTTTTAAAAGAAATGCTCCCAGAGCCCAATTGTCTTCCTGATCGTACATATGCAGCCAAAAAGATAATGTGCTCATTAGGAATGGATTATGAAAGGATACATGCATGTCCTAATGACTGCATTTTGTATCGAAAGGAATATGAATCGTTGGAGAAATGCCCAAATCCATTATGTGGTGCACCACGGTATAAAAAGGAAGGAGTACCATCGAAAGTGCTGTGGTATTTTCCTATAATACCAAGATTTCGACACTTGTTTAATAATGCTGAAGATGCCAAGGAATTGGTGTGGCATTCAAATGGAAGAATAGATGATGGTAAACTTCGACATGTGGCGGATTCTCCGCAATGGAAGACAATAGATGCTTTGTATTCTGATTTTGGGCATGGGGATAGAAACTTGCGCCTTGCTCTTTCGACTGATGGTATGTGTCCATTTGGTAATCTTAGCAGCGTTCATAGCACTTGGCCAGTAATTTTGACTATTTATAACCTTCTGCCATGGTTGTGCATGAAACGTAAATATATGATGTTATTGTTGATTTCGGGGCCAAAAGCACCAGGGAATGATATTGATGTCTACTTGGCACCACTTATTGATGACTTGAAGTTATTATGGGAAGATGGTATAGAGGCTTATGATGCACATCGTAAAGAGAGTTTTTGTCTTCGAGCCATGCTATTTTGCACTATAAATGATTTTCCAGCGTACGGAAATCTGGCTGGATGTGTCGCGAAAGGGTACAAAGGATGCCCTATTTGTGGCAAAGATACTTGTTCTGTGAAGTTGAAAAAGAGTAGCAAGATTGTGTACCTTAAACATCGCAGATTTTTGTCTTCAGATCATCATTATCGGAGATTGTGCAAAGCTTTTGATGGGTCTACTGAAGACGGAAAGGCGCCAATTCCTTTAACTGGTTATCAAGTTTTTGACTTGGTGAAAGACCTAAGTAAGAGTAATGGGAAAAATGTCCTCCTGAAGTGTCAGAAGATGGTTGGAAAAAGTGGTCCATATTTTTTGAACTTCCTTATTGGAAAGATCTCCTTGTGAGACATTGTCTAGATGTGATGCATATTGAGAAAAATATATGTGATAGTCTGATTGGAACTCTACTCAACATGCCAGGAAAGACAAAAGATGGCTTGAAAGCTAGAGAGGATTATGAGCATATGAAATTTAGAGCAGAACTAATGCCAAAAAAGACAGGTCAACGTACTTATTTACCAACTGCGTGTTATAATTTATCAAAGAAAGAGAAAGATGGATTTTGTAAATTTCTCCAAGGCATCAAAGTTCCAGAGGGCTATTCTTCCAATATTAGAAGTCTGGTGTCGTTGAAAGACTCAAAGTTGGTGGGTCTGAAAACTCACGATTGTCACATTCTCCTACAATAATTGTTACCAATTGCTATACGGGCCATTTTGCCAAAGAATGTCCGATATGCTATCACTAGACTCTGTCTCTTTTTCAGGAAATTATGTAGTAAAGTGGTTGACCCCGAAGAGTTGTCAAATTTACAAAAAGAAATTGTGGTGACAATTTGCCAATTGGAGATGTACTTCCCACCAGCATTCTTTGACATTATGCTTCACTTACCCGTGCATTTGGTTCGAGAAGTTCAGCTTTGTGGGCCAGTTCACCAAAGATGGATGTACCCGATTGAACGGTGTATGAAAATCTTGAAAGGTTATGTGAAGAATCCAAATCGTCCAGAAGGTTGTATCGTTGAAGGTTACTCAATGAAAAAAGTTGTTGATTTTTGCACTCATTACTTGCCTGATGTGAATTTTGTTGGTCTCCCTAAGAAATGTCATTTAAAAGAAGGGGAGTGGAGGGGAACATCAGGAGCTAATACATTAAATATTAGTGATTCCTTATGGAGAACATCACACTTGTATGTACTTCACAACACAGATAAGGTTCAGCCATATGTGAATTTGCACATGGATTATGTCAGAAGATGTCATCCAAGGCATGCTAGGAATGAGCATTGGGTTGCAAATGAACATAACAGAACATTCGTTGAGTGGTTTAAAAATTTAATACTTGAGCAAGTCAATTCTGGAGAGATTGTTTCGGATGACTTGAAATGGCTATCTCAAGGTCCCAAATATCAAGTGATGAGCTACACTGGAATGGAAGTGAGCAACTATAAATTTTGCACCAAAGATCATGATGATAATAGTGCATATCAGAATAGTGGTGTCTCATTAGTGGCTTAGGCAATGCATGTCTCGAGTGCAAAAGACAAAAATCATGTTGTTGCTACCATGTCATATTATGGTGTGATTGAGAGCATATGGGTGCTAATCTACACAGATAAGATACAAATCCTGGTGTTTTTCTGTAAATGGGCTGAAAATAATAATGGAGTTGAAGTTGATGACTTGGGATTTATTAGAGTAGATCTTAACAGAATGAGTCATACAAATGATCCATTTATTCTGGCAACACAAGCAAAACAGATTTTTTATGTTACTGATCCCATAGATTCAAGGTGGTCTATTGTCCTATCCACACCAAACAGAAATTTTTGTGATGACATTGAAGACATATGTGATGAAGGTTCTAATACATCTTTAGTTACACCTCAAGTTGAAGACGAAAATGAGGACACTGTTTATATTAGGGATGATCACAACGAGGGTATATGGCTTGATGATGAAGGGTCTAATGCAGGCGGGAAAGCTGGTCAATCACATTCGAGTAAAAAAACAAAACACCAATAAAACGGAGTACATGGTTGAGTGATTTTTTAGTTTGGCAAGGATCTCTCTTTTTAGGATCTATGTATTATATTATAGAACATATTATTAATAAATACAATTTTTTTCCTACATTGTCTTTGATTTTAAAAATAATTTAGATTAGTTAGTAGCATTGCAACAATTGATGATAAGATGGGAGGAAGACTGGTAGAATTCTTGTAAAAGTCAATAACGTAGGCAGTAGAACAAATTTAAATTCTTGTAAAACTCATAGATTAGTTGTTAGCAGCCGTAAACAACCTACACAAATGTCCCAATAGTCCATGAATCCCAAGAAAGCAAAACACACCACCAAGCAAGCGGGTTTAAAATCTCACAAAAGCAAACAACCTACTTAACAATATTTCATTTTCTCTCCTTATAAGTAGAGTAGTTGTCCAAAAAAAAAGCTACTAACTAATCTGATGCATTCTGTCATATCAGTAACAAAAAAGTAAATGGTGTTGCTCTCAGTTTTTGGAAAATTGAAGTGGCTGTAAAGTTGCAAGTGTTATGATAAAATTGGTGATGCCCTCAGTTTCTGGTGTTGCTCTCAGTTTCTACTAGTAATGACTTTCAAGGATTCTGTGTTACATCCAGTGTCACACCATTTGTCAGATTGATTTATCAAACGCACTATATCTGTTATAATGACTTCATTCTTGTATTCGGTGATTAATGTTCATTAATAATGTTAACTTTGAAATGTCTTTTATTTTACAGATGACTGCCAAAACATCAAAAAAACGTGCTCCAGGTAGAAGAGGAGCTTCCATGATGAAAGGTGTTACCAAAGCTATTTCTAGTGGTCAGAAATTTGAACTTGAGTGGAATGATATAGGGCAATCGATTGGAAAACATGCACATAAGTTTAAGAGCTATATTGGCACGGCTGTTAAGCGCTTGGTGTCAGTAACATATTCTGAATGGGATTATGTTCCAAATGGGCTGAAGGATATGGTTTGGGATGAAGTTCTAGTAAGTTTTTCTCTATTTGTTATTATTGTGAAATTATATTATTAAAGTTCTTCAAATGTGATCCGTGTATGTGATTGTCCTCTTCATAAGATAATGCATAGGGTAATTTGTACATGACTGGATTGCTTCTTTGAAGGTAATTCTACATAAGAGAGCAAATCCACAAAAAAAGTGAAGATATATGCAGTAATAGTAAGTTATTTCATATGAAAGCATGTGCATAAATAAATGGAATGGTCAAAATGAATAAATGTACTAATAAACAATCAAAAGATCCTGCAAACTTATACTTTGGCATGAAAATAAAAAAAAAAAATAAACAAAAGGCACCAGTAAGAGTAGAAATAATTTAAAACATGGTTCTAGTACTGACTAATGATCTATTTGGAAGCTAATTTGATATTGTTTATGTGGTGTGATATCTATTTGGAAGCTAATTTGATATTGTTTAGATTGATTTTCTTTCTATATGATTGCTTCCTATTACAGCATATTCACCAAGGAAAGGTTTGAACGGCTTACACAAAGTATTCTATTTCATGATTAAATAATAATATGTATGGTGTTTTGTTTGTAGACTGCTTTCAATGTACCGAAGGAAAGAAAGCATTGGTTGTTGAAGGTCGCTGGCACACTATGGAATGGGTTTAAGACTGACTTAAACCGATTTCGTATTTTTGATGAAAATGGTAAAATAGTTGTTACACGTCCAGAGACTTATGAGCAATACATCACTCAGGATCAATGGACTGAGTATATTACTATTAGACAATCTGACAAGTTTAAGGTGAGTTTATCATTTAAGTATAGTAGTTATTTTCAAAACCTTTAGTTGAGAGTTTTATACTTTAAGCATGCTGTTTTTTGCTATGTTTTCAATAGGAAAAAAGTGATAAGTATCGAGAATTGTCCCGCAAAAAGAAATACAAATACAGAGGGTCTCGTAATGGTTTTGCTCTGATAGCTGAAAAATTGGTAAAAATATATACATGTTTTTTATAGAAATGATATATGCTTGTTTTATAGTACTCATGGTTATGAAATTACTTTAGAAAGCAAAGAAAAACTGCTCCAAGGTAACTCGAGCAGAGGTATGGAAGGAAGCTTATTCAAAAAAGGATGGAAACTTCGATCCAGATGTGCAAGAAGTGATAGATAAAATGGTAAGTATACATTATCAATCTCACATAGTCGTCACAATATTGTATCGTGTTTAACAAGTTTGTGTAACTGCTATTCATTTGTGCTACATGTGTCTTGTTTCTCTCTTCTGTAAGGTGTAATCTATATTATTTTATGCCTCTTTCCATTTAATCCTTACTAATTGTCTTTTTAGCCAACTTAAGTCTTTTTAACAATTCCCCATAACAGCAATAACAATAATGAGAGTTTCTTAAGGCATAGAGGTTATAAAAACCAGTTCTTGTGGAATTCCTAGTTGTTGCTGCTGGTGAACGAGTGCTTGTGATACAGTGGCTGCATTGCTTTGAGCTGCAGAAATTTCAGCCCCTTCAATTTGTGTGATTATCATTTATATGAAAAATTAATGTTTTATAAATATTTTCTAGATCAATTGGCTTCTATCTATTTAATAGAGTTACATCCAGTGTCACACAATTTCTCAGATTGTTGGTCAATATAAGTCTCAAGATTTTGTGTTAATATTTTATCTTATTTTTGTAGGATTTTTTTAGCAGTCAAGACCATTCAGAGGAAGTGGATGCATTTGGCCGACGAGATCTATTAGCAATGTCTTTGGACAAGGAAGAACACCCAGGGCGTGTTAGAGGGGTTGGTGGAGATGTCACAATGAGTGAATACTTTGGCCATACCTGGCGAGGTACAACTTCTACTGGAGAAGCTGCAATCAAAGAAGCCGTGAAAAAAATGGAGGCAAAGATAGAGGCAAAATATAATGAAAAATATGAAGCTCATATGCAGGAAATTAAAAAATATCTTGCCAACTTACTTCATGGTACGACCACAAACATGTCAAATATAAACATTCCTGAGTTTCCATTCAAAGTGGACCAAGTTGAAGAGGCTGGTAGGAGTAATGGAAATGATGCAGACCTATGTATGGGAACTAAGGTTTCGGGAAAGGTTGAACCTAAGGCTAATTCCAATGTTGCACCTCAAGTTAGCTCTAATGTTGAGCTCGATGTAGTTGAGCCTAGTATTACACTAAGCACTCCATCAGACTCTTTAGAAGAGGTAACTTGTTACTGATGTTGTTAAATATAATTCAAGTTTTGGATAAACTTAGTTATATAGAAATTTATGGATTGTTGATGAAATGTATATTAAATGCAGGTATATGTTCCATGTAGTTTATTTTGGCCGAACAAGGGCCAGGAAGTGGCCAAAGGAAAGGTCTGTCGTACTACATCGGCCATAACTCTACACCACCGCACATTGAAGCCTGGATATGTCAAAGTTCAAGTTCTAATCCCTGTAGTAAGTTCAGCTAAGCTTCCCGAACCTACCGATGAAGCTCGTACCGTCTTTGAGGCTTTAGGTGGCTTTGTCGCATGGCCTGCTGACTTTGTTTCAACGAACACGGTATGTAATATTAGCTTACTAATATTTCTATATACATATAGTTAATGAAATATATTCCATTATTACCCTTGATAAGTAGCATTATTTGTAAATTAGATTTGTGATTGCCTATGATAGTATTTCTCCTATCAGATTTCCTATATTTTATGCCACGAGAAAAGGGATGGAGAATTATCTTTTTTCCCCATTTGAATGATAAACTTACTAATAGTCTGCAGCAACACATGGAGAATTATCTTTTTTCCCCAGTTTGAATGATAAACTTACTAATAGTCTGCAGCAACACATATTAGGTAAAGAGCTTTTTACTTTACTACTTGATGACATAGCTTGTATGCCTGTGGCTGGATTTTGCAGCACATGAGTCCAAGTTCAATAGAACAGTCTGAATGTACAAAGATAAACCCTTGTATGATATCCATTTGCACAATATAACCCAATCTGATTTGAATTTCCATATAAATGATTTGACTAGATACCAAAGTTTGATTCAAAACAATAGATTTGGTAGGCAAGCTCATCAAGTCTGTATAGTTTTTGATTTAAAATCATCCATGAACTTATCATGGATGATTTTTCTTTCATTCTATTTCCCTCACAAATTACAAATTCCCATCACCCTCTTCCAAGAAGTTCACCAGAATTGTACATGTGTCTAGCTTACTTATTAATATTCATGATAATTTTTTTTATTTTTTAAAATAACTATGCAGGAACCCACATCAGTGAAACCGGTGTCAAACCCCCATAAAAAAGTACAGCAACACATGACAATCAAGAACAAGTCTGAAATGACTAAATCTACCAAACAACACTCATTAGAAAAGGATAAGGCCAACCCATACTCTGAAAGATTGAAGAATTTTTATTATTACTACATGGCCATGAGTGACACGGTGATGCATGAGATTAAGTTATCTGAGATGATTATGGGATCTGAGCGAACACTTATACTCAATAAGATGAATATTGAACAATGGTTGAAGAAAGAAGAAATTGAAGCAAATCACGTATCCTTCTATATAAGGTTAGTTCTTACTATATCTAGGTTTTATATAATTTTTAACTTCATAATTATGTGTGATAAATTGTATTTTGTTTTAGATATTTGTGGGACACAGAGTGCCATAAAATTGATCATATGTATGGATTTCTTTGTCCGACGAGTATCTCTCCGAGAGGATGTAATGCAGTGATGTCTGATCGACAAAGATATGTTGTCAACACACTCAAAAATGACATCGAAATGAAGTTGTTTTTTGCTCCTTACAACACAGGGTAAACTAATAATTTTTATTTTACTCTATAAACCTTGTGATCTATATAGAAGCAACTTATACTAAAAAAATAATATAATGTGCAGCGGTCATTGGGTTTTAATGGCGATCAATGTCAAAGATGATATTCTCTATTACCTTGATCCCTTACATGGGGAGGTTGATTTAGTAGCAAAAGGATTGATTGAGACGTGAGTTCTAATTATGCTTATCATTTTCTTACAATGAAAAGTACATAAATGTTTAATGTCTAATTTTATGTTTTGAGTAGGAGCTTGAGAGTATTTTGGGCTCAAAGGGGGCAAAATAAACATCGCCAATCTACACGATGGATCTCAGTTAAGGTACAATATCCTATTTTAATATAATGTCATATTTCAAAAATAGTGTATTAGTCTTTTTGTGAGTGGTATTGACATTCATAGGCAAATCCTGCCCCTTCACACTCAATTTGAAAGAACCATTCAGTATTGACATTGAATCTTTTTTTGTGAGTGGTATTGACCAAGGTGTAGTTGAGGCCTTTAATTCTGTTGCTCTACTAGTTGCATCAGGAGCGAGGCCTTTGATTTTATAAGCTGCCGCTGTAATGGGACTCCCTTTTTCTTGAGTACATAAATGTCCTATGCCAGGTTGTTCCGATCATTAAGTATTGTACATAGATTGGCACTAAAAAATCCTATTATTTTTTTTTTTGGCTATTAATTACATTAAAGGTTGATCTAGTTGGTTTAATTCTGGAATTGATCTCTTGATGAATGTTATTTAGAACAAAGCAGTAGGTAGAGAAGTGGTAATGGCCATTTTGCAACTTCTGTTTTCTGAGTGATCCCTCTCCCTCTTATTCTTTATTTGGAAGCTAGCTTGAATGTTAAGAACCCAACCCAAGATATGATTATTTTAACTATCAATGTTAAAACCCCAAAGAGGCAGAGACCACTCCTGCCTTAGCCTATACCCTGCAGGTTACCAATTCTGGTCGGTCTGGTTCTAATGAATCGGCTTTTTTATCTGAATTTTCCTTTTTCCTTTTAGGTATGTCCGTTAGGAGTGATGATCTATTTCTGTATTGAAATATTGCTTTGCTATGCATCAATGCATAATGTTTGTTTCAGTTTCATTTATATGATTTTGTTTCATGCAACTTAGTTCATGCCTAAGCCTAATTTCTGTATATTTCTGTACTGATGTTGGGATCATCAATGCCACTGTAATTTGACAACACCAACTCTAACAACCTTTGCATATCCGAATTCACTTTAGAAAACATTGATTTATTCTTGCCCCCACATTCTTCATCTTGCTTAGTTTGGAAACTGATTTATAACTTTTGGATTAACTTTTGCTTAGTATTATCAGTCTGTGTACCAAATTAAGGAGTCATGCCATGTACATGAGTTGTTCAGATCTCATGTTTTGTGTAGAGAAACCTGATGTGGGCTGGACAAAACTGAAACTGAAACCTGATATTGTTCAGATCTCAGTACATGAGTTAAAGTATTATTTTTGTTCTTTTCTACTTTCAATCTTGTTTCTGAAGCACTGGTGGTGTGATTGCCTTGTGCATTTTTTTACTTAAATTCAGTATGAAAATGCAGAGATTTATTGCCACTTTAATTTACATACTTTAACTAGTGGATTGTGGATATTATGTGTTGCGCTATATGTGGGGAGATAATTGCCGTTCGAAATACAAATTCAATTCCAGAAGAAGTAAGTTTTCTTAAATATAATAGCTACACATATATATTTTACTGTTGTGACATGCATATCATTTTTGATTTTGTAGTATTATGATAAACGGCAATGCCCAAACACCTCAAAGGAAGTTGATCAGATTCGTGCGGAGTGGTTCCAGTACTTTATTAAAATTGTCAACATGTAATTATTTGATTTTGTTTAATGTTAACATTGATTTCTCTATTTGGCAAATTTTAGAGCTTTGTGTTATTTTTTATGTGCCAGCAAATCAGCAAACACATAGAACGGGATCCATATATGGCAAACATCATGAAGGATATTTATTTTAGAGGTTGGACTGGTTTTATCTTAGTTCATTGGATTATCTAGCTAGGTAGAAATACTAAGGGTAACGTTTTTATATTTCAAATTGTTGTTTGTACCTATCTTAGACCATTTTGTTTTTAAAATTGTTGTTATGAAAATGATTGCTCATTGGATATATAATCTTAATTATTAATCAAAATTTAGTTTATTTTTCATATTGTTGTTATGAAATGTTTGCTCAATGGTTAACTTGCAATGTCATTGGTAATCTTAATTATTAATCAAAATGTAGTTTATTTCAGGGACTAGACAGCTGAAATCATATAAGCCATTTTATTAAAAAAAATAAAATACTTTATACATCGGTCACCCGACCAATTTAAAAAACCCCTTATGCGCGCACAAACATCTTTTACACCGAATTTTATTTAGTTTATACATCGGTGTACTCTATGTAAAAACTAATTCACTATTTTCGAAAAGTTTTTACATCGCTTATATACACCGGTTGGTAACCGGTGTATAAAGCTCACCTTAAGCGCGCGCGAAAATGTTTTACATCGCTGATATACACTGGTTGTCAACCGGTGTATAAAGTTTTTTTTTACACCGTTTCCATATAATACACCACAAACCTGTACACCGGGTATTAACCGATGTAAAACGCCTTACACGCCCGATGTAAAATCCACTTTTTGTTTAAATTCCCAATTAGGTAACCTTGCTGCACAAATTCCAAGACCTCAAGGGCAACTCCCGGGCCGCCCCGAGGAAAACCATAGAGGACAAACAGCAGCCATACATTTGAGGAGCGGGAAGGAGTTGCCAGACCGAACCAAGCCCAAAGAAAAAGAGCACAGTGATGAAGATGATACCCCAGTCAAGCCCGTTACCGACCCCAACAGGGTCGATATCGAGGCTCAACCAGTCGCTACCGACCCTACCCAGGTCGATATCGCACCCTCCAGACCAGGTAAGTCTTCTAAACTGAACTCTCCTCTCAGTCAGGACCACGTTACCAACCCCCACAGGGTCGGTACCGACCCTCCTTCTACATCAGTCGACCCTCTTGTCGATTCGGTAGAGCCTCGACCCGGGCCTCTTTCTACTCCAAGTCCGTCAAAAACTCTTCCTTTCCCGACCAAGAAAGCTAATGATGTCACGAAAGGAAAATTTAGACGTTTTGTTAAGATTCTTCAAGGGTTAAATATTTATATTCCATTTACTGAAGCCTTTAATGAAATACCTGCCTATACTAAATTCTTAAAAGAGATCTTAAGCAGGAAAAGATCAATTTCTGAGCTAACTGATGAAGTCCGATCCATAACACTCCCTGAAAAGCTCGGCGATCCTGGTAAGTTTGCAATTACAATTGGTATTGGGACTCACCGTTTCAAAGCGCTTTGTGATTTAGGAGCTAGTGTCAGCGTATTGCCATTATCTATTTGGTCAAAAGCTAGTATGGGACCATTAGAACCGGTCAACATGAGGATGTACATGGTAGACAGATCTTGTGTCAAGGCAACTGGAGTCGTTGACGATGTCCCTATCCAAGTTGGAAATTTTTTTGTTCCCAACGACTTCATTGTTCTAGATATGCTTGAAGACCCTACGGTGCCAATCATTCTTGGAAGACCATTCTTAGCCACCGCAGGGGCACGAGTTGATGTTAGAAAAGGACTTCTCACGTTTGATATTGGAGAAGAAAAAGTCGAGTTTCGCTCCAATCCAGTCGTGAACGAGGTTGCTAGTTGCAGTACTAAGGAGTCTACCGACCTACCATGGCTCGGTATCGACCCTTCCCTGAGTACGGGCACAACGAAATACAAGGACAACCTGACTACAAAGGAGCCTATCGACCCACCTTGGGATGGTAACGACCCCTTCATAACAAAGAACGTTGCTGGTGGCGAATTCATGTACAATATCGAGACCATCCCATACCCAGATAGGTCGTTAACGAACCATACTACCTCGATAACGAGCCCTTCTCTGAACAATCCAGGTGAGTCTTCTAGCTCTAATCCTATTAATTCTGATCATGATCCCTTCTCCTATTCTTATTCTATATTAGATCCTACTGTTAGTCCTGTAAAAGAGTCGCAACCCCCTTGGTTTTCGGATTTTTCTAACCCTTATGTAGGACATCCGAGTATACTTATTGATGACAGAGGGCCGAATCTCTTGGAAAGAAGCTTTGATGTTGTTCCGGCAAAGTATGGGGTTTCTCATGATCCCTACAAAGCCGGAGAGAAGCCACCTTAGAGGCAAGGTAAGTTTGTCGGGCTAACGACGTTAAAAATAGCGCTTACGGGAAGCAACCCGCCTTTATTTTCGCTTTGTTAGATCTTTGCTAGCTTTCTTTTGACTTGTTTTTAGGTTAGATTAGTATAGTAGGGATAGAAGTTTTTCTAAAGTGACTCAGGTACAACAAAATGAAGAACAAAGTGCTACACAAAAAAGCAATATACTCGGTGCTAAGAGCAAACAAAGAAATTCAGTGGCAATACAACAAGCTCGGTAACAACCCCACAAGGTTGGTACCGACCTCTACAGAACTGAGAAAATTCAAAACTCCTCAGTGATCAATGGTTTCAAGCAGCTTCAGTTTTATTTTGTGAGTTCCCTTTTCTTTTCCCTCTTTATTTTTATGTCTTTGCTTTAAATAGTGAGGACACTGTTTGGTTAAGTATGGAGTTGGGGGAAAGGAAACTCAGTTTTTGTGTCTTTGTTTGTGTTTTTAGGATTGATAATGCTCCACTTAGATGTCATATGATATGCTTTAACTTGCTTAATCATGTACTTATTTTAGCATATTTGGATAGCTTTGCCTGAATCATGTTGAAACGTTGTTTTTATGTGGATACTTAGCATGTGATGAAATTGAGTACATATGATCTTAGGTAGAAGTGACTAAAATCCAACAAAAATTGCTACCTTGTGAGCTTATTTGGCCTTGATTTTCATGTGTGATTTACTCTCCTTATGCATATTATCTCGTGTCATTGATATGGTTATCTATTTCTTGAAGCCTTTATGAGATATTAGTTCATTGCATGTGATATCATATGATGGAGAACTTATTTCTTTAACCCACTTTTTATCCTTTCTTTTTACCTACCTTATCATTATCCTCTTTTTGAAGCCAATTTGAGCCTTAAAGCCTTTTATTTTTAGCTCCACAAAATTATTCCTTAGCCGATGTTAGCTTGACCCTATCCGGGGATTAGGACTTAGTGTTGGTTATTGTGATGATTTTATTGATAAGAAATTTATTGGTTCAAGTGTGGGGTAATATGGGTTGGGTAAAGTAAAAGATCTTGTAGTTTATCATGTAAAAGGAGTTTGGTTCTCTGTATGCACCTAGTGATGAAAAAAAGAAATAGAGGAAAACAGAAAAAAAATACAAAGTCGTTACCGACCCCAGTATGTCGGTAACGAGCCCCCTCAGAAAGAAAAGAAGAAAGATCATGGAAAAAACTGGAAAAAAGCGTTGAATAGAGAATAAAGTGCATGAGCCAAATTTCCTTGTTTTTTTGAGCAAGATTAGTTGGGATATTAAAGGGGTTGAAAGAAGTTGAAGTTTGTTCTCTAAAGTTTAGTGAGTTTGTTATGTTCTTTTGAGATGTTTTGGTGAGTTATGTTTGAGAGTTTAGAAGTCTATATTCCCGGATTTTTAGCACCACATGACCAAAAATTTTCCATGCCTTATTGTTATTACCAAGCCCCACTACAACCCGGCTGAATGGAAGCTTCTATGAAGTTTTTCATTGAGCCTAACTTCTCTTGATGATTTTTATGTGTTTTGACATTTCTGGTGGAGAGTTTGGTGATATAAGTAACAATGACTATGTTGATTTTTGTATATTGGATTGAGTTGAGAGTTATTATTATATGCCTAAACACTTGAGAGTTGAGAGAAACACATTATCCTTGTGAGGCTGGATTTTTAGTTGCTTTTGCTTGAGGTTACTCATATATGTGTGATAACGTTAGATTCACTTGTTTATTTGTTCTACTTGAGCTTCGATGTTGCTTTTTGACAGAGGCATTGACTTGAAGAATGTGTTGATGATTTTGATTCATGTCTTGTTGATTGTTTGAGGACAAGCAAGTCTAAGTATGGGGTATTTTGATATCCGCCTTTTTAGTTGTGTTTTTAGGGTGTGTTTTTGTGTGTTTGAGTTTTTTTTAGTATTGTGTTTTGTTTTGAGTCGTTTGTGTAGGTTTTCGTATTTCCTTAAGATATGGAGTCTACATAAGCTTTGGTGGTGTTTTTATAGGTTTTGAAGCTGTTTGGAGCAATTTTTGAGGAAGGAGAAAAGACGAGGAAAAGCTCAAGCAATGAAGTCCATAAAGATACGAAGAATCAAGTTCGAGCTAAGAAAGAAGTAGAGAAACTCGTTATCAAGCCTAAGGAGAAAGAATCAAGGCAAAACAAGGTGTAGCGAACCCTATACCGAAGTTTTACTCTCAGTTACAAGCATGTTTTCAATGCTGAAGGGGGTCGATAACGACCCTGTTAGGGTCGATACCGAGGCTGCAGGGGTCATTACCGAGGTGCTCAGCAAAAAAAGAAGTGAAGAATTCAGCAAAGTTCTACCGACCTTGTGGGGGTCGGTACCGAGGCACTCAAGGTCGTTAGCGAACAGCCGAGTCGGCACATTTAATGATCTTTTATCCCTATTATTAGATAGTTTTAAGGGATATATCTTTTAGAGATTTATTTCCTTTTACATAGCTTTAGTTTTTCTATAAATACTCTTGTTCTAGCTTTAGTTTTCGAATCCCACAATTAACCTAGTTTAGGGTAGAAGTTAGGGAGGAGGAGAGAAGGGAGGGGCGTGAGAGAGAGTAGAGGAACGAGTTTTGGGGTTACTTCGAAGACAAGTTTGCTTTGAATTCAGTTTTGTAAGTTTTCTTTTCATTAATTTAATTGCTTTGTTTTCGATCATGACTTGTGAGTAGTCTTCTCTCTCTAAGGTTGGGGTTAACCCAACAATGGTTGTGCATGCTTGTTTGTGATCATGATTTGATTGTCTTTGTTGCATGATTCTATTCTCTTGCTCTTAATCCTTGAAACGAAAGTTGAAGGGAATTTCTTATTCATAGTTGAAGCGAAAGCGGAAACCTTGAATCATAATAGTCAATTTAGGGTTTTGAAGCGAAAGCGGATCAATCCTAGTTGAAGTAGAAGAGATAAATAGTAAGTTCATTGATAGGATGAAAGTTGATTGATTTACTTGCTTAGTCGACGAAAGTTGATGACTTTATCTGATAAAGGCATAATCTTTTTGTATCATTAAACGTTTGTATGCATGATTGTTGTTGTGGGGACACCTTAACCTTAGAAATCTCTCTCCTTTGATAAAAACTCTTGCTTTTGATTGATTACTTGCTCTCTAAGTAATAAAACTTGACACTAGACTTTCTCCCGTGGACGAACCTGACTCCCTTTTACTCAGCGGGGTCTTTGACTACAAATTTATTATTGTTAGTAAAAACCCTTTCAACACCAAACACTCTCAAGTGTGAGTAATCATGTAGACATCCATGTAATAATTCATATGGTGATTTGCCATTAAGCAACTAAGAAGATATTCTATTGATCAGGTATGTAGCAGTCAACAAGCAATCTCCCCAGAATCTGGTGGGTAATTTTGAATGGAATAACAAGGCTCTACAAGTCTTCAAAAGGTGCTTATGCTTTCATTCTACAACACCGTTTTTTTAGGAGTGTGTGAACATGAAGTTTCATGGGCAAACACCCTATGAAGCAAAGTAAAATTTCCCTTCAATACTTGGTCCCAATTCAAAAGCATTGTCTAATCTCACTATTTTTACCTTCTTTTCAAACTGCCTTTCTACTAAAGCAATAAAAGATTTCAACAAATCAAAAGTTGAAGATTTTGATGACATTAAATGGGTCCAAGTTGCCATGTTGAAATCATCTAAAATGGTCAAAAAGTACTTGAAACCTCCATGTGTAGAAACATGGTAAGACCCTCAAACATCCACCACATGGACTAACTTAAACAATTGAGTAGTATGTCTAGATGAAGAAGGAAAAGGTAATCTTTTTTGCCTTGCTTTATGACACACATCACCTGAATCTTTTATGGCAACATCTTTATTTACAATAGAAGGAAACCTTTTTTCCAGTTTATAACAAGGTAAATGGCCAAATCTATAATGACATAGCATTTGTTTGTTCCTAATCACACTAAAGCATCTTTGTTGTTCAACAACTGAAGCAGAATGTCCCGACTTTGACTGAGACAACAATTATAAGCCATTTTGTGCCTTACCAAGAACTAGAGGTCTCTTTAGTGAAAGGCCCTGCACAGTACAATTTCTGAGAAAATTACCTCACAAGACAATTGCTGACACGGTTTCTGGATGGATAACAAATTATACTTGAAACTGTCAACTACAAGCACATTTATACAATCATTTTGCAAGCATTTCAAATTATTCAAAATATTCTTAATCAAATGTCATGTGCTCACTAGCTCCCGAATCAATTATCCAATCATTGCTTGAAAATTTAATAGAGTGATGAGAATTCAAGCAATGTGAGATAAGAAAAACCATACCAGCAAAATTCACAGAGGAAGAAGGTCCTTCATCTTTACTCTTTAGTGCATCAAGAAGATTAAGCGGCTGAGCAATCTGATCTTGAGACAGTCCATTTCCAAATAAACCCTAGAAAGGTGAATTAGGGAAATCTAGCAAGGATATGATCCCACTCTGATACCATATTAAGAAGATAGAAATTTCACGAAGAAAGATTGAAAGAAAACTTTATTGATCGATATTCATGAAGAATGGAGACCTCACAATCTTGAGAAGCAAGCTGCTATGCTCTGCTCTCATCATGGAGTTTGTTACAAAACATTGACCAAAAACAGAAAGTGTATTTATCTCTCTTACTCTGAAAACAGAAAGAAAGCTCATTATTTATACAGAACAAAAAGTACAAGAGCTCATAGCTCCGATGTGGGAAACCAAAGTCTCCAAGACTGACTTGGTTTCATCATACAACTGCAACAAAAATTTGCGATTAATATTACATTTAATAAATTATATGCAAGATTAGTATCTATGCGTAGACAAACTTTATGAATTATGGTAAAAACAAATTATGTTTAAATGCCCAAACTAAATTATCTTGATTCCTGAGTGGCACGCGTAGTCCGACGCGTACAACCTTGAATCAAGTAAAACGATGTGCTTTGCTCGCTGACAAGCACGCCTACGAGCCATGCAGTGCTCCATAAATTTTCCTTCCGCTCCATGCCTTGTACCAATTTCTCTCGGTACATGCAAATGGGCAAATATTTTATAATTGGGCTGACATCATGAACCCCATTTTTACCCCATTATGGACGATCTAAGTAGAGGTTTATGGGATCCATGGATGAAGATATGAAGGGTTTATGAGATCCATGTATGATGTGACTAAGAGAGAAAGAGAAAACTTTTTACTTTCTTTTATTTCCATCTTGTTGAAACACCAAATCCATTATATGAAACTCTTCAAGAACAAATTTGTTTATAAAACTTTTTACTTTTTTTTATTTCCATCTTGTCTCGCGAAACACGGAATTGTGATGTATATTATTTTTCTTGGGTTTCTAATACTAGTACTAGTAGAGTCATGTAATTTACTTATTTTTATTTGATTTTTTTGAAAGAGGAACAATCTTCCAAAATATGAATATAGTAGTCATATAACTTATACTCCCTCCGTCCCCGAAAGATCGTCTTGTATTCCTTTTCAGATATCCCAATAAATTTGTTCATCTTTTCAATTTACCTTTTATATTCATACATTTCTTACAATAATACCATCATTCAATCACAAATTTTACCCCCAATAATCAATTCTTTCTTCCCCATTACTCTCTTTTCACCTCTTTAGCTTCATTAAATTCCTTAAACCTCAACAATTCATTACCTAAATGAATTTCCATTAACTCCATTTTTTCCTTTATCAACCCAAAATCTACCAAACTTGAGTTAAATAAAATGGACCCTTATTATTTTGGACCTCTATGTTCCTCATCTCAAAATTTCTAGACCTTCATTTATGTGGACCTTGGATCTTGCTTGTGAGCTTGTATTTGGGCTTAATCTTGTACTTCATTGTTATTAGGCTTGATTTGTGACTTGCTTGCAATCCACCCATATATACTCGGTTGTGGCTTCGAGATGGGAAGACCCTAAAGTTGTGCCGCTTGACATCTATGAGTTGTCACCTCTCTTGATTTCTCTAGAATTCTCTCTGATTGTTCAAACTCCCTCTTCGACTCCTCTCAATCTATGAAACGATCTTCTCCATAGTTAGGGCTTGAGTTCTTTCTTGCTTCCTTCTTGCTTGGATCTACCGCTTGACATCTTTGGGCTCTCACCTCTCTCAATTTCTCTAGAAATCTCTCTGAATCTTCAAAATCCCTCTTCGTCTCCTCTCAATATTTGAAATGCTCTTCTCCATTGTTGGGGCTTGATCTCGCTCTTGCTTGCTTCTTGCTTGGATATACCCATTAAATCTTCCTTGCTTCTCGATCTCTTAAAAATATATCTCCGTCTCTCTATCCCCGAAGCTTTACCCAATTTCAAACCATAAAACACAAAAGTCCTTATTCATCTGAGATCTTTAGGCTTCACTTGCTTCATTTAGAGTTAACTTCTTAGAGATGAGTTGCGATCCGAAGAATGGAGGCATATATTCCTGGTCCCTTCGAGTCTCGTGAATCTAGTTCCCATGCTTGCTCAGATTTTCCGAGGTGCGAGTAGGGCGATGACTACGACGATAGCACTCGTATAGTCCCCAAATTTCTAAATCCACCGTCGAGAGCATCTTTGTTAATCGAGATTTTGAGACCCTTGAGGAAGGGCATCCTCTACAGTCCCCTAAAGTTGATTCTAAGCTTGGTGTTGATGATGATTTGGAGTCCCTGGATGGTGTTGTAGCCCCTGATTCTAACCTGGATGCTTAGCTAAGTCCCCTTCTCTCCATTGTTGTTGCTTGATTTGTTATTACTTCATCTGTTGCTTGATCTATTGTTGCTTGATCTGTTGTTGCTTGATCTGTTGTTGCTTGATCTGTTGTTGCTTGATCTTGAGCCTCCATAATCTCTTGTTTCTTAATCTTGAGCTTCCATAGTTGATGCATGATCTGTTGTTGATTAACCTAGAGCCTCCATCGTTGATGCATGATCTATTTTTGCTTGATCTTGAGCCTCCATTGTCGATGGATGATCTGTTGTTGCTTGATCTTGAGCCTCAATTGTTGATGCTTGATTTTTTGATTGATTTGTTGCTTGATCCCATTGCTTGCATGTTCAATGCATGTTGTAATTATCTAGGTAAGGCCAAGAGATTTGGTGAATTCTCTTGTTGATACATTCCTTGAAGTTGACTTTGTTGCTTGCATGATGCTTGCATGTTCCTTGATTGCATGGTGCTTGCATGTTCGTTGCATTATCTATTGTTGCATACTTGCGTGTTTGTTGCTTGCATGTTTTGTACAAGACTTTGTAAGATCTGTTGTTGCTTGTCTTCATGTATTAATGACCTTGTTTTCTGGTGTGTGTGTTTTTGTGTGTGTGTGTGTGTGTGTGTGTGTGTGTGAAAGTCATTGGTAAGGCCATGAGATCTTTGATAGAGAGGGTAACAACTTATGATGAACACCCCATTGTCAGATCTTACAGATTCTTGTTTGATTCAAATGCATTTTTGCACTTATTTGATTCAAATGCATTTTTTCAATGATAAAGTATTTGCTTCTGAGATGCAATTCCTTCATACTCACTGGCCTATACATGCAATAGGAAACCAATCATGAAAATGGTTGAATAGGCCCTTATATGTCAAGGTTTTGTTGGTGAAGTTGTGTCAATGATGGACTTGGGGACATTTGAGAGTTTCTTTTATCAATGATGAAGTGTGTACATACTGAGATGCAAGTCTTGAATATCCATTGTCTTATCATGCAATAGGAAACCAATCATAATTATGGTTGAATGAGGCTTTTTGCATGTTAAGACAATTTGGATAGATTTGTGTCAATAATAGAATTGGGGACATCTAAGATTTGTTTTTCTTTTTTTTGTTTCTTTTTGCATTTTAGATCTTGACATGGTAATTTGCTTGATTTGTTGTTCCTTGATCTATTGTTCCTTGTACATTAAGGTCCCAAAAGTGTGGATACATTCCATATCTCCAGTTACACAAAAGTATTGTACTTACATAAAAGTTTATATAAATGTCACCTAATGTCTCTAAATGTAGTGATTGTTTTCTACTGCATCTCCCTAACTTTCATGATCTCCATTGGTTGCATGAGTCCCTTTAGTGTGTTGCTCTGCATTGTCTCTTGCTTGTTCTGGTTGTGGTCCTTGTCTAGCCCCCATGAAGCAATTCTCATGCTTCTATTACATCCCACATTGGTGCCTCTACTTGTATTGGTAGATTCCCTTGATCTTGTAATTTTTTTTGTTCAAATGTGGCAAGTCAAAGTCATTGCTCCCTTTGGCTTCCAATATTTCATTCATTATATATTGCAAGGACATCCAAACATTACCTAGGGTTTTGCGGTATAACTCATAAAAAGCTTCATGCACGGCATCCAACATAGCATCAACATTCTTAGGCTTTTTTTATGCATCAAAAATTGAATGCTTCAAAAAAATCCAAAGTCTAATATATTCAAATTAAGACTATTTGGTGTGAGTTAAAATAAAAGTGAATCCATCATGTTGATATACCTTTTGCCATTCTGCATCTTGTTGAGATATGTGTGCTTTTGCATTATCTTGATGTATGAATATGACTTTTTGAGTTCCTTCATCTTGTGGCCATTTATCCTTGATTGATGGGACAATCTGATTGATGATCATGCTTCTTGTTACTGTTTAGTTGATTGATTTAATGAGCTTTGTAACTATTGTCCCCTTGTCTTTGTTTTTTTTTTATTTCCTCTTTGCTGCTTCTTGGTAAGTGAATGGAAAAATACCAATTTTCCCATCAAAAGTGCATTGTCCCTTTGAATTAAACCTAGGTCTTGCTACTACAGCAGTGAACATGATCTTGAGTACGAATTTGCTTGAATTTGTTGTTCTATATTTGCCCCTCTCATTTTGTGAAAATAAACTCTTAGGGATTTCTTCCTCAATTGAAACCACTTCTCATCTATGTGAACAAAATCAAACATGGGATAGTATTTTCTCTTTGTTTCTGGTGTGCCTCCTTGTAGTAGACTTAATATCCAATCCAACCTTGATCTCTTGTTTGATTCATTTAATCCAGGCTTGAGTGCATTTGTATGTGGCCTTATGGTTCCTCTTTTTATTAGTCTGTGGGTTGTACTCTTTGAAATAACAAGCTTGCTTGCTAAATCTCTTATGCATGATCTATCCCCCATGTTGATTGTTGCAATTGTAGCCGAATCAATTTCAACCCTCTTTCTACCACTATTTTGATACTTTGTACTCACATTGGGCCTTTGCATTGCATTAGTTTGTTGCTTGGTTTTATTCCATATTTTGGATGTGGTCCTTGTTGAAACGTTGAATTTTGGTGCTAACTCCTTGCATTTCACTCCTTCTAAGTTGTCACCATATGCTATGTGTAGAAGCTTCATTAAAATATGGAGTCGTTTCTCACTGCTAAGCTTGGATTTTGATGGAAGATGATGTGAAGATGTTGGTGCTTGTTTCCCTTTCTCTGCTGTGTGAAGCCATGCCTCTTCTTCCATGTCCCTTATTGGTTCATTTAGATCAAAAAGAAATTTTGTCTGTTGAAGTGGGGCTTCACTTTTTGGAGGTGGGCCTTCATTAAGGTTAAAAAACATTGAAGCCACGGTGGCCAAGCAGTAAAGAGAATAAAAAGAGGAACAAAATAAATGCACCTTGTTGAATAGGAGAATAAGAAGATGAAATGTAAATGAGGTTGCCTTTTATGGCAACTTTCCCCTGTTATTCTCCCCCATCCGTGTGAAATAAATGCTTGTTCCTATTGGCGCTATGTAAATAAATGGTGCTCTCCTATTGGTTGAGAACAATGAACTTGGATCCCTATTAAATATTTTGTCATTTTAAAATATTTGACCAACTATAAATACTTTTTCTCTCTTGCAACTGTGCATGATTGTAAGTTTCTTAATTGAAGAGATTTTTTTCATTTTTGGACAATTGAGAATTGATGAGAAAAGAAAGGGTGGTGAAATATGAGAAAATAAAGGATAAGAACATAAAAGGTGAGAATGTATGAGATTTTAATGATTTCTTTGTTTGGCTAGAGTTGGGTTTTGATGAGAAAATGTGGGTAAGATTTTATTTTTATTTTTCTTATTTTAAACATGTATCTCTATTTTCCCATCAAATTCCACCAATTTGGTTGGATTCAATTTCCCATCATTTCACTCCAAATTTTCTTATGAAATCCCATCAATTCTCATATAAAATTGCAACCAAACAATAGAAAAATAATTCCTACAATTCCCCTCTCTAAAAATCCTATTAAATCCCATCATCCAAACATACCTAGGGACAGAGAGAGTAATTAATTAAGTGAAGTGATCTCAACTGATACAGTGTAGAAAATGGAGCTTAACGTCTTCCAAATATGCCAAACTATACCTTTGGCGATTGTTAGAAACACATTGTGCGTTTGTTGCCAAATCACACGATGAGAATGACAACCACCTTTGATTTGGCTGTACATTCTCAAATCAAGTGGTTGGGAAGATTTCTGTTTCCTTGCAAATTAGCATCAACATTTTGGGATGACGTCATTCAAATAGTAAACAGTTTGTATTTTACAGAATCAACATTTGGTTCCATGACAGGATTACATACTAAGGCCCCGTTTGTTTGCATTTGAAATGGATGAGAGAAACGGATTGAAAATCCTGTTTCCCTTGAAGGCCATTTGGTGGAGTTTTTTTTAGTGATTTCATTCATGTGAGAATCGAAAACAACCCCTAATTTGTTTCCTTCTCAAAATCTAGAAGTAACAGTCTCCATTCCTCTCCTCTCCCTTGTCATGCTCTTTTCCAAAAAAAATTTATCTTCTTCTTCCTCTCTTCTCTCGTTCTCTATGACTCTATCACCCCACCACCGTCGGCTCCGTCATCCTTCCCTAGCGCCAATCACCGTCATCCTCACCACACCGGCCATTGTCATCATCACCATAGTCCCTCTCTCTCCCCCTATGGTTCTCTCTCCTGTAATTCTCTATCTCGCCGCCACCGCTAGTGCCTCCGTTGACACCGCCCTAGTCTTTGTCGTCCTCGTCATCCTCACAAACTCACCGGCATCGGCCTTCATCGTCCTCAATGGCGCCACCACCTTTAAAGCATGAAACCTAGTTCTGAAAGTGAAATTTGGGGATGAAATTTCTAGATCCGGGGAGAAAATTTTTGAAATCAAAACCCTAGTTTCTAGATCTAAAATTGGGGATAAAATTTGTTACATTGCCCTGATTTTAAACTTGCTAATTTTGTTGAATTAAAATTCCTAATTTTTAGATGTGAAATTTGGGGTAAAGGTGATGTTAGGATTTGAGAATTTTTTCAATCCGTTTTAATTGAAACTCAAACCAAACATTTTTTTGTCATAAGGGATTTTTTTTTTGAATAGGTAAAAATTAGGCAGACTAGGTCAGCCTAGGGCATCCTTGCGGATGAGGGTCAGGACCCCTCCATGGTTTAGAATCTGATTGATACTACAATCGTGGTGTAGCTTCGCAATCACATCAGCCACAGAATTGCATTCTCGAGGTATATGTTTGGTAATGACCACCTCGAAAGACTGCAACATGACTAGAATATCCGCTATTAGCATGTCAATTGCCCAAGGACTGGATCGACTGCCTTTAAGTGCATTAACTACAATTAGGCTATCACCTTCAATTTCTATGTACCGAAGATTCCTTCTATGAGCTTCAAGTATGGCCTCAAATAACCCCATAGCTTCTGCTTGTTCCACTGTCCAGAAGTCATTCTTCTTTGCATTTATGCTTATAATATTTCCAAATTGGTCTCTTATAATATACGCAGCAGTTGCTTTTCCATTATCTTTTTTCGACCCATCGTAATTTATTTTTACAAATCCGTTTTTTGGTTTCTCCCATTTTCTTTTGCATTTTCTTGGTCTTGCTTGATGCACTCTAGACGACACATCTTCATCTTCATTGATATTCTTTGCTTTATTCCACCACATGATATGGTTTTGAACAAATTCCATTACACTTCTACATGAGCCCGTATTGTCTTGATTAAAAACCACTTGGTTCCTCCAGAACCAAATTCCCCACCATGCAGTAAACAGGTGGCATAAAGTCCTTTGCGATACTATCTTTTTTAAGTTCTGAATAATTTGCGGCATAGTGTTTTGATTATTTGTTACATCTCTTATAATGTCAGGAAACTGAGGGTCAATGGATTGTAGGTTTTGAAGAGTAAACGGACATTTGAGGAAAAGATGCTCATTAGTCTCGGCTTGATGATTGCATAATGGACATTCTGAAGTGACATCTATATGTCTTTGTATTAGGAGGTCTTTAGTAGGAAGACCTTTGATGCAGATTTTCCATAGAAACATTTTTATTTTAGGCATTAGGTCAAGCTTCCAGATCCAGTTAAATTCCCAATAGTTCATATTTAGCTCATTTGATATCAAGGCAAAGGCGGATTGAGTCGAAAACCATCCATTCTTACTTGGATGCCAGTATAATCTATCTTGGATCTGATTTTTAGGGATTGTGATTAACAAAATTCGTTCGACCCAGGAACTGGGCAAGAATTTTCTTAGTTCATCTTCATCCCATTTTCTGTTATTATTTATAAAGTTTGCTACTGTTATATCACTTTCGCTGCCTTCAATGTTATGGAATTCTTCTCGAAGTGGGCGCTTGCTTATCCACGCGTCTTTCCAAAACCGGATTGACCTCCCATCGCCCACTTGCCATAATAAGCCTTTTTGGAAATCCTCTTTTAAACTCATTAATTTCTTCCATTGCCATGAACTGTTTTTAGTACATACATATTCTAATAGGCCTTTATCTTTAAGATATTTCTCCCTTATGATACGGACCCAGAAATTCGCCGGCTCGGCCAGGATTTTCCAAAGGAGTCTCATCTGTAACGCTTCATTCATGTGACTAGCTTTTCGTATTCCAAGTCCTCCCTTATTTTTTGATTTACAAATCCTATCCCATCCCACCATGGCCACATAGTCGCCTGGTTTGTTCCAAAAAAAATTCCGGTTTATGGAGTCAAGCTCATTTAGCATTTTTTCTGGTAACATAAAACTTTGCATAGTGTAGTATGGTTTTGTAGCTAATGTTGTTTTAATGAGAGTACTTCTTCCAATTTGAGATAACGAATTTGCTTTCCATAGGGATAAGTGGTTCTCAGTTTTTTATGTATTAGTGGCTCGTACGTGTTCTTCGAAACTCTTGAGTTAATGATTGGGCATCCAAGATATTTGTCTAAAGCGCTTGAGTTAGGAATATTTATCACTTGTTGGAGCGTTCTTCTAATGTGTGCAGGAACCCCTTTAGTTGTCTGGAAGGCAGATTTATGGAAATTCACCTTTTGCCCAGATATATCCGAATACTCATCAAGGATTAATCGTACTTTACTGAATGCAGTTGTCGTGGCAGGTGCGAAAATCAGAATGTCATCTGCAAATGATAGAAAAGGAACCCTAGTTCCGCCCCTAGTAATCGGGAAGCCAACTGTGTTCGGTGAATCTATACATTCTTTTTGCAGTCTTCTTGCCAAAATTTCCGCTCCAAGGATAAAAAGCAGAGGAGAGAGAGGATCCCCTTGACGAAGCCCTTTTTCTGGAATGAACATATTTGTTGGCTTATTGTTGACAAGTACAGAGAAAGATGCAGTTCTAACACACTCTTGTATCCACTTAATGAATATAGGACTAAATCCAAACTTCTGCAGGATTCTAAATAAAAAGGTTCAATCCACTTTGTCGTAAGCTTTCTCCATATCTAATTTAATTGCAACCCATCCGGTCTTCCCTTTTCTTTGCCGAAAGGAATGGAATATTTCGTGTGCTATAAGAACATTATCCTGTATGGCACGATTTGAAACAAACGCCCCTTGGAGAGGATGGATTAATTTGGGCAAAACGAGTTTCAGTCGTTCGGCAATTATTTTTGCAATAATTTTATAGATTGTCGAACATAAACTTATGGGTCGATACTGGTTCATTGTCGACGGGTTATCACATTTTGGAATAAGAGTAATAAAAGTGTGGTTTACTTCCTTAAGCAGGACACCAGATGAAAAAAACGCCTTTACTGCTTTTATGACTGAAGGACCAACTATATCCCAATAATTTTGGTAAAATTTTGCGATCATCCCATCTGGTCCTGGGGATTTATTCTTTCCAATACTAAAAACCGCGGTCTTGACTTCTGAATTGGTCACTTGTCTTGTCAATTGCTCGTTATCACCATTCGTTACTTCTTGCTGAATGAGCGATAGTTGTTGATCTAAAAGACTTGTATTAATTGCCTCCTTACGGAATCGTCGTTGAAGTCCCACCACCATTGTTAAAAATTAAGCACATCACCAATTTCAAAACATTTAAATGTTTTTTTTAACTTCAAAACATTCAAGGACTCGAATGATGATAAAAATGAAATGCAAGAAAAGTGGATCATAAGGAAAGCAAATGCAATGACACCAATTTCTACAATCAAGTAACACATTCATACATGGAACATTTGAGACAACCATTGCAGTCTCTCTTTAAACTACACTAGAGTTCAAATAGACGTGTGCTATATAGGGGGTCCAACAACAGAGAGATAATTTCTCTATTAAGAAATTATCTAAACATACATTATAGCTAAGCAATTAGAATGGTAAATCTAGAAAATGTCGGGATGAAACCTTCCCGGCATAGAATTGTTTTGTTGAGCTTGCTTCAGATGCATAGATAGTGCATAATTGTTGACCTGTACCACAAGTAGACAGAACCAAATCAGAAACGAGTTAATGTTTAAATAGCAGTATGAGCAGCAAAGAGTGCATTTTACTCACCTCCAGTGTCCTAAGCTGCTCCTGATACTGAGAAACAAGCTGCTTAAGATGTTCAATTTCTTGTACTTTACCATCAGAATCCTTCTGACGCTCATGCTGGATTGACACAGCTCGCTTGAGAATGGCATTTTCATGAATCAGCGCTTGAACTTGTTCCTTCAGCATTGTATTTTCCTAAGGTAATTGCAAATTGATAAGTCATAAAAAGAATTCTAAGAAAAATCTGTTTGGCCCTCACAATCCATTACCATTGTGACAAGCCCAAAGAGTTCTCATGCCAAATAAATAGTGAAACAGGCAAATCAAGAAAGCCTAAACCAGTAAAGTAATGATAGTAGCATAGTAGCAACTAAAATATGTTTCAAGGAAATAAAGTATTACCTGCTGGAAGTTCTGCGCAACCTCTGCACTTGTACGAGCAGATATAGATTTTTCCAAAGCTTCCAGAGCTCTTGCAGCACGGATCCTAGCATCATCCAGGTTTGTAGCACTGCTCATTTCTTTGACAAAAAGCTCCACCCATTGTGCACCATCCTGAGGCAAGTTTGTTGGAGCTACTTGATCTTTGGAAGATGCACCATCCGGACCATTCGCCACTAAACAAGAACTAATCTATTAGCATTCTCTTAACCATACAAAATAAAGCATTATACAATAAAAGGTGGTCCAAGGCTTTTTGATGTTAAAGGACTGGCACTCTACTAAAAGCTTTTTATTATAATGCATATGAATGTTCGAGAGCCAACTTCATGTTCATTGATATTCATATTTTTCAATGCAACAGAATTCAGCCATGGAATTGAAATCCAATGAGGGTCCCAAACCCAAGAACATGAATTTCATTACTGGAAATTTAGAAATATGCTATCCAGGAGCAGAATGATGTGATTTTAAAATGAAGAAACAAAAATAGGACAGAAAAAAAAAATATTAGAAAAGAAATAAGGGACTAGATCAATTCAAAAGCCCTTATATCTGAAGTACACCAAATGAAATTCCATTGGTTTGTTAGGCCACCTATTATTAGTAATATTTGTTTGAGACAGTTACTACTTACTATTCATGTTATAAATAAACTATCATATTCCCCTTCCTTTTCCTAACTGTGAGACCTTCCCTGAAATCTGAATAACTGGTTTAGCAGACAATCCTAATATATACCTTCTTTCTCTTCAATTGCTTGAGTTGCATTATCAGATTGACCCACATCATTCACCACATTATTTGTAGAAATTGTAGCACAGCCTAGACGAAGCTCATTCAAGCGCTTGATTGCCAACTCCAGATCGCCGCATTCCTCTAATGCTCTCTCAAGGAGCTGAAACATAAAAGGGATCATAGTCAGTAGTCATCCCAAATATACAATCACATTTATACACCATGGAAACAAGATGATCAAGAGCTCAGAGTAGCAACACACTCCTAATTTGGGCTAGGAAGACAGAAACATGTTTATTGTCAATGCATCAGAGAGAATAGTTTTCAGAAACACAAACAACGCAGCTAGAACAAAATATTCCTTCCAATAGTTTAACTTGTTCTACAATTTCATTCTGCTTTGACATATATGTAGAAAGCTTGAGAAGGCAACTCAAATCATTTCAAGTTAAGAATACTTTTTTCGGTTTTAGTGGTTGATAGCTTGAAAGGAAATGCTAAATTAAACTACTTGCATTAGTAAACAAACTCACAAGGCAAATGTTTTGACTGAGTATGTTCTTCTAGGTTAGTTAGGACTCATAACTTAGCAACTAACCCAAAAGAACAAAAGTCTCTTAATGTTGGATTAATTTTTAAAAAAAACCTCCATGACAAGACAATGCAAATTATAATAACTTATCAAAAAGGCAAGGCTAAACTGCAAAGACTCCTTTCTTAAATATTGCAATCTCATAAATAATGAATTACTTTATATTGACAGAAATAAGTTCAAAATTCACAAATAAGTTGGTAAATAGACAAACCTTCTCGTCCATGTCAGGAAAGAGACCAATAAGATGGTCAAGCAACAATGATGAAGGCGACGGATGAACAAATGACTCAGATGCAGACCTAGATGGAGAGAGGCGCACTGGAGACGAGGTGCAGCGAGCTCTCTTTGTAACGGGGGATGGATGTTCTTCAAAGAATGATCTCTTCCCACACACTATTGCAGACATGTTGAGCTTCTGCCTGCTCCAATTTCTTCTTTCACAACTCTACACACAATAATTTGCTCTTTCTCTTCTCTCCCTGCTCATGATAAGAAAATCAAATTAAATCCTAGAACCAAAATAAGAGCTAGAGAAGTTCCCCTTAATTAGATCGATTAAGTTTAATCCACTAGATGGATGTATAAAAGGGGGCGGTGATAATCAGACCTCATCAAAATTCCAAACGCTTGAAAATCAAGTCGAGATCTTTATTAAAGCATCAATTTCGAAAGGTCTCTTTCCATAACTAAAAATCAACCCTTATAATGCATACTACTCTAATAAATTAATTCAGCGGAAACGTTGCGGTCATATACATAAAGCTTCAGATTAATCTCCATGATCAGCAAAACCTAATCGGACAATTCCACGCTAACCTTTTGCAATATCTTTCCCTAAATTTGTAATCCGAACACTTCACGAAGCTTAATCTCCGAGCAAAAGTGTTCGATTCACAAAAGATGACACACACACAAGTCAATCGGAAGCCTATAAGGCTAGAACTCGCGAAACAAAGACGAATTCACGCCTTTTACATCGAGAAAAACGATTTGGGAGGAGATGGGAAAAACCTTGAAATTGGACACCGATACGGACGGAACGGAGCAGCAGGGGCCGGCGGCGATGAGAATCAGAGGAGGCGGGAGATGGAGGTTTGATCCGCCGGCAAAGAAGGGGGAAGAGAGAGAGAGGGGGGAAAGAGGGTTTCGTGAGGATAGAGAAACGGGAAAGACTGGAATGCGCAGAAAGATAAAGGGAGAGACAGGAAAGAGGAAAGAGATGGCTTGTTGCGTTGTTGGAGATGACGAAGAAAGAGGTAACAGAGAGAAGCACGAATTTACATTTTCACGTTTTCCCCTTCCTCTGCAAACTATAATTGAGAAATACGCCGCCTAAAACGTCTTTATTTAAATATTTAAATTAACTTAATGTATGGTTAAAAATATCAAGGATGACCGCCTTCCCCAATAAACCCTAGATATCTCTCAATTCAATTAAACTAGCTTAAACCCGTCAACTAAATATTATAAATATTTTATTGTAGTGTTAAGAGAATTAAGAAAAAACTTCTACCAAAAAAAAGAATTAAGGAAAAAAACATTTTATAATATTTTTTGTAGTGTTAAATTAATTTTAAATGGTCAAACTTGAAAAAGACAGTAGATACTAGAAATAATTAAAATAATTTTATATATGGAATATGAATGAAGTAATTTTTTTAAAAAATTATTCGAAAAGAATAGCACTATTGTATATTCTTATACCCATTTTAAATAGTTAATCTTTAAAAAGATATTAGACATGATTAAGATAATTTTATATATGGAATAATTGTGAACAAAATAATTCTAGATCGTATCATAATCAATAAATGAGAAGAACATGAGAGTAATTAGCCAAATCAATTTTGATGGATTCCACTTTACTTATAGTAAGTATAAGTATATTGATATTGATTAATTAAACATAATTGTTAAAATACTAGTTAAACTCATCATGTCATTTATTACTACGATTTAAATTTAAAGTTATCTTTAATTTACTACGATTTTATGAAGGAATTGAAAATACTAGGAATCTAACTTTCTATAATTTTTAGTCAATTTTATGTATAAATTTAAAGTACTACAATTTATGGAGGAATGGATTTTATGGAGGAATTGGAAATCCTAAGAATCTAACTTTTTATGTTTTTTAGTCAATTTTTATCAACCAAATACATACATTAGAAGATAGTTCATAAAATTTTGTAAATTATGATGGATTTTCCCATTCAACCAAACAAATCTCATGAATAAACTGATTTAAAACATATATAAGTATATGGGGAAATAGTATACCTTGTTGTCCCATTAGAGAAGAGAACCTCAATTGTAACTCCTCTATTTGATTCACACAAATACGTAATATACTAGATCGTCTTGGTTCACAGAAATACGGTATGAAATCACCTTGTCTTCTTCACTTGCTAAAACGAAACAACGAAGGCTACCAAAATACTAGTCACTAGGGTCGGCCACCAATTAACAACAGTTTGAGGAATCGGAGTTGCGTACCACACGTATATATATATCAATGTGTGTACAACTATTGGACAATTCCGAATCACATATATCATTCCATAAATAGTTATAGATGAATAAAAAAAATTAAGAAAAATTAATATCATCAATATCTATCTATCTATCTATCTATTACTTAATAAGTAAAATGGTAACCGTTTTACTACGGCGTTGCGCCACATAACCCTTATATTAAAATAATAATTTACAATAGGTAATTGGAATATAAAAATCTATCATCATTACTATATACTAAAGTGGAGGTCAAAAAAACTATTAAATAACACATATTACTTTTAGATTGGACCACACCACTTTTTTTTTAAAACCAATCTGATTTGTTGAAATTTAATTGGATATTTTTATTGGTTCAAAATAATTGTAGACTCCACATATAATAAAATTATTATTTATATCCATGTGAAATATTATATAAGATTTAGATTTGGTAATTTTTGGCAAAATAACCATTAAATAAAAAATATCCAATTAATTTACATGATGTTTTACAAGATTGACAATGATTTATCTATTTATGTAAAATTTCTTTTAAAAAATTTAATTTTGATTTAAAAAACATAGAAATTTACACTATATTTTAAAAGATTGAAAATTATCTATTTATGTAAAACTTCTTTTAAGAACGAATTATGATTAAAAAAATTGATAAAAACTTTGCTTAAATCAAATTCTGAAAAAATATTTTCTTTTAAATCTATTTTTTATAAAAAAAATGATACGAATCTAAATTACTTTTAGAATTAAATAAACTAGTTGAAGCCCCGTGAAATTCACGGGATGATTTTACTAAAAAAATATAAAAATTTATGATATGAATATAGAATTTAAAATACTTGTAGTTGTATATAGTATAGCCATAAAATTATGTAATTTATAAAAAAAAACTTTAAGATCGTACCACATATTTTAGTTGAATATATATATATATAAATTATTTTCATTATTTGTTGATATCTTGCCCCATATTTTGATTAAAATTTTAAAATTTTAATTTCACTTGAATTTGAATTGCATGTTTTTAAATATATTTTTTGTTAAGATATTATTATGCACAAAACAATTGGTTTTTATAAAATATTTATTAAGGTTATGTATTTGAGTTCTTATCTTTTACTTTGTAATGAATATAATAATATTTTTAAATATGGAGAGTAGACTTGTCAATCGGGTCGGGTCGTGCGGGTTCGGATTAGGTCATTTCGGGTTCGGGTTGAGTCGGGTTCGGGTCGTTACGGGTCACGGATAAACCGGGTCGGGTCGATGCGGGTTTTCGGGCGGGTCGGGTTGACCAGCGGGTCAAAAACATAGAATTTTTTATGATTACTAAAATAGATTTTTAATTAAATAATAATATTAAATTATAATATATTATTTTTATGTATTTTAATAATAAAATATATTATATTTTTTAAAATAAATTTTATACATTTTATAAATATACTAAATCGGTCAACCCAACGGGTTTCGGGTTCTATCGGGTTCGGTTGATTTCGGGTTTCGGGTTCAAATTTTCGGGTCTTGACCCTAAAATTATCGGGCGGGTCGGGTCGGGTTAGCGAGTTCGGTCAGCTTTTGACAGCTCTAATGGAGAGCATTAATATAAAGATTGATATAAAAGATAACATACAGAAAAAACAAAAATAATATAATACTATAACTTAAAGATAATTATGGTATGATATCTACCAAGGATATTATAACTTATTAAAATAGTTTTTAACGTTAATTTATTAAACTTTAGGTAGATATGTCAATGTATACTAAAATATATCATATATTCTAACAATAATGTATTATATTGCAAAATATCAACATATAGATAAAAAAAATTATATACTTGGAGTGCAAGATTTGTTAAAAGATAAAACATAATTTATTATGTATAAAATTAATATAAAAATATTAGCATATAGATTAAGTTTTGTTAAAAGATATGATAAAATTAATCTAGAAAATATCAACATATAGATAGATCAAGTTATTATAATATAAAAAATTGGATGCATCAAAAGAATAATACAAGTTATTATTAAAAAGATTGACATTATTTTATTCAAGTAGTGTCACGTGGTGCAAATTTTGCAACAGACATGATTTCTGCTTTATAATGTATTTATATTTAGAATCAAATAAATTTCAATTTCTTACAATTTTTATAAATAATTAGAGAGAAAAATTATTTGAAAAATATAAAGTAATATAAATAAAAGTTGACGTTTTAAAATAAATTTGGGCCAAAGTCAATGTGGTGGCTCAAAAAGATACAACTTTAATATATAGTTATAGACGGATTTTTTAACCAAAATTTAATTTTTTAAAAAATCCTTTACATCATAAATGGATTAAAAAACATAGATAATGTAATTTTATCATCTTTTAATTTTTTTTATCATAATTTGATTTATGAAAACTTTTTGTAGAAATAGATATATAGATAAAGATAATGTAATTTTTATTAATTTAAATAAATTTCGAATTCTTAAATTTTTTATAAATAAATAGATAGAAAATAAATTTAATTAAAAAAGATATAGTATTATAAATAAAATTTGAATTTTTAAAATATAAAGTAGGGTCAAAGTCAATGTGGCGGTGACAAAGAAAGATGCAACTTTATTATATAGTTATAGATCTTATAATTAATTGTAGTTGATTTTGTCCAAGAATATATTACATTGGTATTGTTTCACAAAAGAAGATAAAAAAAATTCTAATTATATAAACAAACAATTGGTTTAATATAAAGTAGGCCTATAAGCATAAGATAATTTTTTTTTAACATAAATAGATAATAAAAATTTAATAAGAAAAGATGAAATAATATTTACATGTATCTAAAATAATATTGAAAAATCTTATCATAAATATTCTCTAAGATAGTTGAAAAAAAGATAAATATTAGGAAAAATAAAAAATAAAAAACAGTAAATCAGTTAGAAAAGTTGAACTAATATGAATATAAATTATTATTTTTTAAATATGAGGTGGGGCCAGAATCAACATGGTGGCTCGAAAAGACGAAAGCGGCCAGCTTTTATAATATATATATATTTTTTAATATATCTATTAAATAATATAGCATCTATTTTTATTATTTTAAAACATTATAAGTATTTATCATTATGTTTTTTTATTATATATATATATATATCTATAATAAATCCCTGAAAATATATCATACTAAAAGATAAAATATATTTATACTTATTTTAAAATATTTTAAATTTATTATCTTTAATTTTAAATATTTGTATAAGGAGGTTTTCAAAAGATATTGTTATAGTAAATAGATACTTGTTTGATGTTAAAAATAGATTTAAATTTAAGGGAGATTCCTTTTGGTGCCTTTAAGTTTTTGCCTTTTCCTTTTGGTGTCCAAGAAAAAAACTTATTCCTTTTGGTACCCGTGGGGTTTTGGCTTTTCCTGTTAACGCCCTTCTCTGGTTCAAATTAGTTAAAATCAAGCTCACCATTATGTTCCTCACCCTTAAATTAGTAGGATTTGACTATTAAAACATCAAAATTCATAACCTAACCAACCCAATTTGAATTTGTAAACAATTTTTTAAACAACCCCTTAAAAAAGAGGATTGTTTAAAAATTCAAATTGATGTAGTTTGGTTATGAATTTAAGTGTTTTACATTTATCAATATTGTTTAAAAATTCAATTTGAATTAGCATATACCTTCTAAAGAATTTATTTATAGATATATAGTAATAACATATTTAATTAAAAAATATACATTCTACGAGCAATAAATTACTCATATTGAAGTTTATATTATAATTTTATTTATTTATTTATTAATATCCTATTTATAATGTCTATAAAATATCGAATCGTAGTCGTACATAGTACGACGGCTAAAACTAGTAAATTATAATTTAAACCACTTCCATAAATAGTTTATCTTTTATTTCCCACCTTAACATATTTCTTATTTCTTATTTTTTATTTTTTTCCATAGATAAATTATTTGTACACCACTAGAATCATATTGAACCCACTTTATATCATATAAAAAAATTAGCATAATTTTTTTTTTGTAATAAATAAATTACTTTTATCATTTATAATAACTTTAATTTTATTTATTATAATATCAATCTCAAAAAAACTCAATTTTTAGAAAAAATATCATGTTTAACCAAGTTATATTCAAATTTAAATTATATATATATATATATATTTTATAAATTCCCTATTTATACTAAAAAGTTAAAATTTTAAATTTGAGTCATATTCATGTATGTCATGTAGATAATGTCATTCTCTAAACAATATTTATAATTAAGTGATGGGTTTCGTACTTTCGTTGTAATATATATCATATATAACTTTAAGTTTTTTACTAGTTATACCCGTCGTGTCATGCACGACTACGACTCGAATTAAGTATAAAAATATTTATTTTAATATAATGATACATAAAAGATAAAAAAATTGTACTCACATACAATAGTTTTTTTATTTTTAAAATCAAATAAATTTCGAAATTTTACAATTTTTATAAATAAACAAAGAGAAAAATTATTTGAAAAATATAAAATAATATAAATAAAAGTTGAAATTTTTAAAAATAAATTTGGGTCAAAGTCAATGTGGTGGCTAAAAAAGATATAGCTTTAGTATATAGTTATAAACAGATTTTTTAACCATAATTTTATTTTTAAAAAATTTTACATTATAAATGGAAAAAAGACATAGATAATTTACTTTATATCATCTTGTAATTTTTATTTTATTTTTTTTTATCATAATTTGATTTAAGAAAACTTTTATAGAAATATATATATATATATATAGATAAAGATAATGTAATCAACTTATAATCAATTATATACTCAAAATCTGTCCTAATATATACTATATTTTATTTTATGTTAGATAGAATCTTTTCAATATATATAAATTGTGAGAATGACATGTACGAAAAATCTTAGGTGGCACATGGTAAAATCCTACATGGCAGATAGCTTATATTATGATAGAAGATTTAACATTAGATAACATCTTTATTTTTAGATAGAATCTTTCCTAGATTAATTTATCCTATTTCTATATTAATTTTTTTTTTGTAATAACTAAATTATTTTTATCATTTATAATAACTTTAATTTTATTTATTATAATATCAATCTCAAAAAAACTCAATTTTTAGAAAAAATATCATGTTTAACCAAGTTATATTCAAATTTAAATTATATATATATATTATATAAATTCCCTATTTATACTAAAAAGTTAAAATTTTAAATTTGAGTCATATTCATGCATGTCATGTAGATAATGTCATTCTCTAAACAATATTTATAATTAAGTGATGGGTTTCGTACTTTCGTTGTAATATATATCATATATAACTTTAAGTTTTTTATTTGATTCAATAAATAAAATAATTTCCCTACATGGTACAAAATCTATCTATCTATTACTAATAACTAAAGTCGGAGCAATTTCTGTCATCACGTTGCGCCACATCACCCCTTTATTAAAATAATAATTATAAATAGTTAATTATGCAAAAAAAGTTATCTCCAAGTAAACATAAAGATAAAATAATATTTGTAAAAATTTATCCTCAAATAAACATAAAGATAAAATAATATTAGTAGATTTAACCAATATAGATAAAAAAGCACATTATATTTATTATATTGTAAAAGATAAATTTAAAAAAAGATAAGAAAAAATATGTACACGTGATCACATATATATCTTTCAAATAAAAAAAAGACATATCTATCTATCTATATCTATTACTAATAACTAAAGCCACTGCCACCACATTGCGCCACATCACCCCCTTATTAAAATAATAATTTCTTATAGTTAATTATGCAAAAAAGTTATCTCCAAGTAAACATAAAGATAAAACAATATTTATAAAAATTTATCTCCAAATATTAGTATATTCTACCAATATAGATAAAAAAGGACATTATATTTATCATTGTAAAAGATAAATTAAAACAATCAATATATATATATATATATATTACTAATAACTAAAGCCGAAGCAATTTCTGCCACCACATTGCACCACATCACCCCTTTATTAAAATAATAGTTTTTATAGTTAATTATGCAAAAAAGTTATCTCCAAGTAAACATAAAAATAAAATAATATTTGTAAAAAAATTTCTCCAAATAAACCTAAAGATAAAATAATATTAGTATATTTTACCAATATAGATAAAAAAGGACATTATATTTATCATATTTGTAAAAGATAAATTAAAAATATAAGAAAAAATATGTGCATGTGATAACATATATATATCTTTGAAATAAAAAATAGCCATATAAATGATAATATCTTTGAAATATCTATCTATAACTATATATTAAAGTCGAACCTTTTCAAGCCACTGGAACAATTCTAGCCACACCTTATATTTAAAAAATAACTTTGTATTATTATTATTTATAATTTTTTCTTTTAAATTTTCTAAAAATCTATCTATTTTTTATAAAAACTAACATTCTAATATATTTAATAAAAAATTAAAAGAAGGAAAAAATAAAACATAAGATTTTTTTTAATATATAATGATAGATTGTTATCATAATAAGGTAGGAACATATTTTTACTATTAATTTTTTCTATCTAAAACTAACATTACACTATATTTTATACTTCGAAAAAATTAATTCGAATTTTTATTTAAAAAAATTATTTTATCTTTATCCTTTTATCTATTTATGTAAGATATTTAATTTAAATCATATTTATATAAAAAAATTAAAATTTTTAAATATGTATATAATTACTTGCCTAAATTAAATTTTGATAACAAAAAATTATATTATCTTTTCCTTAGTTTTCTTTTTGGATTATTTATGTTAATATAAAATATTTTTATCCTTAAAAAAATTCTATTTTCATTCATATTTTTTTTATCTTTTATTATTAATTATCTTTTTAACCTTTTATTGAAAAGATTTTTAAAGAATTGAATTTGATTGAAACAATTATAAGAATTTACATTATTTTTTTCTTTTTAATTATTGTTGGAAAATATTTATAAAATTTAATGATTCAGACTAAAATAATTTATATATACATATATATATTTTCATAAATAAATTATCATCAAGCTATCAAACTTATATTGGACTCACCTTAACAACTTTGGTTGTGCATCACATTATATTGGCTCACCTTAATGATTTTTCTAATAAATACGTTATTTTTATTTTTTTATATTAAATTAAAATATTATACATTAAATAAATTACATGTTAAATCCATATAGTTGTGCACGACACAACAAGTATAACGAGTTAAATCTATTTATGAAATATTGTGAAAGAGAGCAAGGTAGATTATTTTATCTTAATAATCTATGTTTATCTTCAATTTTAAACTTAATAAACTAGATTTCATTTGTTTTATTTTATTTCAAAAACAAAATAATTTTTATACATATCATCGACAATAAATTACTTACATTAAATTTTATATTAAAATATTCTTTATTACTATCTTTTTATAATATATCTAAAAAAAATTCAAGTCATATTCGTGCAGGGCACGACGGGTACAACTAGTCATACAACATAAAAAGTTATCCTCAAAGACCTAATAAATGTTTCATGAGTGTAGATTCCTTATGAGCCTAAATTTATATTTGGGCTAAATAGGCCTAAGTGCATTGCATATATAGTAGATATTCATCTCCTTAACCCACTCCTCAATTTCTTTAAGACTGAAAATAAATATCATATATGCATATTTAAATCTAAAATCAATACACTGTAATTGATAGCTATTCATCTCTTAAGAAAAAGACTCATCGGTTTCCTTTCATTTGTTAAGCAAAAGACTCCTCAATTTCCATCCTTAAGAAATGAAAATAAATGTTATGCATATGTATATATCTAAATCTATAATCAATATATGGTAATTGCAAGGTATTCATCTGTTAATCAAAATCTCATCAAAATAAAAACACATGGTGATTGTTCATATGCTTAGGTCACTCAATTTATCATTAGCTTTCTGTAACATATGTTTATTAATGTGCTAATATAACTACCTTATGATTACCAAAAATTTATATCTTTGTCAAATAATAAACATACAACATAAATTTGCCTCGTCCAACGGACGAGTTAAGCATTCTAGTAATTTATTAAAGTTGTAATTTTTGTAGCCACCACATTAATTCTGGCCCCACCTTATATTTAAAAAAATATTTATATTATTTTTTCCTATTAAATTCCTTTCTATTTATTTATGTGGAAAAAATTAATTTGAATTTTAATTAAAAATAACGAAAATTATTTTATCTTTATCTTTTAATCTATTTATAAAAAATATTTATCTTACATCAAATTTTGATAAAAAAGTAAACAAAAATTTAAATATCTATATAATTGCTTGCCTAAATTAATTTTTTATGAAAAAACTTATATTATCTTTTCCTTAATTTCTTTTTTCGATTTTTATGTAAATATAGAAGATTTTTTATCGCTAAATTTTTTTTATTGACATGATATTTAAAGAATTGAATTTTATTAATTTTTTAAAGAATTTACATTATTTTTGTTTTTATTTATTTGTATATATTTACTTTATTAATATCATATTTGTAATATATCTGAAAATTGATGAGTCGTAGTCGTGCATGGCACGACGAGTACAACTAGCCATATAAATTAAAAATATAAGAAAAAATATGTACATGTGGTCACATATATATATCTTTGAAATGAAAATAGCCATATAAATGATAATATCTTTGAAATATATATGTATCTATAACTATATATTAAAGTCGAACCTTTTCAAGCCACCAAAACAATTCTGGCCCGACCTTATATTTAAAAAGTAATTTTGTATTGTTATTATTTATAATTATTTCTTTTAAATTTTCTAAAAATCTGTCTAATTTTTATAAAAACTAACGTTCTAATATATTTAATATAAAAAAAATTAAAAGAAAGGAAAAATAAACCATAAGATTTTTTAACATATTATGATAGATTGCTATCATAATAAGGTAGCAAAATGTTTTTACTATTAATTTTTTCTATCTAAAACTAACATTGCAATATATTTTATATTTGGAAAAAATTAGTTTGAATTTTAATTAAAAATAAAAAATATTTTATCTTTATCCTTTTATCTATTTATGTAAAAGATTTATCTTAAATCACATTTACATAAAAAAAATTAAAATTTTTAAATATGTATATAATTACTTTCCTAAATTAAATTTTGACAAAAAAAATTATATTATCTTTTTCTTAATTTTCTTTTTGGATTATTTATGTTAATATAATAGATTTTTTATCTTTAAAAAAATTCTATATTCATTCATATATTTTTTATCTTTTCTATTAATTATTTTTTAAACATTTTATTGAAAAGACTTTTAAAGAATTGAATTTCATTAAAAAAATTATAAGAATGCACATTATTTATTGCTTTTTAATTATTTTTGTAAAGCATTTATAAAAGTTAATGATTCTAATTAAAATAATTTTTATTTATACTTTTTCATAAATAAATTATCATTAAGCTATCAAACTTATATTGGACTCACCTTAACAACATTGGTTGTGCCTGACGTTATATTGGCTCACTTTAGTGATTTTTCTAATAAATATGTTATTTTTGTTTTTTATATTAAATTAAAATACTATTCATTAAATAAATTAAGTATTAAATCCATATAGTCGTGCACAACACAACGGGTGTAATGAGTTAAACCTGGTTATGAATATTGTCAAGGAAAAAGAGCAATGTAGATTATTTTATCTTAATAATCTAGATTTAATTTTTTATTTGATTTCGATAACAAAATAATTTTTATACATATTATAGGCAATAAATTACTTACATTAAATTTTTATATTATATTTTTCTTTATTAATAGCTTTTTTCTAATATATCTTAAAAAATACTAAGTCATAGTCGTGCAGGGCACGACGAGTACAACTAGTTACTAATAACTAAAGTCGAAACAATTTCTGCCACCACATTGCACTGACACATTGCACCATATCACTCCTTTATTAAAATAATAATTTTAAATAGTTAATTGTACAAATTTTTTTATTTCTAAATTAAATACAAAATTAAATACATAATCATGATTTATTTCTAAATTTGGACTCTTGACCTATGTCCAAAAATCATACAAGTCTACAACAATACCCCAATGAAGAGAAATTGTGACCTTCTTGAAAAAAAACATTATTGAAAATGATTATATCATTAGCTATCGGTTAGTGATGGGGATCCCATCCCTAGCTAGAGTAAAAGTCAAATGTCGTTTAAATATAGTTTAATTAGGTGGCGATGCATGATTTTATGGTAAAATGTCTAATAGAGTAATAGCAACTTCTGCTTTATAAAAAAATTATTATTTAGATAAGACATAGAGACAGAGATTTGACCAGTATTAGATATTGCGGAAAAATTGCATTCACCATTTTCATTGTTTTTAAGAAAGATTTACCGGGACCAACATGATAAACATTACAGTAAAAATTAACTTCATGAAAGGGGCCACATGATACGAGGTTGATCATTATTTGTCTTAACATTAATAGTTTGCCAATGATGATAAACCTAAAATAAGGGCAAAAAGAATTATTATTATAGATGCGTATTCTCCATTGCTTTGTATTTTAATGAATGTATGCTGCAAGGTAGATCACACATCCTCAATTGATTCATTAGTTATCAACTATTGTATCAGCATTCCTTGCAGCAAACAAAAAAAAACAACTATTGTATAAGCATCGTTCACATTATCAGCATTATAAGCATTTTTACCGAACATTTACATTCTCATCATATATCAAGGTATGGTTTTGTAAGGGGCCATAATAAAAGCATTATCCAATATAAAAACACTATGGGAACAGGCAGCATACCCATCCATAATAGGAGGGTGTAGTTTAGTGATCTCATCCAGGAGTCCACAATACTATGAAAGAGAGAGAACTAGTTTCCTAAACAACAACATACAGTGCAAAACCTCTTTAGCAACATTGAAGTTGTAAGTTCTTGACAGCTACGGGAAGAAATGGAGGGTTAACTACAGCTAAAATTACATAACTTAAACACGGGCTTTCAATTTTCGTTTCCACATTAGAATCGGTCTTTCCTTGACGGAATCCTCCTTAGAAGACATCGGGATTGAAGCCGCCAGGGAACGAGTTGCCCTGCTGAGCCTGCTTCAGGTGCATAGCCAATGCATAGTTGTTTACCTGTGGGTGGCAGAATCACATCACCACCGATCAAAACATATTCAGCGAATACAATTTCAGACAACATGGACACTCAATATATAGAGGGAAACGCCTAGGCTTTGGTCAACGGAGGTATTGTACCCGCAAAGCTTTCAGATCACTTTTTACCACCGAACATTACCTTTTCAATTTAATATATTATGACTGAGAATCCATTTGTAGCCAAACAAACCCTTATTTTCATAGTCTGATTAGAATGATGCCAAATGACACAATTCAAAATATTTATGTAGTTGATAAAGATTAGAACTTGAATCTTTTAAGAGTCTAACCTCCAGAGTTCGGACTTGCTCCTGGTACTGAGCAACTAGCTGTTTAAGATGCTGGAGTTCTTGTGCCTTATCGTCAAACTCCTTCTGTCTCTCATGCTGAATGGAGACGGCTCGCTTCAGAATAACGTTTTCTTGGAGCAGCAATTGAACTTGTTCCTTGAGCATTACATTCTCCTAAAAGAATCCATGAACTTTGAGCTCAACATGCACAATACAAACCATAGATACCAATTATATTCCAGCTCTTTTCTTTTTCAGGACCTCTACTGAATAATTACCTGCTGGAAACTCTTAGCAGCCTCAGCACCAGCACGAGAGCATATGGATTTCTCAAGGGCTTCCAGGGCTCTAGCGGCACGTGCCCTGGCATCATCCAAGTTTGTAGCACTTACCATTTCTCTGACGAAGAGCTCCACCCACTCGGCACCATCTGCAGGCCAGTTGTTACTTGTAGCTGATGGATCCTCAGCAAATGACTCTTGTTTGCCTCCAATCACTAGTTGAAAACAAAAAACCAGTAGCCGGAAACTTTATTCTCAATTTCAAAAAAGATTCAAACAGCCTTATAAATGAACTTGATCTCTATTTGCAACAACAACAACAACAACAACATCAACCCAGTGTTAACCCGCCTCAGGTGGGATCTGGGGGGCCATGATGTACACACCCTTGATCTCTATTTGCAATATGGACAAAATATTTAATGAACTATAGTAAATCTGGCTGGAGGAAGATTTGTAATGTGCTTTTCTATGGTAATACAAGCAGTGAGACCATATGGTGCAAATATATATCCGGTAGAAGATTGTTTAGTCAACGTTATGTATTTGGCTAGTTACACTGAAGTTGTCATAAGTTCAACAAAAAATACACACTTCCAAGGACCATCATTCAAGGAATCTTTTAGACTTTAAAGATCATAACGATGGTCTTTACCGCTATCACAGTTCCAGAAGGATTGACAGTCAAGGGTAACTCATGTTACTAATATTACTATCTTCAACTAAAATATAATTTAAGGTTTCAAGCATAAGGCAATTAACCAAAAAGACACCTACAATCTGAGAACCAAAGTATCCTACTGGATATACCTGCAATAACCAGAATTAATGGGATCAAAGACAACGACCATAGCAGGTTGCAGAATGAACTCATGAGCCAGACATAATTACCAGCAGTCCAGCACAGAGTACTAGCCCAACCAAGGACATCAATATCAACAATCAGCTAAACCCAATATCCCAGTCTTATGTATTTCCTTTTTTCCACTGGCAAGCCCATTATAGCTTTTGGTAGCTGGCAGAAGATCTTAATACCCTACCGAGAAACTTCCTTCCTTCAAAACTTACTATTATATTATTATTTTCTTTGTTCAGGATATTAAGATAGGCGCAAAAGAACCATAAACAAGGATCCAGGTTGTACATGCACTTGGGCTCAGGATACACAATTTCGTTCCTTTTGCATCAAATTCCATCACATGACTTCCAAGGTTTGGAAAAAATTATCGAAAAATAAGCTATCATTAAAAATGAGAAGGTAAGTGATGAAAATGGAGGAAACATACCGCAACTAGATATATCTTGCAGAAGGAAAACGTTTGCAAAAAAAAAAAACAGCAAATTTTAACAATCAGTATATAGTATACCAATGGAAGATTTATCATCACACAGTAAAGATAATAGCATCAGCAAGTTAGACACAACATCACTCAGGGGAGATCCATGCGTAACAGAAAATTTTCAATTCATCACCATAAAGGCAAATTGCCATATATTGCAGGGAGGATCCAATGATCCATTATCGCTCAGTGAATATAAACAGTGATATTTATGGTAGTGAGTTGCTTGTAGTTGTTTGCTCTCCAGACCCTCTCAAAGATTATTACTTGTAAAAAATAATCAGTATATGATAACTATCAAAACATGAAGGTAAGACATTTTAAACATAGCAGATAAAAATAGCACATTGTCTTGCCTAAGTTTCAACATATGTACCTTCAGGATGAACATTTGCTTGATGTGGGATATCAGAATAAGTAGCTACATCCTCCAATTTATTCCCAGCAATTCCCAGACGAAGCTCATTCAGGCTTTTGATTGCCAGATCCAAATCATCACCAGATTCTTCAAGTGCTCTCTCAAGGACCTTACAAGATGCCATAATCATGGTTAGTTTTGACTTTAAAAAACGTATCATAGAAACATTAAAAACACTCCTGTGATAAAAGTCTCATGATAGTGTTAAATGTTCAGTGCATCAGGACGAAATATATCAATTGCAGATATATTATATCTTAAGCATTAAATGTACTACAAATAAAATCAACTTCCTGATGGGAATGTTCAAAACGTTCCATAAAGGAAGATAAAACGGTTTGTTATAGAAGGAAAAAAAAAATTACCGCAATGGATCACAACGAAAATCATACACCATTAAGTAGTGCTTGATATCATACAGAAAAACTTGTTGACCAATACAAACAATTTCTATATAACCCATGCAAGATCTTAAAAGTGAAAAGCCAAGGCAAAGAAACCTAAGCAACAAACAGCAATTAAGAATCAAAGAAACCCCAGCATGAAACGGCAGTACAAAAACACAAGTGAGGCCTAGTAAGAATTTCCCTTAAAAAATGATTTTAAAAATCAGAGTTGAGTTTCTAAAAAGATACCTTCTTGCCAAAATCATACATCATACTTTATTCAACAAATAAATTCTACAGACTAGTTACAATACCACCAAGTAGAATTTTTCATTACTTCAAGAGTTATAATCTATTTCTGCGGCATATTAATTAGAACTAGAGCTAAACAAAGGGCCAAGGCAATTCAGTAAGGAATCATTCAGAATTACAGAGGCCTAGACCCTGCAATGAAACGGTAGAAGAAAGCGTTGTGTTTTGTAGCGAAAATTTTGCTCAATTAACTGCAGAAAGCACGGAAATGAAGTAAGCTAGTAGAGGAAGTTACATTAACTGGTTGCAATAATGGGAATGTTTTTAATAGAAACAATAAATTACGAATATTTATCACGCTGTGGGGCCAACTATGACATACACAATTTCCCTCAGCGACCCAGTTCTACCCCCTTTAAGGTCAAGGTTTCATGTAAAGTAGGCATGTAGGGACCATAATCTCTCTATTCATCAAAGGTCAACTAGATAAAGCACACTAGATTTCTGTTTAATAAAAGAAATAAATTGACCACCAAACGCAGAAAATTTAATACTTGAAATGTATAATTTCCATGAAAAACACTCTTACCTAGCAATTTTCACTGACCCACCAACCATTACAAAATAATTACTTACTCATTTTCCCGTCATTACACAGTTTTTTCATGAAGTTTATCCTATCCTGATGTCTTTTGGGCATCCAAAGAATAAAACTGTACAGGCCCACCACCAATGGTGGCATTTGGTCAAGTTAGGTTCACGTCTTTTGGAAAGAGCGAGCATTCTAGCTGGGGCCGGGTTGATTACGATATATGCTTATTCCAAATTCTGGTAATTACGTTCTAGTTTATTCAAATTGGAGTTATTTAAAGAATCAGGGTTCTCTTGTGCAAATTCACATCCATTGTACATGAATATTCAAGCCTATATGTTTTAAGGTAAATTTTGGGTAGGGATAGGTTTCAAGCATGTTGTGTTTTGGGTTCAGGTCAAATAGATTCTGATAAGGCAGTTTTAAGAGTACATTTTATTTGGGGTTAAGTGGATTTTGAGTTTAGGTCAATCTGTTGGTGTTTGAAAAGTATCAGGTACTCAGGTAGGACCACATTAGGGCTTTTGGATTAGGAATTTTGTCAATTTTCCACTACGTCCACACCATATGAGGTGGATCCTTTGCCAACTTATCTATACTCCACTAGATTGAATAATCTACTTTTCAATTCTAAAACATACAGTTCATTCATTTTGTATGTTTAAGTATCTACAAAGACAGGATAAACCACTTGATCAATGCTATTTCAGTTAGCTGATATTATAAGATGCCAATTCTGTCTATCCCCCCTTGTCACAATTACCTTACTTCATCATCAAACCAACACTTAACCCCCTCCAGTAGTACATATAATGCAAATAAGATGTAATGATTTTGACTACATTTCACTTTCAATTCCAAATCACCATTACCACACCTTTATCAGGTTTAAATGTTTACTTTTAAAGTATGAACAAATGAACTGCACATATAGAGAAGGAAGAATGTAATGGCATTAATTTGCATGCATCTCAAAGCATGAAAGTGCTGACTCCACAGTGATTATATGATAAAGGACCATTATCCTAGGTAAGATCCCATATTAGACAACATAAAAGCAATTTCCCTAGAGACTCTCTAGTTCCTATTTTCACCATGATCATTCAAGAAATGAGATTAAGCATACTTAAGCATTGTTCACATCTTGAACCTTTGATATATTCATATAGTCCCAGGTTCAAGGTTCAACTACGCTGTAGCTAAATAACTCTTAACTTCACTATGAGCACTAGTGAGATAATCATCTCAAACTTCAAACATTAGTCACCAGATAAGACTTGTATCACACTAAATCAATTTACTATCTTAAAATTCTAAAACAGGGAAATTAATTAAAACACATTCCACATTCTATACAACTGATCATTAAATTAACAGAGTTGAGCATCTTTTTAGAGTAATGGACCAATGGTTGTATTTTCACCCAAGAATCATCATAATAAGACATTCCGTGTTTTTCATGGTAGTATGACCTTAGATATCATAAGTAAAGAACCGGACATAATCAAACCTTCCCTAACAAATAGACGTATCATTCAGAAATAAATAAACTTTTAACAGACAGGGAAGGTAAGAAGAAATGGAGTAGTTATCATGAAGCACAGGACAATGCAGAATAAGGACTACTAGATAACTGGTATGAGCATAGTAGGATTGTGGAACTTGTGAGTGATTTAACAAGAGTGAGCTGGGGGGTCATCTAGAGTGTGAATCATCTCCGACAATTAATAGCTTCGGGAAAAAGCTTGTGTCTTGTTGGAGTCTTGGAGAAGGTTTTTCATTTCAGACAAGTCCCATAACCCTTTGTATTTTGTTTTCTTCATTCTAGAATACTGTCCAGTCACTTAATCCAATGCATTCATTTTTATTATAGTTCAGTTTGTGGCTTGTTTCATAGAAAAAGATCGCAAATTCCTAACTCTATCAATTCCCTAAAAGGCTCCTCTAGTCTAAAATTCATGTATAACCTCATTAATATATTCTATAAATAATGGAGCACATCATCAATTCATCTTGCTTTCATCTCTAAACAAAGAGAATGTCAAAGTTATAAATGTCTTATGTCCTCCTGGTTGATTCTTGACTTTACATCATAATCTACTGCCAAAGAAGATAAGTTCAGCATGATGCAAGCAAGAAAACACAAGTACGAACAAGAGTTTCTGTATTTGCAGATGTTTCAAGCGCGTCAAAGTAATGACAACAACCAAAATCTATCAGAGTTCGATTATCAAGACTGATTTCACAGCCCCACTTGCATAAGGGTGAACAATATTTGAGCATTGTACAAGCAGACTGAATATGTAAGGTGCAATCAATTCCGGATCATCACTTCATCTTAAGAATATCAATGCTCTTAGAAATACTTTTAGAATTAGGAAATCAATACATAACAACAACAAAACAAAAGCTCTCACATCATGCGGTATCATCAGATCAGTGCAAAAGACAAAGTCTTAGAAACTAAAATATCCATTCAAACAAGCCCAAATTTCCGGATTAAATTACCTAAAGTGAGAATAATGGTCCCAATAACTATAAACTATCATGCATCATACTAGTTCTACATACAGTAGCAGACTAGCAGCAGCAGAGATCCCATGATCTCTTGCAGCCTTTAAACATAGGGAAAAATTCTTCACTGCAAATTAAAATCTATTAAGATGTCAATATGAGTACTTTGCAAACGCCAAATCATGCATGCTTCCACACTTTCTTCTTTGCTGCTTCAAGCAAGGACAATTTCAAAAAAGCAATTTTAAATTAGGTATTTCAAAGTAGAATCCGCCAAACCTTTTCATCCATATCAGGAAAGAGGGCAATGAGTTGATCAAGCAATGAACACGACAATACAACGGAACTGGGACTCGATCGCGATGGAGAAGTGCGAACTGGAGAGGATGAGAAGCGAACTCTCTTGGAAACAGAGGGGGACGACGGCAACTCTTCGAAAAATGATCTCTTCCCGCACACAATTGCAGACATGTTGTGACTTCAACCTACTCTTTGAAGAAATCAATCTCCAATTTCGTCTCTCCTACACCCGATATCTATTATCCCTCTCTCTCCCCACTTTTCGATCATGCGCAGCTCAATCGGACGAGAATCACACGCCACAGATCGAAGATCAAAATTCTCCAGAAATATCAATGTATTTCCCTTCCTGTTTCCCAATAAATTTCCGAAATCGTATCAAAATTCCAAAAGCCTGCTCGATGAAATCGGCAGATATCGACGAATTGATTAATTTACTGCAAAAACGAACAGGGGGTGCTAATTTCTGTATCGAATATGGGATAGGATCTATTAGGGTTTGATTAGGATTCTTGGTTCCTAATCTTCCTTTGGGGAATACGGAGGATTTTGTTACAGATTCGGAGAACGAAGAGAATTGTGACAGATTAGCGACTGGCACATCTCTCTATTCGCTTCCCATCATTGGATGGCATTTGTCAGAGTCGCCCATTTCCTTTTTCCTTTTTCACCCCCAATCAAGAAACACCACCCCCACTTTTGCGTTGAAAGTTGAAACTCGAAAAGTGATTGCTTTTTTGGGCGTTTTTTTGGATGTGGCGAGTTGTTCGGCTTTGGGCCCATCTGGACTTTAGTTTTATTCGGCCCGCTTTGAAATTGGGCCACCAGTACAAGAGTTTGCAACGAGTTTAGGGCTCGATTGGTATTGATATATGAGATATGAGATATCGATATCGATCGATATGAGTGATATCTAGATATTGAATATGGGCATGGAAATGAGTAATTTCTTTGATATACCAATTTCTTGGGGTATATCAAAATAATACTCTAATATCATCATGATATCACTTTATATCAGTTGATATCAATATCTTCATATATCAAACAACAAATATCAATTTGATATCAATATTAAGATATATCAAACATCAGATATGAGTATCACTGATATCCATACCCATATCTAATATCTTGATATGAATACCAAACGGGCCCTTAGTTATTGGGAAATTTCTGTTGATACTGCTTGGTTTTTACTTTTTTTTGGTGTCCTAATTTTTTTTTATTAATTTTGATACTTTTGAAATTTTATCTTTTCTTGGTGACACCCCTTTTTGGTTTAAATTAGTTAAATTTAAGCTCATTATTGTATTTGCACCCTTAAATTTGTTAGCCTCAACCCTTAAAATACTCAAATTCATAACCAAATCATATTAATTTTAATTTTAAAACAATCCTCTATTTTAAGGGATTGTTTAAAAAATTATTTACAAATTTAAATTGGGATGATTCAGTTATGAATTTGGATGTTTTGATAATCAAAGTCTACTAATTTAATGGTGGAGAACATAATGGTGAACTTGAATTTAACTAACTTGAACTAAAGGGGTGTCTACATGAAAAGCCAAAACCTTAGGGGTACCAAGAATTTTTTTTTGGGGACACTAAAAGAAAAATGCAAAAACTAGGGGGTACCAAAAGGAATTTTCCTTAGTTATTTAAGGGAACAACCGAGTTAATTTTGTCACGCATATAGAATATGAATCATGTGAAAATGCTTATTAAAATAAAAAATGCAAATTCATCTCTTTCGTTCGATCTATACTATTGAACGCTTGTGATTAAAAGAGGCGTCGCAGATCATTATGTGCTAGTGTGTATTTCGATCTTTTTCATTTTGTAAAATTGGTTGATTTGATTATATTAATTCAGTTTAAATTTTGATTTTTACATGTAAGGTGTGGTTGAAACCAAACTCAACGATGCCGCCTCTATCACATCAGCGAAAAAACCATCATGATAATAGTGTTGTTGGATGAGAGTCGTTCTTTAGCGAAAGGATTGCTCTATGGACTCAATATCGGGAGCAATATGGACTCGACCTCACTACCAAGTACTAGTTATTATAGACATGGTCTTATATTTTGGTTTTGTTTTCAACTAGTAAAAATGTAGACGGAAAGGAGTAAGATATTTTCAATTTGTAAATTCACACCTTTACCACATTGTAATATTTTAGTTTCTAAATTTAGATTGAACTTTAGAATCATACTAGTTGATGACCCGGGCCTTGCCCGGGGACTTTTTATAAATAAAATTTGTAAAATATTATTTAAATATGATATATGTATTATAATTTATATAATAAAACAATATTATAAACATTAAGTTAATTATAATAATATCGTTTTTATTAAAATGAATACAAATATTATCGTATTCTTAAAAATGTTATTTATAATATTTATGTAATAATCATGCAAAAGTTGGCGTTTTTAACTCTTTGGGTTGGCGCGAATCCGCACAAAAACCTCAATGAATTGACTCAATCAACCCGTAAATTTTAATGACATGAACTTGTACTCAACTGAAACTAAACTGACCCGATTAACTGGTTTAACATTAAGGGATCAATATTTATTTATTTATTTATTAAGGGATCCGTAATATAAAAAATCAACATATTTATGAATAGAAATAATGAAAACTCGTACCAAAATTTCAAATTGATAATCATACCAAATTGATAATTAAATATTAGAATATAATGAAAAAATTTCAAGATTAAGTTATTATCCGTACGACAAATCGTAATCGTTAAAATTGATCAATTTTAACTATACTTTTTTTGCAAATTTCGTTATCCATATAGTATAATTTTTATAAATATATTGTACGTACAAATCGTAATCGTGAAAAAAATAACCATACGATCAATTATGTAGTATATTTTATCTATATTATATGGACAGAAGATAATTAAGTATTACAATATAATGAACATGAACAAAGATAAAAAGAATGGTAGAGATAAAATGTTATCCAATCTCATAGTAAATTGAAAAAATATATAAATTCTTATATAGTATATTTTATTTATACTATATGGATATAAGATAATTAAATATTATAATATAATGAACATGAATAAAGACAAAAATAATGGATAGAGTTAAAAATCTATCCAATCTCATATAAAATTGATAAAAAAAAATTATTAAGTATGATGAGTGGATAAAATTGGAAATTCCATAAGGTAATAGAATTACATAATATATAATTTATTAAAAAATCATTATTAAAAATAGGTTGACTGGGATATAAATTCATAATGACGAATCTGCCCAAAAGTGCTTCAGGTTTAGAAGATATATATTGATTTTAATTCAAAGGTAATGAAACTTTTATTTTGATAAGTTTTATTTCAAACCTTTAATAAGATTAAAGGCACTAGTGGGTCAATCTCCTCCCTTGAGCTTAGTTATAGGAATCAACCTAGTGGCTGTTGTAGACCATTTTGTGTCGGTAAGTAGTTTGACTTCAAGTTTATTTTGCAAAATTGATTTATTTGATGATATTTGATGATTTATTTGATGATATTAAGTACAATAACATGTGTTTTCCTTTTCATATCACATGGGGGTAGTGATCAGGGATTGGGGATAGATTCTATGCGTCTAATAATTAATTAACAACTTTATTATGATTAAGGCATTTTTAAGACCAACTAAACCAACTTGGAGAGTAATTATAATTTATAAAGTCGACCAACGACTTCTATAGTACGTTATTTGGATTCATTACCACTGAGCCCACTATCTAACCTCCAACAAATGATGTGGACTATAATATTTAGACCGTGATAAACTTACATTGTTACACTTAGTGTAAAGAAGAGTAAGATTAATATCCAATAAAAATGATCCATTTGGAATTTTAATTTGAAAAATAAAAAATTAATTAAAGAGACACTATAAGTCTATAACAATGCACATGTCTGTTTTGGTCATTTCACTATTAATTTTTTTAATTGGACTGCTATTAACACAAAGATCAAAGAGTTTTTACATCTGGTAGTCAATTAGTATGTACAAACAAATTTACTTCTTTCTTCCTATTTTCCCCAAATCTCCTAATTTAGATGAATCCTATCTGCAACTTACTACCTCTTACTCCTCCCACCACCGTCAACATTTCTCCTCCCCTTCTGTTCGATTACCACCTTCCTCTCCGTTGATTTCATATCCTTCTCCACGAACACTAGATTACTCCCATCTTAACACTTATCCTTATCACTAAAGCTCTCCATCAAAGCGGTATTAGCCTTAACCACCAACATGGCTATCTTCTTCGGGTAGAGCAAGTGTTAGAGGTTGCTAAGCGGGAGAGAAAAGTAGCGTTTACCAAGTTTGAACTCCTCCTAGACATCGAGCGTGGACGCGATGTCGTGGAACTTCATCTCGATCATCAGAGTTGCATAGGAAGAGGTCGGGGATGTCAGATGATACGAGCCCGGTGTGGACCGCGTATCGAACCCTTGTTGGTCAAGGGGGTTGAGCCTAATCCGGTGTGGACTCCGACTCGGGATAACAGTAAAAGAAAAACTAAAGAAAATTAGGGCAAACTATTTCTTGGATAAATTATGAGAAGGGAAAACCAAGAGTATTTATACCTAAGCCCTAACGGTTCAAAAAAAGCGTTCAATTCCGGGAAAGAACCGTAAAGAAAACCCGAGAAGAGAGCAAAGCTCTAGTTTATAAAAATTACATAAATTAAATATAATGCTAAAATTATAGAATACTAATCTAAAATTGTAAAATACTAATCTAAAATTATAAAATACTAATCCTCATATCGTCTTGGGCGACGACGAACTCTAGATGGTCTCGTAGTTGAAATCTCTCCCGTATCATTCTCTCCCCTGATGAGAATCGGCTTGTCCTCAAGCCGTAAATCTGGAAAAGAACGATAGAGTACGTCAACGAGCTCCCAAGACGTGGCCGACGGAGCACCATCCGCCCATTCTACTAGCCATTCCACCCGGGGCTGGCCGTCCACTATCGCTTCCCGTTCGGCGGTGGCGCGAATGGGACGAGAAATCGGTCAGTCGTACAGAAACTCAGCAGGCAACGACGCGACAAACTCAGCAGAAACTCAGAGGGCAAGTCAAGCAATCATGAGCATGAGAATTATTCTTACAACAAGGAAGCAAACTTGCAACTTTTGAAGATGGGCGCCCAAGGCATTGGTGAAGCACTTGGGCTGTGGGCTAGGTAATGGCATGGCAAAGTCTTTCTCTTGGGACATTGAGGTAATATAGACCATCTCGCTCAAATCATGTCCTAATCGTTTTCCCCGAATGAAGATCCTAGAGGAAACAATTAATTTTTATGAAGGTAATGACGTGGAAAGAGTTCAAAGTGAGTTTATTGATTGATATTAAATTGACATTGAATCCTGGTAATCAAAGCACATTAGTTATTCGCAAACAAGGTGAAATGTCCACATTTCCTATGTGACTAACAAGCGTTGAATTGATATCGGGTAGTTTAATAAAACAATTTTTCAACAATTTTGAATTCAATAAGAAAACAAGTGTGAATAACAATATTTTTACTAGCGCCACTATCTAATATCCATGGTATTTTAGAGGAGTGTGTCGAAAAAATCTTACCTGAGAAATTCTTATAAGAAGAGATGTTACTGTAGGATCGTTAGTACGACTAGGTCACCGACCTCAACTAAGTCGTTGACCTCTTAAGTAAATGCAGTGGAACTAAACTACAAGAAAGACTTACTTGCACACAATGAGTTTTATAGTGGAAACACTTGATCGATGAACTCTATCAAACAAGTGTGAAAACCACTTCCTTCCAAGTTCTCGCTTGGAAGGATTAAAAGTTGTAGATTGCTTTATTGATCTTTTGAACTGATTACAAGAACACCCTGGATCTAGACCTACTTCCCAAGTACTCTAGTACTCGTTGTGAACCGAGTAATAACAGCCCTTAACCAATCTAACAAGCCTACGTCTCTCTGAACTCTCGAACAATCTTTTTCTTTCTTACACAAAATGGAGTATGAGTTCGTGTGTTATCTAACCTAAATCATTAGATTAAATACACAAAAAACAAGGTCAGATAAGAGAGAATATTATCTTCCAATTCAGTTAGGGCAAGATAATATTTTCCTTATCTTTTGTAGGATCGTTAGTACTTAAACGAGTCGGCGACTCTTGCGAAGTCGTCGACTTTGAGTAATAAAGCAGCGGAATAATTAGACAGTAAAACAAGCATTACCAACAGTCAATGACAAGCAATGTATAGTGGAAACTCCTTGTAAACCAGAAATTATTATATTTCTTCCCTTGGAAACTCCTCGTGTACAAGAATGCTGTTTAAACAAGGGAAGACTAAATATCGAACAAGATATATAATAATTTCAAGTTTGCCAAAAGTTCCCCCTAAGTTGGATAACCCACATGTAATTCAGTATAAATATTCCCATTATTTGTATCTACCCCCAGTCTTTTCCCCCCTTTGGCATCATAAAAAGAAAAACTCTAAATAATCATGCAATAGAGATAGTCAAACAAGTGTAAATAAAGAAATTATCCAGCGTACATAAAGAAACCACGATAACAAGAGCAATATTGATGAAAAGGATCGATGGTGTAGATGATGCAAAGGGATCGCCTTCAAAGAGTCCAAGGAAATCCGTCAACAAATACAAAGGAATCTGTCCCGTCTTCAACTGGCTTGATCTTCTTGGTCCGAACTCGGATTTGAGTGATTCCAAAATGAGAGTATAAACGGACTACTTTTGCTTGTGAACAGTACAACATAAAATTTTGCCTTTTTTTGGCAATTTACATGACTTCCGCTTATGAACAGTAAATAGCATAGACGCTTGTGTTTTTTTTTGGGCTACTGAATGATAAAAAACCCTTCTCACCTTATTTTTTATTTTTTATTTATTTTCTTTTTTAGGTCTACCTTTGCTATGCGCTCTTCGTCTGCTTCTTTCTTCTCCCGTGAACCCATCCAGCTTCAGGTTCACTAGGTGGCTGCGAATTTTCCGGGTGAGCTTGTTGCCCTCTTCTCCTTGCACTTCTTATACTCTGCCTACTTACCCTCCCCCTACAATTTGTTAGAATTTAGGTCCCCTTGATTTTTTCCCCTCTTCGGTCTAAATTAGAAGTTGTTGCAATTGTCGGCGTGACTATCTCCGCTCATATTGTTGTTGGTCCTTACTCAGTTGTTATCTTCAAGGTATGTTTCATTAGCTTTTCTTTCGATCTATTTAATCATTGATTGATTACCTTATTTTCAACAAGATTTTTAGGTTTGCATCAATCCATTTTATTTTGTTATCTTCAGCATATTGATTGTTGAGGTTGTGATGCTTGCATCTTTTTATGACTTCGTTGAGGAATTTTAATTAACTCTTTCAATATATATCTCTACTTCATGGGTTAGGTATGAGATTTGTAAGTCCCTAGATTTAATAGGCACATTCACAAGGTGTTGAAATCTTGAAACTTCAGGTTATACCTCATGCATTCAAGGTGTTTGTTAAAATGCCGGTTTGTTGTTTTGCTTTGTATGTTTAACCATTGATTTGTTGAATGCAGAATAGGTAACTTTGGAGAATTGTAGAAATTTTCAATGCATTGTTTAGATAAGATTTCTCACAAACATGTTTTTTACCAAACTTTTTGGTCATTAAATCTATTCATCAGTGCATCACTATGTGATATGTGTAGATGAGTTCATGTAACTGGTTTTTCTAGCTTTTGTGTGAATCAGTTACTATTACTTAAACATAGAAAGAGCTTTTCTATGCCTATTTTATGAAAATAAGGTAATCAATTAATGATTAAATAGATGGGTTCACGGGAGAAGAAAGAAGAAGACGAAGAGCGCACAACAAAGGTAGACCAAAAAAAGAAAATAAATAAAAAATAAAAAATTAAGGTGAGAAGGGTTTTTATCATTCAGTAGCCCAATAAAAAAGCACATGTGTCTATGCTATCTATTGTTCATAAGAGGAAGTCATGTGAATTGCCAAAAAAAAAGGCACAAATTTTTATGTTGTATTGTTCACAAGCAAAAGTAGTCCGTTTATAGGTTTTCAGATTTTTTTGGGATGAAACAGAACTCTTTTATTTCGTTGGGGTATATTTGCACACTTTCTACTTGACACGGTTATGAACAAAACTTTCACTTATGAAGTTTTTTTTTTAAAAGGTGATTGATAATTGAGCTGTAGATGATTTGGGTTTGGAAAATAGGGAAATAATTTATGAAGTTTTTTTTTTGGCAATTCACCTAAAAATTTCAAGCTCAATTATTACGGGTGTATGTGTACGCTTATAATGTTAAAACTTAAAAATGACTACAATAATTTGGATGTGTACTAACTCATCTGACATATTTTTTGAATTGATTAGTGATGACCATCAATCGTCTAACAGCTCAAGCAAATAGAATGGTAAGACTCAATAGCATCTCGAGAAAAACACTTTTGGCACGCACTTTGAAGATGCAATCTTTTCAAAACGTCACCAATCAAAAGTGTTGATATCTCAGTTATGAACAAAACTTCTACTTAACACGGTTATGCACTTTCTGTAAAACCTGAGTTGTTGACGATTTAGGTTTGGAAAATAGGAAAATAAATTATGAAGTTTTTTTTGGCAATTCACCTAAAAATTTCAAGCTTAATTATTATGGGTGTATGTGTACGCTTATAATGTTAAAACTTAAAAATGACTACAATAATTTGGATGTGTACTAACTCATCTGACATATTTTTTGAATTGATTAGTGATGGCCATCAATTGTCTAACAGCTTAAGCAAATAGAATGGTAAGACTCAGTCGCATCTCGAGAAACACACTTTTGGCATGCACTTTGAAGATGCAAACTATTCAAAACGTCGCCAATCAAAAGTGTTGATATCTCAGTTATGAACAAAACTTCCACTTAACATGCTTAACACGGTTATACCTCATGCATTCAAGGTGTTTGTTAAAATGCCGGTTTGTTGTTTTGCTTTGTATGTTTAACTATTGATTTGATGAATGAAGAATAGGTATCTTTGGAGAATTGTAGCAATTTTCAATGCATTGTTTAGATAAGATTTCTCGCAAACATGTTTTTTACCAAACTTTTTGGTCATTAAATCTATTCATCAGTGCATCACTACGTGATATTTGTAGATGAGTTCATGTTACTGGTTTTTCTAGCTTTTGTGCGAATCATTTACTATTACTTAAACATAGAAAGAGCTTTTCTATGCCTATTTTATGTAAATAAGGTAATTAATTAATGATTAAATAGATGGGTTCACGGGAGAAGAAGGAAGCAGACGAAGAGCGCACAACAAAGGTAGACCAAAAAAATAAAATAAATAATAAATAAAAAATTAAGGTGAGAAGTGTTTTTTTATCATTCAGTAACCCAAAAAAAGCACAGGTGTCTATGCTATTTATTGTTCATAAGTGGAAGTCATGTGAATTGCCAAAAAAGAGACAAAAAATTTTATGCTGCATTGTTCACAAGCAAAAGTAGTCCGTTTATAGGTTCTCAGATTTTTTTTTGGCTGAAACAAAACTTTTTTATTTCGTTGAGGTATATTTGCACACTTTCTACTTGACACGGTTATGAACAAAACTTCCGTTTATGAAGTTTTTTATTTGAAAGGCGATTGATAATTGAGATGTAGACGATTTGGATTTGGAAAATAGTGAAATAATTTATGAAGTTTTTTTGGCAATTCACCTAAAAATTTCAAGCCCAATTATTACGGGTGTATGTGTACGCTTATAATGTTAAAACTTAAAAATGACTACAATAATTTGGATGTGTACTAACTCATCTGACATATTTTTTGAATTGATTAGTGATGGCAATCAATCGTCTAACAGCTCAAGCAAATAGAATGGTAAGACTCAATAACATCTCGAGAAAAACACTTTTGGCATGCACTTTGAAGATGCAAACTTTTCAAAACGTCGCCAATCAAAAGAGTTGATATCTCAGTTATGAACAAAACTTCTACTTAACACGGTTATGCACTTTCTGTAAAACCTGAGTTGTAGATGATTTGGGTTTGGGAAATAGGGAAATAATTAAATGATGTTTTTTTGGCAATTCACCTAAAAATTTCAAGCTTAATTATTATGGGTGTATGTGTACGCTTATAATGTTAAAACTTAAAAATGACTACAATAATTTGGATGTGTACTAACTCATCTGACATATTTTTTGAATTGATTAGTGATGGCCATCAATCGTCTAACAGCTCAAGCAAATAGAATGGTAAGACTCAATAGCATCTCGAGAAAAACACTTTTGGCATGCACTTTGAAGATGCAAACTTTTCAAAACGTCGCCAATCAAAAGTTTTTATATCTCAGTTATGAACAAAACTTCCACTTAACATGGTTATGCACTTTCTATAAAACCTGAGTTGTAGATGATTTGGGTTTGGAAAATAAGGAAATAATTTATGAAGTTTTTTTTGGCAATTCAGCTAAAAATTTCAAGCTTAATTCTTATGGGTGTATGTGTACGCTTATAATGTTAAAACTTAAAAATTACTACAATAATTTGGATGTGTACAAACACATCTGACATATTTTTTGAATTGATTAGTGATGGCCATTAATTGTCTAACAACTCAAGCAAATAGAATGGTAAGACTCAATAACATCTCGAGAAACACACTTTTGGCCAGCACTTTGAAGATGCAAACTTTTCAAAACGTCGCTAATCAAAAGTGTTGATATCTCAGTTATGAACAAAACTTCCGCTTAACACGGTTATGCACTTTTTGTAAAACCTGAGTTGTAGACGATTTGGGTTTGGAAAATAGGGAAATAATTTATGAAGTTTTTTTTGGCAATTCACCTAAAAATTTCAAGCTTAATTATTATGGGTGTATGTGTACGCTTATAATGTTAAAACTTAAAAATGACTACAATAATTTGGATGTGTACTAACTCATCTGACATATTTTTTGAATTGATTAGTGTTGGCCTTCCATCGTCTAACAGCTCAAGCAAATAGAATGGTAAGACACAATAGCATCTCGAGAAACAAACTTTTGGCATGCGCTTTGAAGATGCAAAATTTTCAAAACGTCGCCAATCAAAAGTGTTGATATCTCAGTTATGAACAAAACTTCCACTTAACATGCTTTTCATGCTTAACACGGTTATACCTCATGCATTCAAGGTGTTTGTTAAAATGTCGGTTTGTTGTTTTGCTTTTTATGTTTAACCATTGATTTGTTGAATGAAGAATAGGTAATTTTGGAGAATTGTAGCAATTTTCAATGCATTGTTTAGATAAGATTTCTCACAAACATGTTTTTTACCAAACTTTTGGTCATTAAATCTATTCATTAGTGCATCACTACGTGATATGTGTAGATGAGTTCATGTTATTGGTTTTTCTAGCTTTTAAGTGAATCAGTTACAATTACTTAAACATAGAAAGAGCTTTTCTATGCCTATTTTATGAAAATAAGGTAATCAATTAATGATTAAATAGATGGGTTCACGGGAGAAGAAAGAAGAAGACGAAGAGCGCACAACAAAGGTAGACCAAAAAAAGAAAATAAATAATAAATAAAAAATTAAGGTGAGAAGGGTTTTTTTTATCATTCAGTAGCCCAAAAAAAAGCACAGGTGTCTATGCTATTTATTGTTCATAAGCAGAAGTCATGTGAATTGCCAAAAAAAAGGCACAAATTTTTATGCTGTATTGTTCACAAGCAAAAGTAGTCCGTTTATAGGTTTTATAATTTTTTATTGTCTGAAACAAAACTTTTTTTATTTCGTTGGGGTATATTTGCACACTTTCTACTTGACACGGTTATGAACAAAACTTCCGCTTATGAAGTTTTTTTTGAAAGGCGATTGATAATTGAGATGTAGACGATTTGGGTTTGGAAAATAGGGAAATAATTTATGAAGTTTTTTTTTGGCAATTCACCTAAAAGTTTCAACCTCAATTATTACGGTTGCATATGTACGCTTATAATGTTAAAACTTAATATGACTACAATAATTTGGATGTGTACTAACTCATCTGACATATTTTTTGAATTGATTAGTGATGGTCATCAATCGTCTAACAGCTCAAGCAAATAGAATGGTAAGACTCAATAGCATCTCGAGAAAAACACTTTTGGCATGCACTTTGAAGATGCAAACTTTTCAAAACGTCGCTAATCAAAAGTTTTGATATCTCAGTTATGAACAAAACTTCTGCTTAACACGCTTAACACGGTTATACCTCATGCATTCAAGGTGTTTGTTAAAATGCCGGTTTGTTGTTTTGCTTTGTATGTTTAACCATTGATTTGTTGAATGAAGAATAGGTAACTTTGGAGAATTGTAGCAATTTTCAATGCATTGTTTAGATAAGATTTCTCACAAACATGTTTTTTACCAAACTTTTTGGTCATTAAATCTATTCATCAGTGCATCACTACGTGATATGTGTAGATGAGTTCATGTTATTGGTTTTTCTAGCTTTTGTGTGAATTAGTTACTATTACTTAAACATAGAAAGAGCTTTTTTATGCCTATTATATGAAAATAAGGTAATCCTTTAATGATTAAATAGATGGGTTCATGGGAGAAAAAATAAGTAGACGAACATCGCACAACAAAGGTAGACCAAAAAAAAATTAAGGTGAGAAGGGTTTTATTTATCATTCAGTAGCCCAAAAAAAAGCATAGGTGTCTACGTTATTTACTGTTCATAAGCGGAAGTCATGTGAATTGCCAAAAAAAGGCACAAATTTTTATGCTGTATTGTTCACAAGCAAAAGTAGTCCGTTTATAGGTTTTCAGATTTTTTTGGCTGAAACAAAACTTTTTTTATTTCTTTGGGGTATATTTGCACACTTTCTACTTGACACGGTTATGAACAAAACTTCCGCTTATGAAGTTTTTTTTGAAAGGCGATTGATAATTGAGTTGTAGACGATTTGGGTTTGGAAAATAGGGAAATAATTTATGAAGTTTTTTTTGGCAATTCACCTAAAAATTTCAACCTCAATTATTACGGGTGTATGTGTACGCTTATAATGTTAAAACTTAAAAATGACTACAATAATTTGGATGTGTACTAACTCATTTGACATATTTTTTGAATTGATTAGTGATGGCCATCAATTGTCTAACAACTCAAGCAAATAGAATGGTAAGACTCAATAGCATCTCGAGAAAAACACTTTTGGCATGCACTTTGAAGATGCAAACTTTTCGAAACGTCGCCAATCAAAAGTGTTGTTATCTCAGTTATGAACAAAACTTCTGCTTAGCACGGTTATGCAGTTTCTGTAAAACCTGAGTTGTAGACGATTTGGGTTTGATTTGAAATTGGGAAATAATTTATGAAGTTTTTTTTTGGCAATTCACCTAAAAATTTCAAGCTTAATTATTATGGGTGTATGTGTACACTTATAATGTTAAAACTTAAAAATGACTACAATAATTTGGATGTGTACTAACTCATCTGACATATTTTTTGAATTGATTAGTGATGTCCATCAATCGTCTAACAACTCAAGCAAATAGAATGGTAAGACTCAATAGCATCTCGAGAAAAACACTTTTGGCATGCAGTTTGAAGATGCAAACTTTTGAAAACGTCGCTAATCAAAAGTGTTGATATCTCAGTTATGAACAAAACTTTTGCTTAACACGCTTAACACGGTTATACCTCATGCATTCAAGGTGTTTGTTAAAATGCCGGTTTGTTGTTTTTCTTTGTATGTTTAACCATTTATTTATTAATGAAGAATAGGTAACTTTGGAGAATTGTAGCAATTTTCAATGCATTGTTTAGATAAGATTTCTCACAAACATGTTTTTTACCAAACTTTTTGGTCATTAAATCTATTCATTAGTGCATCATTACATGATATGTGTAGATGAGTTCATGTTACTGCTTTTTCTAGCTTTTGTGTGAATTACTTACTATTACTTAAACATAGAAAGAGCTTTTTTATGCCTATTATATGAAAATAAGGTAATCCTTTAATGATTAAATAGATGGGTTCACGAGAGAAAAAATAAGTAGACGAACAACGCACAACAAAGGTAGACCAAAAAAAAATTAAGGTGAGAAGGGTTTTTTTTATCATTCAGTAGCCCAAAAAAAGCACAGGTGTCTATGCTATTTATTGTTCATAAGCGGAAGTCATGTGAATTGCCAAAAAAAAGGCACAAATTTTTATGCTGTATTGTTCACAAGCAAAAGTAGTCCGTTTATAGGTTTTCAGATTTTTTTGGCTGAAACAAAACTTTTTTATTTCGTTGGGGTATATTTGCACACTTTCGACTTGACACGGTGATGAACAAAACTTCCGTTTATGAAGTTTTTTTTTGAAAGGCGATTGATAATTGAGTTGTAGACGATTTGGGTTTGGAAAATACGGAAATAATTTATGAAGTTTTTTTGGCAATTCACCTAAAAATTTCAACCTCAATTATTATGGGTGTATGTGTACGCTTATAATGTTAAAACTTAAAAATGACTACAATAATTTGGATGTGTACTAACTCATCTGACATATTTTTTGAATTGATTAGTGATGGCCATCAATCGTCTAACAACTCAAGCAAATAGAATAGTAAGACTCAATAGCATCTCGAGAAAAACACTTTTGGCATGCACTTTGAAGATGCAAACTTTTCAAAACGTCGCCAATCAAAAGTGTTGATATCTTAGTTATGAATAAAACTTCCGCTTAACACGGTTATGCACTTTCTGTAAAACCATGCGGTGTTCTTGAAGACTGACTCTCGGACATAAAAAAACAAGGATCTAGGGCGCGAAAGGTGGACACCTAGAAAAGATGGAAAGAAAAGCTAATGAAACATACCTTGAAGATAACAACTGAGTAAGGACCAACAACAATCTAAGCGGAGATAGTCACGCCGACAATTGCAACAACTTCTAATTTAGACTGAAGAGGGGAAAAAATCAAGGTGGCCTAAATTCTAACAAATTGCAGGGGGAGGGTAAGTAGGTAGAGTATAAGAAGTGCAAGGAGAAGAGGACAACAAGTTCACCCGGAAAATTCGCTGCCACCTAGAGAACCTGAAGCTGGATGGGTTCACGGGAGAAGAAAGAAGCAGACGAAGAGCGGACATCATAGGTCGACCAAAAAAAGAAAATAAATAATAAATAAAAAAATAAGGTGAGAAGGGTTTTTTTATCATTCAGTAGCCCAAAAAAAAGCACAGGTGTCTATGCAATTTACTGTTCATACGCGGAAGTCTTGTGAATTGCCAAAAAAAGGCACATATTTTTCCCCTCTTCGGTCTAAATTAGAAGGTCCCCTTGATTTTTCCCCTCTTCGGTCTAAATTAGAAGTTGTTGCAATTGTCGGCGTGACTATCTCTGCTCATATTGTTGTTGGTCCTTACTCAGTTGTTTTCTTCAAGGTATGTTTCATTAGCTTTTCTTTCCATCTATGTAATCATTGATTGATTACCTTATTTTCAACAGGATTTTTAGGTTTGCATCAATCCCTTTTATTTTGTTATCTTCCGCATATTGATTGTTGAGGTTGTGGTGCTTGCATCTTTTTATGATTCCGTTGAGGAGTTTTAATCAACTCTTTCAATATATATCTCTACTTCATGGGTTAGGTATGAGATTTGTAAGTCCCTGAATTTAATAGGCACATTCACAAGGTGTTGAAATCTTGAAACTTTAGGTTATACCTCATGCATTCAAGGTGTTTGTTAAAATGCCAGTTTGTTGTTTTGCTTTGTTTGTTTAGCCATTGATTTGTTGAATGAAGAATAGGAATACAAAGGAGTTCCACAAGGGAGAAGAAACTACTATAATTTATACATAACAATAGCCATCCAAACTCTAAATTTTGGTTATCCGACTTTGAAGTAGTAAAATACTATATAATGTCATGCTAATTAAGCGGAGGTAGTATAACAAGTCACAAGGTATAATAGGTCCAAGCATTTCACCATAAACACAAATTCCGACTCTTAACTTGGCCATGTGTGGCTACTACATTTACCAAATTGATCTAGCCTACACTATAGGGCAATACAACACACGAGACAAAATTGACCAAACACGTGAATTCAAGGTTGGTCTCAAATCGATCAAGTCTCGCGGTAACCCTAGAGTTGATTAATTGCGGAAACCCATATTCTAGAGCGAAAGCCTTACCTAGATAGACCGAATCTTGTACAGTCTAGAAGAAAGGATCAAAGGCGTGGGGCGCCGTTAAGAGCGAGGAAGCACCAAGAAGGCGAGAGTCTCCGACTTTGTGTTGGCGGCTGGTGTTGGTGTCGTGGTACGCACAAGAGCCTGTAATGATGAAGTGGTGTGGGGCTAAGGAAGAGAGAGCTGAATTAAGGAAGAAAGGGATCCGGAAACAATAGAAAAGAGGGGTTTGAGAAATTTGGTACAGGAGAGCTGGAGAGGACACGCGAGGCTGAGGAAGAGAGAGTTGAATTACGGAAGCAAGAAGGGGATCTGTGAATAATACAGTAGAAAAGAAGGGTTTAGAAAATAGGGAAATAATTTATTTTTTGTTGTCCAAAATTCGCTGCCTATGGAACCGTGTCAAAAGATTGTTCTATTGTTCACCTATAAATTTGTGCCTTTTTGGCAATTCAAAAAATATGTCAGATGAGTTAGTACACATCCAAATTATTGTAGTCATTTTTAAGTTTTAACATTATAAGCGTACACATACATCCTAAAAATTTGTTCCCATGGAACCGGTATATTTGAAAGGCGAACACCTACCTTTAACAAATTCGCGGGGAAGAGAGGGTAAGAAGGTCACTTGAAAGCCTAAATGCTTGAATTGATGGCAATTGCAGCCTCAACTGATGGAGAGCACGACCGAAAGTGAAGAAAATGGAAAGACAAATGGTTGATGAGGGACAAATATGAGCGTAAAGAAAAGGCTTCTCTATTGCTGAATAGAAAAATAAGAGGCCTCGGGACTGTTGCCAATTTCTAGAATGGTTGACACATCTTAATATTTTTTATATTTTTTTAAAGCAAGCCATCTCTATTGCTGAATAGCAAGCACGGGATTTTAAGTATTCACTGTTCATAAGAGATTTGGGTTTATTTATAGGTGTTAGATCTTTGAGTCTAGTTGAATCCCTCCAAATTTTAGATCTAGATCATATGTATATTGGAAGTTATGGCGATTATATTGAGGCGGTGCAAAATCCACCGAGAGGATGGAAGCAGATTGATGGAGCATTGGATATGGATGTTGAGTCTTGGATATTACTCACCAAGATCAAAAAAATAAGTTGAATGAACTTCGGATATGACGCACCAACGATCAAACAACGAGAATTGAAACGAAAAGAGCGAACAAACTTAGATTGAAAAACAAGTAAAAGAGATAACATTCATGGTTTCAAGTCTTTTCACGAAAGAGGCCAAACACAAGCCTTATAACCCTAAAGCCACGCCTCTCTCAACTCATCCACACTTACTTCTCTCTAATTACATAAAACACCCTTAAGTTTCAAGAAATTCAAATAAAACCCTTAACAAAACATAAGTCAAGTTTTAGCACTAGTCGAACCAATAGTCACAAGAACATTCCAACCTTCACCGTCATTAGCCATCGGAAACTTATGAGCCATGAGTTCCTCCTTGATTTTTTCTAGTATTGCCTTAGCTAGGGCTCGTGTGATGTGCCCAAGATAGGGCGTGGTGCGTTGGCTTGAATCCTTCGAGCCTTGGACGCCGGTCCCGGACATTTGTCTAAATGAAGACTCTCCTTTGTCGGGCAAATTGAACTTGGCATTATGGCTTGATTACTCACTCAAGTTATGGGACAAAGTGCCATCAAAAGTTCCCGAAGAAGTGGCAACATCTAACAAAGGCAAAGGCGTGCCAACGTTGGAGACCGGCGTGTGCAACTGTGCGCCCGACCCCCCAGTTGGTGCGGTACCGATGGGCCATGACTCGGTAGATGGAATCACATCATCCTCCTCCCCTTTAAAAAGATTCGTCCTCGAATCTATCAAGCCTTGTGAGCTCAACAATGTAGGTAGGGCTTCTAGCTCGCTTGGTGTGGCATTCTCCATGACAAAGACTTCCTTCTGGGCCTCCACAAGAAAAGGAATACAACCACCGCTTGGCGTGAATAAAACAACCTCGTCCTCCTCATGGAGCAAGAAGGGCAAACTTGAAGGAATCATAGGAAATGCATCTAGCCATGGTGTAGCCAATGAGCTCATGGATCGAGGAGTGATGGTAGGACGACGCTTGATTTTAGGAGACGATTCCATAACTTCCTCCTCTTCTTGCAATATATGCATCATTTGTATTGGACACTTGATGGTAATGAGTTGTTCCAATTCATGGAAAGGATTCTCTCTTTTTGGTTGTTCTGGGTCACTCATCACTCTTTGTTGGAAGGAAGTCTCCTCCCCTTCAAAAGGGTTCCTCCTCGAACCTTGATCCTCTTCTCGTGTCTTCTTGATCTTCCCCACTTGAGGCACTTGTGTCCTATCGTCCAACCCTAGGATTCAGCTCTCCAAGGCATCAAAGCGTGCCTCCATTGATTGCATGGATTGTTGCAAGGATCGCAATATGGCTTTCACCGAGTTGGAGGACTCCTCATCAACCTTTTGTTTTTCTTTTTCGTCACCTACACTTGTCATCTTAACAAACCACGTGAAAAGCAACGGTATAGAGTGCAATTGAATTAATCACCAAAACTTGCTTGAGATGGAAATCCGACAAGTTGCAAGTAGGAGATGACCAATAAAAGACAACAAGAAGAACTCAAACACCAAGAGTAGACACAAACAAGCAAGACTAGCAATTCTCGGTGTCGTTCCCGTATACTAGAATCGATCCAATTCAACTAGCATGTAATGGACACAAGGTACATTTTACACACTAATTCCCCTCGTGATTCAGCCAAGAAAATTCAGCAAACAACAATAAAAACAAGCTCTTAATGATGGGATTAAACAAAGAGTAATGACCACCCTTTCAACTTCAAATCAAGCAAGAATGAACCCTTGGTGTCCCTCCACCATTTTCGTGTCAGAAAAAATGTAGAAAGGACTCAAACTATTCGTCCTTCAGCCACAAAAAATCAAGGACGCAAATTTGACACACAAATAGAACAACAAAAGGGCACACACACTCACGATCAACAAGGAATGAACGAAATTGACAAACACTTGCAACGAGTGGAAATCCAAAGTCGAAACAAGGTTTAGATGGTCATATCTTCGCGTGGCTCTGATACCAATTCATGGTAAGGATCGATGGTATAGATGATGCAAAGGGATCACCTTCAAAGATTCCAAGGAATTTCGTCAACAAACACCAAGGAATTTGTCCTGTCTTCCACTAAGCTTGATCTTCCTGGTCTGAACTCGGATTTGAGTGATTCTAATACGAGACGTTAGATCCTTGAGTCTAGTTGAATCCCTCCAAATTTCAAATCTAGATGATGTGTACATTGGAAGTTATGCAGATTAGACTAAGGTGGTGCAGAATCCACCGAGATGGAAATGGAACGATTGATGGAGCGGATGGAAGCGGATTGATGGAGCGTTGGATATGGATGTTGAGCCTTGGATATTACTCACCAAGATCAAAAAACTAAGTTGAAAGAACGTCGGATATGACTCACCAACGATCAAACAACGAGAATTGAAACGAAAAGAGCAAACAAACTTAGATTGAAAAACAAGTAAAAGAGAGAACATTCATGGTTTCAAGTCTTGTCCTGAAAGAGGCCAAACACAAGCCTTATAACCCTAAATCCATACCTCTGTCAACTTAGCCACCCTCACTTCTCTCTAATTACATAAAACACCCATAAGTTTCAAGAAATTCAAATAAAAACCCTTAACAAAACATAAGTCAAGTTTTAGCACTAGTCGAACAAATAGTCACAAGAACACTCCAACCTTTACCGTCATTAGCCATCAGAAACTTATGAGCCATGAGTTCCTCCTTGATTTTGTCTAGTATTTCCTTAGCTAGGGCTCCTATGATGTGCCTATGATAGGGCGTGGTGCCTTGGCTTGAATCCTTGGAGCCTTGGACACCGGTCTCAGACATTTGTCTAAATGAAGACTCTCTTTTGTCGGGAAAATTCAACTTGGCATTATGGCTGGATTACTCACTCAATTTGTGGGACAAAGTGCCATAAAAAGTTCCCGAATAAGTGGCAACATCCAACAAAGGCAAAGGTGTGCCAAGGTTGGAGACCGGCGTGTGCAATGGCGCGCCTGGCGCCTCAGTTGGCGCGGTACCGAGGGGCCATGAGTCGATAGATATAATCACATCAAAAATAGTCTTAAACATGCAACAGAGAAGGCAAAAACACACATAAGAAACCGAAGAGAAATTTTTGAGATAGTAGATATGCTAGGGAATGTAAAAGGGAAAATGGACGTTGGCCACTCGAGCTAAGTCAAGGACTTAAACAGGTCATCCAGCGTAACAGATAAACTTCGAACATCAACTTTGAGCGTACCGTGACCTTAAAAGACTTGCCCAACATTCTCAAGCACTTCCTGGTTCTTGCGTTGGAGATCAACCAGCATCTTCATAATGGAACCAGGTTGCGAACCTTCCCCTATTTCAGCATGGATGCCCAACTCAGCATCTTCCATCTCAGCATCAAAAACAACATCCTTTCCTACATCCCTTGACACCCACTGGTTATCGATCAACTTAAAACCCATCTTGTGAACGATGTTAGAATTCAGATGGCGGACTCCACTTCCTCATCAGCCTCATAAACCTTATTATACTACAACACCTTCTTGAGTATAGAGCAGTATGGAAGAACATGTCTGACAGACTGACACTATCCTTAACAGATTCCATGTGGAGAAGAAACAAACGAGCAAGATTAACTAGTTCCTTCTTAATGATCTTGTCCATGACAAGAATGTCTTGGATCATGGCAATACTCCCTTTTTGCTCTCGGGGGATCAAGTTGCTAATCACCTAGGTAAAGAGAACCTTTCTCTCAGCACTCATCGAGTTAGTGAAAAAAGAGCCACTCTCGACTTCCTCCACCTCTGTAACATGTCTCAGCAACTCAGTAGAATATACTTCTTCAGGCCAAGTGCCTTTGTGATACTCAGCGAAGCCTACTTCATGCTTGACATGGTAAACTTTTCTCCATTTAACTCAAAATGACCTATGGTGGTCTTCTCTATGTCTTCTAGAATCAACGACTTGTAGAACTCCTTCACTAACCTTGGATTGAAACTTTCCTCTTCTTGAAATAAATGATCTGAACCTTGAAATACTAGCAAGTTAGAAACACCTTTTAACCTAGTTGATTCGATGAACTCATCGTCCATGATGAGTTCCTTAACGAAATCACGCTCCGCCATATGGACGATGAGTTTCCACCTTTGATTTCCACACTCGTTTTCTTAGGTTTCCCACTTGCAGCAAGACATCCACTAGACCTAGTAGGAACGTTTTTGCTCTTCTTAGTCTTTACAGTTTTCTTCGACACAACAAAATCTCCTCCCTCATATCCAACATGTGTAGGAGTAGTTTCCCTACCTCTTTTCCCAGTAACCTTAACACTAGATCCCCTAGTTTTAGGTTTCCTTAACTCCTTAGTAATTTGAACATCATCCTCATCAGATTTCTCCGACTCAAATAATTGCCTAGCAATTTCCTCTTTTGATTTTGCCCTAGAAGAGGATGCTACAGCTTTCAAAGTAGAGAGCTTGGGATCACTAGGAGTACCTTATTCGGAGTCATCTTGGCCTTCAATATTCAAAGGCCGTAGAGGAGAATATGAAACATCAACAGGGTTGACCAACTTACTTGGGTCAGCGACCTGAGAAGGGTCGTCGACCTGTGTGTCATTTCCCGCCAAGGGAACAGTGGCCGTCTTCTTCGCATCGACTGGTTATGGTTCTTTCTCTTGAGACTCCATAGCCTCAATTGACTCCAATACCTCCTGAACTAAGTCAAAATCTTCTTGCATGGCTTGGGATTTGGGACTCTCAACTCCTAGCATAGATTCGGTCTCAACATGCTCTTTCTCTTCGGGATTTGGAGAATTAGGAAGAGGGTTTTGTGGAGATGGTGGGAGATTTTCTTGTGAGGCTTGAATCGAAGGGTTTTCTTGAGGAATGGGAAGAGATTCGGTGGGATTTTGATAGGATTGGCCTGATTCTTGAAATTGGGTTGTTTGAGGACCTTCGAGCAAGAGGGGGTTGTTTTAGGGCCTTCGAGCATGAGAGTGAAAATAATGCAAGAGAGAGAGAGAGAGAGAGTGTGTACCTTTTGATAAAAAACTTTATCCTTATTTATGCTTGAACTATAGATGAGTTGATGGAAACTAGATCTTTATTCAATGCAACTTAAAAGGCACTTTCCTTTTGCCAAAAGATTTCCAAATATTTGAAAAGATACCATTGGAGAAAGGTGATTCTTGTCTTACTCTAAAGTTGACGTCCTGCACCTGTTATGAGTCAACCACTTAACCAAAAAAGCTTCCAAACAAACAACTTTCCCGATGTGATATACAGTCACTAACCTTACTCAAGTTGCCAACATCTATTGAAAAGAGAATACGCCTGGTTCTTTGGGGTTTTGCACATGGGTGCCAAAGAGATCCGAGGGAAATAATTTATGTGGATTTGTCAATCATGTAGATAACTCTTCGTTTATATTAAGAAACACAAAATAGTAAGCTCATAAAGACTCCCAAACATGACAAGCTTGGGTAGGCTGTAGAGTCAACCGTCATTTGTGCTTGTAATGAGGGTTAGGAACATCGGGTTTGACTCTTTTGGGCTAAAAGTATGGTTTCAAAATGTATTTAAGAAATAACTCAAGAAGCAAAGAATAAAGACATAATTATATGCATGGTTCATGAGTATGTAACATGGAAGCATCCAAAACTTAACACCTTAAGATCATAGAACTATTGAATCATAAGTAGAGCATCTAATCTAGCCAATCATTGAGAGAATGTAGATGGGAAATAGATCAGTTTAGGGAAATTATACCTATACTAAGGTTGTTGCCCATGAGTGGGAGAGTGTCGCAGAAGCTCCTTGAATCTCTCCCATGTCTCTACAAAAGTCTCACCATGTAACTAGTGATAAGAAGTACTGCGCTTCTTTGATCTCCATTGTCTTTGTTGGTGGAAAGAACTTAGTCATGAACAAGTCGTGAAGAGTTCTCCACGTAGTGACAGATTTCGGAGGCAAGCTCTCAAGCCAACAAAAACACTTTTCCTACAAGGGACCACTTAAAAGCTTTCAAGAGCACATATTCTAGTGACACATCATCAATAGTAATAGTATCACATAAATCAGTAAAGTTTTTAACATGCTCCATAGGGCATTCAGTGGGTTTCCCCTCAAATTGAGATCTCTTTATTAAGGATATAAACTGATCCTTAATCTCAAAGGCTCGATCAATCTTAGGGAGCACTATCGCCGATTCTGGCACCCTTAGTTCCGAGTGCATGCATTGCTTTGCATTCCTTGAGATAGCATTCAGTTGCTCCTGAAGACGGATAGCGACCTCTCTTTCTCACTGCACAACAACGGCTTCAACATCTCTAGCCCTCAAGGCTTCATCGTTGTTTTGTTGCATATCTTCGATCTACAGGTGGAGGTCCACCAATTGTTGCACAAGTTCATCGTTTGCAGCCATTGCTCTGTTCTCACGTACTCTACGATGAAAATATCTCTCAGGTTTAGAATCAAATGGTGAATCAAAGACTAGCTGGCGTCCTCCTACTAGCATAAACTAAAAGCACAAACAAAAACAAAAAACCAAATCAAAACACAAAAGGGATTTGCCGACACGGTCGGTACCGAACCTGATGGGGTCAGTAACGACTCGACAATATTCTCGAAAACTTTAAAAAGAACGAAACTTGGCACTATTGAAATATCCCCGACAACGACGCCAATTTGTTGTGTGGGTTTCTTGATCAACTAAACAAGCAAATAAATTTATAGATCAAGACCCCGCTGAGTATAGCGAAGTCAGGTTCGTCCACGGGAGAGAGTCAGTTCCAAAGTTTCGTTATCTTAGGGCAAAGACAATTGAGAAAGATTGGATTTTTTTATCAAGAGAGAAAGGCTTCTAAGGTTTAGGGATTACCACAACCACAATTATGCATGTCAAAATCAATGAATCACAAAGATCATGCTTTTATCACATAAAGATATCAACTTTCCTCAACCATGCAAGCAAATCATTTAACTTTCGTTAAATCAATCAACTTATCTATCTATCTCCAACTTTAATTAGGATTAACAAACTTTTGTTTCAAAACCCTAATCAACTATCCTAATTCACAATTATCTCTTTCGATTAAACTACAAACGAGAAATTCCTGATGTTACGATCAAGGATTTAAGCACAAGATATAGATTATGGATAAAAAGAATTCAAATCATGATCATAGGCAAGCACACATAACCATTGTTGGGCTAACCCCAACCTTAGAAAAGAGAAAACTACTCACATATCATCATTGCAAACAACTAAATTGAATTAAAAGTAAACTTACATGTTTGTCCAAAAATTGTTCTTCCGAAAGCAATCCAAACGTTCAAACTCTTCTCAAACTAACGTGTTTTCTCAAACTTGCATGATAAGAATAACGTGTAAGAAGCTCCCTCAAAACGTCCCTTCAAACTAAAGCTAAAACTAGGGTTTTATACTAAAGGATAACACACCTCCTAAGGAAATAAAATCTATCAAAGATCTATCTCTAAGGAAACTACCCAAAAATACAAAGACATGCGATATTACATTAAATGCAAACGACTCAGTTGACCACTACCAACACGGAGGACCCTCGGTAATGACCTCCGTTAGGGTCGGAAGGGTTTCTTGCATTTTCCTTCGATTCCTCTTCTCAGTTAAGGCCTCGTTAACGACCCTCTTAGTATCGGTAACGACCCTCTAGGCTCGGTAGACCCCTCGTAACTAAGGCATCTCCCTCGTTAGGTGGGTCGTTATCACTCGCTTTCCTCTGATCGACTCCTTTGGGTTGGTAACGTGTCTCCAAACTTCTCATAGGCTCGAACACGCCTCATTCAACATTCTTTTCACCTCGTTTCACCTCCATTCCTTTCATGCTTCTCCTTAGCTTTCTTCCACTCCATGTAATGCTCCAAAACAGCTCCAAAAACCTACAAAACACTACCAAATCTTATGTAGACTAAACAAATATGAAAACCTACACAAACGACTCCAAACCAAACACAAAACTAAAGAAAATGACTCAAACACTCTCAACTAAACCCTAAAAAATATGACTACAAAAGCGGACATCAAAACACCACATACTTAGACTTGCTTGTCCTCAAGCAATAACCAAACTACAACCAACACCTACAACACATCCTTCAAGTCTTTGCCCTTGTCAAAAGGCAACATCATAGCACAAGTAGAATAAATAGGCAAGTGAAACTAACGTCATCAAACATACATGAATACTCCCAAGCAAAAGCAACCATAATCCAACCTCACAAGGATATATGTGTCTCTATCAACTCTCCATGTGTTTAGGCTTTAAATAACAACTCTCAACTCAATCCTTAATGCAAAAACTACATAGTCACTGTTACTTATATCACCAATCTCTCCACCAGAGATGTCAAAATGTTGGACGGGTCTTCACTCGGGACAACAAATAAATTTATAAGTCAAGACCCCGCTGAGTATAGGGGAGTCAGGATTGTTCCACGAGAACCAAGGTTGTTTGTTTATCGACTCCTAACAGCAAAAATCTAACAAAAACAAGCAAAACACTCACAAGCAGCCTCGTTAACGACGTTGTCAGGGTCGTTAACGAACTACCGCAAACAAAAGACTAAAAATAACGACCTAAACCAGTTCGGTACCGAGCCTACGAACTCGGCAACGAATATCACTAAAGAGAATTCAAATAAAAACAAAGATCTAGGATAAGGGATACCACAACATAGTCATGCATATACACTCGTAAGAAGATAAGATCATGCCTTCAAATAGATAAATTCACCAACTTTCATTGACTAATAAGTAAATTAATCTACTTTCATAAACTAATTCACTCAATTGCTTGCTTTGGATCTAAAGCTTGAAACTTTCGTATTCAAACAATATCAACCTTCAAGTCTATAACTTTCTCTCTCAATCAAGTTAAAAACTCAAATCACCTTGACTTTCATCTAGGTCTAAGCACAACAAACAATCAAAAATAGATAGAAGGCTTTCAACACATAATCTTACTCATCAAACATGCATAACTATGTCGGGTTTAAACCCCGACCCTAGAAAAGAAAACTACTCACTACTCATAATTAAGAAACAAATAAAGTCAATAAAAGAGATCATTGCAAACAAAACACTACTTCAAATTAATAAAATCGTCTTACAGAAATTCAGAAGAAACCCGAAAAATACAAAGCACTGAACCAAATCTCGACTAACGACCCCGGTAACTCTCATCCACCGAGCTCTCGATCTCGACTTCGATTCGTCTCTTGCCTCTCTCGGCTCTTCCTCTTCTCTCTCCTTCCTTTCCTAATCGTCCCTCCTCTCTCAGGCTAATAAGAGGGCTATTTATACTAATAAGGCTAGAAAATAGAAAAGACTAGAAGATAAAAACTTTCCTAAAAAGATAGAAATAAAATCCTAAAAGATAGAAATAAAATCTAGAAAGATAACAAGACCTAAAATACATAATATAATAACCCTAAAAATTCATAGAAATCACTCTATCGACACGGAAATAAATTCCCGCACAGGATCGGTGAGTCACAAAATCAAACTCTCGAAAACTCTATCTTGTAGCCTCGTTAACGAGCCTTCACAGCCTCGTTAACGAGCCTGGGATTGGTTTTTTTTTCAACACTTCTTCTCCAAAAATCTAGACTTCGACTTCTTCATCTTGCATTCCTCCATTCTTCATCATAGCACTCCAAATTCAGCTCCAACTAGCACCTTTTTCTTTGCTAAAACCTACAAAAATACACAAAACGGAGTAGCTTCCATACTTTTCACAAAATATGCAAAACTATCAAAAAACACACAAAACTAACCCTAACCTTATCAAAACTAGTCCTAACAAACTAAGAAAACATACTAAAAACTATACTAAAAACACGAATATCAAAATACTCCATACTTAGACTTGTTTGTCCTCAAGCAATCACTAAACAATAATCAAAACCAAACAAACACAATCATCAAGACATAGCCATCTTCTTAAAAACAACATCAACACATAGAAAAATAACAAATGATTATTAATGTCATCACACACATATGCACCAAATAGACACAAGAAAATACAATCCAACCTCACAAGGGATAATGATGTGTTTCACTCAACTCTCAAGTGTTTAAGCTTATAAATATATCTCTCAACTCATCTTATATACAAAAACTCATAGAAATTGGAACTTATATCACCAAACTCTCCACCCAAGATTTGTCAAAACAAGCAAAAATCATCAAAAGAACTCAAATGGGTCAATGAAAAACTTCATAGAAGCTTCCATTCGGCCGGGTTGTAATGGGGTTTGGTAAAGACGAATAGGCGTGGAAATATTTTGGCCATGTGGTGCTAATAATATCCGGGAATCAAAGACTCCTAAAAACTCACACATCTCACCAAAACACTCATAAAACAACTTATACCAAACTCACTCTACATTATGCACTCTTATCCAATATATCTTAGAAAGTCTCATAAAAACAAAAAGAATCTCTGATATTATCTATATAAACACAAATGCACTTCAAACTTCTTCTTTTTCTTTCTTTCTTTTTTCCTTTTTTTTTCTCGCTGCCTTGTTAACGAACCACTTCAGGGTCGTTAACGAACTTCATCGTGTACTCTGCTTCTTCTTAACTACTTCCTTTCTTTTGTGCATCTTTTTCTATCAATAGATCTTCCTCTTTACAACTTAAAAACAAAGAGACTTCCAATCTACCCTTCTCAATAATCCCTTAATTTCAAACCAATCATAACTTGCACTCAACAAAATATACCTCTCCAATCTAAGTCCTAATCACCGGATAGGGTCAAGCTTATCTCGGCTAGGGAACAATTTTTGTGGAGCTAAAAATAAAAAGCTTCAGGCTCAAAATTGGTTTCAAAAAGAGGATAATGTAAGGGTGGATAGGGATTAACAGGGCTTACAAAAAAAAGTTCTCTATCATCTGATTTTCACAAGTAATGAACTATAAATCTTATACGGGTCTTAAGTAATAGATAACCATCACAATTCCAAGAGATAATATGCATATAGAGAGTAAATCACACAAGAAAGAAGAGGGATTTTTGATGTTCTCCCTATAAGGCCAAAAATAACTCACTGGGTCATAATTTATTGGATTGCATAACTTATGCTATAAAGTATATGTGCTCAATTTCATCAAATGCTATTCCTTCTAAAAAACAATTTCATAATGGGAATCGGGCTATACTATCAAAGATATGCTTGCAAGGAATTATATGATCATGCTAGCGACTACTATCACAGAACCTAAGAAAGGGATATCTATCAATTCTAAAAACTCTTCTTTTTATGATTTTCTATTTTTTCGATTTTTTTTATAGAACAAAGAACTACTTAAAAAAACTACTTAAGACAAACAAAACACATGAGACAAATAAGACACAAAACAAACAAGTTTTTCTACTTTCTCCCACCCATACTTAAAATTACAGTGTCCCCACTGTAAGAAAAATAAGAAGAAGGAAAGAAATAGAAAACGAAACAAAAGAAAACAAGAAAAGAGAAAACAAAAAAAAACTTACAAAGTCATAAAGTAGGAAACAAGGAAACTTCATCTTCAAGCTGAATCAATTGTTTGGTGGAGGAAAGTAGTGCTCAAAGTTCCCCATGAAGTCGTACATCATCCTCCAGCGCTCCGCATCCTCTACCTCTCTCTGACGATGCCTCTCGTCCTCCATCGACATGCGAGCGGAATAGACAGTCTCCCATCTATCCATCCTCCTATGAATGTGGTCCTGCTAGAGGTGAAGCTGTTGCATATGTGCAGAAAGATCCTCGGCCCATGGTGGCGGCATACTCTATCCTGTGTACTTGGGCTGAGGTGGTGGTGGGTAGTGCGACTGGAAGTGATCTTGGTAAAGCACTGGGTTATATGGCATGAGTCCATAGGAATTAGGGTCGATGGGAGCTGGCGGCGGGTCGCTAGTTGTCCTGTAGGGATCGTTAACGAAGCTGGGTGCCTCGTTAGGAGCATATGTAGAAGTCTGGAAATGATCGTTAACGAGCCTGGTAGGCTCGTCAACGAGGACGTTGGCACCTAATACTTCTGTGTCGAGGTCTTCATCCTCGAAATTAAGCTCCTCCGTGCCTCCCTCTGTGTCGGCTTCTTCAGTCTCGTCCCCAACAACCTCGGTATCCTCAGCTTCATCTTCATCCTCATCTTCGTCCATTCCTTCTCCTTCTCGCTCGAACCGTGTCTCACACGGCCTAAGTGATAGCTCATCCTCCGGCTTGGGCTCTAACGGGAATGCATGACCCGTCCACGCCTCGTACCAATTTGGTACATAAAGTAGCTCCAATTTGTCAAGGGTTGGTACGACAATGCGGTCTTGAACTTTTGTCTTGAACCCTCCCTCGACTTGAATGAAAATACCGGAGCTATACCAATAATACTTGTTGAGGAGTTGAGCATGAACCGGCGTGTAGCGAGTGAGGTCGACTCCAAGAGTTGTAGCTAGAAGACTAACCAAGTTACCACACCATGCTTCTTTGGACTTGGTTGATTTCTCAATGTAGTAGAGCCACTCATACCCAAAATTTAAAGGTTCGGGCTCCTAAAAAAGGATAGTGTGAAGACAAGCAACTTCCGTCCTTGTTGGCCTGTTCAGCTCTCTCTTAGGCCAGAATGTAGCTGCAAGGACTCGGAGGATGATCCTAAATATGGGGTTGATGATGCTTGCCCCGGATAATGCTGCTGCGGAGGGTTCAACCTCCCCGGTGATGTAGCTCCATGTTCTTGTCACCTTGTAGTCTTTCAAGCTTTACTCTCTAGAAGGGTTTGGGAGCTCCAGAATTGCGTTGAACTCCGCCAAAGTGTATTCTCTATCACATTACCGAGTCGAAACCGGATGCGCCCCGCCGAAGTCTTCGATGGAAAGGTTGTCTCCAAAGTGGCAAGGAACTCGGATGTGAGGGCCGGAAAATGTGGTAGAGTCTCTTTCTTCAGCAAGTGAGGCACACCTAGAATAGCAAAGGCCTCCTTGACATCCGTATAAATCCCCATTTGATTGGCACTCGTCCTTGAAAACCACCGAGTGTTGTGGTCCTTGTCTAGGATGGCATTGTAACGATCCGCTTGCCCTTGAGTGCGCAAGATCACATTATCCATGCGAGGTGGAGATGGGGACCTCTGGTTCCTCCTCTTCTTCTGGGCTCGAGTAGCGGGTCTGCTTGAACTTGCCATGTGATCTACAAAATAATCATGATTTTCCAAGATAAGATCCACTCAAGTAGATTAGACAAGAGACCCCATACTTGGTCTCGAAACATCCTTCAGAATTATTCGTTAACTACGCAATTGGGCCATTTACGAATCTGGACTGGTTATTGACCTTTGAAGATACGCAAGGTCGTTAACGAGCCTGGGTAGGTCGTTAACGAGCTGCCGAGAGCCAGTTCACAGAATTCCGAGTGTTATCAACTTTTAAAATCAAGCCATAAATCAAGCATGCATCCTCTATACTTCTTCACTAGACACACAATCGGGAATACACACCCCATACTTGCTCAATTACCCATACCGAACATGCTAATTTTACCCAAAATTAATCATGGCAAAGATTGAACTTAATACCTAGAACAAGGAAAATTCATGCTTTTCTTTATCAACTTATTGCAATGGAGAATCTAGCATAAATAATCTTCCCTAGATCAAGAACCACTATGCACAATCAAAATTCATGAGCAAAATCCAAACAAGCAATTCGACTCTCTCTATAAACACAATCAAAATATGAAATTTCTACCCTAAAAGCCATGAATCATGCAATATAGAGTTAGGGTTTAGAAATCATACCGGAAGATCGGGAAATTGAAGAACAAAGGATTGGAATTGGAAGGTAACGAGGTTGGGTCTCGTCGGTGGGAAAACGGGGTTCCGGGCTTCGGTAACGAAGGCGTCTCCGACGGTCGGTGGCTTGGGAGATTCCGATCGGTGGTGAAGGTCTTCGGTAGTGTTTTGAGGATTTTGGAGTTTGAGATTTGAGGGTAGGATTTTTGAGAGTTTAGAAGGGTTAAATAGAAGGGGGTAGAAGTAGGAGGGGAGGGGGTAGTGGCGGCGACTAGGGTAGATAGGAGAAGATAGAAATTAGACTAGGGTAAAATAATACTTACCTGCCCCGAGTCGGTTCGCCAAACCGGGTCGTTAATGACCCTGGGTGGGTCGTTAACGAGCCACCGTAGCCTCCTTGAGTGATTTTCGAGCCCCTTTTCTGCATCTTGTTAGCTCAAAATTTATCCTAATTTTCTATCCTAAAACTACTTAAAAAGAACTCAAAAGAAAGCTAAGAAAAAAGAATCTAAAAAGAAAGAAAAATCTAGTCTATACTAAGAGCGGGTTGCCTCCCGTAAGCGCTATTTTTAACGTCGTCAGCCCGACGTACTTACCTTGGCTCAAGGTGGCTCTGTTGCAGCTATGTTGAGGTCCTTTGGTACCCCATACTCAGCTTTGTAGGAATTATTCGCTTGAATTACTAAATTAGGTCCCTTTTCTTCTATCAATATGCCCGGTATTCCTACATGATGGTTTGTGCAATCCGAAAACCAAGGTGGTTTGGACTCCTCTATGGTACATATAATGGGGCACGGTGTAGGAACAAAGTAAGAAGAATAGTCATAACCAGTATTAGCGAATTCACAGTTAGAATACTCACCTTGATTATACCCTTGCATGTGGGACTTGATGGTGGGGCCATGAGATTCGGTAGGGACTTGTATGAAATTCTCTTCCGTTTTGGTATTTGGGGGAGGCTCGATAGGGTCAGTTACGTCGAGTTCTGGCTGGGTCAACTCGATTTGTGCGACTGTAGTTGGGTCGTTGGCATTTTGATCCAGGCTGAATTCCACGCGTTCCTCTCCAATATCAAAAGTAAGAAGTCCTTTCCGCACATCAACCCTTGCACGCGCTGTGGCTAAAAATGGTCGACCGAGAATTATGGGGACATGAGGGTCTTCAGGCATATCGAGGACTATGAAATCATTCGGTATAAAGAATTTCCCGACTTGAATAGGATAGTCGTCCACGACTCCTGTGGCCTTGACACATGATCCGTCTGCCATGTAGATGTTCATATCTACTGGTTCTAGTAGTCCCATATTGGCTTTGGACCAGATTGAGAGAGGGAGTAAACTAGCACTGGCTCCCAGATCACATAAAGCTTTAAACTTGTGGTCGCCTATGCCAATCGTTATAGCAAATCTCCCTGGATCTCCTAGCTTTTCTGGTAAAGCTATAGATCGGACTTCATCCTGCAGCTCTGTAATGGACCGTTTCCTGCAAAGAATATCCTTCAAAAATTTTGTGTAAGCCGGCATTTCGCTTAAGGCCTCAACAAATGGGATGGAAATATTAATGCCCTAAAGAATCTTTACGAAACGCTTGAACTTACTCTCAGTAGAGTCCATAGATTTCTTAGTTGGAAATGGAAGAGATCTCACCATCCTCGGAACCAAATTAGGCTCGAGAGGTGATGCTACTGGGTCGACACTAGGGTCGTTAGGTATGCTTGGTGGGTTGTTACCGACCCTGGTGGGGTCATTAACTACCCTGGTATTGAGAGGAGGACTCGGATTAGAGAACTTACCTGGGCTAGGATTGTTAGGTACCCTCGGAGCCTCGTCACCATGGTTTGTTGGCTCGGTAATTGCCCTCGCTGGCTCGTTACCGAGGGTGACCGTGGTATCCTCTTCCATCTTGTCCTTAGCTTCGACACACTCCGGTAGTGTCTTTCCTCTCCTAAGGTGTACCGCTGCTATTTGTCCTTTAGGGTTCTCTTCGGGACGGCCCGGAAGTTGCCCTTGTGGTCTTGGAATTTGTGCAGCAAGGTTCCCTAGTTGGGAATCAACATTCTTCTTCCATAAATCGAACTCTCCCCATCTTTTTTTCTGGTGGTTAAGGTTAGCTTGAACTTCATTGACCTTAGTGTGGACCCATTGATGCTTTCCTATAACCCTTGTACCTAAGATGGTGGCTCCTGATGGCCTGGAGGTCGATAAGGCGCAAGTCGTCTATCCGGTGGAGGCGCTGCATAGCTTGGATTTGGATTCTGATTGCCCCACGTCTGATAGTTGTTTGACCTGTCAAAATTACTAGGCTGGTTCCTGTATGAGCCTCTCATGTAATTCATCTCAGCAATTGTCTCAATGGCTCTTACATGCTCTATGTTAGTGCAAGCAGAAGTACTATGGGCAGAAGAACCACACTCTTGACATGATTGAGAGGACTTCAGAAAACTTACCTGCTTCTTCAGGCGGTTGACCTCGTCTAGTAGAAACTGATTTTTAACGTCTGGGTCAACTTCTTCTCGGTTAGGCACGTAGAGACGTTTCTGCGGCTGTGGAGTTTGCTGGGTTCCATACATGGCATCATAATTGGACAACTTATTCAGCAATTCCCATGCATCTGTAGGGTCCATCTCTATTAAACCGCACGCAGTATGCGTGTTGATGCGGTTCTTGGTCTCTGCGTTGATACCCTGGAAAAAGATTTCTTGGAGAACATATAAAGGTTGCCCATGAGTGGGGCATTGTCTAAGCATTTCCTTAATTCTTTCCCATGTTTCAACAAAAGTCTCATTAGGCAGCTGGTGATAGGAGGTAAAGAGTTTCCTCAACTCGGTTGTCTTGGCAGGAGGGAAAAACTTTGTAAGAAATTGATCGTACAAAGCTTTCCCAGTCCTGATAGACTTAGAAGGTAAACTCTCCAACCAGCTCAGGGCCTTTCAAGCAAGAGACCACCTGAAAGCTTTTAACAGAACATATTTAAGTAAGACACCTTCAGTAGCTATGGTGTCACATAAATAAAGAAAATTTCTAATATGCTCCATTGGGCACTCAGTAGGTTTCCCTTCAAACTAAGCCCGCTTAATTAAGTATATAAATTGAGATTTAATCTCAAATGGTTTCTCTAATCTCCGGAAGCACGATTTGGGTTTCTGGAACCCTCAGTTCTGGATGCATGAAATGTTTGGCATTCCTCGGATAGGCATTCAGCTCTTCTTGTAGACGAGCATTGGTAGCTCGTTGACGCTCAGCCTCGGCAGCATCACCTTCCTTCTCAGTTTTCAATGCCTCCATCTATGTTTGGAGGACTTCTAGCTGACGAGCCAGCTCTTCAGGTGTGGTCATGGCTCAGTTCTCTCGGCGTCTATGGTGCAGGGAACGTTCAGGTTTAGAATAGTAACCAGCGTTGTCAAATTCGAGCCTTCGACGTCCTACCGGCATACGCTGAGAAAACAGACAGAAAACAAAAATTAAAAACAAAAACGGGGTCGGGCTATTCCCAGACCCACAGATAAACAAACAAACTCATTGCTTCCCCGGCAACGGCGCCAATTTGTTGGACGGGTCTTCACTCGGGACAACAAATAAATTTATAAGTCAAGACCGCGTTGAGTATAGGGGAGTCAGGATCGTTCCACGAGAAGCAAGGTTGTTTGTTTATCGACTCCTAACAACAAAAATCTAACAAAAACAAGCAAAACACTCACAAGCAGCCTCGTTAACGACGTTATCAGGGTCGATAACGAACTACCGCAAACAAAAGACTAAAAATAACGACCTAAACCAGTTCGGTACCGAGCCTATGAACTCGGCAACGAATACCACTAAAGAGAATTCAAATAAAAACAAAGATCTAGGATAAGGGATACCACAACATAGTCATGCATATACACTCGTAAAAAGATAAGATCATGCCTTCAAATAGATAAATTCACCAACTTTCATTGACTAATAAGTAAATTAATCTACTTTCGTAAACTAATTCACTCAATTGCTTGCTTTGGATCTAAAGCTTGAAACTTTCGTATTCAAACAATATCAACCTTCAAGTCTATAACTTTCTCTCTCAATCAAGTTAAAAACTCAAATCACCTTGACTTTCATCTAGGTCTAAGCACAAAAAACAATCAAAAATAGATAGAAGGCTTTCAACACATAATCTTAGTCATCAAATATGCATAACTATGTCGGGTTTAAACCCCGACCCTAGAAAAGAAAACTACTCACTACTCATAATTAAGAAACAAATAAATTCAACAAAAGAGATCATTGCAAACAAAACACTACTTCAAATTAATAAATATCGTCTTACAGAAATTCAGAAGAAACCCGAAAAATACAAAGCACCGAACCAAATCTCGACTAACGACCCCGGTAACTTTCGCCCACCGAGCTCTCGATCTCGACTTCGATCCGTCTCTTGCCTCTCTCGGCTCTTCCTCTTCTCTCTCCTTCCTTTCCTAATCGTCCCTCCTCTCTCAGGCTAATAAGAGGGCTATTTATACTAATAAGGCTAGAAAATAGAAAAGACTAGAAGATAAAAACTTTCCTAAAAAGATAGAAATAAAATCCTAAAAGATAGAAATAAAATCTAGAAAGATAACAAGACCTAAAATACATAATATAATAACCCTAAAAATTCATAGAAATCACTCTATCGACACGGAAATAAATTCCCGCACAGGATCGGTGAGTCACAAAATCAAACTCTCGAAAACTCTATCTCGTAGCCTCGTTAACGAGCCTTCACAGCCTCGTTAACGAGCTTGGACTTGGTTATTTTTTTCAACACTTCTTCTCCAAAAATTTAGACTTCGACTTCTTCATCTTGCATTCCTCCATTCTTCATCATAACACTCCAAATTCAGCTCCAACTAGCACCTTTTTCTTTGCTAAAACCAACAAAAATACACAAAACGGAGTAGCTTCCATACTTTTCACAAAATATGCAAAACTATAAAAAAAAACACACAAAACTAACCCTAACCTTATCAAAACTAGTCCTAACAAACTAAGAAAACATACTAAAAACTATACTAAAAACACGAACATTAAAATATTCCATACTTAGACTTGCTTGTCCTCAAGCAATCACTAAACAATAATCAAAACCAAACAAACACACTCATCAAGACATAGCCATCCTCTTAAAAACAACATCAATACATAGAAAAATAACAAATGATTATTAATGTCATCACACACATATGCACCAAATAGACACAAGAAAATACAATCCAACCTCACAAGGGATAATGATGTGTTTCACTCAACTCTCAAGTGTTTAAGCTTATAAATATATCTCTCAACTCATCTTATATACAAAAACTCATAGAAATTGGAACTTATATCACCAAACTCTCCACCCAAGATTTGTCAAAACAAGCAAAAATCATCAAAAGAACTCAAGGGGCTCAATGAAAAACTTCATAGAAGCTTCCATTCGGCCGAGTTGTAATGGGGTTTGGTAAAGACAAATAGGCGTGGAAATATTTTGGCCATGTGGTGCTAATAATATCCGGGAATCAAAGACTCCTAAAAACTCACACATCTCACCAAAACACTCATAAAACAACTTATACCAAACTCACTCTACATTATGCACACTTATCCAATATATCCTAGAAAGTCTCATAAAAACAAAAAGAATCTCTGATATTATCTATATAAACACAAATGCACTTCAAACTTCTTCTTTTTCTTTCCCTTTTTTTTCTCGCTGCCTTGTTAACGAACCACTTCAGGGTCGTTAACGAACTTCATCGTGTACTCTGCTTCTTCTTAACTACTTCCTTTCTTTTGTGCATCTTTTGCTATCAAGAGATCTTCCTCTTTACAACTTAAAAACAAAGAGACTTCCAATCTACCCTTCCCATAATCCCTTAATTTCAAACCAATCATAACTTGCACTCAACAAAATATACCTCTCCAATCTAAGTCCTAATCCCCGGATAGGGTCAAGCTTATCTCGGCTAGGGAACAATTTTTGTGGAGCTAAAAATAAAAAGCTTCAGGCTCAAAATTGGTTTCAAAAAGAGGATAATGTAAGGGTGGATAGGGATTAACAGGGCTTACAAAAAAAAAAAGTTCTCTATCATCTGATTTTCATAAGTAATGAACTATAAATCTTATACGGGTCTTAAGTAATAGATAACCATCACAATTCCAAGAGATAATATGCATATAGAGAGTAAATCACACAAGAAAGAAGAGGGATTTTTGATGTTCTCCCTATAAGGCCAAAAATAACTCACTGGGTCATAATTTATTGGATTGCATAACTTATGCTATAAAGTATATGTGCTCAATTTCATCAAATGCTATTCCTTCTAAAAAAAAATTTCATAACGGGAATCGGGCTATACTATCAAAGATATGCTTGCAAGGAATTATATGATCATGCTAGCGACTACTATCACAGAACCTAAGAAAGGCTATCTATCAATTCTAAAAACTCTTCTTTTTATGATTTTCTAATTTTTCGATTTTTTTATTGAACAAAGAACTACTTAAAAAAACTACTTGAGACAAACAAGACAAATAAGACACAAAACAAACAAGTTTTTCTACTTTCTCCCACCCCATACTTAAAATTACAGTGTCCCCATTGTAAGAAAAATAAGAAGAAGGAAAGAAATAGAAAACGAAACAAAAGAAAACAAGAAAAGAGAAAACCAAAAAAAAACTTACAAAGTCATAAAGTAGGAAACAAGGAAACTTCATCATCAAGCTGAATCAATGGTTTGGTGGAGGAAAGTAGTGCTCAAAGTTCCCATGAAGTCGTACATCGTCCTCCAGCGCTCCGCATCCTCTACCTCTCTCTGACGATGCCTCTCGTCCTCCATCGACATGCGAGCAGAATAGACAGTCTCCCATCTATCCATCCTCCTATGAATGTGGTCCTGCTGGAGGTGAAGCTGTTGCATCTGTGCAGAAAGATCCTCGGCCCATGGTGGCGGCATACTCGATCCTGTGTACTTGGGCAGAGGTGGTGGTGGGTAGTGCGACTGGAAGTGATCTTGGTAAAGCACTGGGTTATATGGCATGAGTCCATAGGAATTAGGGTCGATGGGAGCTGGCGGCGGGTCGGTAGTTGTCCTCGGGGGATCTTTAACGAAGCTGGGTGCCTGGTTAGGAGCATATGTAGAAGTCTGGAAATGATCTTTAACGAGCCTGGTAGGCTCGTCAACGAGGACGTTGGCACCTAATACTTCTGTGTCGAGGTCTTCATCCTCGAAATTAAGCTCCTCCGTGCCTCCCTCTGTGTCGGCTTCTTCAGTCTCGTCCCCAACAACCTCGGTATCCTCAGCTTCATCTTCATCCTCATCTTCGTCCATTCCTTCTCCTTCTCGCTCGAACCGTGTCTCACACGGCCTAAGTGATAGCTCATCCTCCGGCTTAGGCTCGAACGGGAATGCATGACCCGTCCACGCCTCGTACCAACTTGGTATATAAAGTAGCTCCAACTTGTCAAGGGTTGGTACGACAATGCGGTCTTGAACTTTTGTCTTGAACCCTCCCTCGGCTTGAGTGAAAATACCGGAGCTATACCAATAATGCTTGTTGAGGAGTTGAGCATGAGTCGGCGTGTAGCGAGTGAGGTCGACTCCAAGGGTTGTAGCTAGAAGACTAACCAAGTTACCACACCATACTTCTTTGGACTTGGTTGATTTCTCAATGTAGTAGAGCCACTCATACCCCAAATTTAAAGGACCGGGCTCCTCAAAAAGGATAGTGCGAATACAAGCAACTTCCGTCCTTGTTTGCATGTTCAGCTCTCTCTTAGGCCAGAATGTAGCTGCTAGGACTCGGAGGATGATCCTAAATATGGGGTTGATGATGCTTGCCCCGGATAATGCTGCTGCGGAGGGTTCAACCTCCCCGGTGATGTAGCTCCATGTTCTTGTCACCTTGTAGTCTTTCAAGCTGTACTCTCTAGAAGGGTTTGGGAGCTCCAGAATTGCGTTGAACTCCGCCAAAGTGTATTCTCTACTCACATTACCGAGTCGAAACCGGATGCGCCTCGCCGAAGTCTTCGATGGAAAGGTTGTCTCCAAAGTGGCAAGGAACTCGGATGTGAGGGCCGGAATATGTGGTAGAGTCTCTTTCTTCAGCAAGTGAGGCACACCTAGAATAGAAAAGGCCTCCTTGACATCCGTATAAATCCCCATTTGCTTGGCACTCGTCCTTGAAAACCACCGAGTGTTGTGGTCCTTGTCTAGGATGGCATTGTAACGATCCACTTGCCCTTGAGTGCGCAAGATCACATTATCCATGCGAGGTGGAGATGGGGACCTCTGGTTCCTCCTCTTCTTCTGGGCTCGAGTAGCGGGTGTGCTTGAACTTGCCATGTGATCTACAAAATAATCATGATTTTCCAAGATAAGATCCACTCAAGTAGATTAGACAAGAGACCCCATACTTGGTCTCGAAACATCCTTCGGAATTATTCGTTAACTACCCAATTGGGCCATTTACAAATCTGGACTGGTTATTGACCTTTGAAGATACGCAGGGTCGTTAACGAGCCTGGGTAGGTCGTTAGCGAGCTGCCGAGAGCCAGTTCACAGAATTCCGAGTGTTATCAACTTTTAAAATCAAGCCATAAATCAAGCATACATCCTCTATACTTCTTCACTAGACACACAATCGGGAATACGCACCCCATACTTGCTCAATTACCCATCCCGAACATGCTAATTTTACGCAAAATTAATCATGGCAAAGATTGAACTTAATACCTAGAACAAGGAAAATTCATGCTTTTCTTAATCAACTTATTGCAATGGAGAATCTAGCATAAATAATCTTCCTTAGATCAAGAACCACTATGCACAATCAAAATTCATGAGCAAAATCCAAACATGCAATTCGACTCTCTCTATAAACACAATCCAAATATGAAATTTCTACCCTAAAAGCCATGAATCATGCAATATAGAGTTAGGGTTTAGAAATCATACCGGAAGATCGGGAAATTGAAGAACAAAGGATTGGAATTGGAAGGTAACGAGGTTGGGTCTCGTCGGTGGGAAAACGGGGTTCCGGGCTTCGGTAACGAAGGCGTCTCCGACGGTCGGTGGCTTGGGAGATTCCGGTCGGTGGTGAAGGTCTTCGGTTGTGTTTTGAGGATTTTGGAGTTTGAGATTTGAGGGTAGGATTTTTGAGAGTTTAGAAGGGTTAAATAGGAGGGGTTAGAAGTAGGAGGGGAGGGGGTAGTGGCGGCGGCTAGGGTAGATAGAAGATAGGAGAAGATAGAAATTAGACTAGGGTAAAATAATACTTACATGCCCCGAGTCGGTTCGCCTAACCGGGTCGTTAACGACCCTTGGTGGGTCGTTAACGAGCCACCGTAGTCTCCTTGAGTGATTTTCGAGCCCCTTTTCTGCATCATGTTGAGGTCCTTTGGTACCCCATACTCAGCTTTGTAGGAATTATTCGCTTGAATTACTAAATTAGGTCCCTTTTCTTCTATCAATATGCCCGGTATTCCTACATGATGGTTAGTGCAATCCGAAAACCAAGGTGGTTTGGTCTCCTCTATGGTACATATAATGGGGCACGATGTAGGAACAAAGTATGAAGAATAGTCATAACCAATATTAGCGAATTCACAGTTAGAATACTCACCTTGATTATACCCTTGCATGTGGGACTTGATGGTGGGGCCATGAGATTCGGTAGGGACTTGTATGAAATTCTCTTCCGTTTTGGTATTTGGGGGAGGCTCGATAGGGTCAGTTACATCGAGTTCTGGCTGGGTCAACTCGATTTGTGGGACCGCAGTTGGGTCATTGGCATTTTGATCCAGGCTGAATTCCACGCGTTCCTCTCCAATATCAAAAGTAAGAAGTCCTTTCCGCACATCAACCCTTGCACGCGCTGTGGCTAAAAATGGTCGAACGAGAATTATGGGGACATGAGGGTCTTCAGGCATATCGAGGACTATGAAATCATTCGGTATAAAGAATTTCCCGACTTGAATAGGATAGTCGTCCACGACTCCTGTGGCCTTGACACATGATCCGTCTGCCATGTAGAGGTTCATATCTACTGGTTCTAGTGGTCCCATATTGGCTTTGGACCAGATTGAGAGAGGGAGTAAACTAGCACTGGCTCCCAGATCACATAAAGATTTAAAATTGTGGTCACCTATGCCAATCGTTATAGCAAATCTCCCTAGATCTCCTAGCTTTTCTGGTAAAGCTATAGATCGGACTTCATCCTGTAGCTTTGTAATGGACCGTTTCCTGCTAAGAATATCCTTCAAAAATTTTGTGTAAGCCGACATTTCGCTTAGGGCCTCAGCGAATGGGATGGAAATATTAATGCCCTAAAGAATCTTTACGAAACGCTTGAACTTACTCTCAGTATAGTCCACAGATTTCTTAGTTGGAAATGGAAGAGATCTCACCATCCTCGGAACCAAATTAGGCTCGAGAGGTGATGCTACTAGGTCGACACTAGGGTCGTTAGGTATGCTTGGCGGGTTGTTACCGACCCTGGTGGGGTCGTTAACTACCCTGGTATTGAGAGGAGGACTCGGATTAGGGAACGTACCTGGGCTAGGATCGTTAGGTACCCTCCGAGCCTCGTCACCATGGTTTGTTGGCTCGGTAATTGCCCTCGCTGGCTCGTTACCGAGGGTGATCGTGGTATCCTCTTCCGTCTTGTCCTTAGCTTCGACACGCTCCGGTAGTGTCTTTCCGCTCCTAAGATGTACCACTACTATCTATCCTTTAGGGTTCTCTTCGGGACGGCGCGGAAGTTGCCCTTGTGGTCTTGGAATTTGTGCAGCAAGGTTCCCTAGTTGGGAATCAACATTCTTCTTTCATACATCGAACTCTCCCCATCTTTTATTCTGGTGGTTAATGTTAGCTTGAACTTCATTGACCTTGTTGTGGACCCATTGATGCTTTCCTGTAACCCTTGTACCCAAGATGGTGGCTCCTGATGGCCTGGAGGTCGATAAGGCGCAGGTCGTCTATCTGGTGGAGGCGCTGCATAGCTTGGATTTGGATTCTGATTGCCCTACGTCTGATAGTTGTTTGACCTGTCAAAATTACTAGGCTGGTTCCTGTATGAGCCTCTCATGTAATTCATCTCAGCAATTGTCTCAACGGCACTTACATGCTCTATGTTAGTGCAAGCAGAAGTACTATGGGCAGAAGAACCACACTCTTGACATGATTGAGAGGACTTCAGAAAACTTACCTGCTTCTTCAGGCGGTTGACCTCGTCTAGTAGAAACTGATTTTTAACGTCTGGGTCAACTTCTTCTCGGTTAGGCACGTAGAGACGTTTCTGTGGCTGTGGAGTTTGTTGGGTTCCATACATGACATCATAATTGGACAGCTTATTCAGCAATTCCCATGCAGCTATAGGGTCCATCTCTATAAAACCGCACGCAATATGCGTGTTGATGCGGTTCTTGGTCTCTGCGTTGATACCCTGGAAAAAGATTTCTTGGAGAACATATACAGGTTGCCCATGAGTGGGCCATTGTCTAAGCATTTCCTTAAATCTTTCCCATGTTTCAACAAAAGTCTCATTAGGCAGCTGGTGATAGGAGGTAATGAGTTTCCTCAACTCGGTTGTCTTGGCAGGAGGGAAAAACTTTGTAAGAAATTGATCGTACAAAGCTTTCCAAGTCCTGATAGACTTAGAAGGTAAACTCTCCAACCAGCTCAGGGCCTTTCAAGCAAGAGACCACCTGAAAGCTTTTAACAGAACATATTCAAGTAAGACACCTTCAGCAGCTATGGTGTCACATAAATCAAGAAAATTTCTAATATGCTCCATTGGGCACTCAGTAGGTTTCCCTTCAAACTGAGCCCGCTTAATTAAGGATATAAATTGAGATTTAATCTCAAATGGTTTCTCTATCTCCGGAAGCACGATTGGGGTTTCTGGCAGCCTCAGTTCTGGATGCATGAAATGTTTGGCATTCCTCGGATAGGCATTCAGCTCTTCTTGTAGACGAGCATTGGTAGCTCGTTGATGCTCAGCCTCGGCAGCAGCGCCTTCCTTCTCAGTTTTCAATGCCTCAATCTATGTTTGGAGGACTTCTAGCTGACGAGCCAGCTCTTCAGGTGTGGTCATGGCTCGGTTCTCTCGGCGCCTCGTTAATAACGTTGTCAGGGTCGTTAACGAACTACCGCAAAAAAAGACTAAAAATAACGACCTAAACCAGTTCGGTACCGAGCCTAGAACTCGGCAACGAATATCACTAAAGAGAAATCAAATAAAAACAAAGATCTAGGATAAGGGATACCACAACATAGTCATGCATGTACACTCGTAAGAAGATAAGATCATGCCTTCAAATAGATAAATTCACCAACTTTCATTGACTAATAAGTAAATTAATCTACTTTCATAAACTAATTCACTCAATTGCTTGCTTTGGATCTAAAGCTTGAAACTTTCGTATTCAAACAATACCAACCTTCAAGTCTATAACTTTCTCTCTCAATCAAGTTAAAAACTCAAATCACCTTGACTTTCATCTAGGTCTAAGCACAACAAACAATCAAAAATAGATAGAAGGCTTTCAACACATAATCTTACTCATCAAACATGCATAACTATGTCGGGTTTAAACCCCGACCCTAGAAAAGAAAACTACTCACTACTCATAATTAAGAAACAAATAAATTCAACAAAAGAGATCATTGCAAACAAAACACTACTTCAAATTAATAAATATCGTCTTACAGAAATTCAGAAGAAACCCGAAAAATACAAAGCACCGAACCAAATCTCGACTAACGACCCCGGTAACTCTCGTCCACCGAGCTCTCGATCTCGACTTCGATCCGTCTCTTGCCTCTCTCGGCTCTTCCTCTTCTCTCTCCTTTCTTTCCTAATCGTCCCTCCTCTCTCAGGCTAATAAGAGGGCTATTTATACTAATAAGGCTAGAAAATAGAAAAGACTAGAAGATAAAAACTTTCCTAAAAATATAGAAATAAAATCCTAAAAGATAGAAATAATATCTAGAAAGATAACAAGACCTAAAATACATAATATAATAACCCTAAAAATTCATAGAAATCACTCTACCCACACGGAAATAAATTCCCGCACAGGATCGGTGAGTCACAAAATCAAACTCTCGAAAACTCTATCTCGTAGCCTCGTTAACAAGCCTTCACAACCTCGTTAACGAGCCTGGGCTTGGTTTTTTTTTTCAACACTTCTTCTCCAAAAATTTAGACTTCGACTTCTTCATCTTGCATTCCTCCATTCTTCATCATAGCACTCCAAATTCAGCTCCAACTAGCACCTTTTGCTTTGCTAAAACCTACAAAAATACACAAAACGGAGTAGCTTCCATACTTTTCACAAAATATGCAAAACTATCCAAAAACACACAAAACTAAACCTAACCTTATCAAAACTAGTCCTAACAAACTAAGAAAACATACTAAAAACTATTCTAAAAACACGAACATCACAAAACATATGAAATCGTCAAGAGAACTTAGGCTCAATGGAAGACTTCAAAGAAGACTCCATTCGGCCGGGTTGTAATGGGGCTTGGTATAAACATAAGGCATGGAATTATTTAGCCTAAGTGGTGCTAAAATCAGGGAATCAAGACTCCTAAACTCTCAACACAACTCCACCATAACTCTCTCATAAACATCCAAACTCACTCATCATGAAGAACAAATTTCATTCTTTCAACCACCAAAATATCCTAACAAATCTCGCATAATAAAACAAGGCAAATTTGGCCCATGCACATACTTTTTCACAACTTCCTCTTTTTTTTCTTTTTCATTGCTTTTTCTCGTTTTTTCCTTTTTCGTTTCTTTTTTTCCAACAATAATAAGTGCATTTATTACGGAGCCAAAAATCCTTTTACATATATGAACTTGCGAGATCATAAATACCCAACCCATATAAAATACCCCACAATTGAACCAAACAATATCTCACTCTACAACTATCAACATCACCAACATTAAGTCCTAATTCCCGGATAGGGGGTCAGGCTTATATCGGCTAGGGAATGATTTTTGTGGAGCTTACAGTAAAAAGGCTTCAGGCTCAAATTTGCTTCAAACAAAGGGTAATGAATAGGGTAGGTAAAGAGAGGATAAAAGAAGGCTAAAAGAATATAAGTTCTCTATCATTTGATTTCACATGCAATGAACTAATATCTCATATTCGGGTTCAAGAAATAGATAACAATATCAATGTCAAGAGATAATTAATATGCATAAGGAGAGTAAATCACACAAGAAAAGCAGAGGGATTTTTGATGGTCTCCCTATAAGGCCAAAAATAACTCACTAGGTAGTAATTTTTGTAGGATTTTAGTCACCTCTACCTAAGATCATATGTGCTCAATTTCATCACAAGCTAAGTTCTACATCAAAATAACTTCAAACAGACTTAGGCTAAACTTTCCAAACATGCCATAGTAATTACATGATCAAGTTATTCAAAGCATCATAATAGGACATCTAAGTGAAGCATAATCAATCCAAAAACAACACAAACATACAAACAAAGAGTTTCCTTTTTCTCCCCACCCCATACTTAAACAACACAGTGTCCTCACTGAAAAACACATAAAAAAATAGGGAGAATAAAAAGGAACTCACAAAACAAATTGAAGCTGTCGGAGTCAAAGATCACTAAGGTGGAGGTGGAAGGTAGAATGGGTAATCAACGCTCAGGGTCGTTAATGATCCCAGGGGGGTCGTTACCAACACGCTTTCTGTTCGCCATTTTCTTCTCTACATTGGCTTTCTGTACCGATTTTTCCGACTTATTTTCTTCTCTTTGTAGTTGGTCTTCCTCAACCTTCAGTGCCTGAGTCACTCATAAAAAGATCTATCTCGACTACACTATCTAACCTAAAACAAAGTCAAAAGAAAGCTAACAAAAAGATACAACTAACTAAGGAGGGTTGCCTCCCGTAAGCGCTACTTTTAATGTCGATAGCTTGAAGTGAATTACCTTGGCTTAATCCGAAGAAGTTAAAGCCCAAGTGGCTCTAATTTCCTCGTCTGGCTCAGCTCTTGCATAATACTTCTTCAATCGGTGGCCATTGACTTTGAAGGTGGCTCCACTATTATCCACTAGATCCACCGCTCCATGGGGGTACATGTGGTGAACCTCGAATGGCCCACTCCATCTCGATCTCAATTTCCCTGGAAATAAGCGAAGTCTAGAGTTAAAGAGAAGTACCTTGTCGCCTACCTCGTAGGTCTTTGGCACAATTTCTTGTCATGCCACCTCTTGGTTTGCTCCTTGTATATTTCGGTGTTCTTATACGCCCTCCTATAAGCCCATAGACTAGGAATCTCGCCTCCTACAATATAATTAGAAAAATCCGCAAACCAAGGGGTCTTCGACAATCTAATAGCATTTATAGAATGAGGAGAAGTATAAAGAGGGTTTGAGAAGAAATCCTCACCAGAAAGTACCGAATCGAAGTAAGAAAACTCATCGATATGCTCCAGAGATAGGGTCATTAACGAAGAAAGGTGTGTCGTTAGCAACCCAGTTGGGTTAGTAGAGGCTTTGGTAACGTGCTCTGCAACCTCGTTAACGGACTTGTAACCAACTTCCATCCTCAGAGAAGGTGTCGTTACCGACCTAGTTGGGTCGGTAGGCCCCTCGTTATCAGCTCTTTCGTCGAGACTTCTCTCTTTCCTCTGTTAATGGGTCGGTATCGACCTTGAGGGGTCGATATGGACCTCGGTATTGCTCTCTGCAACCTTGTTCAACAGGAGGTGCTCATCCGGGCGGGAGTCATTGATCGGTACAACATTGTCGAATTCCGAGCGAGTATGGAGCATCTTAATCTCCGCAACATTAGTCTCATTCATGGTGAGATTGAATAACCATTTTCATTACACTGACACACGTTATATACTATTTTCTAGTAACCACCATTAACTTCTTGAGTTTGAATAAGAGTACTCAGGAAAATAAAAGTGCATGTTCAAGTACATGAGTGTTTATCCTCTTCAATAATCAATTCATCCTCCATATATCCTCAATTTCTATAAATTAAAATCTTCTAGTGATGGTAGTGGATTTCTTAGCAAAAACTTTTTGAAATTAAAGAGGGATATCTCAGGGTTGGAGTAGGAAAGTTCAGCACCGGTCCCACTTACAGTCGCAAAGGAGAGAGAGTTTCAATATACCTCTATTCTCCTTTATTGTTGGTTTTAGAAGTTGTGTTACAAAATTTAGAATGGAAAGCAAATAAATTTTAAATAGTATGTGTGAATAAATATTGCAAGTTGAAACACTAAACTGACCTTTGTGCCATGGGCTTGCAACCATGGTTTATAGTTTATGGTTATATTCAGCTTTAGTTATTCGACGAACTTACTAATCAAGCTTAAGGCTATGTTCGGATGCACTATTGGAGCTAGTGCATCTGAACAGAGCCGCTGCTTTTTCTTTGGCAAGAGACGGAGCCGGAATTTAGTGTTCCTCTGTTGAGCGTAGATCCTCTACCGGATGGAACCTCTGCCACCAAATACTCGTCTTCAGTGGCACCAGAAGTTGATTGTTGGCTCTCGTCTTCATCGGCGCCGGAATTCAGTGACGTCGCTGCCTCTGTAAACTTTGGTCGAGCTCTTTAGAAATCAGATCTGGAATATTGATGTTTGGTAGGGTATTGAATATTGATGTTTGGTAGGGTTTGTGATTTTTTCTATCTATAAGGTCAAATTGGTCATTTTAGGTTAAAAATGAAGCCTAGTATGGTAATTTTAGCTATCTCCCTATTTTTATCCAGCTAGTCTTTCCGAACACTCATTCATATATCCAGCTCATATTTTTAGTTCCAGCTCTAGAACAAATCCAGCTCGGGTGCCAGCTCCATCTAGTGCATCCGAACAGAGCCTTAAGCTTGATTAGTAAGTTCGCCGAACAACTAAAGCTGAACATAACCATAAACTATAGACCATGGTTGCAATCCCACGGCACAAAGGTCAGTTCGGTGTTTCAACTTGCAATATTTATCCACACATACTATTTAAAAATTATTTGCTTTCCATTCTAAATTTTATAACACAACTTCTAAAACCAACAATATAGGCGAACAGAGGTATATTGAAACTCTCTCTCTCCTTTGCGACTATAAGTGGGACCGGTGCCGAACTTTCCTACTCCATCCCGGAGATATCCCTCTTTAATTTCGCAAAGTTTTTCCTAGGAAATCCACTACCATCACTAGAAGATTTTAATTGATAGAAATTGAGGATATATGGAGGATCTATTGATTATTGAAGAGGATAAACACTCATGTACTTGAACATGCACTTTTATTTGCTTGAGTACGCTTATTCAAACTCAAGAAGTTAATGGTGGTTACTAGAAAATAGTATATATACGTGTGTCAGTGTAATGAAAACGGTTACTCTTGTTAATAGATTCTCAATACATAAGATAAGCAACTGTATTGACAGATTAAATTCTCTGTTTTCCTATATTCAAATTCCTCAAGCAATCATGTAGAACAAGTATTAAAATATTCAATTGGTACTATAGCGAAACAGAAACATCATCATGTCTATAGATGATTCTAGTATCTCACACAACACTCGAACTCCGCTGAATTCAAGGGATTTGAATTATGGTTTTAGGATCCAAGGAGAAAGATCCATAACCCTCCAATATCCCATGTTAAATAAAGTGAATTACGCGGCATGGGCTATAAAGATGCAAGTCTTCATGAGTGCACAAGGCATCTTTGAAGCATTTGAAGGAGAAGGACCGATTGATGAATTGAAAAAAATGGACCAGGCTGAGATCTACCAAGAAATTAGTGAGGATATGCTATTGCAATTGGGTGCAAAGAAGACTGCAAAAGAGACCTGGAATATGATCAAAACCATGAGCGTTGGTGCAAACATAATCAAAGGGGTTATAATTCAGACTCTTTCGAGGGAGTTTGAAGGACTAAAAATGAAGGAGAAAGAATCCTTTGACGATTACTCAAGAAAATTAAACATAGTTGTGAGTAAACTAAGAGGCCTTGGAAGTCAAGTTGAAGAAGAACAAGTAGTGAAGAAACTAATGAGGACAACTTCTTCAAAATTTATTCAAATCTCTTTAACGATTGAAGAGTTTTGTGATTTAAAATTCAAGAACATTGATGAAATCATCAGATCATTGAAAGCCCATGAGGAAAGGATACATGATTTTGTAGAATAGAATTTGTATTCTGCATTGCTTACGTGAGCAGAGTGGAAAGCCTGGGAGAAAAAGAAGACAAAAGAGAAGTCTTCTAAGGATAAACAAAATTCTAATGGAGAAAAGAATTCTGGAAAACAACAAAGAAAAAGGCAAGGGAGACTCACAATACAAAGGAAACGTGGATCAGAAGTAGAAGAGAAATTTTGATAAAAGTAAGATTAAGTGTTATACATGTGGAAACATGGGGCATTTTACTTCAGAATGTGACTCTAAGGAGAAGGATGAGAAGGCAAACCTAATAATGAGAAGTGATGATGATGAAGAGCCATCCTTACTCATGTTGGAAGCTGGTGAATATTGCAAGTTGCCACAAATGAATCTGTTGATAAAGATTTGAAAAGTGAAGAAAATCCAAAATTCAGTAAATGATACCTTGATACAGGCGCCAGTAATGACATGACAGGATGTGGAGACTATTTCACTGACTTGGATAAGGACTTTAGTGGAAGAGTAAAATTTGGCGATGGCTCAATTGTTAACATCCAATGAAAAGGATTTGTCATGTTTTCTAGCGTCTTAGGTGAACATATACCACTTACTAATGTCTACTTTATTCCTCAGTTGAAGTCAAATATCATCAGTATTGGCCAATTAGATATAAATGGAAACAAAACTATCATAAGAGAAGGAGTGCTAAAGTTGTACTCTAAGAGAGGAAATTTCATTTCCAAGGTAGGAAGACAAGCAAACAAACCGTATACTTTACATCTCAAGATTGCCAAACAGACTTGTCTATTGTTAAATATGGAGAATCTAAGTTGGCTTCGGAATGCAAGGTATGGGCATCTTAACTTTAATGTTCTAAGAAAGCTTGGAAATGAAAGAATGGTGAAGGGATTACCATACATAGAACAAGGAAACTAATTATGTGATGGTTGCCTTGTGAGGAAGCACCATAGAACCTTTTTTCCACATAAAACAACATCCAAAGCAAAGAAGCCCCTTCAATTGATCTATACAGACTTATATGGACTTATCTCACCATCTACTTTGTGAGGTAACAAGTATTTCTTATAACTGGTTGATGACTATTGAAGGTATATGTAGGTAAGGATGCTAAAAAGAAAAGATGAGGCATTGGAGAATTTTGTCACAAGTATTTAATTCGCTTTTCACATCTTATAAAGTAAACTTAAAATCATAAGGATAATTGAATTTATAGTATTTAATGAATTAGATTATATTTCAATATTTTTTAAATAAATTTACAATTTCAATACATCTTGAAACTAGATATATTTTAAAAATGTTAAATAAATGTGTTATTTTTGAAATATTTTAGTATTAAATGAATGTAAAGAGTTTTATATTTTGAAAATTATTTTGGATTTAGAAACGGAGTACATAATATGTAAATTGCTAAAAAGATAAGTTATACTTTGTATAAAATAGAATAAGTATATATATATATCAATTTTTAATAAAATTGATGCTTTAATACTTGCTAAAACATACTTGTAAATCATGGTGTGAATGCTTGAGCGTACCAATGTTTCCAGAACAGGGAGCATACTTGCTTTCATATCGTCGAAGTAATATTGGTTGTAATAACAAAGAATCTATCCAATTTATTGCTTTCATTGTCACAAAATGTAACTTTTTATGCTCAATAATGTAACTTACGCTAAGTAAGAAATCAATTGATGAAATTGCATAAATAATTTGCACATCGTAGTAAATATTTTGAATTAAAACAAGTGGTAGTCCACTTTAAACCGAAATCGGATAAGCTAGAAAAGACGAGCTCTCTCCTTAGTTTTATATATGTATCTTTAATATAAAACAACCCATGATCTCTATATCTAAGGGAAGATAATTCCTTCTCAACCGACTTCTATCATGATTTTTAAAGCATTTTCAAGTTTTAACACAAAACATGAGATTTCTATAAGTGGAGAAAAAATAGAAAACTAAAAAATGTTGTGTATGTGGTACAGGGTTGATGAAATAATCACACAAATGATATAAATTGATTATGTAGGCAAGCGATAGTTTTATCACACGCTTACAATTAAAATAACTTGAACTGTTCATTTAATTTTATTTGTCTTTATAGGCTAATGCACATATATTAAAACATGTCCTATTCTTATAAAATTGCCCCTAATAAATTCATATTGAAAAAGGTGAATGATGATCATTTAAATACATCTTGCTTTTTATTTGATAAATACAAAAGGTAATATTATTAAATTTTAGACAAAATACCTAGAAGGACAAATAAAATTAAACAAAAAAATTAAGCATAGAAGGAAAAATAGAACTAAATAGAGGGAGTAATAATAAGGAGAGAGCTAGCTTATTTGGCAAATGAATAAGACAATCATTTATGGGCTTGTCCAAAAAGCAGGCAGGCCCAAGAATGCCAACAAGGAAACGATCGCAACAAGGCACGCTTGTGTACGAGGTTATAGAGCAACTGATGAGGTATTTTTCGTGGTCGTTTATACCTATCAAAGAATCCTTAGCTTAACCAACTCAGTAGAGGGGTAAGTAAGAGTCGATCCCACAGAGACTCGCGTATTAATGTTATTACTTGCGTGCCAAGTAACCAAAGGGGGTTTTCAGAATGATTATCTAAACTAATATGCAAGAATAAAACTAACTATGAATGCAAAAGATGATTTGAATATATGAAAGACAAACGTGTTCAACTAGTTAGATCCATCATGATATTGATTCGTTGATCATCGATTCTCTTGAGTCTCTTCTCACTTGAATAATCTATTGTGGATAATGACCCTACTAAGGATTAAGACCCAAACTTCAGATTTAGTTGATAGAACAACCAGTCTAACAACCCTAATTAAATAATAACCTAGAAGACCTTCTAGATTCAATTAAATAACAGCATGACGATTCAAGTTATCAATAGAAACAAACATTTAGAGCAACTAGACATCTAAGTGATTTGTGAATTTATTCCCTTCTTTAATCAACTTGTCCAACCGGTACTAATTGATTAAAGTATACTCTTGATGAAATTAACTCCAACCGGTAATTAATCAGATTCAGTTTTGACTAGAAATTCTATTAGGTAGCTAATCTAACAAAACCCTAGTTTAGATTCAATTAAGCACAAGGAATAATTTCTATTCAAGTTTGTTGAGAATCAATCAAACCTCACAACTACATACAAATCATGACTTCAATAACTAGCCAAACACAAGAGAAATTAGCAATGCATAATTGAATTAAAATCAAACTTACAAAAGTTTCAAAGTCTTCCTTGAGAGAAAACCCTAGCCTCCAAAAGTTGATCCAAAAGTTATGATAATGATAGAGAGAGAAAACTAAAAACAAGGTTTAAATACCCCTAAGATATCCAAAGATAAAGATATATCCCGAAATTCCATTAAACTAGTCGGAAAAGACCTAATAAAGTCCAACTCGAAGCCCAAAACACGCGGCCCAACTCTCCCGCGGCAGAATGTGAGGCGCGGTCTTAACATAAAGTGGCGCGGCCGCGGCACATGCCTTCCTAGCCCGCGGCACTCTCGGTTCAGCATTTCAGCAGACACTTCAGAGGCTGTTTTCACCCCCTTCGAGTTGGAATTTGGACTCGGAGTAAAAATATGAATTGTAGCTCTTCGAGTTAGCTTTCCAGTGATAGCAAATTCAGCTTCATCCGAGCACTATAGCTCCCAAACCATGCATTGCAAGGTAGAGGTGTCAAAACAAGACTCTAATGCATGACTTGCGGTTTAAGTGTTCTTTTCACACAAGCTCTTGGGCGTTAACTCTTCTAATCTTTACTTGTATCACTCTAAGCTTCATCAAACTCCACCAAAATCATCTAAGATCCATCCCATCCATGCTTGTTTACCTAAAGATCTGCAAAACCGAACAAAACAAGCGCAAAACCCGAATTTCCTAGAAAACCTAAAAACGTGAGAACTAGACTAAACTAAGCTAAAACCATGAAAAATAAACATAAATATGCATCCTAAACACTACGTAAATGCAAGCTATCAAATTCCCCCATGTTTAACCCTTGCTTGTCCTCAAGCAAGACATAAATCCAAATCACGCCATAGAAAAATGCAATCATACATCCATCTCAAGTCAAACAAGCATTTCACATATAATCAAAAACCCGACCAAGACTTCCTAACATGCATTATGATAAGCAACAAGTCAAGACCATTCATCCATTCTAGACCTCACCAAGGTAATTGTGTTTGCACTCAACTCTCAAGTGTTTAAAGGTATGTGTTTCACTCAACATCAACCATGAAAACTAGACTATCATATGCTTGCATCAGAGTTCTAAATCTCCACCGTTGGGGATCAAACACATAACAAAAATCAAGAGGTCTTTTTACGGGTTGTAATGGGGCCAAGGTAAAGAGAAATTTGGAAGGGATTATATTTGGCTTGTGGTGCTGAATTTAGGATAAAGAACTAAGCCTAAACCCAACTCAACACTTTCTTTTCTTACTTCTCCCTAACTTTCTTTTTCAACTCCATAACACACATTTAAACACTTTGCTTCTCTCTTTACTTCTTGCCTCTTCTTCAACTCTTTTCTTTCATACTAATGAAGACTACTTACAATTGCACTCAATTTTTTTCTTTGCTTTGCAACATATTTCTCATCTTCATTTTTTTTCACTTTGAAACCCAAGAGTTGTATTTCCTCTTTTCCACCTTTTCTTTTTCAACCTCCCCCATACTTATACCAAACTCACATAAAACAAAACCAACCTAAAGTCCTAAATCCCGGATGGGTCAAGCTTATTAGGCTAGGAATCATTTTGTGGAGCTAATAAAAACAGGCTAAAAGCTCAAAGAAATAGGGGTGTCAAAACATGGATCTGGTCAAGGTAGGAAGGGAAAATAATAGGCTATAAGAAACATTTCCTCAATCATTTTAATGTCATGCATTCAATCATATAAAGCAGCCTTGACAAAGAGTATTAACGCAAGTTCTAGAGCTAGATAATCATGGTGATACACTCAAGAATGTAAAGAACAAATATATCATGAAAGGCCAAAAATATCTCACAAGGCTGATTTTTGTCTAGAACTTCAGAATGAATCAAATACTCAAGCTATATACATGCTCAGTCCTATAATCAAGGTAATCAATCAATGATCATGCTCATATCATATCAACTTCAGCAAATCATGCAAATCATGGGTTAGAACTTATACTTAACTTAGAAACACAAGAGGAATCAAACAATGGGGAAATAAGAACCTAAATGCAATATTTTTGTATTTTTTTCAATTTTCTGATTTTTTTTTCATTTTTTAAGATTTTAATCAATGCATGCAAAAATTTTAAATATGACCTAATCTAATGCAACTACATGCAATGCAAAAGTAATTCCCTTCCCCCATACTTAAAACATACTTTGTCCCCAAAGTATAGTAAAAAGTAAAGGAAAGAGAAAAACTCACAAAAAACCTAGTGATTCGGCGGGTAGTGCGGTGGAAAATCCGACGATGGTAGTGGTGGGTAATCTGTCTTTGGACATGGGATATCTAAACACACACAAAGACTACCAAAAAAGCAAAAGATTATAACTGAAAATTCAATCTACTCTAGACCTTTGGTTGCCTCCCAAGAAGTGCTTGTTTAACGTCATTAGCTTGACTCTTAGCATGATTAGACAAGATTAGACATTGTCAATGCTCTTAATAACCTGTCAAATCCCTGTGCACACATCTCAGAAAAGCATAAGTAACACAATGATAAATCAATTAAGCATAATATAACTTTCAAAGACCGTTTTAATTTATCAAACATGTGTGCCCAGTTAGCATGAGATGGCAATTGCTCAAAAGAATTCAGCACAAGTGGTGGCTTTAGAAAATACTTACAGTATGAATCAAAACACTTGTTAGCAATACCATTTTTATCCAAGATGAACTCCATATAGTCTCCATCTTCCACCTTGTGTTGTCGGCTTGGCTCCGCATCTTGGAACTGCATAAGCTCTTGATGTGAGAAGGTAGGGAAACTGAAGCATGGGATGTCAAGGCCTAACATAGGGCGCATCATGACAACGGGAGCCTTAACAGATGTATCATGTTGATTTTCTCCCTCATGGTTGTCTACCTCATCAGCAAAGAAGTCATCATGGTCAACAAAAGAGTCTTCTTCCAAAACTGTAAAACCCTCTAGCAATTTACTCCACATGAGTGAAGATGATTCAGGCTACCTAGGCTCTGTAAGAATCTCTATGCAGTGCTCATTGATTATAGCATCCGCCCCTTTGGAGAGATCCTTGATTATATCCTCAAGAGACGTATCAATCGGTTGGGGTGGTTGGGAAGATGATTCGACCAAAAAGCTCTGATGGCTCATGAAACATAAGAAATCCCAGCATTCCTCAGGTCCCATAAACAAAAGCCTCTCATTGCTCATGTAATCTTCCAATCCCCTTGTCTCAAATTCATACCATGGATAACTCCCATGTTCACCTCCCTATCACTGTATCGTAATCCCCAAGCACCAAGTTCAAACACATGGTCTTGAAATCTTGAAAAATAGTCATGGAAGTGTTCATCCTGCAGCTGTCTACAATCGAACAAAGCCATAGATTAGTAGCACGGGTGTTATGAACCGTAAGATAGGTTCACAACACCAAGAATAGCACAAAAGTAAAAACACAAATAGCGACGAGTCCCCGGCAATGGCGCCAAATTTGATGAGGTATTTTTCGTGGTCGTTTATACCTATCAAAGAATCCTTAGCTTAACCAACTCAGTAGAGCGGTAAGTAAGAGTCGATCCCACAGAGACTCGCGCATTAATGTTATTACTTGCGTGCCAAGTAACCAAAGGGGGTTTTCATAATGATTATCTAAACTAATATGCAAGAATAAAACTAACTATGAATGCAAAAGATGATTTGAATATATGAAAGACAAACGTGTTCAACTAGTTAGATCCATCATGATATTGATTCATTGATCATTGATTCTCTTGATTCTCTTCTCACTTGAATAATCTATTGTGGATATTGACCCTACTAAGGATTAAGACCCAAACTTCAGATTTAGTTGATAGAACAACCAGTCTAACAACCCTAATTAAATAATAACCTAGAAGACCTTCTAGATTCAATTAAATAACAGCATGACGATTCAAGTTATCAATAGAAACAAACATTTAGAGCAACCAGATATCTAAGTGATTTGTGAATTTAATCCCGAATTTATTCCCTTCTTTAATCAACTTGTCCAACCGGTACTAATCGATTAAAGTATACTCTTGATCAAATTAACTCCAACCGGTAATTAATCAGATTCAGTTTTGACTAGAAATTCTATTAGGTAGCTAATCTAACAAAACCCTAGTTTAGATTCAATTAAGCACAGGGAATAATTTCTATTCAAGTTTGTTGAGAATCAATCAAACCTCACAACTACATACAAATCATGACTTCAATAACTAGCCAAACGCAAGAGAAATTAGCAATGCATAATTGAATTAAAATCAAACTTACAAAAGTTTCAAAGTCTTCCTTGAGAGAAAACCCTAGCCTCCAAACGTTGATCCAAAAGTTATGATAATGATAGAGAGAGAAAACTAAAAACAAGGTTTAAATACCCCTAAGATATCCAAAGATAAAGATATATCCCGAAATTCCATTAAACTAGTCGGAAAAGACCTAATAAAGTCCAACTCGAAGCCCAAAACACGCGGCCCAACTCTCCCGCGGCAGAATGTGAGGCGCGGTCTTAACATAAAGTGGCGCGGCCGCGGCACATGCCTTCCTAGCCCGCGGCACTCTCGGTTCAGCATTTCAGCCGACACTTCAGAGGCTGTTTTCACCCCCTTCGAGTTGGAATTTGGACTCGGAGTAAAAATATGAATTGTAGCTCTTCGAGTTAGCTTTCCAGTGATAGCAAATTAAGCTTCATCCGAGCACTATAGCTCCCAAACCATGCATTGAAAGATAGAGGTGTCAAAACAAGACTCTAATGCATGATTTGCGGTTTAAGCGTTCTTTTCACACAAGCTCTTGGGCGTTAACTCTTCTAATCTTTACTTGTATCACTCTAAGCTTCATCAAACTCCACCAAAATCATCTAAGATCCATCCCATCCATGCTTGTTTACCTAAAGATCTGCAAAACCGAACAAAACAAGCGCAAAACCCGAATTTCCTAGAAAACCTAAAAACGTGAGAACTAGACTAAACTAAGCTAAAACCATGCAAAATAAACATAAATATGCATCCTAAACACTACGTAAATGCAAGCTATCAGCAACCAGTCCTACCAACTTCCAATCGGTGCCACTGCATCCAATCGCCTGATAAACCGCCCAACTTCGCACTAATTGCTTGTTATTCAAGTCATGCCATGGTCGATTTTCAAGCTTTCAAACTACTCTATATGATCCAACTAGTTAAAAGCTTGATACCATATTCAAAACATCTTAGTGAATCCAAAGTTTTTGTGGGTGATTTTAGTATCACCTTGAGTACTCGACTTAGTATCATTGGAGAATCTTGAATGTCTCAAGGTCTACTCTTGGTCACATACAAGTTGGGAAAGCACATGGAGTATGTTCTCGGTGTAGACTAAGTTCTAGAAGGATTAATGTGAAGAAAGTAATGACTAGTTCGAGTTGAGGTTTAATAAACCTCAACATACGTTGTGTTGATTATGGCTTGTTGAGTAATGTCACGACATGGTGGCTTTGTAATATCCGCTAAAATTCTAGATAAAATAAAATGGATATTTATCCCAATAAATTTTTTTTTCTCTAAAGTGGAGAATTTAATAATCTTGATAATTTCATATTATATTATGAAGGGTTATAAAAGGTTACTCAAATGACAATTAAGAATTTATTTAAATATATTAAGCAAGTGAAGTATTTATTTAAATATTTTCTCTTAAAAAGAGAGTTTAATTATTTTTATAATTTTCTCAATAAATTATAAAAATGTTATAGAGGATTGTTAAAGTGTAAAAGTTATTCAAATAAAATAGGTTGATATAAATTTTGAATTTTATTAATAGTGGAGTGCTATAAGGCTAAAAATAATACAAGGCAAAATAAATAAAAAGAAGTCAAAAGACGTGATTCGAACCCGAAACCTCTCACTCCTCTCACACAAACACACACTCATTCCAGCTAGACTATTGTATTTTGACTACCCAATTCACCACACTTTTAATATTAAACCCTCCTATCTCTTTCTTCTTCAAACCAAGCAGGGGCGGATCTAGGGGGGCGAGCGGGGGCGGTCGCCCCCACATTGAGCAGGAGGAGCGATTAATTTTACATGGGAGGTCGGGATCAAAAATTAATTTTGGGATTCCGCCCCCACAAGAATGCTTGACGCAATGGCAATGACTAGGAGGAGGAGGTCGGAGTTCGTAAAAGGGCTGAAGAAGGCGATGGTTGCTCTGGTTGCTGGTTGCTGCGTTAATGGAGGTTGGAGGGATGTACAAAGAAGGCGATGGTTTGTTAACATAAAAAAAAAGCTGCTGTTCTTTTTTTTTTCCAATTAGGCCCAAATTTGCCTAGCCCAAACTTTACAGCCCAATACCCTAATTTTGCAGCCGAGATATACTAAAAAGTAGCAATCTAAACAGACTTTAACAAATAAAAAATGAAAACAATTTACTCCTTCAAATTAAGAGCACGTGACATAAAGACATTAGATATAAACAGCTGTATTTGATTACAAAAAAAAAGATAAAAATTTCCATAAGCAAATATAAATAGCTGCATTACTGTTGCTTTGTTTTTCCTCTTAGGAAATACACTAAATCACATAATTAGTCTTGTTAGTCTCTATTTTGTTAATACTTGATATGCATGATCGGATAATAAATTTTACTGTTGTTTTTAGTGTTTTTTGATTGGTCAAATAATATATACTTCTTAATTTAATTTGTTTATATCTAAAAAGTAATGAACAAAAGGTTGAAGTGAGTAATTCTAAGAATGCCTAATAGTAGTTTTATTAATAGTTATTGAAATATTGGTTCAAAATTATTATCTTGTAGATTATCTCGTAGCAAAGAATCACATGTAACTTGATTTATATGTTCAATTTTTTTATGTCAAATTATCTTTAGTTTAATTTTATGTGTACAACTTTATTTATACTAGTTTAATGTATCTGAGATTAATTTTTGTGTACTAGTGTAAAATCCGCCCCCCCTTCTGCACGATCCTGGATCCGCCCCTGAAACCAAGTCAATGAAGTCTGATATGAAGTGACGCTCAAAACCAGTGCATGAATTTCTTTGACTGACTTCTCTATTCTTGCTTGGAAGACCATCCATGGTTGCATCATCAAGAATCATCACCAAACAAACACAACAATGCCCAATAGACATCAATCCACCCTTCTTTCATTGGTTGATTTCCATTGCCATGGATCACCAATTTGGCCAAATTTGCCTATTTAAATGCTGGAAAATTCACAAAGAAATCACACAAACTCTCCCTTCTTTTCCTCTAGCAAATTCACTCCCATTCAAAGAAAATTCAGCCCCAAATCAATTTATTCAAATGCTGATTTTTTTTTACAAAAATCCACAAAAAAACCTTAAACTCCTCTTCCGGGCCGCCGGACCACCCCACTCCCTTCGCCGGACCACCAGTCGACCGCGCGCGCCGCCAGGAGCCGCCGGTACCACCTCCATCGCGCCACTGCTGGTCGTCGTTCGTCCATTGCTGGTGCGTTGTTTAGTCCTGATGTAGAAGACGCAATAAGGATGTAATGGTGGGCTAATCTTAGGGTTTGGGCTGGAGCATAAATTATTTTTGGCCCATTTCCTTAATTTAAAAAGGCCCATCAGCTTTTTAAATTAAAAGTCAAGGAAAGGAATCCCACCCATTAGCCAATTCGTCCACCTCGAAATCCGTGCCCGTTTCCGTCCCGTTGTCTATCGGTATAATTTCCCGACTCATATATTATTCTATATTTCTTTATGAAATATTTTCCACACATATATAATATTTATTTAATTAAATTGAGTAAATCTTGCATGTGGTTTAAAAGGAATTTATATGATTAAATTCTCTTTGCATGCATAGTTGGTTGAATATAAAATTTTATAAAAATAATGTAAGATCTCACTTTAAAAATAATAATGAAAGAATATTATTATTTGGGTTATTACTATACTCTCTCTAAGAGAAAGAAAATAAAGAAATGATTGTATAATAAATAAAATAAGGTTTGTTAGGAGAGAATAAATTTAGCAGACATTAAATAAATTATAAGAATAATATAAAAGACTTTGGAGCATATAAATGCTGAATTTATATATATATATATTAACTTATTTGTGTTTTCATGAGATCGAATGCCATTTAGAATTAATAATAGATTTTACAATAATAACCCAATTAAAATATAGATATAAGATCTTGTTAGTTAGAACAAGATAAATCAAAGTTATTATCTTCCTTATACATATATAAAATATTATCATGCATGTTATTCTATTATAAAGATAAATCTTACGACATAAGAATTTCTTTAAAATAAGAAAATGGACTTTTCATCACTATTTTTATATGTGAATAATAAGATATATTTATTTAGTTAAAGTATGGATTATAAAAGATATATTAAAGATATTATCAATAATCATAGATGTAAAATATTATTAAAATAATATGATAGACGAGAAATAATATTATTAAAAAAAAGATATACTAAAGATATTATTATTACTAACTTAAATATAAATAAATAAGTTGCATGTCTTTAGTTATAGAGAAATTAAAGATATATGAAACTATTGCTAATAATAACAAACATATTTAAAGTTGCCATGTCCATAAAGGTGTAGAGAATATCATGTTATATGAATTTAATTATAATAGTGATGGATATGTTAAATAAAGTCATTTCTTAATAAAAGATAAAGTTTAAACATATCTCTAAGTGTAAAAATTACTACAAGATATAAACTTTTATTATAATATGATAAATGTGACAATAAATTAATATACAATATAGGTTATTATATGGACTTAGTTATAACATATGGTAGTGATGATAAAATACTTATGACATGGTATAATGATAATTATTTTAAATGAATTGTAGAGATTTAATATAAGACATAAGTGCTAAGTTAAATATAAGAATTATGACCTTATATTGATTTTATGATATTAAATAGTCATGTGGATTACTTGCATGAAAAAGACATAACTAAGATATGGAAAAGATACTATTTTATAACCTAGGATATTATATCCATAAATAAAGTAATACATTTATAAGCCATGATTATATTTTATAAGCCATGATCAAATTTTATAAGCTATAATCATAGATATTTTACAAGTCATATAATATGAAAAGAAATATGAGAATAAAATAAATAAGATTAATTTAATATATGTTAATTTTAGGAAGTTACTTTATAAAGAAAATAGAAAGTCCTAATTATGGAAATTTCCAAGAAAATAGATAATAAGTCTATTAGCTTTATTTAATATGAATTATATAATCAAATAAGATTCTATTAAGGGAATATTATTAATAAAATATTCTTAATGAGAAAATAATACTTTAAGTTCCTTAAGGAACTTTTGAAAATTTAAAAGTAATATTTTAATTAAGATAAGGTTGTAAAAGGTTAAATAGACTCCTTATAATTTTAATGAGAGTTTATATACTTAAATGAAAAATACCCTTTAAGTAAAGTATATTTTTTTTTGATATGTTAAAACTTGCTTAATTATATCAAGAATGTAGCAAGTGGAATTAAAGAAAATTATTTTAATAATTATTGAATAAGGATTTTATTATATGGAATAAAAAGGGATATTACAAAATTAAAATAATAATAAAGGAATATTATTATTTTAAATGACCACCTAAATTATTATCATAATAATTTATAATTCCATTTCTCTTATATAAAATATTATAAGAGAGAATCCAAGCTAGGAGGAATTCGTATTTAAAATTCGCTCATAAATTCTGTGTCGTTAGGTCGGGATTCTCGCTCGAAGTCGTGAATCACATAGTTCCGTCACAGCTCGATTGTTAGAACTCGCAAAAGCTAAGGCAAGTGGAATTTCCCCTTTGCGACCTTTATATTTCATTTCGTAAAAATTCTCGATGTTGGGAACAACTTGTGTGCTTAAATATAAATGAACCTAGGAAATATCGATTGCTAGATATAACGACCCATTGTTAGCATGGTTCGCTTTATATTCTCGTGATAGGATTATTTATGCTAGTGTGGTTATTATCTTGACTGCTTGCGATCTCGCTCAGAGATCAACTTTGAACGAACTAGTAAGGGGCGTGGGTTAGCCAACGCCTCTATATAACCTTACTAAGTCGTACGTACCTACGACTTTCGAGATCATGATCCCATCCGCTCCGATTGCAAGGGGGGATGTGCGCACTCTAGCTAAGTGCCGGGAAACTGAGTTTTCCCCGGGTGGCTCGGATTATCCGTGTCCCACCACTTTCTATTAAAAATCATTAACGAAGTCAAATATCTTTCTGTCACTATATAAGATAAGTGCCCAATGCACATTTAAGATACCAAAACCGGACCGGTCTCAAATGATCAATCCGACTCTCGGTCCGCTCAGGGCGCGAGAGGTTTTTAACTTGTATGAAGTAATAATGTTCCCAACATACTTTCAATTCCTAAAGAAGTCTACAATCTAGTAGCTCTTCTATCGCTTATCGAGTTATCTTCGCTTAAGATATACTCTCCTTCGAACCATTAAAGCCCCACATAAACAAGCCCCATCGTAAACACAACCTTATCATCTCTTTCGACAATAATTGAAATTACCGAAATACCCTCGGGAAGTTCCATTCCCGCTTGCTTATTCTCTTAGACTAATTCTTCTTTTCTGCATGTTTGCCTGGCATTTTATCTACCCTCGCGAATTATGTCAGAACTCAGGAACCCTAGCAAGGCGTAAGGAGAAGTGAAGTGAAGGAAGGTCAAGAATTCTCAAGATGTATTTATTGTTCACTTTAGTTTTTATTTCACTTTGTTTCAAGGACAAGATGGTTTCGTTATTCGATTTCAAGAACCTTTAAATTGGAAGACAATGTAAGACGTTTTATAAGAACCAAGTCTCCTTCAGGAGCACCTTTTCTACTTTATGAATTATGTTTATTTCCGCTTTAATAATGTTCTATATCATTCTAAAAGCCTTGGGTGACTTTGGACGGTAAAGTCCGAGGTCACTGGCGGTAATACCCAGTGTTGTAAAATAGGGGTGTTACAGGCTTGGCAAGCACACTGTGTCATGCCATGTGCCATAAGTAAGTCCTAGATGCAAAACGAGGTTTCGGGCAAGGGGCGCGTTGCCCCCGTGCCTAACGGTTGTACTCCACAGTGCCGGTACATAGCACCAATATGCGTTGGTTGGACTATATTGGCTATAAGTTTGGGTGTACACAAGTATTTTAGAAACGGTCTTTTGTGTTGCACTAGTTAGACCATAAGGAATGGATTGGAAGCTTGAACGCCTAGCATATCATGATAAAGAAAAGATAGGAATGTTGTCTACGTTGGCTTTTGATTGATTGTTGCATGTGATGGGCTTAGTAAAAAAAAGCATCATGAGTAGGTGTTGTTATACCTTACCACTCAACAAACTTTTTAGTGTTGACAAGGAATGGGGTTGATGACTATAATTACCAATATCGTGACAACTGTGTGCTTTGGAAAATCAATCAACTCTATCCAAGAGGCTTGTTCAATGATTTTAGAGACCAAACAAAAGGTACACTAAGGTGCAACACTTGAATTGGGAGTCATGAAGATGAGAATTGTAAGACTGCAAGGAAGGTACTGGGATTCTTGAGATCGAGAGCTATGGTAAAAGTTTTTACAAAGGTTCACGCCAGAGTTATTTGGTTCGCTAAAGATGAGTAAGGCATACCAAATCCTTATTTTCGATCGAGGTGGTCGATGTTCATACTTTGGAAAGTGAGGCATGCATAAAAGTTTTCACTCTTTCTGCAAGGAAGTCGTTTGATCTTCTCCTTGAGGGCGAATCCAGCAATAAGATCGTGGCTCCTTCTAGGGGCCAGTTTGATGAATAAGAAGAGGATGCGAAGTCGGGGGAATCCAAGAAGACATGAGGTCACTGTGCACATGTCGCTGCTCTCCGGGCCACGGAGAAGTCTTCAGTGAAGCCGTCGGGTGAGTCGCACCACATCCTTCTTCTAGGTTTTGGTTTTTTTCTATCCAGTCATGGGGGTCTTTCTCATTTTCATTATTTTTTTTTAATCCCATAGGTAAAGCTCTTCCTCGTCTATGGAGTAACTTCTCTGCAGCTGACATGATCCAGCGCAAACTCATGTCAAGTGACAAGAAACCTCCTTTAAATATGAAGATCAATAGCGAAATCGTCGTGCAGCGCACCCTTGTTAAAAGGTTAGCGCTTGAGACCCCAGAAATCAATGATCTCGAATATTAAACTTCTCAAGACCTGTGGCAGAAGCTTCGTGATGTTCATTGCCCTAAGAAAGCTCGTTCAGAGGTTCCTACTCCGACTCTTTCAAGAGATGCCGGCCTGGCAGTTTGGAAGGTAACATCTTAGCATTGTTTTTTCTATCCTGTGTGTTCCCTGTTGCTCCCTTTCTTTTTTTCTTCTTCTTTTTTCTTTAGTATTTGTTCTTCCTCTACTGTGGGCTTTACATCGTGTACTCTGGATCTCAGATGTTGTTGGCAAGGAAGGGAGTACCTTAGAAGAAGGGACACTGAAGTGGCAAGACAAGAGACGTACTCTAGAGAAGGAGATAGCAGTAGCCGTTGAACATCAAAAAGAAAGCTGCCCATAAGATCACTACGCTGACGGAGGCCGTCAATGGTCATTCTCGCCATGCTGCCTTGGGAAAATCCAAGATTGAATATCTAAAGGCTACTATGAAGAAGATTGTCAAAGAGGCTAGGGAAATTGGCGCTTACTTCTTGATGATGTCCAAGATTGAGACGATCAAGTAGTTCAACGCAAGGCGTCTGATATGCACAATTATGTTGTGTGTATGAGTGGGGTTTTAGCATATTATTCGTGGTGTTTTAGGTGACTTTGGAAGACTTTTGGAGCATTGAAGAGGAGGAGCTTAAGACACACTTTTGGACATTTTAAAGCTGGATTGAAGATCGAAGTGAAGAACAGTTTTCGTGTTGGCGGCCAACGCTACCTATTTTAGCTCGTCGATTCCTTGTTCCGCATACTATATTATTATTAGCATTATATTATTAGATATTTTGTTCCGAGTTTATGTATCTTTGGAGACCTAGTTTGCTTATATTGGGATTTTTAGAGAGCTGCAACTCTCATTCTACTTTCTATTATACTTTGAGAGCTCATTCTACTTTCATGGAGAACTAAGCTAGTTTTGCTTAGTTTTAATTACAGGTGTATCTTTAAAAGGTGGAAATGTTGGTCATGACCCTAGTCTACAGTTCTACATCAAACAATTCACAATGCAATTAATCAATTTATTTTAAATAATTACCAAATAAATAAATAAATCCCAAATAATTCTGATTATGATGTGATATTGTTGCTGCTCTAGAGAGTCGTTGCTAGATAGCCTATAGTATATAGCTTATAGTTCTAAGAGATTTTTCCTTGTTTAAATTTTGACCCTAGTTTCTTAAAAAAAGTTTGGAAATATCGTAGATTTGAAATGACACTAGAGCAAGTTTAATGGGGATGCTTGGGGAAGTCTGTTTGGGAAAAGTAATATTTTTTTTATTATGGTGGGATGCTTCAAAGAGGAGTGTGGATGCTTGGATTTTCCAAACATCCCACATGAGAAGGAATGCTAGAATTTTTGATTTGATTGAATAAAATAGCATATATTTATCCAAAATTTTTACTTGAAGTATGCCCCAATAAATTTGCTCTTATAAATCCTTTTTCATTACTTTCTCATTTAGTAATTCATTAACTTGTCTGTTGTTTGGAATCATTGCAAAATGAGAGAGAGTAAAACTGATTTAACACAAACTTTGTCACTGGATGTCTATAGAATGATATTTTGCTTTATAATTAAACATGGGCTTGATTACAACAAGAAGAAAGCAATGTGACAAGTCTTTAGCAAATCTAAAATTAGAAACCAATTGGCATAAAGTTGTCACTAATATAAATCCACTTTAATTTGCAACTTATGCCCCAAAAAATATTTGACAAAAAGTCACAAATTGTTGTTGCAAGTTTTATATGGTTGGTCATCTTTGGAAATTTATGAACAAAGAGGTCCAAAATTAAAATTCCATGAATATATGGAGTCATGCTTAGGTAAAGCAAGAAGGGGATGGATGAGATGTAGATTAAAGTGGCCTAAACAAAGGTCATGTTTGTCAAGATGTTAAAAAACTAGTTGAAGTTGAAAAAAATAAACTATATAAAAAAACTAGTTAAATTAATAAACTTTGTTTGTCATCATAAATTAAATTGCTCTTGTCAAAATCACTTAAAAATTTTAAAACTACCCCTCTCCGCCAACCATCTTCTCTCTTTCTCACTATCTTTTCTCTCTTTTTTGTTATTGGTAGAATTTTTATTTTTTATTATTCAAATAAACTAGTATAAATCAATAGATAAGCTAGATTTTTAAGTTTATCATTTTAACTAATTTATTAACTACTAACTAGTTAATTAACACAAGATAAACATGATTTACTAATTTTTTTTAACTAGTTGAAGTTTATTAACTAGTTAATTTTGGTATGACAAACACAACCTTGTGTGTACTTCAAATTCAAAGTGGGGAAGTAACCTATACTGATGCAAACCGATAAATAGGGGACAACCAAAAATCAAAGGCAGAAAATTGAGGAGAAAGGGAAAGGAGAACGCGAAGGGGGGTCGAGATTTACCGACGATCGTGACGGTGAGGACGCGAGGCGATGCGGGCGGTGTTCCGGCAATGGCAATAGAGATCTACTTTTTTGTGCCATATATAGGTTTATGTAGGAGAAAAATCTTGCAAAACTGCTGAGCGAATTCTTACAGGAAATGGAAGGTTAGTTATGTTCTATAGCAAGAGGCTAGTGCAAATTATTGATCTTGGACATTTTTGGCTTTCTTTCTTACATTGTAGCTATGTTCTTCTTGAATGAATTTGACAGTACTTCAATCACTGCATCTCATGAAGAAATGGTAAAATCAGATAAACTTACAACGACAGCTCGAACTTCAGGTCTGTCACTTTTGCCTCAATAACCTATCAAACATATGGCCTGTATAAAATTAGTAGTCACTCGCTGAAAGATGTGTCATTTGAAACTAGGGATGTTCAACGGGTCGGGTCGCCCGTGACCCGCACTGACCCGACCCGCAATTTGCGGATTGCGGGTCGACCCGCAACCTGTGCAGTTCGGGTCGCGAGTCGATTTTTCCAGGAATTCGGGTTGCGGGTCGACCCGCACGACCCGCACCTATGACAACTATCACAAGGGTCTAAGTGACCATTTATTTTGACATTAGGTAACTGTTGAAGTACAGAAAGGGAAGGATGACCAACACGGGAATGCCAAAGGGCTGCAAAATCGACCTCAATCCGTGAAACAAGCATTGTTGTCGTTGCGACACGTAGCCAGTAGACCCCATTTCGCTCCTCACCCGCTCCAATCAAGGTTATCATAGTGCGATCTTGTAAAATACATAGCTTATCAGTTACCGTCACAATGCAATTTTCATACTTCAATAATTGCGCACACGAAATCAGATTACAAGTCAACTGAGGGACCAAAAGTACATCCCGAATAATAAATCGATCACTCAAACGAACAATTCCGGCCCGACAAGCAGTTGTGGTCGAACCATTAGGCAATAAAATAGTGGAATTCTCAACACTTTTCAAATCACTAAGTAATGAAGAATCCCCGGTCATATGAAACGATGCACCAGTATCTAAAATCCAGTTGGAACACTTACCCGAGTTGTTGCCCGACAAATCAGAATTTAATTTTATTGAACTAACTAATTGTTGAAGCTGCTGGAATTGTGAATCAGAAAGTCTCGTGCCAGCTCTGTTCGCTGCTATTAATGCATCGAGACCGCCAAAAGCTGATGCCGAGCCTTCCCCGCCTTGCGCAACATTGGCACGCCCATGACACCCTACACTTGGCCTCAATCGATCACCTGCTGCAGCAAAACCACCAGCAGAACCACCAGTAGCCAGTCGAGCCTTATAACTGGCAATCCTATGGTCACTCCACCAGTCGGGAAATCCGACCAATTGATAGCAAGTACGGGCCTCGTGCCCTGGCTGTTCGCAGTGTGTGCAGTAGGGTCGCTCACCCATGCGACGCTTGCTGTCACCGCGGCCTGTGCCGGAATCACGCCCGACCCCAGTTCCTCGCTCAGCAGGTTCAAGATGCCTCTCCTAGCGCGACGACCCCCGCCCTTGCATTGCAAACACTACACCATCAGCCTGACCGTCGCGACTGTTGTCACGCCCCGACGTCACCATGTGCTGCATTTCTTCCCAAATTACTAGGGCATAAACTCGGCTTAAATTCGGCATCGGCTCCCGAGCAAGTATATGGGACCGAACCGCTGGAAATCCATCATCAAGACCCATCAAAAACTGATGAATCTGTTCATCCTCTCGCTCCTTCGTCAGATCATCGACCCACTTGCACTCGCACCTCCCGCAAGTACACCGCCTACTACTTTGATAGTGAGCAAGTTCATCGCAGAATTTCTTTAGCGATCCAAAGTACGTCGCCACACTTTTGCCTCCTTGAGTGCAGCGCGCAAAATCAGATCGGAGTTGATGAACCCTCGGTCCATTGCCGATGGAAAATCTTTGTTTCAAGTCCTTCCACAACTCCTTAGCGGAATCATAGTAGGTTATAGGAGACCGAACGGACTCCTCGATGGATTGGATTATCCACCCAACAAGCATGGAGTTGACGCTCCACCAATCTTCCATCTCTACCAAGTCGTCTGGCCTCATGATCATGCCATCGATGAATCCGATCTTTCTCTTCGCTCTGAACGCGTTATGAATGCACAACTCCCACTGTTGGTAGTTGTCTCCCTTTAGTACTACCGGACAAATCTTCATCCCGGGATGATCCGACGGATGAAGATAATAGGGCGAATTTGGTTTGAGGTGTTCGTCCTTTCCCGACATGATTGCAAAACGAGAACAGGACGTGAATCCGGTGGAATTTCGGTGAGTTCTGATGGACGTGAAAGATGGCGGCCCTAACTAGGGTTTTGGATCGAGATTTTCGCTTAGCTCTGATACCATGAGAATTATTGTGGCGTGAAAACCTGCCTTCTGATTAACATCGAAGTAGTTTATATACAAGGCTAAAGACTAACCCTAATAAACTAAATAAGGCAACTAGGCTAATACACATATATACATAAAGGGCAACATAATATACGTATACTAAAATACATATGCTCTAATAGTTTTTCCATAGTTCTCGTCGTTCTCGAGTTCATATAGTTCTCTTTGCCGTGTTCAATGTGATAATCTTTGCTATACTACTAGATAATGGCTATAGAGATAGTCGGGAAATGAATCGGGAGGAAATCTTCCTATAGATCTCTTTGCTTGATTATGAGACAAATGAAGAGAGACCAGCAGAAAGTTACTGGTGAGAAACGTACTCTCCAACGGATATGGTGAGGATGCTGGTGAAAGTAACAATGACAAGAACAAAGGTGGGTATCATGGTTCTCAAGTAGACGGCGATGACAATGCAAGTGAGGAAGAACGTGATCGACCTGGAATTTGAGAGAAGAATAGAGGCTTGTTGCTAAGGTTGTTCAAGCTAAGGATGGAGAGAAGAGTAAATGGGTGGGGGAAGGAGATGAGTAAATGCCTATGCACATTAGCATCATGAACAAGTCTGATTTTAAATTTGCAATAGACTTTAGGGTTCTGAGCAATAATGATGTTGAACAGTCGACAAAGGAGGCTCGAATTACATGAACAAGGCATGCATGAAGAAGAAAAGGTGCTATATCTGCAGTAACAAGTACATTCATTTTTGTGAACACTTTAGCGTGGAGCAATTCAATTATCAGTAGGACCACTAACGAAAAATCCACGATGATGAGTATGTGTTTTAACAACATAACATGTTAACTTCTTTTTCACTTACACACTATTTTTACTTTCTTACAAATCTAGTGTGAAACGCTAATTAACTCGATTGCAGGGATAGCTAGCTTCTGCTCCAAAAAAAAACATAACATAAATACATAATCGTATTTTTACACTAGGAATTCCACACGTTCAATAGATGTCAAAAAGATATATTACACCGTAGGTACATTTTGATGATCAAATAACAAAAGATTAATTATATAAATTGGTCTAGTGGTTGTGATGCTAGTCAGGTCCTATGCTTAGAGATAAGTTCGAATAGGCATGAAACTACTTGTGAGTAGAATGATTTGTTCCATTACTGAATCAAAAAAGTATCTAAGTCAGAATGTAAAGTAACTCTGACTGATCGAACTGAGCTAAAAAGTATTACACCGTAGTGGTTGTAATGTAAAGTAACCAGTGGTTGGGTTCAAAAGCTTGAATATTGCGCAAAAGCGCATACTCAAAAGCATATCATCATGTAATTAAGCTTATCTTACCAAGGTTGGTAAGATTTACTTCATATGTTTTAAATGATAATTTTAGTGCACAAAAATTTGTCTTCAATGCTCTGATTGTATACTTCCTTCTTCACCTTTCATTTCAAGTTCCTCTTCAACCTAGAACCTGCAACACAATGGACACAAGGGGCGGGGATCCCTTTTCACACCTCCGATGCCTAAGTCAAACGATAAGTTTGTGATCGAGCGTTGAGGTAAAGGACAAGACTTGCTAGCGAGCTAAGCAAATATGAGGTGCTCATAATACATGACGAAGATATGTATTTATAATGGAGGAAAGAAAGAAGGTCGAAAACTCTATCTCTTAGGGTGGGCCGATAATGCTCCAAGCCCAACAAGCAATTTCTTGTTCCTCAATCCACGCAAAAGTTCTATCATTCGCCAAAGATAGAATCCTCCATTATAACGAATAACCGTCATATTTAAGTTTTATAATAAAATACATAATTAAAAACAAGCGTAATAAATAAAAGTACCTTTATGACGGTTAATAGCAAAAATAATAAGGTAATTAGTTTTACCCGCTCACAGATCGATAAAATATGTATCTTTATATTGGAACAAAATCAAAAAAAAATTGACCAGCAACAAATGGCAAAAAAGTTGGTCACATTTTGTAACAAATGTCGAAACGACATTGTTTTAGTCTAACTTTGTATATAAAAATGGGCCGTTTATGTAAATTTGATGTCATTTTTACTCATTTTTTCTGTCGACACAATGGTCTTATTACGCTAGCCACCACTATGACATTTTACATGTGACTTTCGTCCCATTCTATCATATTTTTGAATTTATATCCCCACTTCCAATAAGTTTGCATCTGTCATAGTGTATTATAAATATCGAACTACATACATGTCAAACTACGATAAAACAATAAGTAAAGATCATTACTTTGGGGGGTCATAAGAAATTCCAAGATGAAGTTGTTCCTCGCTGTAAGGCAGGTATAATGTAAAGCTTTATAATATTTTTTCAACCCAATTGATTTAATATGATAGTTTGATAGAAGATCTCTCTTGCTCTAATACCCCTTGGATTAAACAAACTAAACTCCCACTAATCATGCATGTTATAAAGACAACCATGTAAAACCTTGATTTTATTCATCAATCCAACTATTCATCGATCTCACCGAACTTAATTGGTTTTGAGACAATGCAACTTCTTGGGTTTGACCATTTCACTTAATTATACTCTCACTTACTAAGTTACACAACCATTTTTCGATTAGACAAGAGGAAGAAAAAAATAAGTATGGTGCATGAATTTGTGTAAATAAATATTTTTTTAAAAAAAATAACGTAAATAGTGGAGTAAGTAATTAGGGCAGCATGGAGTGGGCCCCACTTTTTCCCCTATATTAGAGCTTTTTTCATGCAAGTATGCAAAGTTTCTACCCAGCTAACTATTGAATTTCATGCAAGAGCTTTTATCATGTAAGTATGCAACGTTACTATCCAACTAACTAGCCTATTTAATTTCATGCAAGTATGCAACGTTCCACAATCCTGTTAACCATTTAATTTAATTTACTATTATTTACCACCCTTACATTAAATATATAAGTTTATAATAAAATATATAATTAAAAATAAATATAATAAATAAAAGTACTTTTATGGCGATTAATAGCGAAAATAATAAGGTAATTATTTTACCCGTTCACTGATAAAATAATCTCTATCTTTATATTGGAACAAAATCAAAAAAAAATGGTCGAACGACCGAAAACCACCCTTATAATATGTCATATTGCTCTAAACCACCCTTTTAATATCAATTTACCGAAAACCACCCTAATAAGGGCTTCGCCCCCAACTACCGTCAAAAAAATCCGTCAGTGTTGTATGCACATGCCCCATTATTAATTTTTAATGTGAAATAAAAGTACAAAAAAAAGGAAATGGACCAAAAAAATGAATCTCAAGATCAAACCCTAAAATTCGAGTTCAAAGAAAATGAATCTCAAGATCAAACCCAAAAATTCAACGATTGGTGCGCTTAACCCTAAACAAAGGCGAGATTTGGGAACAGAGGGAGTTGACGGCGAACCAGTAGCAACCCAAACTGCACAAAGGCAAACCAAATCTGGATTGGGGCAAAGTGAGCCCGTGATTTTGGTGGTCGAAGTTGAAGATCCGACTTCATTAATGTTGTCCCCGGCAAGGTCACCGGTGGCAATGAAGTCATTCGAGTTCAAAGAAAGGGTTAAATCGTGTTGGAATTTTGCTTGGTAAACGTCGAGGCTGTCACTTGGGTTTAGTGAACCCTAAAAGTTTTAGTGGCTAATTGATTCAAATCTCCATAGTATTGAGAAATTTAATGTTCGAATCTTTTTGCATACGGATTGAATTTGGGTTTTTGAGATTAATTCATATTTTTGTGGTGGGTTTTGGCAACTGATTTTGTCTTGTATGTGTGATTGGGTATTGGTGTTCGTGGTATTTGTTGAATGGTGGTGGTCAAGGTTGTTTCTTGGCGGCGAGCATGGCTGATACGTGGTGTAGCAGATGGAAGAGGAAGACATGAGAAGTTGCAGGTAGAAGACGCAGAAAGAGGATTGAGGAAGAAGACGATAGATTTTTTTTTGTGCAATAATTAGTTTTAATTTATTAGGTATATTTATAATAATATAATATAATCAAAAAAAGGGTGGATTTGTAATTTCATACTTTAGACGGATTTTTTTGACGGGAGCTCACTACAAAAAAAAAGCGAATTTAGCGACCATATTTCTGGTCGCTAAATGCAAAATCTGGTCGCTAAATGCATTTAGCGACCATATTGTGGTCGCTAAAATGCCGGTCGCTAACCACTTGGCGACCATATGGTCGCTACTTTTAGCGACCACAGCGACCATATGGTCGCTCATTTTAGCGACCATATGGTCACTATTTAGCGACCATGGTCGCCGTTGGTCGCCACCAATGCGGCGACCAATTTGGCGACCACAGCGACCACCTGGTCGCTGCACTTAGCGACCATATGGTCACTAATTGTGGCAAAAAAACGCACGGGGGACGCCTTCCTCTGGTTCAAAGCGCACGATCGTACGCCTACGGGTGCACGATCATGTTGTAAATTAGCGACCACTTGGTCGCTAATTTTTTTTAATTTAAAAAATAATAATTACGAAATATTATAAATAATTACGAATTAATATAAATAATTAATATTTAATGATTCATTAATTACTAAAAATTCATTAATATGCATAAATTCGAATAATTTATATACATAAATTCATTAATTTACAATAATTTACATACATAAATTCATTAATTTACATAAATTAAAATAATTTACAATAATTTACATACATAAATTCAAATAATTTACAATAATATAATAAAACTACGCTAATCTACACGGCTTCGCCGGAGCCGTCGTCGTCGCCGGAGCCGTCGGGACCGGATGTGCGGGACGATCCCTCACCCCCTTGGGACCGGCGCATCCACTCCTCGAACTTCGCCATCTTACTCTTGAGCTCATCCACATATTGCCTAAGGCTGACGTTTTCCTGCGATAATTCCGCCACCCGAGGAGTTGGACGACGCGTCGCCGTCAATCGGTCGCCGTAAAACTCATGGGCGGCGTTGCCAAGGCCGAAGACGGCACCTCCCGGGCCCACCCCCCAGCGGCCGTAAGAAAGGCATCACACTGGTCCTGAAAGGACGGCGGGGTGCCCGTTTCCGCCGACCTCTGGGTGAGGATCTCCTGGGTCCGAGCCTACATGAGAACCAACTTTAGTTGAGATTATAGAAACGTACTCAATATAGGGTTCCACTTCGACGCAGTTCATGAGAATGTAAGTTTGGATCACATGGAATTCATCATCTGTGAGGAATCGACCAGTTGATCTGCTACCCAAGGTTCGACCAATTGTTGTGAAAATAGACAAATCGCCCGGATCAACCCCAACTGGAAGTGTGCAACTGACGTTGCATGCGTTATCCATATGAGTACTCGCCACATGTGAGCTAAAATAATAGGAGCAGAATGTGGACGTCTCCTTAACGAGATAGACACTACAAATTGACCCCTCAACATGGGCTTTGTTGCCAACTGAGGCCTTCAGCCTTTTTAAGAACCTACATGATATACATTGAAAACCATTAATATTTATTATACTATGTTAATTATATGAATCCAAAACTGAACAACTGCATACAACTGTACGTACCTTTCTTCTGGATACATCCATCTATAATTGACAGGGCCACAAAGTGAAGCTTCTCGTGGAAGATGAATAGGCAAGTGCTCCATTGAATCAAATAACGCAGGGGGAAAGATGTGCTCCAGCTTGCACAAAATTATTGGTATTTCCTTGTGCAATTGCATAACCACCTCAAGCTTCAGCTCGTAACACGTCAAGTCTCTAAAGAACACACTTAGCTGAGCTATGGGCTCCCATACTTTGTCATCAAGAAATGGACGAAAAGCAACAGGCATCAACCTTTGCATGAACACATGACAATCATGGCTCTTCATCCCAAAGAGCCTAAGCTTGTGCAAGTCAATGCAGCGACTCAAGTTGGAGACGTAGCCATCCGGGAATTTTACGGACCTCAACCAATCTAGAAGCACTTGTTTTTCATGATGATCTAGTGCATAGCAAGCCTTTGGGTACCTATTGTCCTCCTCATCAGGTTCCAACTCCGGACGCTTGCACAATTCCTTTATATCCTTTCTAGCCGACCACTTGTCTTTCGACTTCCCCGGAACATCGAGAATGGTGAAGAAAATATTATCAAAGACATTTTTCTCAATGTGCATGACATCTAAATTATGTCTTACCAGCAGACTAGGCCAGTAAGGTTGGTCCCAGAAAATGCTTTTCTTCTTTCAACCCGAACCTCTACTGACCGCGGCATTGTGCTCCTCAGCTCCCACTTCAGTTATCTTCATCAAGCCCATATTGTTTATCTGGTCTAATATCTTGTATCCATCACGAAGTACCGGGGGACCACGACGCTTCGGTCTACCATTCTTGAAATCAGTCTTGTTGTTTCGGAAGCGATGATCAGGTTCTATAAATCTCCTGTGACAATCGAACCAGCACATTTTGTGTCCATGTGTTAGATAAAATGCATCGGTGTCCTCCATGCAATAAGGACACGCGTATTTCCCAGAAGTGCTCCAGCCTACACAAACATATATTTTGTATCACACATTAATTAAATTTCACAAATCATATATATGCATTATTATTATATATAATAGTTTCAAATTGATTAGCATATGTAAAATTAACAACATACCAGACAACATCGAATATGCGGGGAAATCACTAATAGTCCATATTACAGCTGCACGCAACACAAAATTCTGCTTCCTCCAAGAATCGTATGTGCACACCCCATTAAGCCACAAATCCTTCAGCTCGGCTACCAACGGTTGCAAGTAGACATCCAACTTCTGCTTCGGGCTCTTCGGTCCAGGTACAATAACCGTCAAAAACATAACCTCTTCTCGCATACACATCGACGGCGGAAGGTTGTAGGGTGTCAGAATCACAGGCCGACATGAGTACTGGCGCCCGGACGCCCCGAACGGATTGAAACCGTCCGTGCACAAGCCTAGTCTTACATTTCGTGTTTCTGATGCAAAATCTGGCCACACAGCATTGAAGTGCCTCCATGCCTCTGCATCTGAAGGATGTCTCATCACCCCATCTTGTGCGTGCTCTGCATGCCATCTCATGTGTTCGGTAGTCACCACAGATGCATACAACCTTTGCAACCGTGGAGTTATTGGCAAGTAAAACATACGAGAATAGGGAATGAGCTTTGTCTTGCCTTGCTTCCATCTAGGATAGTCACATATCTTGCATGCCGCGTATTCTGCATCTGCACCCCAATATATCATGCAAGAGTTTGGACAACAATCAATCATCTCGTAAGGAAGACCGAGACCCTCAACCAGTTTTTTCGTGTCGTAAAACGTGGCTGGTAATGTCGTCTCCGGGTGAGAAACGCGTCCGCAAAAATCCGAGATTATGTCATATCCGCGCTCCGTCATCCTCAGCTTAGACTTTAGGCTTAGTAGCTCAGTCGCAGCCTCCAACTGCGTCATATCACATCCAGGCCACAAAGTCCTATTTGCAGCCGACAACATGTCGTACATACGCTGTGCATCGGGATTGGGCGCTTCATTATAATATTGCTCCCCTTGCTCATGCCTTATATCCGCATTCTGCACGGGATCCTCAGCAGTGTAATCACTTCGGCCATAATTAAAAACATCATGCACCATCTGTTCCATTCGATTATCATTCCCACCATTTAATGGTGGTGCTGGATCGGAACTGCTACAGCCTTCATGCTGTCTAGACTCGGCTAACAATGCAGCGAACCTTTCATCTGTCTCCCCGTGCGAAACCCAATGGTAATAGTTTGGAACAAAACCTTTATTAACAAGGTGATAATGCACATCATCCACAGATTTCATTTTCTTGTTCTTGCACCTCCGACACGGACACCTTAATTCAAATGGGTTATAGGACGGCATAGATTTGCAGAATTCCATAAATTGCTCTACGCCAGCTAAAAACTCGTTGTTCAAAAAACCATCTATATTACGCACATACATCCACTCACGCATTTTTTCCTTCATGCATTTCAAAATAAGAGTACAATTAAATTAATTCAACTGCATTTAGCGACCATATGGACGCTAATTAGCGACCATATGGTCGCTACTATGCATTTAGCGACCATATGGTCGCTAATTAGCGTCCATATGGTCGCCAACTTCAGAACAGTAGAACAGACATTTACAACATAACCAATTGCTATTTGCGGTAAAATTCTGTGACACAATCTCTTATAAATATATAAACGAAAGCTTTCTACCGTCAATATTACCCTAAAACAATATAATGACGGAATGAAAAATTGGGAATAAGATTTAAATACATACCTTTAGTGAGGATGTCGGTAAAATTTGACGGAATTTCTTCCTAGAATCAATTCACAGTTGTGGTTGATTTTTTCTCTCTTTTGTGAATATTTTGGAAGAGAGCGGAATGAGAGTGAAGTTGTGTTGAAGCGGAATGAGAATGCATTTTTTAGCGGAATGAGAATGCAATATATGCTGAAATGGCGGGAATTTTACGAATTACTGTTTTTAGCGACCAAGTAGTCGTCAAAAACGCGGGATATTACCCGCCAAAATAGATGTGCCGCGCCAAAACATCTGACCAAGTCAGCGACCAACTGGTCGCTAAATTTTGCGACCAGTTGGTCGCTAGAACGTTCGCGACCATATGGTCGCTGAGATGTGTTCTACTAGTTGCGACCATATGGTCGCAAACTTCAGCGACCATATGGTCGCTACATGCTGGCGGGAAATTGGCCCGCGCACTTGTTGCGACTATAAAGGCCTAGCGACCACGTGGTCGCGAATTTGGTTTTATTTTTTTCCCCCGTTTTGTCGTCCAGATTTGCGACCATATGGTCGCTATTTAGCGACCATATGCCGTGGTCGCTAAAATATGGTCGCTAAATCTGCAGAATGGTGTAGTGGTTGGGACGGGTGGTCATTTGTTAATGGAAGCCGTTATGAGGGTGGTTTTCGGTAAATTGATATTAAAAGGGTGGTTTAGAGCAATATGGCTTTTATAAGGGTGGTTTTTCGGTCGTTCGGCCAAAAAAAATTGACCATAGTTTGTAACAAATGGCAAAAAAGTTGGTCATATTTTGTAACAAACGACAAAACCTCTTGGAGAAAATGGTCTTCCCACATCAGAAATACATACGATAAACCACTAGCATATAAAGGAGAGTGAATCCCTACGCATTGACTTAAGCTTTTGGGTTAGAAGGTGGATCCCGACCTTATATGTAAAGTGGTAAAAATCCCGACACGTCACCTTTTTATTTTAATTTGGTCCACGGAATCTAAAAAAACCACGTTGTTTTAGTCTAACTTTGTATATAAAAATGGCTCGTTTATGAAAATTTGATGTCATTTTTACTCATTTTTTTTGTTGACACAATGATCTTATTACACTGGGCAGGTTAGTAGTACCCAGCATCAATTCGACATGAACCCTTAATGGGTTCATTTTGAAGAGGGTGTGAAAATTAGCTTAGAGTTAAGTAGGTCAAGGTAACGGCCCCTGCAATTACTCTTAGCTTACTCTTGCTTCGCAAGAATCTAAATTGGGGAGTGATTTTCTCTATTTTCCATTTGGGGCGACTGATACAAATTTCAGTGGGTTGATCTTGTACAATGGGCAGGTTAGTAGTACACAGCGTCAATTCAATGATACAACTACGTAACTTGTTTGTTTCTCTATTTCTCTTTTTCCATTTTATATAATTTATATTGTACAAGATGATATATTCAGTGAGATACGAAAAGGTGAAATAAAAGTTGGTTGGTTAAATGTAATTTAAGTTTTTAAAATACACCAAAATTGTACAAGATGATCATTCGCATTCTGTAAATTTCATTGAGTGGGTGCCATCATGCTGTACACAATACGGTTAAATATCACTTGTCTACTTCTTTGATTAATGTTGCTTATGATGGGTAATGAACTAATGATGTACACATTTCATTCTCCGATTTTTAGGGTAGGCACTAGCATAACTATCGGATTTGATTAAATATTAATAATTTACTTTTTATGTGAATATGAATAAAATTAATGATTATTTATATGTGAAACTCAATGTTTTATCTTCTCCTTTACTAAAAGAAAATAAATTAGTTTAACAATTTTTAATTTATATGTATATGTTTAAATTAAAAATATATACATATATGTTCAAAAATAATTAATTATAGCTCATATAAATTTTTTGGCATGTGATTTGAATATATAATAAATTAAGAAAATATTTAATTAATTAATCAAGGAGCGATAAGATAAGAATGAATCCAAGATTCACTTGTTATTTTTTAACAAACCAATATAAAAATAAAATAAAAAAATAGGTATAAACATATTTAATTATAATTAGTACTGAATTATATGGGTTTAGTCAAATAAAAATTATTTATTTTAAAAATAAATTAATTTAATCTTTTAGGTGAATATGAACAATTTATACATATATGTTTTATTTTAAAAATAAATTATTTATTTTAATGTGAGACTCATTATTTTATTTTTTTTCCTTTACTAAGAGGAAATGAATTAGTTTAGTAATTTTTAAATTTGTACATATATGTTTAAATAAAAACTATACATATAAGATCAAAAAGTTAATTAAAGTTTACATAATTTTTTATTATAACATGAATAATATTATTAATCAACAAAATGTGTAATTAATTAAAGAGAAATGAGATAATAATGAATCTAAATAAGCTATTTTTATTGTGTTATATATATAGGAGTGTGAGTCTTAAGTCGTGATCAAAGAGAAGGGGTAGAGACATGCTATTTGTCGTAGACAAGGATCCGCATTGTGAGGTAGTTAGTTGTTTCTTAGCTTCAGGAATTCATCTTTGAGGTAAGTTCTTTAAGACTTGCTCAATTTCTATTCAATTCTTATTAGATCTTGTGTTGTGCTCGTAGGATTGGTTTTAAGAACTAGTCTTTAATTGATTATTTTATGCAAAAATGTTTACTTGTGCATGATATGTGTGCAAATAGATTTCAAAGTGTTTTAGTGTATGTGAAGTTTTTGAACGTTTTCTTTGTGTTGATACCATTCTCGGCGCGGCCATGCACATATATTATCATCAAGGAAGTGATGTCTATGTATGGTTCATGTGACGGGGGAACCATGCTCATTCAAAAGAAATGTTATTTGTGTTTTTGGCAAGTTCTCCAGTGGAGGCTTGACCAGGGGTTAGAAGTGTTGATATATCATGAGGGGTGAGAGGTTTTGCTTGGCACCTAGGCATATGGGTGATAAGCACCATAGAATCGGAATGCAATGATGAGTGAAGGGTTGCATTGCTGAAAAAAAACTTGTGTGTATGTGTATGGATGTGTAGATGTGTGTGTGTGTGTGTGTGTGTGTGAGAGAGAGAGAGAGAGAGAGAGAGAGAGAGAGAGACTAATTGGAAGCTAGGTATAGAATTAGAATTGAAATGTGTTGTGTTTGTATTGACTCTGCTTGTGCGTGTGTCAAGATCTTGATTGGTTTAAAAACATCTTACTATAGTACCACGTGATTTCTAGCTTAAATTAGGATAGTAGTTGACCCCTCAGACACATGGAGTTGCATATCTTCTCGGGATTATACGAAATTGGTCTATCAAGCAATTAAGTTGTGGGATCCAATACAAGAAAAAGAAGTGGTCTTTGTAGAACAGGATTATATAGGGCATGTTGTAGCAAATCTTACCAAAACACTCAAGTTATAGGATTGGTATTGGTTGAACTTTAGTTGAGAATGTTGATTGTAGGAGGAATGTTATTTCTTTTGAGAGGGATAGAGTGTCCTATTTGAGGACAACCTTGGAGTACAAATTGGAGAATAGATTGGAGATGTAGCTATCAACTTATTTGGTGGATGATCATAGGGGAGTAAGATAGAGGATAAGGCTAAGTAGTTGTCAAGATTGGTCAAGCATCGATGACTGATGTTGACAACAAAGTAGAACAATATTGAAGCAATATGGAAGTCAACCCTTACATTATATGTTACAAAGCAAGTAAAGAGGAGGTTGGAGGCGAGGGATTCAAAAGGCGCCTTGTGCCCAAGTTATCATCGGAGCCACTTTTAACAAGTCACTGGTAAAATGGACCAAGAAATAACATTGTTCGTAAATGCTGAAGTCTAAGAAATGTGAAAGTTGATGAAGAAAAGCATGCCTAGATAGCAAATTACGGATGAGACCTACTGAGGACCTATGGATAGAGCCATGTAAGACTAAGGCCACACATATGGTCCATGAGAGGGTGGTGGACGTGGTTAGGGGTGGCAATTCGGTAAATCTGTCAGATTTTGGTTGGGTTATGAGGATTTCGGATCATTCGAGTTTTGATCAGTATCGGATATGATCGGTAATCGGATAATTCGGATCGGGTCGGATGTTTAAATTGTCGGTTAGATCGGGGTTATCGGGTCAAAATCGGTCAAGTAAATCTGAATTTCGGTTTAGTCGGATTTGTTTAAGTCGGTTTCGGGTTGAGTCAGTTTTTGCAATTTTAGATTGAATCGGATTTCAGTTGAATCAGATTTCGGTTGATCAGTTCGGTTAAATTGGTGTTCAGTTAAATCAAATTTTGGTTGAATTAGGTCTTGACTGAATTTCGGTTGAAATCGATATTAACAGTTCAAAATAACTTTACTAAGTGATAAAAGTTATATGAATTTAAAGAATGAGTCATGATAATATTAAGAATTGTTGTATTTATAATATACTATTTGAATTTGATATTGATATTGAGTTTTTAAACATGAAATAGGCATTTATCATTTGTAGAATAATTCAATTAATATTTGACTGAAGAAAAGTCAATCAAATGAATAGATGATCACAATTTACAAATTCATAAGATTGAATATTCACAAATCACAAGTAAAGATTATATGATATAAAACATATGTAAGATTTTATATTCATAAAAAATTCTTATGATATTGCAATGAACTAATTACATGTTACAACTAATGATTATATGATGCTATACGCCAATAATTTAAAATGATCTTAGTTCATAAATAATAATTATATAGTCACGTATATTTTATCAAGATCATATACATAAATAAATAAAATCTTTACATTTTATTGAAGAAATATATCTTTTGTGATGAATAATAATAATATTGGAATCTATGACTATATGAGACTATGGTAAGTAGTTCTAACATCATTAAAATGATTTCAATACTCATTAATATATACTTAAACGGAGGTTAAAATAATATATAAAGCGATTCCATATTAAAATATATCATTCATCTTTTTTATTTCAATCCGATTAGTTGAAATTTAATCGAATTATTTTTAATTATTTATATTTATATATATTATAAAAGTAATATATTAGTTTTATTTGTGGATAGGATTATATTTAGATAAGATATATATATATATATATAAATTTTAAAAATATCCTTTCCTATATCAATTTTTAATGATTATTTTTAGAAATGATAGCTTTTTTAGATAAGATATGTATAGTTTTTCTAAAAATTCTTGCATATATCATCAACTTGATCAAAATTTAACAATTACAAATACATAATACAATAATTAAAATATTAAAAATATAATTGATGATTACTACCAGATTTCTGGCCAAAAGGTCAACTTCCACAAATCTGCATTCCAAGTGACAAAAAGCACTAACCATAATACTCGTGATCAGCTCAAGCAGATCCTCTAGATTTCCAACACTGTTGCACTGGACAAGTATCTCGGATGCCCAATCATTAATGACAGAGTTACTAAAAATACCTTTAAACCTTTAACACTAAGAACAAGATCAAAACTCTCTAAATGGAAAGCTAACTCCCTCTCTTAAGAGGGCCGAAAAAATTTGATTAAGGCTAACCTGTCGGCACAACCAAACTACCTCATGCAATCGTTCCTCCTACCCAAGCATACCCTAAAAGAGCTCGACCAAATCAACAAAAATTTCTTTTGGAACAAAAAAAGAAACCATAAACCACTAATTAGTTGGAACTCAATCTGTCAACCGCCCTCTCGGGGTGGCCTGGGGATTGTAAAGGCGGAAGAAATGAACCAAGCTCTTCAAATGAAGCTCCTCTGGAAAATTCTAGCCGAACCAGACAACCTCTGGGTTAGAATAGTAACGGAAAAATACCTAAAATCCGATGGACTATTTAACTACCAGAAAAAACAAAATACATCTTGGCAATGGTCCAAGCTGATGAGCCTCAAAGGCCTATTTCTCAACGGGCTAATCTGGCAAATTGGAGATGGCAAAACTATCCGATTTTGGAAAGACAATTGGACTGGATCCGGGTGTCTCACTCCGAAAGAAAATGCTGGCCCCAACATGAATTGGGGGGGATCATGTTGCGGAATTCCTCTTAGAGGACAACTCCTGGGATTTCGAGAAGCTTCAGCGGGTCCTATCTCCCGATGACGTCCAACTAGTGACTCAAACTCTTACTCCGAGAAATAAAATCCCGGACCGGCTATACTGGCAACCAAGTAAGAACGGCTGGTATTCTACTCATTCCACAATACAGTGGCTTCACAAGAACAAGGGAGAACCCCAAGTTAACTTAAATTGGATAAGTAATCTGAATGTTCCACCAAAAATGAAAATTTTCACTTGGAAGATTGCCCAGAATGGGCTACCTACGAAATGCCGCCTTGCTGAAAATCACATCAGTGTTGTTCAGGGTTGTGTTGCATGCGACAAACCCAACGAGGACATCAACCACATCCTGCTAGAATGCACCCGCACGAAGGCTACTCTCAATAGCATAAATCCTAAAACTGCAAGGATTGTCAACCAAATCAACTCGGAAGGGAAAAAGCCTTACCAGATTCTGGATGAAATAAGGGCTTTGTCATCTAATGCTGAATTAGATGATCTCATTTGCTCCTGGTGGAGCATCTGGTTCTTCGGAAACAAGGATGTTTTTGAACCAAATGAAACCAATCAAGTAGACCAACATGACAAAATTTGCGAATTTATTCTCTATCAAATAAAGGATTGGCACAACGCTAAAAGGAACGTCGATCCTGATCCTACTGTTGGTGGTCAAATCACGAAGAACAAGCGGAACCGCGCGATATGGAAAAAGCCCTTAACAAATTTTACTAAACTCAATTTTGATGGTGCAGTTAACTCTGATGGGATGGCTTCGTTCGGGTTTATCCTTAGGGATGGCAGTGGCGACCCTATCCATTTTGATGGAGGACTGATTGGTCGGCAATCTGTTCTTATTTCTGAGACCATCGCCTTGCAACAAGGAATTATTGAGGCCACCCGACGTGGCATTTCCCACATCCAGATTGAAAGCGACAACTTGGAGCTGGTCAAAGTCGTTCTTGGTGACTGGCGTTGTGCTTGGGAGATCGAGATGTTACGTGCTGATATCCACTGCTTGCTTGCCCGGTTCCGATGTTGGAGTATTGCCCATGTCGCTCGGGAGTGCAATTCGGTGGCGGACTACATTGCTGTTTTGTTTCGCCGTGTCTCTTCTGTCCCAATTACAATTGATCCGGTTCTTAGGAACCTCATCCTTCAGGATGCTCTAGGGAGACCGCTAGCCTGTTAGCGGTCGCCCTAATCTCTTTCCTTATCAAAAAAAATAATACATAATACAATAATTTTATAAAATTCCGTACAAGGTGCGAGAACTAAGACTATTTCATAATTAAATGATTATACGATCTCTTATGTTCATATGATCTTATATATTAATAACAAATAAGATATTAAAATGATTTCAATCCAATATCCAAATAATTATTTGATCTCTTATATTTACATGATCTTATACATTAATCATATTTACATGATCTTATGCATTAATCATATATAAGATCTTATTCCAAGTCTCGGGTATAATCGGGTTCGGGTTATTTTGGGTGTAATCAGGTTCAGATTGTTTCGGTTTTCGGGTATAACCGGTTCGGGTACAATCGGATTTGGGTTGCTCGGATTCGGGTATGTATCAGGTTGGTCTTTTCGGATATAATCGGTTTCGAGCTGCTTTTTAAACGGGTTGCTTTCGGGTTCGGGTTAGAATCGGTCCGATCTGGTCGGTTTCAGATTTTATTTTGTAATTTCTTTCGGATAGCGGTCGGTTCTCGAATCGAGTTGTCCGGTCGGTTATTTCGGGTCGGATCAGAATTTTCCACCCCAAGATGTGATACCACAATTGAGGATAAAGAGAACTTGGGGGAGTTGAAGATATGCTTAGGGTTACTAAGACAAAAGGTTTATAAGTGAAGATGTAGATAAGTTGAGACTGTGACAACGAAGCACGTGGTTGGGGATTCACCATCCCGAAAGGTGCAAAATGAGGAGATTTGTGAAATAAACCAATATATGAAGACGAAATGACGATGATCTTATTGAACGTGTCTTGGGTAGATGTCTAACATGTTGAGAATTCCTTGAAAAATCATCAACTGAGTTTTGTTAGAGATTTTCACCATTTTAACTTGTGTGAGGAGATCTAGACTACTATCAAATCAACAACACATAATTGTTAAATGATAATGAGTTACGCAAGGACTAGACAACTAGATTCGAAAATCAAGTTGGGCAGTGGAACATCTTTCCGACATAAGCAAGTATGTAAGGATATTAGAAAATTTGTGAGGGTATGTTAGTAACGTGATATCAGCTAAGTTTATTTAAGCAAGGGTTACGCCAGTTACTTAAGACATGCTCTATAGGCCAAGTGGTGCATGCAATTTCTAGATATCTAAGTTATGTGGTAAAAATATTGTGAAATGTTCGTGAAGAGTTGTAATGACTACAAATCCAATGAGTTTTAGATCTTATTAGTGACTTTGAGTTGACGATTAGACTCGTTAAGTGGGTTTCTTAGAGCCTGGACCAAATTGTGATGCTGGAATTGAATACTCGAGTAAACGATCTATTGGAAAAAGAGTAGATATACTAACTCCGCCTCTGTGAGAGGTTTTGTTTGGTTTACAAGGAAGAAGATTAAGATAAGGATCATATATAGACTAGCAGAAGCTTAACGTGCCAAAAGGATTGAAATTCAGTTGTCTTGAAATAGTGATTGAGTGGATCTACCATAGTGAAGCATGTCAATTCTCTAGATTTGGTTAAAGGATGAGTTATTTTTAGTTGAGAATTTAAGAAGAGGATGTCCGAAAAATAAATGCATGTGATATGAGCACTTTAAGTGTTTTAAGGAATATTGTGAAGATGAATTAATGTCCAGTAGGGTATGTGAAGCTATTGGGTAAGAGCCTTTATAAACTAACAAGACCAATTGCAGAGGTCCTATATCAGCGATATCTCTTCTTACTCCTGGACTTAAAAGAGCAAGCTTCCCTCTTGTTGACTAGATTAAAGTTTAATTGATACTAGCGGTGTGTAGGGCTCATGGAGTATGATTTTGGATAATCGAGGATTCTATTGTGAGAAGGTGACCAAATCGAGAAATAAGGGTTGATCTAAAGAGAATTAATGTTATAACATGTTAGAAGTGCCTTTAGAAATGTGAATGCGTCACAAAACTTATGGAATTAAAATGGTACTTTGTTCGGGCATAAGGAAGGCTTCTAGTCTAAACCACCATTGATTAGATTAAGTGCAAATAGGAAAATCGCTTAGAATGTAGGTTACCAAAAGTTGTGACTAGTTGAAAGGTAAGATGATTTGTATGCTCAAATATGCAAATATTAATAACGTCTCGAAGCCCTACGAAGTGTGTTACGATGAAAAAGGTTGAGTAATCGCCTATGTATCTGGTGAGATAAAGTCATAGGATCCATGCGAGCAGAATCAAGATGAGGAACGAGCGACCAAACCCAAGAGATTGGACACGGTCACATTTAGTACATACTAAGTTTGGATAAACAAACACCGACTGAAGAACACCTCCATAAGTAAAAATTGAAGCTTAAGATGTGAGGACGACTCGAGCTACTTGAAGATCATGACTAGGAAGTTCAGTTAGATCCAACAAAGAGATTAATGAGGAAGCTGCAGAACAAGAAGATACCAATTGTGTTGATTCAGTTGCCTCGACGAAGAGTCGAGGAAGCCACTTGGGAAATTGAGATGGGAATGAGCGAGAGCTACCTAGTGTTGTACCCGAGTTTAGTTCAGACCTTTGAGATTAGAAGTTAGGGGGTAATCGAGAGTAATGGCTTACGATTGTCGATAGCTATTTGTGTGCTCTTTTTGACTTGATTATTCATGTTGACTTGGTTGATTGCTTGTCAGATGGATATTCGTGTTGACTTGGTTGATTGTTTGTCAGTGGTCATGTTAGTGCATACTGTGATTTGTTTTTTGCGCATTAGCTAGTCATCTTGCGATTTAGATCCCGTTAAGGAGAGAGGGTTGTGAAACCTCAAGTTTCATTTTAGGGTTATGTATATCTAAGGAAGTTTTGGGACAAAACTTTTTTTAAGGGGGGTTGCACATGTAATGTAATGGTCAAATCTGTTAAAAACAATATTTCATTTTGAATTCAAATTAATTATATTTTTAAAAGAAATTTAACTTAAGTTAATTAATTAAAGTTTTAAGGTAAAGGTCGCAAAAAAGGAGATTTGAGGGCGGAAAGTGAAATTGCTAAAAAAAATTGTTGACTTTCATTTTTTTGTCGACCTACTTTATTATATATGTTCATTTGTTAACCATGAAGGGGGGGAGAGAAGAGGAGATTTTTTATTTTGGTACAAGTTTTTCTATTGATTTTGACTTTGGAGTACAAACGTTTTTTTTATTAGGAAATGAATTAGAAAGGTCACTAACAAACTAGTGACCGCCCTAGGGCATCCTGACGGATGAGGGTACAGAAACCCAAGTCATCTGCAAGTGGAACGGAAGATACACGTCGGAAGGAGCTAGCGATGAAGTCAGCTACAACATTGCACTCACGGTAGACATGAGCAATACTCCAATCCTGGAACTGAGCCAACAAACAGTGGATGTCCCTATGCAACACTTCAATCTCCCACGGGCAGCGCCAGTCGCCAAGAACGGCCTTGACCAGCTGCAAGTTATCACCTTCAATATGGATCTGGGGAATGCCATGACGAATGGCCTCGAGAAGTCCTTGGTGTAAGGCGATGGTCTCGAAGATCAGAACAGATTGTCGACCAATCAGTCCTCTATCGAACGAGATGGGAGAGCCGTTGGAGTCCTTAAGAATGAACCCAAAAGTAGCCACGCCATCTGCACACACAACACCATCAAAGTTAAGTTTAATATAGTCGTTCTTGGGTTTTACCCACTTAGTATTTTTCCTTTCAGTTCTTACATGACCCTTGTTAGGTTGTGGGTCAGTGGAGTCTGGTGACCTAGCTAGTTTCCATTCTCTGATTTGTTTTTGGGTAAATTCACTAAGTTTGCTTGCATCGTCTAGGTTTGTTCCAGTGTTGTTATCAAACACTCTCTTATTCCCGGAGTACCAAATACACCACCAGGTGCTAGTAAGGATTTCCATTTCCTCTTTATTTATTCTTGCTTTGATTTCCTCCAGGACCTGGTGTGGTTTTTTTTCCATCAGAGGAGATAAGGTCGATCGTCCTCCGTAATTTGGGTCTTATGGTGTTAAGGGTTTCCTTTGTCAGGGGCATGAAATCAGAATATGGTTTATGTCTTCGCACAGGTTATTACATGCAGTACAACCTTGTGGTACCGGGATGTGGTTTTCAGCAAGTCTCGATTTGGTTGGCAGACCATTTCTTGCCACCTTCCAAAAGAAATTGTGCATTATATGTGGGACATTGAGTTTGTTAATCCATTCTAGGTTGATTTTCGGTTCATTTTTAGCGAGGTTTATCCACTGCATAGTAGAGTGGGTAGAATATCAACCGTTTTTGCTTGGTTACCAGTAAAGCCTATCTTGGATTTTTTTAATTGGGTTAATTATTTTGGCTATAGGTCATCGGGATTAACAACCTTACTTAATTTTTCTATGTTCCATGAGTTGTCCTCGCGTAAGTACGATTCAACTCGTTCCTCCCAGTTAATGTGAGTCTCAGTTCCAGTTTTTGGTTGGATAGGGACATACCCGATCCAGTTATCTTGCCAGAAATGAATGGTTTTCCCGTCCCCTACTTGCCAGATGTGTCCAGACAGAAAAAGATCTCTAAGACCCATAAGCTTGGACCATTGCCATGATGTATTACGTTTTTTTCTTATAATTCAGGATGTTATCCGTTTTGAGGTATTTCTTTGTGACTATTTTAACCCAGAGGTTATTTGGTTCTGCTATGAGTTTCCATAGCAGTTTCTCTGACTATAATTCAAGATGTTATCTGTTTTGACATTGTATGGTAAGTTTTAATTAATTAATGGTTTATTTATATTGTAATAGATTTTCTAGATTATAATTGATTTTGATTTGAAAATTAGTCAATCTATAGTTCTTAGTTGGCATTTTCAATATTGGTTTTATACTTGGTGAAATATTTAAGAGAGATTTTTGGGTTTTGTTTTATAATGATATTTTGGGGATCTTTGATTCAATTTTAGAAAAAAAAATTTAACTAGAAAAATATTCTTACATATATATATAGTTAGACTTGGGTCTGGTTCAGGATGAACCGGCGAACCGCCGGTTTCGGTTCCAGAACTGCCGGGTCCGGTTTCCGGTACGGTTTCGATTCCGGTTCGTCCACCCCCGGAACCGGTGAACCGGCGGTTCCGAATCGGGTGGAACCGCCGGTTCCCCCTATAAAAAATAAAAATAACCAAACCGCGACCCCGCGGTTTGGCTAACCGCGATCGCGGCCCATTGGACCGCGATCGTGGTTTTCGTTCAAGGGACAAAAAATAAGTTTTTTTAATTTTTTTTTAATTATTTCCGATTCCTAACCGGAACCGGAACCGGGAGGAACTGGCGCCGGAACCGGACCGGAACCGGGTAACTGACCCATGCCCGGTTTCGGTTCCGGTTCCATGGTTAGGTGCAACCAGAACCGCCGGTTTGCAAACCGGACCCATGTCTATATATAGTATAGCCTGGTCAAATTTTAAAGCATTTAGAATTATATAAAAGAATTTATAATGTTTATAATGTATGTTGGCCTTTCTTTTCATTTAGGGTTAGAGTTTGCAAGACTAAATAGGCTTTTTTGATTGGGTTATATATAGGAACGTGAAGGGGTCCCCATTTTCTTAGGCGCCTCGGGATATCCGGAACCAACCTAGGGCTAGGTTGCTTCATTAGGACAACACAGTAAGTGGTTCCTATCAGGAAATAATCAGGAGTTGTTGGGAACTAGTATTAAACACACAAGGCTAGAAAAGCCTCTGTTCACTTATCATAGCCAAGAGCGAGAACAATTTTGCATGTTCTACCGACCGTCCTAGCATCTTAATTAATGTGCCTAACACACTTATCTTATATTATTTCCAGAATAATACAAAACTTTTAATCGGCTCGAAGTGCTACCGAGATAAGAGGAGGGTAATTTATCCATGATCATTCACGTGCACATAGCACCAAATTCATATGCATAGAGCGCCAAATCCACTTAGCTAGAGTAGTAAAATGCTCTCTCCAACGTAGATACGAGCAAAGTCATGACCTCAATTTAAGATCTCAAATTAATGAAACACCCTATCATAATCTTATAGAGAGATGGTATATTCGAGTCGAGCTCCCATCCCTAAGTCTATCCTAGTTCATACAAAACTCCAAACGAGGTATGTCAAACAATTAAGGTCACAATTGGACATAAGTTTAGTTCTATCGCAAGACTTAAAAAATAACAAATAACACATAGTGGTCATTAGTACTACAACAATAGCAACCTATTTCATTTTATTATAGTATATATACAAATTAGTTCCCAATGAACAAATATTAAATAGCAATAAGTTCTCCTTTAACAATTTTAAACACAAAGGAACCGTCCACTTGCCTCGGTTTAGGTGGTTTGACTAAGGAGTTTGATTGCTAAATTAATCCCAAGATTTGCAATCCCAATAACTGTCCATAGAGATTCAACATGTCATATAAAGTCAGGTACACATACAACTTGCTAAATTAATCCCTAGAGCCATACTTATAATATAGGATGAAGCTCCAATGAAAAATAAATTCTCTTTTGAAGCTTTTGATAGAACTTTTAGAGATAATATGGGATATTCAAATTAAAATAGCTTAGAGTTACTATTTGGAGGTAAATTTGTGGTATTTGGTGGAGATATTAGACAAATTCTGCTTGTAATAGTTGGAGGAAGCAGACAAGATATTGTTTCAGCCACAATAAATTATTCATATATGTTGAACAATTACAAAGTTCTTAAATTGACAAAGAATACGAGGATAGAACATGGATGCATAAGATCACAAGTTTCATAATCAAAAGAATTTATAGAATGAATCTTAAGAGTTGGAGATGGAATTGAACGTGGTCCAAATAATGGCGAAACATAAAATTCCCCGTTGATGTACTTATAACTAAAATCACTAAGCTGATTTCGTTAGTTGTTGCATTAATATATCCTTCCATCCTTCATTTTGATAAACCAATTGATTACTTTCAAGAAAGAGCTATTCTCGCATCAACATATGAGATAGTTGAGATGGTAAATGATCACATTTTATCTATATTACTAGGGAATGAAAAAACCTATCTTAGCTCAGATAGTATTTGCACATTAGATGAAAACAATAATAGTGATGCTAAAATATATTGAACAAAGATCTCAATGGTATTCGATGTTCCGACATCCCAAACCATGTGTTAAAACTAAAGATAGGTGTTCCTATTATGCTTCTTAGAAATATTGACCAGTCTCCAAGCATATGTAATGGTACAAGATTCGTAATCACACGCCTTGGAATTCATATAATCCAAGCTGGCAAAATTTCCCTAAGTAACATAGGACATGGGTTTATATTCCTCACATGCTACTTACGCCATTTGATACTCGATACCCATTCAAATCTTAACGAATACAATTCCCTTTGATGGTTTATTTTGCTATGACAATTAAGTCAAGGCCAATCTAATAGGATCGTCCTTAGTTGATTCACGGTGCGAGAGAATGGCTCCAAGAAACCGACAACCTCGACTAGTCGATTTGATCACAATTCGGGCGAGACAACAAGGGGGTCGGTATCGAACGGTAGAGGGTCGGTACTGAGGGAATTCAAACGAGCTTTGGGTGAAGAAGATGGACAGTTTTGGATGGATGATCGAGGGGGATATGGACTCTCAAGGTCGGATATGAATCACCGGCGTTGAGAGAACTAGGGAACTTGGATACTACACATCAAGCGTTCTTTATAGATTGATACAACTTACAATCAAATCAAGAAAGACCTTCAAACGATTATGTTTTTGCTCCAACAAAAAAGAGAGAGAGTTTTCATCAAATTCAAAGGTGCCCCGAACAAACACTAGAGGAGACCTTTTAAAACACCCTAGGGTCGTTCCTCTTCTAAGAACATTAAAATGTGCATTAACTTAAAGTATTTAAACTTAAATAAAGATGTTTATCCACAACAACGCAACACTTGAAATCCCGACAAGGGTCGATACCGAGGCATGTAGCTCGGTACCGAGGACGCTGAACGAGTAATACGCATCGCCGGCTTCTCTTGCTCTAGCATTCCGGCATCCAGGCTTGGTTCGGTGAGGTTGTGATGGGAAGGATTCACATCATCCTCGCCCCTTCGAAAGGATTCGGCCTCGAATCTTGCACATCGTCCCCTTCACCGGAATCGGCCACCAAGTATGGCCAAAGGTCAGCCACATTGAACACATCATGGACACCCATTTTCGGTGGAAGATCCAAATGGTAGGCATTGTTGTTGATCTTCTCAAGCACTTGAAATGGTCCATCCGCCCTTGGCTTCAACTTGGAGTTTCAACGTGAGGGAAACTGTTCCTTGCGGAGGTGCACCCATACCAAGTCATCGAGCTCTAAGATCAACTCCTTTCTTCCCTTGTTGTGTTGTCGCTCATATTGCACCGTGCGCTTCTCAAGCTGCCTCCTAGTGTCCTCGTGCATCCGCTTCACATATTCCGCTAACTCCTTTCCCTCCTGGCTAAAATCATCAACTATGGGGTGAGCAATAAGGTCTAAAGGAGTGAGAGGATTCTTACCATAGGAGACTTCAAATGGTGTCTTCTTGGTTGCCGAATGGGTAGTGCGGTTGTATGCAAACTCAATATAAGTCATTCTTCCCACCTACAGAGGTTAGCTTTCAAAACAACACGGAGTAAGTTGCCAAGCGTCCTATTTACTACTTCGGTTTGACCATCCGTTTGCGGATGACAAGTAGTGGAATAAAATAACTAGGTGCCTAACTTAGCCCACAAGGTCCTCCAAAAATGACTAAGGAATTTGACATCCCTATCCGACACTATAGTTTTGGGAAGACCATGTAGACGCACAACATGATTGAAAAACAAGGACGCCACATTGGTAGCATCGTTGGTTTTGTGACACGCAATGAAGTGTGCAATCTTACTAAACTGGTCGACAACTACAAGAATGGAGTCTCTTCCCCGCTTATTCCGAGGAAGACCTAACACAAAGTCCATGGATGGTCTTCCCATGGTTGTTGGGGAATGGGTAAGGGAGCATACAACCCTTGGGGGCTAGTTCTAGACTAAGCTTGAGCACAAGTAGCACAAGAGGCACACAATTTTTCCACGTCCCTAAGCATGCACGACCAATAAAAGTGTTCCTTCAAGGCTTGCAAAGTCTTAGCAATGCCGAAATGACCCATAAGGCCACCACCATGTGCTTCTTGCACTAAAAGGCGTCGGATCGAACCCCCAGGGATGCATAGTTTAGCACCCTTCATAAGATAATCGTCATGAAGGAAAAATTGATCTTTGTTTCCCAAAGTACTACATTCCCCATAGATATCCTTGAAATCAAGGTCTACGGCATATAGTTCTTTAATGAAAGCAAAGCCCAACATTCTAGCATCTAAAGTGGAGATTAGGGTGTATCTTCTTGACAAAGCATCCGCCACAATATCGTCCTTTCTCTTTTTGTGTTTGATCACATAAGGGAAAGTCTCAATAAATTCGACCCACTTAGCATGACGTTTATTCAACTTACTCTGACCTTTGAGGAACCTAAGTGTGTCATGGTCGGAGTGAATGACAAACTCTCTAGGGAGGAGATAATGAGACCATACCTTAAACACCCTTACCAAAGCGAGAAGTTCCTTGTCATAAGTTGGGTACTTGAGCTCGGCATCATTCAACTTCTCACTAAATTAAGGAATTGGTCTCCCTCCTTGCATAAGCATGCCTTCAAGTCCTACTCCCGAAGCATCACATTCTATCTCGAAAGTCTTCGAAAAAATCCAGTAGAACTAGAAGAGGGGCGTGGGTGAGGTTGTACTTGATGGTAGTGAAATCTTGCTCTTGTTTTGGACCCCATTGGAAGACCACCTTCTTCTTAGTAAGCTCGGTGAGAGGAGTAACAATGGAGCTGAAATCCTTGACAAAATGGTGGTAGAAACCAGCCAAGCCTAGGAAACTCCTCACTTGCGTCATGGTGGTAGGCACAGGTCACTCTTCAATCGCTTTCACCTTCTCCTTATCCACTTGAAGCCCTTCTTTACTCAGTACAAAACCAAGAAACACCACATTATCCAAACAAAAATGGCATTTCTTAAAGTTAGCAAAAAGCTTCTCCTTCCTCAAAACTTCTAGAACCATTCGAACATGTCTAGTATGCTCTTGCAAGCTATGGTTGTAAATTAATATGTCATCAAAATATACCACCACACACTTGCCTAAAAATGCTCGTAAGACATGGTTCATTAAGCTCATGAATGTTCTAGGTGCGTTAGTAAGGCCAAATGGAATAACCAACTATTCATAAAGATCGTACTTGGTCTTGAATGCAGTTTTCCATTCATCGCCTTCCTTCATTCGAATTTGGTGATAGCCACTTTTGAGGTACACCTTGAAAAATATGCATGAACCATAGAGCTCGTTCAACATATCATCAAGTCTAGGAATAGGATGCCTATACTTGACAGTAATATTGTTTATAACCCTACAATCCACACACATTCGCCAAGTCCCATCTTTCTTAGAAACTAAGATGACGGGAAGTGAACATGGACTCAAACTTTCACGCACATAACCTTTAGAAAGAAGTTCAACAACCTATTTTTGTAGCTCCTTCGCCTCCGTTGGATCGGCTCGGTAGGCCAGCTTGTTGGGAATGGAGGCGCCGGGCACAAAGTCTATTTGGTGCTCGATGCCTCGGATTGGAGGCAGCTCTTCCGGCATCTCCTCGTGAAACACATCATCAAACTCCTTCGACAACAAAGAAATGGAAGAAGGTAAGTCATGTACATCTTTCTCATTAAGCAATACATCTTTAAATAACAAAAGAATGCAAGTTTTACTCCCCTTCACAACTTTTCTAGTCTCCCTTGCCTTGGCTAGTAGAAGATGGCTAGGTGGTGCCGTCGGTAATGAACTGTTGGCCCTTAGTACCGAATTGTTTGCCTTCGGTACCGACCTCTTGGCCTCGTTAGCAGCTTCACGTCATTGCTTACTTGCAATATGGTCGGCCATGATTTCATGCGGTGCCATCGGCATCAAAGTGATCCTCTTACCATTGAGGTGGAAAGAATTCGTTCATGACGCCTTGGTGAATAATGCCACGATCATATTGCCACGGTCGTCCAATTAGTATGTGGCACGCCGTCATAGGAACCACGTCGCAAATCACCTCATCAGCGTACCTGATAGAGCATATAGATGTAGTTGTTAGAGCATGTTTTTATTCCCGTTTTATGCATGTTTAGCTAGATTTTCGTTTTAAGTTGTAGTTTAGGTTTTATTTTGGTTTAGTTCGGAAACTACGCGTCTATGTGCATAATTGTAGGTCGGAAGGTGGAAGATGGTGGATGAGAGGCTTAGGACCGGACCTCGAGACACATAGAGAGCATTGAAGAGAAAACCCGGGGCGAGAATTACAAGACAAGAGCAAAGTGCCAAACCGCGGTTTGAGGAGTTACACAGCGCTGGAGGGTTCGAGGTGCTGTGGTCGAAGCGCGGGCAAAACGCCCATGCCGCGGTCGCGCTTTGGATGCATCGAACCGCGCTTTGGCGCGTGTGTGCAACGCCGACTCGGGCCTCCGTGTTATCTTTTGGGCCGACTTTATTAGTATTCTTGGATATTTTTTAGCTACCATATAAATACTTTTCTTAGGTTTTATTTTGGAGGTTATGCTATCTATTATTCTGGAGTTCTATGTTATTTCAATTTGGAGATTTGTGGGAGACCAAACCCTAGATTTGCAATTGAAGAGAAATTTGACTCTTGTAACTTTTATTCTTCTTTAATGTCAATTTCTAGCTAATTTTCTCATGTCCAACTAGTTAGTTGAAGTTGTATGCATGATCGTTTGTGAGATTTGAATTATTTCTATTTGCCTAGACTAGATTGAATCTCTCCATGCTTGATTGATTAAATTCGCTTAGGATTATAATAGATTGGCCACCTATTTTATTTCTAGGTTGAATTACAACTAGAATAATTAAATAGACGGTGGAATTTGATTATTCATGGATGAATCCTTTGATTAAACTTATAGACGGTGGAATAAGGTTAATCAAAGGCGGAGAATTTAATCACAAAACTTCATGAATAGACGGTGGAATTCATGAACTATGTTTCTATTGAATGCTTTGAACTTAATTTGCATGATCAACTTGACATAGAAGATTTTCTAGGTTAATTGATCAAAAAATTGCTAAAGACGGTGTATATTAATAACCACCTTAAGCTTGAATTTCATAAATTCACAATAGATTAGTCAAGGGAAATTGAAATAAGAATAATCAAGGATCAAAACTCATGTATGCAATGGATACGAAACTAGTTGGACGCTTTTCTCCATATTTGAATCTTTAATCGTTTACTTGCTTTGTTTCAATTACTTAGATTTAGTTTACAATCATAAAATCTCCCCCTTAAATTAGTAATATTATTTAAATACAAATAATCCGAGTCTTTGTGGGTTCGACCCTTGCTTCCACTTTACTAAGGTTAGGAAGTTAGGAATAATTCTTTGACAGTGCTTTTAACGCGACATAAATTCTTTGATGGCTCATGTACCACCAATTCCCTATCCAATGATGGGAGAGGTTGCATTTGAATCAAATGCTCTTGATGGCTCATGTACCAAAAGAAATCCCAACACTCTTCTGGTCCCATACACCAAAGCCTATAATTGTTCATGTACTCTACGAGCTCTCGAGTCATAGAATTCAAACCGTCTAGGATGCATTCACACAATTCTCTCTCACATGGATAATAACCCAGCAAAGTACCATATTCATGAATCTTTTGTTGCATTCTAGCAAAATACTCATGAAAATATTCATTCTGTAGTTGTCTACATGCAAACATAGCCATGGATCAGTAGCACGGGTGTTATGAACCGTAAGATAGGTTCACAGCACCAAAAAAAAAATTGTAATAGTAAATAAATACAAATAATTAACCGAGTCCCCGGCAACGGCGCCAAATTTGACGAGCACTTTTATGTCGTTGTAAAAGCACTGTCAAAGAATTATTCCTAACTTCATAACCTTAGTAAAGTGGAAGCAAGGTCCATTGCATGCAACAAGTGTTTTGCCTTATAAATGTTTTGCCTTATTCAATTTATGAGTCTCTTGGGCTAGGTCCATTGCATACAACAAGTGTAGTCATTCAATTGGCTGATAAGTCTAACGTTTACCCAAAGGGGATCATTGAAGATGTGTTTGTTATGGTTGATAAGTTGATTTTCCCTGCTGATTTTTATGTACTTGAAATGGAACATGACAAGCATGCAGCTCCAATTCTCTTAGGTAGACCATTCCTAAAAACAGCCAAAACTAAAATTGATGTGTGTAGTGGTTCGTTAACCATGGAGTTTGATGGGGAAAAAGTTGAATACAATATCTATGATGCTATGAAATTCCCATATGATGTTCATTCTTTATGCTCTATTGATGTGTTAGATACTCTTGTGCAAGATTTCTTTGACATTAATAATCATGATGAATTGCAATCTACTCTTGAAAATTCTGTGGTTAATAAAGATGAAGTGGAATTTATGCTGAATGATGATATGCAAGAAATTGTAGCCGAGTTGAACGCTCACTATGAGCGACCACTCTTGCTACCGGGCTCAAAGCCCATTCCACTAACATTGCCAAGCGAGAAGCTTGTTCCTTCTATTGTGCAGGCCCCAAAGGTAGAGCTTAAGCAACTACCGAACCACCTCAAGTACGCTTTCCTAGGTGATGGAGATACCTTACCAGTGATAATCTCAAACAAGCTGACTCAAGATCAAGAAAACCGGTTGTTGGATGTTTTAAGGGAGCATAAATCCGCTATAGGATGGATTATTGCCGACATTAGAGGAATAAGCCCCTCTACATGTATGCATAGAATCCTATTGGACGATGAAGCAAAGCCCTCAAGACAACCACAAAGAAGGTTGAACCCGCCTATGATGGAAGTGGTGAAAAAGGAGGTTCTGAAACTTCTTCAAGCAGGTATGATTTTTCCAATATCGGATAGCAAATGGGTAAGTCCTACTCAGGTCGTTCCCAAGAAAGGTGGAATCACGGTAAAGGAGAATCAAGATGGTGAGCTCATCCCAACAAGAATTCAAACCAGGTGGCGTGTATGCATCGATTACCGAAAGCTTAACACGGTAACCCGTAAAGATCATTTTCCTTTACCTTTTATTGACTAAATGCTTGAGCGACTGGCGGTCGTTCCTTCTATTGTTTCTTGGATGGATATTCAGGTTATTTTCAGATAGCAATTGCACCCGAGGATCAAGAGAAGACAACATTTACTTGCCCATTTGTCACCTTCGCTTACTGAAGAATGCCATTTAGTCTATGTAATGCGCCCGCAACCTTTCAAAGGTGTATGGTCAGTATATTCTCTGAGTACATTGAGAATTTTATTGAAGTTTTCATGGATGATTTCACCGTTCATGACAATGACTTTGATTCTTGTTTAACTCACTTGACACTTGTGCTAAAATGTTGTGAGGACACTAACCTTTGTCTTAATTCTGAAAAATGTCATTTTATGGTAGAACAAGGCATAGTGTTAGGTCATATAGTGTCATCTAAAGGGATTGAGGTTGATAAGGCAAAGGTTGAAGTAATTCAATCCTTGCCTTATCCTACTAATGTTCGGGAAGTACGCTCTTTTCTTGGTCATGCAGGTTTTTACCGCAGGTTCATTAAAGACTTCTCCAAGATCGCTTCACCCCTTTGTGAGTTACTCAAGAAGGATGTTACCTTTGACTTTAATGAAGCTTGTAAAATAGCTTTTGGATGAGTTGAAGGCTCGCCTCACCACTGCACCAATAATTCAACCCCCAGATTGGTTCCTACCTTTTGAGCTGATGTGTGATGCAAGCGACTATGCGGTGGGAGCAGTTTTGGGTCAAAAGATTGGTAAGGCTTCTCATGTTATCCATTATGCTTCTATGACTCTAAACGAAGCACAGAAAAATTATTACACCACCGAGAAGGAACTCTTGGCGGTGGTGTTTGCTTTGGAAAAGTTTCGGTCTTATTTGCTAGGTACAAAGGTGATTGTCTACACGGATCATGCAGCACTTCGTTACTTGTTGACGAAGAAGGAAGCAAAGCCCAGGTTAATTAGATGGATCTTGTTGTTGAGTGAATTCAACATTGAGATCAAAGACAAAAAGGGGGGCGGAAAACGTGGTAGCGGATCATCTTAGTCGCTTGGTACATGAGGAGGAACGATGTGCTCAAGTCACACCTATTCGAGAAGAATTTCCAGATGATACTTTGTTTTCGGTACGTGTACTTCAACCTTGGTATGCTCATTTGGTTAATTTTCTCGTTTCGAGTGTTTTTCCTCCTAGCTTTAGCAAGGCCCAAAGGGATAAGCTCAAAAGTGAAGCACGATATTATGTATGGGACGATCCATATCTTTGGAAACATTGTTCCGACCAAGTAATCCGGCATTGTCTTCCGAATAATGAGGTAACTTCAGTTTTGTCGTTTTGTCACTCTTATGCTTGTGGGGGGGCACTTTAGTTCTAGAAAGACCGCTAGGAAAGTGTTGGATGCAGGATTCTTTTGGCCTACTATCTTTCGCGATGCGCATGCTTTTTGCAAATCCTGTGAACGATGCCAAAGAGTCGGGAATATATCCCGACGGGATGAAATGCCTCAAACTTCAATTATCTTTTGTGAGGTATTTGATGTCTGGGGTATAGACTTCATGGGACCCTTTCCTAGCTCTTATGGGAATATTTATATTTTATTAGCGGTGGACTACGTTTCCAAATGGGTGGAAGCGAAGGCCACCCGAACTGATGATTCCCGAGTTGTGGCAGATTTTTTGAAGGTACATATATTCTCAAGATTTGGGATTCCTAGAGCTTTAATTAGTGACAAGGGATCTCATTTTTGCAACAAAACGGTAAGTGCGCTCTTGAAGAAATACCATGTCACACACATGATTTCTATGGCCTATCACCCACAAACGAATGGACAAGTGGAAGTATCTAACCGAGAGATCAAGGCCATTCTTGAGAAGACGGTGTCGCCAAACCGGAAGGATTGAAGTACTCGCTTAGACGATGCTCTATGGGCATACAGGACAGCTTACAAAACACCGATTGGAATGTCATCCTTTCGGTTGGTGTTTGGTAAAGCTTGTCATCTTCCGATGGAGATCCAACACCGAGCTTATTGGGCTGTGAAAAATTATAGTTTGAAAATGGATGAGGCCGGTGAATTGAGGAAGCTTCAATTGCAAGAGCTTGAGGAATTACGGTTAGAAGCTTATGACAATGCGGTCATATACAAGGAGAAGACCAAAGCTTGACATGACAAGAAAATATGGAGAAAAAGATTTAAGGTAGGTGACAAGGTTTTATTATATCAATCTAGACTTAAACTTTTTCCAAGTAAGCTAAGGTCGAGATGGACAGGGCCGTTCATAGTAGCTAAGACGTATCGTCATGGAGCGGTGGAAATTTATGATGGAGCCACTCATTCAATGCAAAAGGTGAATGGTCAGCGTTTGAAGCCGTATTTTGAAGAATTTAGCAATGCTATTCTTGAAGAGACGGTTTTGGACGAGCCAAACACATGAGCGGTAAACGTCAAGCTAATGACGTTAAATAAGCGCTTCTTGGGAGGCAACCCAAGCTTTAAGTTTAGTTTTTCTTTGCTTTCTAGATTACGTTTTGTTTTCAGGTTGTTTTTGTTTTGTTTTTGCTTTGTTTTGGTTCGTTTTTGCTCTTAGTTTTAGGTAAAGTCAGGAAACAGGTACACACGGTTCCATTGGATCCCAATCCTTCAAATCAAGGCCGGATTTACACTCCCCACCACCACCACCACCTGAGGAGTAGATTCTTGAGTGTGTCAAGCTCTTGTGATGAGATTAGTTTTCTTTTTCTCTTATCTTTTATTTTACTTTGGGGACAAAGTAAAGTTTAAGCATGGGGGAAGAGGATTCTTTATTTTGTCATAAGTGCTTAGTTGTAGTTAGTTCATGTAGTTGCATGTGCATGTTTATTTTATTGTCATGCATTGATTAAATCTTTGAAAAATCCAAAAAAAAAACTTGAAAAATTCAGAAAATAAAAAAAAATGTTTTTGTTTGCATTTTAGGATTCATTTTTCCCCTTGGAACCACTTGTTTATTGAGTGAGCATGATTTCATATCCCATGACTTGTTAGTTATTGATGAATGTTCTAAAAAAGAATTGCTTAATTATGAAGGAGTATACATGAAAGTGAGAACTTGAGTTATTTATGAAGTTCTAACTAAATTGTTGCCTTGTGAGATATTTTTGAGCCTTTATATGCTATTTTTGCATGAAATTCTTGAGTGCATCTCTTTGATTGTTTAAACTCTAGAACTTGCGTTTAGATTCTTTTTCGAGGCCACATTATATGATTTGAATGAATGATGTAAAAGTGATTGAGGCAAAATTTCTTTAGCTCATTTATATCCTTATCTACCCTACATTATACCTTTGTTTTGTAGCCCCATTGTTTTGAGCCTTAGCCTTGTTTATTAGCTCCACAAAAATTTATCCTAGCCGAATAAGCTTGACCCTTATCCGGGAATTAGGATTTGACTAGGGGAGTTTTGTGGGTTAAGTGATGTACTTTGGGGTTTTATGAGGAAATTTTGAAAGGGTGTAATGGAGAAAAATGTAAAGAAAGCGTTGAAAGAGTTAAGGATGTGGGGAATGTTTATTGAAAATCTCTTGAGAGAAAGTTTGGTATGAATGGTTGATTGAAATGAGTTTTATGTATAAACTGCAAAAGTTGTTCTTGTGAGAGAAGAATGAAAAAAATTGAATCTTAATTGGGTTTGTGGAAAGAAAGTCAAAAGAAGAGGAAAAGAAAGAAGAAAAAAATGTTAAAGTAAAGTAATGGAAGAAAGGGAAGCACAAGTTGGGAAGTGTTTTGAGAGTGAGTGTTAATGTAATTTGGGTTTTAGTTGATTCTAGTTCCCGGATTTAGCACCACATGGCCAAATAATGATCCCCACCTACTTGTCTATACCTTGGCCCCATTATAACCTTGAAAAAGACCTCATGATTTACGTTTTGCATTTGAACATTCGTGGTGGAGATTTAGTACACTGATGCAAGCATATGGTAGTTGGCATTCAAAGATGATTTTTGAGCGAAAACACATACCCTTTTAAACACTTGAGCGTTGAGTGCAAATACATATACCTTGGTGAGGGTTAGAATGAATTAATAGCTTGGTTTGAAGCTTTCGTTGAATGTATGCAAAGATTTCATGGTTAAGTTAGAGCTTCTTGAAAATGAATTGAAGTCATGGCTTGCTTGTTTGTGGTGAGATTGATTCTATGTCTTGCTTGAGGACAAGCAAAGTTCAAGCATGGGGGAATTTGATAGAGCATATAGATGTAGTTGTTAGAGCATGTTTTTATTCCTGTTTTATGCATGTTTAGCTAGATTTTCGTTTTAAGTTGTAGTTTAGGTTTTATTTTGGTTTAGTTCGGAAACTACGCGTCTATGTGCATAATTGTAGGTCGGAAGGTGGAAGATGGTGGATGAGAGGCTTCGGACCGGACCTCGAGACGCGTAGGAAGCATTGAAGAGAAAACCCGGGGTGAGAATTACAAGACAAGAGCAAAGTGCTAAACCGCGGTTTGAGGAGTTACACAACGATGGAGGGTTCAAGGTGCTGCGGCCGAAGCGCGGGCAAAACGCCCATGCCGCGGTCACGCTTTGGATGCATCGAACCGCGCTTTGGCGCGTGTGTGCGACGCCGACTCGGGCCTCCGTGTTATCTTTTGGGCCGACTTTATTAGTATTCTTGGATATTTTTAGCTACCATATAAATACTTTTCTTAGGTTTTATTTTGGAGGTTATGCTATCTATTATTCTGAAGTTCTACGTTATTTAAATTTGGAGATTTGTGGGAGACCAAACCCTAGATTTGCAATTGAAGAGAAATTTGACTCTTGTAACTTTTATTCTTCTTTAATGTCAATTTCTAGCTAATTTTCTCATGTCACCTAGTTAGTTGAAGTTGTATGCATGATCGTTTGTGAGATTTGAATTATTTCTATTTGTCTTGACTAGATTGAATCTCTCCATGCTTGATTGATTAAATTCGCTTAGGATTATAATAGATTGGCCACCTATTTTATTTCTAGCTTGAATTACAACTAGAATAATTAAATAGACGGTGGAATTTGATTATTCATGGATGAATCCTTTGATTACACTTATAGACGGTGGAATAAGGTTAATCAAAGGCGGAGAATTTAATCACAAAACTTCATGAATAGACGGTGGAATTCATGAACTATGTTTCTATTGAATGCTTTGAACTTAATTTGCATGATCAACTTGACATAGAAGGTTTTCTAGGTTAATTGATCAAAAAGTTGTTAAAGACGGTGTATATTAATAACCACCTTAAGCTTGAATTTCTTAAATTCACAATAGATTAGTCAAGGGAAATTGAAATAAGAATAATCAAGGATCAAAACTCATGTATGCAATGGATACGAAACTAGTTGGACGCTTTTCTCCATATTTGAATCTTTAATAGTTTACTTGCTTTGTTTCAATTACTTAGATTTAGTTTACAATCATAAAATCTCCCCCTTAAATTAGTAATATTATTTAAATACAAATAATCCGAGTCTTTGTGGGTTCGACCCTTGCTTCCACTTTACTAAGGTTAGGAAGTTAGGAATAATTCTTTGACAGTGCTTTTACATCGACATAAAAGTGCTCGTCAGTACCCCCTACAGAAAACTTGACACAAGCTTGCTCATTCACCTCAAGAGGCGCGTTAAAATTCAGCCAACATAAAGTATAAGGTAGTACATGAGGTGTAGTTTTAAGAGCAAACCTTTTGACCACTTCTTGGTCTATGATGTTGCAACAAGACCCTTCATCAATTATAAGATTTCAAAGTTTACCTTGAATGAGGCATCTTGTATGAAAAATGGTCTCTCTTTGGTTAGATGGGACCGGAGCTTCATTAGCGAAGAGTGAGCGCTTGACCACAAAACACTCACCATTTGTCTTGGCAGCGACTTGTAACTCCACCACCTCTCCATCCCCTTCTTGTGGATCCTCAATCTCGGCCTCCTCGTCCGACTGATACTCTCCAATGGTGTTGAGTAAGACTTGGCGCTTGGAAGGGCAATCCCGAGCCATGTCGCCACGCCCAAGGCATTTGAAGCACTTGATCTCACTTGAGCACTGCTCTGCTTCTCGCCTTCCTCCTTATGGAGTTCGAGATGGCTCACGCCGTGTGGGCACGGTACCGACGTATTGTTTGTTCTCCGGATGCCGATTTTGATTGCTAGAAGAGCTCCCACCTTGAGCATTCCACGATTTAGTGGTAGATGGATAACTCTTCCGTTGAGGCAAGTTTTGATAGATGTGATTGGTGTAGTGCAAAACCCCCTCGGTAGTAGTGCCCCTAACAAAATGTTGCGTATTCACAATAGCCTTAAGGTCAACATTTAAACCATTAATGAATTTAGAAATGACATACCCTTCGGGAATCCGTAGACCGGATCTATAATCAAGGATCTTGAGCTCTTTGTAGTACTCATCCGACGTCTTGGCTCCTTGCTTCAACTGCTCTAGCCTGGCATGTAAACGAGCAGTGAAGTCCTCAAGCACAAACTGGTGCCTTAGATCAGCTTTAAGCTCCCCCCAAGTATCAATAGCCGGATAGCCATTATACTCCCTTTCTTCCTTGTCCTCTATCCACCAATGGTAAGAAAAATCAATCAATTTAATGGTGGCAATGGCTACCTTTTGAGCATCTGTATATTGGTAGAAGTCAAAGACTTGATCCGTCTTGTGCTCCCATTCCAAGTAGGACTCGGCCTCGGTAGAGCCTCCAAATTGTTCCACTTCTAGCTTCACATTAGGACCTCTTCCATATCCTTGGTCCATGTCTTGACCTTGATAGCCTCGCATTAGTTGTGGAAGTTGTCTAGCCGCTTGACGATTCACTCGCCCCGCTCCCCGACCACCAGTTGGACGCCTTGGTTGCCATAGGGCTAATGGCGCCCTTGGTCGGAAATCTCCCACAAACTCTTGCCCTGGAAAGTTAGTGGGGCCCAAAGGCAAAGTGATGCGTCCCTGGATTGGAATGCTACGGATCGGTGCAATGTTTGAGTAGTGGGTCTCTAAGAGTGCGGCGGAAGACTTGATTGATTCGAACTTTGGCACGAGCGATTGCAAACAATGGTGAAATCGAGAGCTTTGAATGAAGATAGCAATGGTGGCGCAAGCACAAAGGATAAAATAAAGGAGAAACCCTCGACTTCTATTAAATCCCTAATGTGCGCTGAATGAAATAACAAACTTAAGCCCCCTTATATAGAGAGGCGGCTGAAAATACCTAGAAAAACCCTAGAGGGTGCGGCGCGCGCCTAGGGCTAGCACGCAGGCTAAGGGCCCAACGGCGCGGGTCCAAAAGTGATCGACGCAAGGCCCATTATTGACTTCCTAAATGCATAAAACTAGTAATAGCAATGTCTTATAATGGAAAGTATACGAAAAACTACTAAAATTAGATAGGTCGTTCGTGACCGAGCAAGGAGTGTCGCGACACGCGTGGCGCGGCGCTAACGAGGTCACGGACACGGCACTGGCGAGGTCACGGTGCGAGGCTAAAGGCTGGCGAGGACGCTGGCACAACGCTGGGCGCTGGAGACGATGCTAGCGAGGTCTCGCGAAGTTGAGGTTCTCCGATGCATCCGAGAACCTCATGTTGCAACTTGACTACGAGGTCCGCTGCGAGGACCTCGAGTGACGATCCGAGGTCGAGTCTCGGCACGAGGTCTCGGCGATGGTTGGTTGCGACCTCGTCTTGCGATCCGACGCTCGAGGACGTCGCGTCTTGGCATGGTTGGTCCGAGAGCTCTTAACGAGGTTCCTCGGCGCCGACGATGGAAATGGTGTCGAGCGAGGTCGCGATGTAAGGCGCGCCGTGGCCAGCAGAGAGGCGCGACACTAGTGATTGTGTCGCGGTCTCGATGGCACGGGCCCTTGCACGGGTGACTGGGCCATCTGAGCGAAGTTTGAAGGCCTCGATCTCTTGGCTAGCATCCATAGACGGGGTCGCATCACCCTCCCCCACTTGGTTGGGAAACGTCCCCGTTTCCTCATAAGCAGGCTCAACATAAGGGGGAGAGTTCGGCGACATTAAATGTGGAGTGCACCGAGTACTTGCCTGGGAGATCGATCTTGTAGGCGTTGTCCCCGATCCGCTCTATGACTCGAAAAGGGCCGTCTCCTCGTTGATGAAGCTTTGACTTCCGAGCATCCGGAAAATGGTCCTTGCGAAGGTGTAGCCACACGAGATCGCCGGGGTTGAAAACCAAGCGCTTCCGACCCTTGTTGTGTTGGGCCTCGTACTAAGACGCCCTACGCTCCAATTGGGACCGCGTCCGCTCGTGTAGCTTGCGGATGGCGTCGGCGCGGTTGGACGCGTCGATGTGCTCGCCGGTCTTTAAGGGGCGAGGGACAAGATCCATCGGAGAGTGTGGGTTGAGGCCGTAGACGATCTCGAACGGTGTCTTCCTAGTAGCCGAGTGTTTGGACCTGTTGTAAGCAAACTCAACAAAAGGGACTAGATCCTCCCACCGGCGTGGGTTATGTTTGAGCACCATTCGAAGAAGGGTGCCCAGGGTCCGATTGGTCACCTCAGTTTGACCATCGGTTTGGGGATGATATGAGGTGGAAAACAACAATTGTGTACCTAGCTTTCCCCAAAGCGTCCTCCAGAAATGGCTACAAAATTTCGTGTCTCGGTCACTAACAATAGTGCGAGGCACGCCATGTAACTTGACGACATGCTCAAAGAACAAGTTTGCGATTTCAGTCGCATTGTTGTTCCCTTTGCATGGCACGAAGTGAGCCATTTTGGAGAAGCGGTCCACAATCACAAAGATCGAATCCTTACCGCGCCTTGTCATTGGGAGGCCCGTGATAAAATCCATGGAGAGATCTTCCCACGGTGTGTCCGGAATAGGCAAGGGCGTATAAAGGCCATGAGGTTGGAACCTCGATTTTGCGGTTTGGCATGGCACAACACCGCGACAATACTTGTGGACATCCGAGGCCATGTGTGGCCAAAAGAAATGCTCACGAAGTGCTGCTAGGGTTTTGGCTATGCCAAAATGGCCCCGGCCATCATGAGCTTCTTTGAGCAAAAGATGCCTCACAGACGAGGCCGGAATGCAAAGCTTCCCGGCTCGGTAGAGGTACCCATTGTCCAAAAAATAAGACTCATGGATTCGACTTTGCTCGAGGTTCTCCATGATCGGTTTAAAATATGGATCATGCAAGTATAACTCCTTAATCAAGGAGAACCCGAGCAAATTGGCCTGTAACTGAGTTAAGAGCACATACCTGCGTGACAGTGCGTCTGCCACGACATTATCCTTTCCTTTCTTGTGGGCGATGATATATGGAAAGGTTTCCATAAACTCCACCCACCGTGCATGGCGCCTGTTAAGAGTTGTTTGACTCCGTAAATAAGCTAAGGCCGCGTGGTCTGTGTGGATCACAAATTCACTTGGCCATAAATAATGCTGCCATGTTTTAAGTACCCGAATCAGCGCGTACAACTCTTTGTCATACGTCGGGTAATTTAGAGTTGCCCCCGTAAGTTTCTCACTAAAAATATGCAATGGGGCGTCTCTCTTGAAGGAGTACTCCGCCTATGCCATAGTCAGAGGCGTCACACTCGATCTCAAAGCGCTTAGTGAAGTCAGGCAATTGCAAGACTGGAGCGCTACATAAAGCAGTCTTTAAGGCCTGAAAGGCGGCCTCATGTTGCGGCATCCACTTGATTGTGGTTGCCTTCTTGGTAAGGTTGTGGAGTGGCCCGGCGATGGAACTAAAGTCCTTGACGAAACGCCGATAGAACCCTGTGAGCCCTAAGAAGGATCGAACCATCGTCGGGGTCGTAGGGGTGGGCCACTCTCGGATGGCGCGGATCTTGTCGTCATCCACTTTTAGCCCATCCTTGGACACGACGAACCCAAGAAAATTCGTCGTGTCCGTGCAAACGAACATTTGTCCAAGTTTACATACAAAGAATGTTCGCGAAGGCATTCTAACATCAACCTAAGGTGCCTCGCGTGAGAGTCCAAGTCTCTAGAAAAAACTAAGATGTCGTCAAAATACACAACGACAAAACGTCCCAAAAACTTCCTAAAAACAAAATTCATAAGCCGCATAAAAGTACTAGGGGCGTTTGTCAAGCCAAAAGGCATGACAAGCCATTCATACAAACCATGCTTGGTTTTGAATGCGGTTTTCCACTCGTCGCCCTCTTCCATACGGATTTGGTGATATCCGCTCCGAAGATCAATCTTGGAAAACAGGGCGGCGCCATGGAGCTCATCTAGCATGTCATCGAGCCTAGGAATTGGATGCATGTACTTCACCGTAATCTGATTAATGGCTCGGCAGTCGACGCACATACGCCACGAACCATCTTTTTTCGGCACAAGGATCACTGGCACGGCGCACGGGCTCAAGGACTCTCGGACGAAACCCTTGTCCAATAGTTCTTGAACTTGGCGTTGAAGCTCTTCGTTCTCCCTTGGCGAAGTCCTATAGGCTGCTCGATTTGGAAGGGAGGCGCCGGGCATGAGATCGATCTTGTGCTCGATTCCTCGGATCGGCGGCAAGCCCTTCGGTAGCTCCTCCGGCATGATGTCTTCGAACTCCTTCAAAATAGACAAAATAGAAGAAGGAAGTGAAGAATTCAAAGACTTAGTAATAGAAAGTAGGGGATAGAGAATGAAACAAGAAAGAATCCCCTGAATGGATTTCTCGACGTCCCGACGCCGCGCTAAGAGAAGGCGATCCTGGCATGTGCCAAGCAAGGGTGGCTCGGCGTCGGTGCTCGTACGATCAGCTTCTGGGGCGATTTTTGGATATGTTGTAGCCCCGTGATTTTCTGGAAGAACGCCCCTGGAAACGCCGTGAAACTCGTCCCGTAGCTCCTGGAATCCAAGTTTCCGTGCAGCGACGGCGTGTTGCGCGACGCTAGGAGTCTCACTCGGCGGCCCCTTGCTTAAATTGACTTCTCCTGGGCGTTTCTTCTTCAAATCTGGTGGAAAGTCAATTTTGATCTGTTTTCCACCAGAAACGCCGATGGAATCACTCGAAAACTGCTGAAGCCCTTGTTTGTTGAAATCGGCAGCGTTCGGTGCGTTGCCGATGCCTCTAGACGCAAACTGTCGACCCGACTCAAGTTTTTGTCGGCGCTTCCCATCTTGAACATCTTCACCACTGTTTTGAGAATGTTTGGCACCAGAAATGCCTTTGGAAATTTCAGAATCGGTGGTGTACGCCGGTGGCGTCGTGATTGGCGCGCCGGTGCCGCTGTCGCTAGCTTTCTGTCTTTGCCTCTCGGCTTCATCCTGTAAAGCTTCACTAGGCGACATAGGTAAGAGAGTCACGCGCTTCCCGTGGTAATTGAACATGTAAGTGTTCAAATACCCGTCGTGAAGCACGCGACGATCGTATTGTCATGGGCGCCCCAACAAGAGATGTGTGGCGTCCATTGGTGTTACGTCACAAAGAATGGAATCTGAATATTGACCAATTGAAAAGTTGAAGATTACCTGTTTGTCGACCCAATCTCTTCCCTCATTGGATATCCATTGTAGTTTGAAAGGTTGTGGATGAGGTGTGGTCGGCAACTTGAAGTGATCAACAACTTTTTTGGAGAGGAAATTGGCGCAACTTCCCGAATCGATGATGACGCTCAAAGAAACATTGTTGACCAAACAGCGAGTGTGAAAAAGTTGTTCTCTTTGATCCGTCTTTGGCGCCTCACGCATGCTCAAAGCGCGCCGAGTCACCAATCCGAGTTTGGCGACGCCGAGAGCCTCCGATGGATCGCACTCGAACTCGGCCTCCTCGGTCAATGGTGGCTCGTTTTCCTCTTCATCTTGGCTATCATATGGCTCTCCATTTGTTGTGAACAAGACCTTTTTAGCATTCGGACAGTTCCTCTGCATGTGGCCACGGCCCCCACATTTATAGCATGCGATGTCGCGCGCGCGCTCGGCACTGGGCTCGGTGTTGCGTGGTGCGGCTGGCGCCTTGGCTGGCGTGGCTTCTGTTTTGGCCTTGGAACCTGTCGAAGCACTAGGCAAAGAAGAAGCAACCCGATTAGTAGAAAAACCGGATTGACTAGAGTTAGGAACATACCTCGAATTGGACCAACCCGACTTGGTTCGCATTTCTTGTTTGTGGATTTGCATGGCGGTGTGAACCAAGTTGTTTATGTCCTTGATTGGAAGGATTTCCAAACGATCTTGTATAGATTGTCGCAATCCCGAGAGGAACCTCGTCTTCATCACCGAGGGCGACACACTCATTCCCGCTTTGAAGAACATGTCTTCGATCTTGGAAAAATACTCCTCCGGCGTCATCGATCCTTGCTTGATGCGCATAATCTCTATGTGCATCTTGTCCTTGTAATCTGCCGGAATATATCTCTTCTTCAAGATGTAGACGAGTTGATGCCACTCTCGGATTAGGGGTTTTCCTTGTCGAATCCTGTCGGACTCGAATCGGTTCCACCAAGTCCTAGCGGCACCATGGAAGTGCAAAGTCACCACTTCCACTTTCTCGTCATCTTCATAACCTAAATGTCGAAGCGTGTGCTCCGTACCTTGCAACCACTCGATAAAAGCGTCAGGATCATAAGAACCGTAAAAGGGTTCAAATTTTACCTTAATATCGCGGCGGTTGTGGCGTGGATCCCTAGCATCGCGGTGCGCACGATCGCGCCGAGGACTAGGACGCCGAGGCGAATACGCGCGCCTGTCGCGCCGGTGCCGAGGCGGACCTCGTGGTGGATCATCATCGCCATCATCCGGATCATCTCCATCGTCAGGCCTCCGAGGACGCCGCGCGTCACGGTCCCTGTCGCGCCTTCCCTTCGCGCCATGCGTTCGACCCGAGCCATAGACTCGATCATACTCGTTCCGATGCTTGGCGAGGCGAGGTGGTGGGATCCAACCCGAAGGTCGGCTGTCGAGTTCTTCCGGATCCTGCACATGTGGATGCTCAAAAGAGGATTCATTAGAATAGTCAGAAAACTCATCATAATCATTATCAAATTCCGAGAACGGACTATGAGCACTTTGATGCTCGAGGTCGTCCTCAACTCTGTACGCGTCGGCATCGTAGTACTTGGCCCCGTGCTTCCGCTTTGGGGTTTCGTATACATATGCCGGTGACTTGTGCTTTTTCTTTTTCTTTGGATCCCCACTTGTGTGTCGGCGTCTATACTCCTCGGAGTTGTACTCCTCATCGGAATATACGTCGTACACTTGTGTGTCCCTATAATCTCGCGCCATCTGATAGCGATCTGTGGTCCGGGGGCCACCATCGTGCTTATCATGTTGGCGACTTTCCTTGATTGACTCCAAGCGATGCATGGTACCGAATTGTGAGGAAGGCTGGGCATGCTTCTTTCCTTTAGCGTTGGCACGAGCGACGTCGTCCGCGGACACGCCAGGGACGTTGTGGATTTCCGAAGCGAGTCCATGCGTCGGCGGCACGGTGTGCTTGGACTGCGTATGGCTCGCCGCCAAGAGGCGTTCGAGCTCCTCAATTCGCGCCACGGCTTCGGGGTTCCAATCATTGCGATTCTGATTTTGCACCTCGGGTGGATTGATGTTTGTAGGATTGTCGTTGTTGACACCCTCTCCCGAGTCCGAAATCGTACCTATAGTAATACCAATCATCGAAGCAGTAAGAAGTTCACAAGCAACAAAACAACGAGTTACGATTTGCTTAAGTCAAGCCTACCCTTTTGTTCAAACCACACGAACAAGGATCGGCTAGGCTAAAGGTCACTCGATCTCGAACTAAGATTTGGATCCGAAAACCACAATGTAAGCAAGCACGTCAAGAATAAGTTGTAACCAAAATCAACAAGATAATAATCGACGTGAATGAATGCGTGGACAACACAACTAACACAAATGAACGTTCTTGCCTTATTTTGGCTTGTGAGCGTCCAAAAAAATTTTTTTTTTTTTTTAAACACAATCGACAACCTTACCTTATTTTGGCTATGGTAGTCGAAAGACGTTTTTTTTAATATGAACGAGACTAGGTTTTCTCCTCTAGAATCGTAGAACACAAGTAACAAGATTAACACGCAATAAAATCGAAAAAAGCACAAGAGAAATTGGCAAAACAAATCCTATGTTCATGCAACTAGCAAGACAAAGCGAAATCTTCACCAAAATCAATAGATCAATCGAGTTAGGTCACGGTTGATGTGTTTTTTTTTTTTATCAATTTACGCAAATAAGAAAAAAATTTGGGACCCTAGATGGCGGTTGTGTGAAGTGGAGGATGAATTCTAGGGTTTAGAAGTGGCGGAAAACGTGTGAGAATGAACGAAAAGGGTTGATCGAGACTTACTCAAACCTTGGCTCTGATGCCAGTTGATGCGTCCCTCGATTGGAATGCTACGGATCGGTGCAATGTTTGAGTAGTGGGTCTCTAAGAGTGCGGCGGAAGACTTGATTGATTCGAACTTTGGCACGAGCGATTGCAAACAATGGTGAAATCGAGAGCTTTGAATGAAGATAGCAATGGTGGCGCAAGCACAAAGGATAAAATAAAGGAGAAACCCTCGACTTCTATTAAATCCCTAATGTGCGCTGAATGAAATAACAAACTTAAGCCCCCTTATATAGAGAGGCGGCTGAAAAAACCTAGAAAAACCCTAGAGGGTGCGGCGCGCGCCTAGGGCTAGCACGCAGGCTAAGGGCCCAACGGCGCGGGTCCAAAAGTGATCGGCGCAAGGCCCATTATTGACTTCCTAAATGCATAAAACTAGTAATAGCAATGTCTTATAATGGAAAGTATACGAAAAACTACTAAAATTAGATAGGTCGTTCGTGACCGAGCAAGGAGTGTCACGACACGCGTGGCGCGGCGCTGGCGAGGTCACGGACACGGCGCTGGCGAGGTCACGACGCGAGGCTGAAGGCTGGCGAGGACGCTGGCACGACGTTGGGCACTGGAGACGACGCTAGCGAGGTCTCGCGAAGTTGAGGTTCTTCGATGCATCCGAGAACCTCATGTTGCGACTTGACTACGAGGTCCGCTGCGAGGACCTCGAGTGACGATCCGAGGTCGAGTCTCGGCACGAGGTCTCGGCGATGGCTGGTTGCGACCTCGTCTTGCGATCTGACGCTCGAGGACGTCGCGTCTTGGCATGGTTGGTCCGAGAGCTCGTAACGAGGTTCCTCGGCGCCGACGATGGAAATGGTGCCGAGCGAGGTCGCGATGTAAGGCGCGCCGTGGCCAGCAGAGAGGCGCGACACTAGTGATTGTGTCGCGGTCTCGATGGCACGGACCCTTGCACGGGTGACTGGGCCATCTGAGCGAAGTGTGAAGGCCTCGATCTCTTGGCTAGCATCCATAGACGGGGTCGCATCACAAAGGCATTGTAGGGTAGCTAGCATAAGGAAACGAATGAGCAGAATTCATACCTGATTCTTCTCGGTAAGTACTTGGGAGAGGTTGGTAGGAAGTCGTTGGCGCCTTCGAAAGGGTCATTACCGAGGTGGTGTACGCCGGTACGAGGCGTTCAAGCTTGGTAACGAGATTTGAAGGCTTGGTAACGTGGTGTTCAGGCTCGACACCGTGGTGCTATGTGTTACATAGCCCGAAAACTCAGCCTCCTCTTGGGTCGTAGGAAGACCCCCACTCACTGACAACGCACCAATTCGAGCTTCCATCGAGAGCTTAAAGGCTTCCATCTCCAGTTGTTGTTGTTGCATCCTTTCCTCATTCTCCATTTAAGGCCTTGAATAGCCCGAAACAAGTCTTCCATGGAAATGTCCAAATGAATCACCTCTCCCTCAATAACACCCTTGTCCCTCTTGTTGTTGGGGTCATCCATAGTGTTCCTAAAGCACAAAACTCAACACACACAACTAGGAAAAACTTGTCAATGGATCCCACACACAAGGGTCCTTAAACCGATCTTTAAGCAATAAAAATTGGTTATTAGACGGTTCGGAAAGGACTCAAGGCAAGGTATGAAAGTAAAACATGAAAGTAAAGAAACAAGCAAGTTCAGCATGCTCTAAAATGTGCAACACACAAAGTAAAAGGAAAGAACCTTGAATTTTTTTTAAAAGGGTGATTATCAACGTAACAAAGAGGTTTAGGTGTCACCCTTGTGTTTCCTTACTTTTTCTCGGTCACTCCTCTTGTTTTACCGGTGACCGGATCTTTCTAAGAACAACCACTTTTTTCTCAAGGGTTGAGCCAAGAGATGTTGGATTCAATACCAAGATCTCTCTCCTAGCATCTTGACACTTTGAAGGAGGATGATAACTAACCAAATCTTCTCCTACTACACTCTAAATTAAACCAACAAGTCAAGTCACTTCCTTTTTGTTTTTTTTAACACGTCGTTTCCTTATCCTTTAATTCTTCATGTGAATTACGCATAACTTTTCGCATGCCAAACTCACTTAAAGATTGAAATAAGGACTAAGAACTGTTGGGGTGGGCAAAGGAGTGTTTCGACTTCAACCTCACACAACAAAAACGGACCAGTTTTCTAGCACAAAAGATCAAACTAAAGAACAAGAAAATAAAGGCTAAATGTTCTCGTTCATAAACCAATCCTTATATGCTTAAAAATTGAGTTTTAGGGTTCAGTACCGAGGTTCCATGGCTCGGTAACGAGGGCATGCTGAACTTGACGCTGAAGTGCCCTCACCATTGAACTAGTAATACGCATCGTCGGCTCCTCTTGCTCTAGCATCTCGGCGTCCAGGCCGGCTTGGTTCGGTGAGATCGTGATTGGAAGGATTCACATCACAATCACTTTCTCGAGTAGGTTAACGCCAATGTTTACCCATGACCAACTATATGTTGCATTATCTGTTACAAGTAAAGAAAGGTTTGAAGGTCTTAATATGCAACAAAGAAGATTAGTCACAAAATACAACTTTGAATGTTATGTACCAAGAGGTTTTTTTCAAAATTTGGTGTGTTAAAGTAGACCAATTCTATACTTTATAACTCGAAACACATATTGAATGTTGAGTACAATAGTTTTTATAAAATTCCATATGATGAAGTACGCCAATTATTGATAATATTTGCATCAAGAATATATATTATTATACATCGAAATCATTTACAATACACTAAATTGTAAAATATTAACTCTATGTAAGGCACATATCCTAAAGTAGTTGTAGCCTAATACACTAAGGCCCATTTGTTTCTATACTAGGATTCGAGTTGGAATAATATATCGGGTTGAGATAGGAATCACCCATACCTTAATTTTGGGATGGTATGAACTCTAGTGTATTTTGGTGGTATGAGCATCACTCATCCCCATCTCTTAGATAAAACAAATATTAGTAGTTGTGTGTATCCAAGCCCTTTTTAGCGGGCCGGACGGGGTAGCCCAAAGTCGTACAGGTCTAAAATGGAATTCCTCGAACGGTCCGTTATAACATTAACGCTCAAACAAACGACGGTCAGCCGTTCAGTCCTCTCCCACCTTTCTTCGTAACGAAGAGAAGGCAGCACAAGTGCTAAAGTACAAACCCCCCCCCAAATCGCGTGTATCAGAAGGATACAACTTCCAGTTGCAAACAATATAGACTCGAAAGCGAAAAGCAACTCCCATCTCTTTCTCTCTCCGTCGACAATGCTAGAAACAGAGATGCATGATTTATCAGACGATGCCGATTACGCAGCTTCACAGGAACAAGTATGTAAAATTCGCTAACTGGATTTCTATGTTCCAATTTTACTGTATTTTATTGGAAACGAAGATCTTGAATCGAATTGATTGGAATCATCGAGTGTTCTTACTTTATTGGTGTATGTTGACCTCTGTAGGTGCTGATCAAAGTCAAATTTCAGGTTTTCATTTTTTCGTATTGTAATTTATGTGCGATTTTCGGTACTAGGGTTCAAGGAGCATGGCGCGAAGTGACAGCGGCAAAAGAAGTGAACCAGAAGGCGCAGAGTTGGTTTTTGTGAAGGAAAATGTGTCGGTGCATCCGACACAGTATATGTCTGAGAGGATTAGCGGAAGATTGAAGTTGCTTAAGCAAGGGGATGCTCTATTTATGGTAAAGTGGATGTTCTAATTTGGTTGATCTTGTTCGTTCGTGATTTTATAGAAATTAAGTTGATCTTCGTTGTTCTTAATGACAGTCATGGATTCCATACAAAGGCCAAAACTCGAATACTAGGCTTTCGGAAAAAGGTTAGTCCTTGAATTGAGTACTGTGTTGACTTGATTTGCAGTGGTTAAATGGAGCTACTGATTATTGAATATGCGAAGTCATGAGATAGTTTTGCATATGTGATATTGTTGTTCCATTTGGCAAAAAAAAAAAAAAAAACTTTTGGAACAAGACTTGTTCTTAATTATACATAGGTGGTATGAGGTTTGAGAAATCTCATTAATAAATAAACCAGGTTTGAATTCAATTCTTCATGTCACTTAAATGAAATTGCGCAATCCACGCATCACTTATTGTAATGGCACCGAATCTCATGACATCTAAATGGAATTTTTATTTAAGGCTATTTTTGGGAAAAACGATTTGCTCTTTTGTGCACACTGGCTGTATTCAACAGCAAGTCTAGTGAAAGGCCCTGCATTCCTTTCAAAAAATAGAAAGCCCTTCTTGCATTGGTTTCTTCAGTTTGGATAATTTGTTATGACTTTCTAATCCATCTCCTATCTGATCCTTATTAAGAAATGTGAACAATATATACAACCACGTGGATAGTGTGTGCACCAATCAGAAAATAAAGTTCTCTTATAGAGTTGGGGAGTTTGCAAATTTAGTTCTCAAGAGGAACTACTTGCTTTTAGTTATCCATTTTCTATTTTTTGTCACTATATTTATCTTATGTACTTGTCACTTGCATTTTTAAGTTTTTCCTTCTTTTGTTGGGTTAGTTTGAGTGAGTTCTGCTTTTTGTTTTGATGAGTGAAACTATAAAACTTATCTGGAGTATTTGATCACTCTTTACCAAAATTTCATTTCCTTCCAACTGCAGATAGGAATCTTTATACAATAAGGCTACTTCCATTCACAGACATACGCTCCATCCGCAGACATACTCCAGCATTTGGATTACAGTATGTGATTGTAGTACTATCATCAGGTAGACCAACATCTTGATGTGAATATTTTAATTTTCTCCAAACTAGCATGCTATGCTAATATTATGTTTAAAATGGCATGTGATCAATTTTTTTTTTCAACAATAAGGTAGTAGTACGGTAGTTGGCTTATTATGGCTAAGCTGGTCAAGGAATATTTACATATTCATAGGCTTAGTTTGGTGCATGTGGAGGGTGTGGGGTCTTAGTGACTGTTGCATTGGTCTGACCAGCTTGTTTACCTCTTCTTTATTGCTACTGGATATTGTCATTAAAGGGACTCTCAGTCAGGGCTTGACAAGGCTGTTTGCTGTGAATTTTGGAAGAGCCTTTTTGATAGTAGTCCTTAGTATGTAATTTGGAGATCATTGATCTGTCTGTACGTGATACACATTCTACGTGATACACATTCTCTTAGTTTCTGGTTTGTCTGAAGTTTTTTCTCTGTTCCTGGTTGCATTTAGATGGCTGTTATAGTTATCATTCTCTGTAAATCAACTGTTCTTTTTCTTCGCAGGTCTGGCTTTTCCACCTCTTTATTTTTACAATGGAGGTTTGAGAGAGTTCCTTGCTGCAATTAAGCAACATATTTCACTCGTAAGGTTTGTTTACAGTTCCATTTCTCCTCTTGTTCTATTCCTTATATACTCTTTGCTCACAAATAATTCTGGTAGGGTATAGTTAACAGAATTGGCATATCTGTAAGTGAAAATAGTACCTTCGTTAGGATCACTGTTCTAAAAATTCCTTCTAGGCCCTGCCTAGGCGCTGGAAGGTCCCTGCCCGCCTAGCCTTCTAGACCGTCTAGGCACCCGTCTAGGACCGCCTTAGGCAACCGTTCAGGCCGTCTAGGCGCTAGGTGGTCCCTCTACGCCCAAGGTCCGCCTAGCGTTTTGTAGAACACTGGTTAGGATTGTGTTGAAATGAAGAGAGACACTAGATGTGGATCATTTTGAAATAAGCTGTTTTCACCATTTTCTGATTAAGCTGGAACATAACTGGTCCTGGAATTCTCCATTAAGAGGTAGAATTTGTGTGCTGCTGCATTTCTGTTATGGGTTTAGAGTAAGGAATCGGGTTTTGAAAGTATTGGGTTGGAACTTGATCATTGATTTAATGTGTTTGGTTATGATTTGGAAAGAAGTACGGTTTTCTTAACGTGGCACACCACTGCTTCTCACTGCCACTTTGCCTGTCACCCTCCACTTCCTCCTCCAATTGCATCTTCCTCCTCCGCTTTTGGGTAGACTTGGTCCTCTCTCTGTCATTAAATCTCATCGTATCTCCGAAATTAAAGAAGAAACCATCAAATAAGGGTTCTTTATGGAAGCAGTTCTGTACACAAGTGGCAATCTTTATTGGCCCAGAACAATGGCTTCTTCACCTTCCTTTCCTAACCCTAAATTATGCCTTTGTCTCTTCATCTTTTTCCCTTTAATCAAGCGATGTAGTTGTGCAAATGATGTGGGAAGGAGATGAAGGTCAATTGGCGAAGATGAATGAAGCTTTGTCAAGGTAGAGTGAGGTGGCCTGCGGGGAATGAATGCAATTAGTTTTGGATGTCCAATCTAGGATATGGAAAACAGATTACAAGGGGTACGGGGTATCTGGTTTGCAAATTCCCAACCGAACATGAGAACCCATACAACCATACCCTAAAACTCAATGCCACCACTCTCAAAAAAAAAAAAAAAAACTCAATGCCACCTAAGGCCTTTGTGGTTTACTTGTTAGGTTAGCTTCTGTTCATCAGGGAAATAGGAACTCATCATTCATGATAGCTTTATTGCCTAGAGATTTTTGTAATGGTGGTTATGATTTACTACGCATGTGATTGTCATGTAGTTCAAGGTGGTTCAGAGATAACCTTCTCACTTTTAAATGTTTATAGATCAGCAGAAGATGCAAATGTGTTCGTCATAAATGATTTGCAAGATCCTCTCCAGGTATTGTTAGTCCTTCCTATTTGTAATTGATGACCTTTTCTATTTTTCATGACACTGATATGCTTGTATATTTTTATTACCTTGTGCAGAAAACTCTCTCCTCTTTGGAGCTACCTGGGGTTGTTTCTGTTGCAAATACACCATCTACTAGTTTTTCAGCTACTGAACCCCCTTTAACTGATAACCCAGTGAGTCTTGCTACCTCTAGTTCTGTTGGCAGGCCAAGGCACAAAACTCCTGATCCTGCTAAAGATCTCTCCATTAATGTACTAGAGAAGTTTTCTCTGGTCACGAAGTTTGCCCGGGAAACGACGTCACAACTCTTCCGTGAAGGTAGCAGTGATAACTTCTTCAATAACGGCAGAAGGAGACACAACCAGTATGATCATGATCATCCTCCAAAAGTTGATTCCACTGGTGTACAAAAAGTTGAATATAGTGATGATCATTCCCCTAAAAAGCCATCAAAATACCTCGAAGAAGTTTCAGAAGTGGCACCTGTGCCAGCAGATCCTCTAGAGGTAAATTAGTATATTATGATCAGTGTATGTAGTTTTTCTCTGTCGAGAGTGTCCATAATGTTCTATGCTAAACTTCACCGCTATACAGCTTTGTTCTTTTTGAATTTGAAACATCTGTATATTTGGAGTCATGAGTTCCCATCCAGCAACTGACCCAAGATCTTTTTAGTTAATAATAGATGTTGTTGGACAAACATATGAGATTTATACTTGCTCACTTTTTTCTATTGCTGTTAACATGTTGGTGGCTGAAGTATATTTTGTAACCCAAAAAATAAAAAAATAACTCACATTAAACAAGGGCTGTTTGACGGAGGAACAACAACAACAACAACAACATTGACCCAGTGAGGTTCCGCTGCAGCGGAATCTGGGGGGTCAAGATGGGGTACTCCTGCCCAAGGGAAGGGGGTACGCCCAATAGACCCAAGAAAAAATGAAATTCAGCTATGTGACAATAATAACTGAATTTAGTTAGAATGCACCAAAATTGATATAGGGACTAAATCCATCTCAAAGACTGTCATGGATTTTTACAGTCTTCAGTAATTAGGAGATCTAATCGTTCTGAACCTCTAATGCTCTGCACTTGTGAAATAAGCTCTCTCAGTTCTTTCTGACTTATAATTTAAATTGGCAGTTTGAGAAGCTGGTCCTTGTTTGGGGCAAGCCACGACAGTCTCCATTGGTGCATGAAGAGGTAATTATCCCGAACTCTTGATATGCTAATCTTAATATGCGGAACTTCATGAAGTGATGTGGCAATATTCTCTCTAGAGTTTCTGCTTTATTCATTAATAAGCTATTATATTGTTAGAAGGGATGGTTCCAGTTGCAATTTTTAATTTTGTGTTGTTTTTCCTCTGGTAATATGTTTCATTGAGCAAATGTCATCAGATTATTGTGTGGCATTGCTGGAAACATTTTTGCTTGTGAACATCAAATGCATTGGGTTTCAATTAGCTTGACTTTCATCTGATCAAAATTGGCCCTGTTTTAATTGTAGTGGATCACTTTTCTTGATGCTGAAGGGCGCATCAGTGATCCAAAGGCTTTGAAGAAAAGAATATTTTATGGTGGCGTTGCTCATGAATTAAGAAGAGAGGTTTGTATCTATTAATAGGCAAGATTTATTTGCATTTTTATATGTTTTCTCTAACTATATGCTTTCATTTTGTAAATAAATAGGTTTGGCCATTTTTATTGGGATATTATGAATATGACTCAACATATGCTGAGAGGGAGTATGTTCGCTCCATGAAGAAAAAAGAATTTGAGACAATAAAGAGGCAATGGCAGGTCAGTACTTGCTACTTATAAGTGTGAAATTTATAACCATGTGTGCTTGTTTATAAATTTATATAATCTGATTGTGTTGAACATTGGCTGAAAAATTATTTCATGCTATTTAAGCTTTTTTATGTATATGTTGACCATCCAAAACGCACATGTACATAAAAATTGGCCTTTTCTTAGGGATGATGCTGCCTAATTGTGTTTTCAATTCAACCCCATCCCACCCCCTTTCTGTTACAACTTTTGCACGCTTCAATACACTTCTCCCTGATCTATAGTTGCATCCAAATTTCATATTATTGTTCATTACATAGCCCCTTCACGAAACATACTATACAAATTTCATATAGTGGTAGTGAGTTGCCATTGATCGTTAACATTCCTGAGTTGTTTTTTTTTAAGTTTTCGGTTGAGGAATTCTAGATTAACAATAATTAATGGGCATATGAGAACAAGGAAAGCAGCTGTTAGGTAAAGATTTTAATGTCATATTTGTAAAATTAAGCACCAGTGAATGGTCCTTTTCTGGTTATATCACTGATATGGCTATCGTAAAATTATAATGGATATGGCATCATATTTAAAAGCTGCAGATGCAAAGACATCTTTTTACTAGGTAGTTGATGAAACTTTTGCACGCTTCACTACTAAACAGATGGGATTTGTTTCACATCTATATCCTTTCATTATAGTTGATTTGAAGTGTTATAGCTATTCAGGAAGTCAGGGAATAGAAGATGTAAAAGTAAACATTATACCAAAGTGAACAAAAATATGAGCAATCTTAACGGGAAGAAACCCCTATTTCCTTTAGTTTGTTTATTTAGAGAGGGCTATTTTTATTTATTTTATTAAACCCAATCATGGGATACTTTTTCCAGTGATGTCTTTTTTTTTTTTAATGTTTGGATAACGAGCGGGATCAAATAATTTGATCAATACTGTATGTGGATTTTAGTAGGATTAAAAGACATCTCCACAAGGTGCAGCATCCATTATACTGATAATTTTTTTTCCTTACTTGTCCAAAAGCTGGGAACTTTCTGCTTTTTTGAACTGAAGATTTTGCAACTTAATTGCTAAAATGAGAACACGATTTGAAAAACCTGTAAATGTAATGATTATTTTAACAAGTATCTAAACTCAATGGGAGATCTAAAAGCCTATGTTGTAATCTGAATTCCTGGAATAATCAAATGTTATGCTTTACCTGTTTCACAATTTTCTGTTGAAGTTATTTGCTTCCATGGTCTTTGATCTGAAAACCCATGTTTAGTTCAGCATGTTTTTCACGCATTTAATATCCTTTTTTTTTTTTGCAGAGTATATCACCAGAGCAGGCCAAAAGATTTACAAAGTTCAGAGAGAGGAAAGGCCTTATTGAGAAGGATGTGGTATGGTGAATGAATGGAGTTACATTTCCTTATATCATCTTATTGAATAGAGTTGTTCGAAGGTAAATAATTCTGATGTTTCTGCTTTGAATTGCTATGCAAGGTGAGGACTGATAGATCATTTTCGTTTTATGATGGGGATGACAATGCAAATGTCAATCATCTACTTGATATACTGCTGACATACTCGTTCTACAATTTTGATCTTGGTTACTGCCAGGTAAGTATTCTGTTTCCTTTTATGTTTTCATGTTGTGGTCTTATATACAAATGAAGTAATGTTATGAAAACATAAATCTGTTTAGCTCAGGTTCCCACATCTCATATGCAATTATACTCAAGAATAAATGTAGAGATGGGTGTTGCCTTCATATGCTTGTTATTCTGTACATCCATGTCTTCTATATGTTGAGGGGGTTTCCCTTAAATCTTTTTATTGTAGAATTTTGAAGTTAGTACCTTATCCTATATATTTATTCTAGGAAAAACACCAGTTGGTATTCATCTCCTTAACACACATTGCCATTGTGGCTATGCAAGGATAGATGTAATTCCTTAAGAAGGGAAAACTATCTTACTCATGAAGCATGGTAAATATATATTAGAGAGCCATCACCTTTATGCTTGTGTAAAACATTGAACTGCTGTACAGACATGTAAATCAAAGCTATATGAATTAGTTTGCCAGGTTTGAACCTTGAGACTAATGGATTAAACTGGCATTTGTAGTGAACACCGTTAAAATAAGAATGCCACTGCTTACGATACCGTGAATGAGAAAAATAAGATTCATGTTGTATGTCAGGTGCAAGTATAGAAGGAAATAATTGGGGGCAAATGCTTTCATCATATGAAGTTTGCCTCCTTTTCTTCCACAAAATCACAGTTGGGAATTGATCGAACCATGACTTCCATGCATTTTTTTTATTGGCAGCCATTTGTGCTTGTTATTTGCATTGCATATTGTTGCAGTTAGACTGACTAGACTTAAATTTTTGTGGATGTAGTTCCCGTTGCTAACTGAAACTCTTTTTCCATAGGGTATGAGTGATTTCTTGTCCCCAATATTGTTTGTGATGCAAGATGATTCTGAAGCCTTTTGGTGCTTCACTTCACTCATGGAACGGCTGGGACCAAATTTTAATCGTGATCAAAATGGCATGCATGCTCAGCTTTTTGCACTCTCAAAGGTCTTCTTTCACTTCCTTTAAAACCCATAATGAGCTATGTGAAATGAAAATGCTTTTTATCATATTACCCTTTTCATACATCATGTATAGACTCTAGGTTATGTGCTGACTCACTCAATGGATGTGTTGTATCTGTAATCTTCTGCTGATTACAACTTAAAGAACATCTGATTGTAGAATCTCTCAGAATATATGAGCTTTCTACTTTCTCAGGACCCTAGTTATGATTTTCTGGACTTTTATGACAACAAGATTTCTCTCTTAATTAATTAATTATTTTTTATTTCCTCTCCCTCCCTCCCGCCCTCCGAGTCAGGGTCATATATGATAACATTGCCCTTTTCTTCCTGTTAGAATTGTGTTCTTTCCAAAGTATTTTAGATATGAATCCTTAACTAAGATTATATCTTGAATTTACTTGTAATGATTTTAACAGTGTCATCATAAATGCTTATTAGATGCATAATTAATGTACATTATTATGTGTAGCTCTTGTTTTGTAGAGGGTGCAAGAGCTCCATTATCTCTCTGGCGGTTCTTTAAATAGTTGCTACTGCTTTTATTTTTATGTATCTGGAGCTAATGAAATAATATTTGAAAGTTACAAATGATGTGTGAGAGTCATAATTTAATAAACAAACTCCTGTTACGCCTATTCAATAGTGATATCTCTGTTTACTAAATTTCATGAATTTATATGATTTGGCAGCTGGTGGAGCTTCTGGACGTCCCATTGCACAATTACTTTAAGCAGAATGACTGCTTGAATTATTTCTTTTGTTTCCGCTGGATTCTAATCCAATTTAAAAGGCAAGTTACTCCATTTAATTGTCTTTCATACATTAAACTACTGTTTCCGTCCCTCAAGATGGATGTTACCCATGTATCAAACCCAAGTCAGAATTCATCTTTACAATATCATTCAAGAATTTGAATTCCTCCCATCTGAATTTCACGTTGATGATTGAATCTCCCATCTGAATTTTAATTAATTTCCTCACATGGATATGGATTTGCAGGGAGCTTGAATACTCAGAAACCATGCGAATGTGGGAAGTCCTGTGGACCCACCACTTGTCTGAGCACCTGCATTTATATGTCTGTGTTGCTCTTCTCAAGAGGTACAGAAGAAAGATAATAGGCGAACAAATGGACTTTGACACACTATTAAAGTTCATAAACGAGTTAAGCGGTCACATTGATATTGAAACCACTCTCAAAGACGCCGAGGCTTTGTGTATCTGCGCTGGAGAAAATGGGGCCGCTTGTATACCACCGGGGACCCCACCTTCTCTGCCAATTGACAATGGCCTTCAGCAGTCACAGCTGGAAGATGAAGTGCTCTAGACATATAATCAGGTACCAATTGTCACTGCACTTTAAGTTAAAAAAATGGAAAGAAAAAGATGGCAAACAGGTGTAAAAGTGTAATAAAGTTGTTGCTGCAGCAAGTATGCCCTTGGTTTGAATGATTATTGTTAATTATCTGAAAACACCAATACCATTTCTGAAATTTCTGGCTTCTCTATATTGCCTTTGCTTTTGCTTGATTTTTTGGTTAGTGCATTAGTCTCATCTGATTGGACTCTCCCTCTTGGACTTGGTGGTTGCATATTTTCTATTCGGGGACAACAAAATACTTTGCAGGTATATTTGATGGCTTCATCGTGAGTGCAACGACACCAAGCTTCGTCCATTGCGCCTTGCGGAAAATGTTGATCTCTCAATGCTAGAGTTTTACGGGTTAAACGATCTGATATTGGATTTCGATGAGAATTCTGTGATGCTAAATTTGAAATAACTAGACCTGGTAGAAAACAAATTCAGAAATGATTTTATAGCTAAATTGGTGTATGATCGTACAAACCGTATGGGAAGTTTATAATCAACTAGTTAAAGTCCCGTAAAACAACATGTTACAAGCCATCTTCACAGGCTGTATTCTGAAGAATCAGGAGAGGATATGCCTTTGACGTCCCCCATGGGTGTTTTCCGGATATAACTGAGGCTGATTATTCTCGTTTGAATCGGGATTACTCTACAAAGGAGATCAAAGAGGCGGTAGATAGTATGGGGCCGCTTAAAGCACCAGGGCCGGATGGGTTCCATGCTGTGTTTTATCAGAAGAATTGGGAGACAATTCGCATGGAAGTGGAAGAATCAGTGTTTAAAATCCTGCGTGGTGATCGTGTCCCTTATGAGCTTAATGAAACTTTGATAGTTCTGATTCCTAAGGTGGAGAACCCAGAATCCGCAAATCAGTTAAGGCCGATAAGCCTTTGTAACGTGGCTTTCAAAATTGTTACTAAGGCCATTGCAACAAGATTAAAGCCGGTGATGCAACGTATGGTGGCACCGACACAAGCTAGCTTTGTTCCCGGGAGACAGATTACGGACAATATTGTCATAAATCGGGAAGTGATGCATACTATGAGATCAAGGCAGGGAGAAGAATCATGATGATAAAAATTGATCTTAAAAAGGCATATGATCGAGTGAGGTGGAATTTTTTGAAAGAAAGTCTTCAAGAAGCTCGGATTCCTGCTCTTATGACACAAGTAATCATGGAATGTGTCACGTCTTGTAGCATGAAGATCCTATGGAACGGTGAGATGGGTAATTCATTCAGGCCGAGTCGTGGGGTTCGCCAAGGCGACCCGCTTTCCCCATATCTCTTTGTGTTGTTTATGGAGCGTCTCGGACATATTATTGAGGAAGCGGTGAACTTGGGAGCTTGGAAACCGATCAGTTTGTCAGAGTATGGACCGAATTTGTCTCATCTCTTCTTTGCGGACGATTTGATCTTTTTTGCAGAAGCCAATGGTGAGCAAATTCTGTGTGGCGTCAGGGGCGAAAATTAATTTCCTAAAGTCGAAGGTCTGCTTTTCTAATTCGACTCCAGAAGATGTGCAAGATCTAATCAGCGGTATAGGAGGAATGCCGAGAACGGATGACTTTGGGTAAGTGCCTTGGAATTCCACTTTCTAAAGACCCAGTTACGAAGAACACATACAAGTATATTTTGGACAGAGTGGCTTCGAAGATGGCGGGATGGAAGGGGCGATTGCTTTCTATGGCAGGCCGAGTCACTTTGGCCCAATCAACTCTTGCTAGTATTCCATATTATCCGATGCAAACAGGTGAGCTCCCAAGATCAATTTGTGATGAAGTTGAGAAAGCGACTAGAGGTTTTGTTTGGGGATCGACAGAAGAGAGAAGAAAGATTCACTTAGTGAACTGGGAGATGATGAAAGAACCAAAAGAAGCTGGTGGACGTAACATGAAGAGTATGCGACAGATGAATACGGCTTTCATGACAAAGCTGGGCTATCGGATGTTTAAGGAGCCAGATACGCTATGGTCTCGTGTTTTAAGGGGAAAATATTGTCGAGGAAGGTGTGATCGAGACATGATTGCGGATAGGCCCGGAGCTTCCAACACTTGGAAGGGTATTGTCAAAGCCAAGCATCATTTGTTGAGTGGGTTGAAAACTGAGATTGGAAACGGGGAAAGAACTATGTTCTAGATTCACCCTTGGATAACTGAAAGGCCTTTAGAAGAACTCACTACTGAAATGGTGGATGAGGAGGAGCTTGGAAAAACGGTGGCAGAATACTGGGATGGAGCTACATGGAAATGGCATGAATTCACACATATGCTGAATCCAGATACGCTGCACAAGATATTTGCGATCTCTTTGAGCAATGAAGGGGTGGATGATAACTTCACCTGGGGAAACACTTCGTCTGGTACTTTTACAATAAAATCGGTCTTAGAGAAGCTGAGAGGGGAAGGGAAACGGGAAAGAGGAAACCTTTAGAAAGCAATTTGGAGAGTGGAGGTTGCGGAGAGGGTTCGGAATTTTCTATGGCTAGTTGCTCACGATGATGTGCTTAGCAACTCGAAAAGAGTGCGTCGCCATATCGGCACTAATGCTGAATGTGGTGTCTGCAACGAAGAGGAAACAACTTTGCATATTTTGAGAGATTGCAGAGCAGCGAGGGAGGTGTGGGCTGAATTTCTGATCAATGCTATAATGCAGGAGTTCATACAGGGCAACATCAGAGAATGGGTGGAAGCGAATTTGTCTCATGCTAGGTCATGGCCAACTACCTTCACTTATGGCATCTGGTGGCTATGGTGTTGGAGTAACTCTAGGATCTTTAACAGCAAATCAAGGTTCCATGGATCCAAGGCAGACTTTATAATCGATCGTGCAAGGGAGTATAGGGCTACTGTAAGAGATAAGAAGAATGTTGGGGAAGGGGCTGGTGTCCTTGCTCAATGGGAGAGGCCCGAAACGGGATGGCATAAAATTAATTCCGACGGCTCTTATACTACAGGGGAAGGTTGGATCGGAGCGGGAGTGTAATAACTGTGGTTTTTAAGGATATTTTTGAATTTTTCTCGGATATCCTTTTAACCTCTTTGTCCGTTTTAACGCTTAATCCAATATTTTTGTTGGAATTTAAATCCTAGAAAATTTAAAGTGATATCCTAAAATCATAAAGAAATGATTTTATGGATCGATGTGAATTCTAGGATTTTTCGGTGGAAAAAGAATACTTATTAGATAAGCCGTCTTTTTAATTATGTATTGTAAAGGATTTAAAATACGAAACGGAAGCCCTAAAAAATTGAAGGTAGCAAGATAAAATCATGGAAAATTGGTTTTATTGGTATACATAATTTATGGGACGTTTTATATTTTGTAAGTTTTTCCACCCGAGATACATAATTTTACCGCTTTAACGCGAGTCCCGTTCCAAGACGGGTTTTGAGTTTTAAAATTATTTCTTCTCTTTCTTAATGGGGAAGGAAGCCGACTTTCTTGCCTCGGTTTTATGCAATTGGATTGAGATAGAAACAGAGAAAGGAAGGGAGAAAGAGTCATTTGGAACGACGACGGACACGGTTACCGTTTCATCACCGCCGGTTACCTTCTCCTTCCCTCGCCACCTCCTTACCTCCTCTTACACCTCATCTTCTTCCTCTCTATAAGTCTTGAGCATGACTGCTGCAAATAGAGCCAGCGAGAGGAGCAGGACGGAGCAATGGATTCGGGAAGAAAAGATGGAACTCATCACCGCCGGCTCTCTTCTTTGCCTCGCCATGTGACGCCGTCGACGACCACCAGTCCCTCCGACCACCACCCACCGCGAGGGCTACTCCTGGGCAATGCCCAGCCACCCTTGGGCTCGGGGATCGAGCCACTATCGAGCCAAACGAGCCATGGGCTCGAGTGAAGGTATTTAAGATCGAAATTAATTAGCGGGTTGGTTGCGGAGCCACCGTAAGGACCTTTCGGTTCCGCTTTGCTAATTAAATTTATGGTTTTTATAATCTTGACGTTGATACGGTCTCACAGGTTCAAACCGCTCGAGAAACGGACGTCAGGATCTTCAATTATAGCGAATACAAGTTTTGACATCGATTGGCAGGTAAAGGACTTCGGATAATTACTCGGGATTCGCTGTTAATCCATTTGATCCGAAATTTGGTCACCTTTAAGAGCTGTTGCTAATGAACAATTTTTATTTAGAAAATTGTTTCAAAAGTGAAGCGGATAATTAGTTATAATTTCGCCAAGATGGCTCCTTAAAGCATGATAACTAAGGATTTATTATATATCGATATTCGGAAATTAAATCGTTTATCGATTAGGAAGTTGTAGAATTTGAGTATACAACTAAGAAGTGTTTCCGTGAGCTTGTTGTTGAGAAATCCTTTTGTTATATTTGGCAGAAGGGTGATAAAAATTACTGTTAGAATTGCTAAGGACGTTGAGCACGCCTTCTAAGGCAAGTGGACGATTCTCTCTTGCGTTATTGTTATTAAATGAGGAATTGAATCCCATTTAATATTTGCGTTGGGAACAACTTGTATGATTAATAAAATATGATAGGTTGTTGTTTTGTTAGAAATAATGACCATATTGTTATTCATTCAGTTTCGCGCTGGAACTGGATTTAGGTCCGTTGTGTGTGTGACCTTGTTTGTTTAGTTGTCTCATGCTGAGACATTGATATAGATTAATCTAGTCCAGAGATGTGAGCTTAGTCTCCGAAGCATCTCTTTAAAACTCATTTAGGCAGTATCAATATTGATCCCCTACTAAGGTCATGACCATGGCCCGCTCTACGCTTGAGGGGCGACTATGCACTCTAGCTAAGTGCATTTATTAATATGTATTGGTAGAGGATTATGGATGAAACATGCCCTCTAATCTCTCCATCATTGGGACCCGTATTATTCGTTGTTCAAGGATGAAACAGGCCCTCTGACCTCGATAGTATTGTGTTCCATCAGTAGTAGTTCGAGCCGATTAAAAGATGTCAACTTGTTTGTAAAAAGTTTGGAAAATAATATAAGTGTGTTAGGCACATTAATGTACCCGGATGGTTAGTCTATTCGATAACCATTCTTGCTCCCGGTTACGAATGATTCTTAATAGGACTGTTCATTGGTTCGGGTAATTCGGTTTTTACCTGAAAACCGAACCGAACCGAACCGATCCAAGGTACTTCGGTTCGGTCTTCGGTTCAAGATTTTTTGTAGTTCGGTTTTCGGTTCGGTTTCGGTTCGGTTCGGGTAAACCGATTTATTTAAATATAAAAATAAAAAAAATATATCCCTTAGTCCCTTACGCCTTACGCCCTTACCAGTTATGTGAGAACTGATAAACCCTATTCTCTCGGTTTTGAAAAGCGCCGCTCTCCTCTCCTCGAGTCCCCATTCTCGGTTCTCCTCGAGTCCGATAGTCCGACGCTCCAACGCTCCGATTGGAGACTGCTCGAGCCCTCTCCGCCTTCGAGTCGGCCTTCGAAGCGCCGCTCTCCCAATTTCTCGCGAGTCCGCCATCGAGAGTTCGAGTCCTTTGGCCTTTCGGGAGTCCGCTCTCCGGCTCTCCCAGATTCTCTGGCCCTTCGAGAGTTCGAGTCCTCTGGCACAGCAGCAGCCGTCGCGACCGCCATCCTCGAGTCCTCTACTCCTCTGGTTCGTAGTCTTCGTACTTCGATACTTCGTTCTCTACTTCGAGTCCTCTGAGGCTCTGAAATCGGTTGTTCACGCCACAATTGCTAGGGACCTATTTTTATACTAATTACTAACCTTTATTCTTTCCTGCTATCTTAAATCTTAAGATATTGAAGTGAGGCTCTGAAATTGGTGATCAGCTTCGTTCATGTGCTGTTGATTAAGAATTTCTTAATCAAACTTTGATTAAGTCAATCTGATTAGTCGACGGAGGCTTTTCAAAATGTGATGTGATTAATATGAGTTCCCAACAATTGTTCATGTTTCGTAAAGGAAACCACAAGCGGTGGTGTTCTCTCTCTTGATTATGCAAGTCTCTTTCTTATTCTCTATAAGACTGCTAACTGTTGGATCATAATCCGAGTCTAATCGGATTTGGATGCCAATATGTTTTGTCACAACCATAAGAACCAAGTTAGTTTCTCTACTTGCTTAGTCTTTCATTAGACTAACCCGTCCATCTTCTTTTCTTTTATATGGTCGGCTGGTGTCCACCGTTGGTTTACGACACATCAGGTTCTTCTTGGAAGTTGATTCAAGAGGCGGATTCAGAGGTTTGAAGCTCCAGAAGTTGAAGAAAGGTTTTCAATGGCTATTCTTGAGTGAAGATCATGGTTGAACTACTTCAAAGCGAAGCTGAGTTTCAGAAATAAGAACTTAAGGAAGACTTGATGAAGACTTTGTTTAAATAGAAGGTTGTTCTATTTATTTACTAATTCTTTTTAATTTAAGGCTTGTATAAGATCTTTTATTCTCTTTTCCGCTGTAAAGTTTTACTTAATTTTGTTAGGTTTTAAACGATTTCATTTACCTTGTTCTAGTAAGTTCTATCAGGTTAAAGCCTTGGGTAACTCTGGTTTAGTCCTAATCGGGGTTACTGGCGGTAATACCTCCAGGGTAAGTAAAGGGGGTGTTACAAGGAGGGCTTATCCGAGATGCTAATGGGAATTTTATCAAAGGATTTGTAGTGAAATCTAATGGCAATTCTTCTCTTAAGGCGGAGCTGATGGGAATGTTACAAGGTATGACTCTAGCAAAACAGATGCAATTGCGAAGTGTGGTGTTGGAAGTCGATGCAGTTGAAGCGATGAATCTGATTAATTCCGACGTCCCCTTTTCAGGCCAGTTTGGTGAGATTGTGGAGAAAATTAAGGAGCTTGCGGGGAGTCATGACTGGATCTTCACTGCCAAACAGATTCATAGACAAGCAAACCAAGCTGCTGATTGGTTTTTGAAATTTAGAAAATCTTGTATGGGGAATTTTATCTTGTTTGAAGAAGCACCAGAAGAGGTTAAGAGGATCTTAGATATGGATAAGAATATGAGTTCTATTATGTAAGACTATTATTAATATTTAAATAAAAGGGCTATGATCCCTCCTTTCTTATAAAAAAAACTAGTTAAAGTCTCGTACCATGTACGGATAATATCACTATAATTTTAAATATTTTATGTATTTTAATGGGAGAATTCTACACAAAACTATACATTAAATAAAAATAACAAATTTGTCATAAGGCCCCGATTTATATTAATTCTATCTATATAATTCAATCTATAGGTTGAATATTTTATGCATAGGTTGATATTGTTATAATATTTCTTTAAAAAATGGAAATTTATTTATTCATGCAAGTAATGTAGAACATAGTTTCTTATAAAAAAATATATTGTGTACTAAAATATATCCTATATTCTATAAATGAATTCATTATTTTAGAAATTTTTAACATATAGATAAAAAAATTATATACTTGGAAACCAGGTTTTGTTAAAAGAGAAAAAAATATTATGCATAAACTAATATTGAAAATATTGTCATTTAAATCAAGTTTTGTTAAAAAAAGATGTGTGCATAAAATTAAAACAGAAAATATCAACTTATAGATAGAAATTTTTATAGATAGAATATTATATAAATATGTTATCTATTTTATTAAAAATATTTGATGTATACAGAGAATAATAAAAGTTATAATAATATTTATCATAAAAAAATCTGATATTATTTCATTCAAATAATACCACGTGGTACAATTTTTTCAACATACATGAGTTCTACTTTATAATATATTAGGTAGATAAGGGGGGAAAGCAAATTACAATAGTAATTAGGGTGTGGTTTAGTTTAGAGTAAATTGTACCAATTATATCTTTTCAATTTCAAATTTTCAAATTGTGCCTATTCTAATTACCAAAAAAAAAATTGTGCCTATTCTTGTTTTTATTGCCTGACCATGTAACACTATGGCCCTATCCTCCCTTTCCTTTTCTGTGTTCTTCCTCCCAACTCTTCTCCTACACTCCTTTACTCTGCAATTTATGTACGCTCTTCCATATTCTCTCGTCCTCTCTCGAATATGTGTGCGGTGGATACCTAGATGGCGAAATTATTTCTTAAAGAAGTGATGAGAGTGTGAGTAAACAATTTAATAGTTATCTTCTTGCAATCTTAAAGTTACATCGTCACTTGCTCAAGAAGCCTACACCCATATTTGAAGATTGTGAAGACCAAAGATGAAAATATTTCAATGCACCAAAATAGTTAAGACTTATTCAAACACCTCACATTTTAGAATCTCACATCTTCAAATAATTAATAATTGACATCATTTTGTTTTGAAGAATTGCTTATGAGATTTAGATGGTACCTGTATTAATGTTCATGTGATAACTGAACATCAAGCAAGATATCGAACCAGAAAAGGCAACCTTGTTATGAATGTGCTAGGTGTGTGTAATCCTAATATGGAATTCATATACATTTTGCCCAGTCGGGAAGGTTCTACACATGATGGTCATATTCTTCAAGATGTACTTTCTAGACCTAACATATTAAAAGTACCCCAGAGTATAACTAAAATTATAATTTGTAAACTAAACAAGTTGTATTTAATAAGAAAACTGAGTAACTAAAATTATTGTCTCTGATATGTCTTGGTTGTTATTACTTGTTAGATGTTAGGTACACTAATTGTGAGTGGTTTTAGCTCCTTATAGAGGCCATCGATATCATCTCATTCGTTTTATGGCTACCTCATCCTTGATATTTTTATTTGATTGTAGAAAAATACTCTTATAAAAAATTTAAAGGGTTTGTTCTTTATAATAATACCTTGCTTTTTAGATAAAAAAAAATAACTTTTGATTTCTTAATTTTGTGCATGGGGTGGATATCCTTAATTTCATTTATACCAACTATTATCATTTTTATCTATTTTATAATTAAAAGTAAAGTTTTATCCTTAATTATTTTTCAAATATTTCCTAAATAGGTTATTTTGCAAATTCAAAAAAAGGGTATTTATGTAACCACTCATATAATATAGGATATTTATACAAGTCATTCAATATTCAATATTGTGTAACCTAAAACATATCATTCTAATAAATATTAGCTAGAGAATGTTTAACAATAAGCCCCAAATAAAGTCTCACTATTTGTATGTTTAGTTTATGTTATTTTTAGTGCTATTGTTGTACTATCTTGATTAAAAAAATTCTAAGTCATTTTAGGATTTGTTTCAAAAATTAAGAATTCGATCATATGATTTAATTTTACTTAAATACCCACAATTTTATGAAGAAAATTCACCTTTTATTATATATTTGCACAATTGTTTTAAAGTAATATACTCATTTCTAAATGGAATGAGTATATTTAGAGCTCTCAAAAGTTGACTGAACCCGCCAACCCGACCCGAACCGCCCGATAATTTTAGGGTCAAGATCCGAAAATTTAAACCCGAAACCCGAAATCAACCGAACCCGATAGAACCCGAAACTCGTTGGGTTTAAACCCGTTGGGTTGACCGATTTAGTATATTTATAGAATTTTTAAAATTTATTTTTAAAATTATAATATATTTTATTATTAAAATAAATGAAAATAATATATTATAAGTAAATATTATTATTTAATTAAAAATTGATTTTAATAATCATAAAAAAGGATATTTTAGACCCGTTGGTCAACCCGACCCGACCGAAAACCCGCTACAACCCTACCCGATTGATTTGTGACCCATGACGAAACCGAACCCGATCCGACCCGAACTTGAACCCGCCCGACCCGACCCGATTGACAGGTCTAGCTAAGTATATTACTTTAAAGTTTAAACCAATTTGAATTGTTTGGATTTTTTTTCTATTAGGCTCGTTTAAAATCCGCCACCATCTAGTCAATCCCGGGTCCACCACTGATTTTAATCTATATATTATCAGATTAAGTAAGGATTCTCCATGGGAGTTTTATTTAGAGTGCATGGTTCATCTCCTCAGCCTTTGCGATTCCTAGTCCCCATGGCGTGGGTAAAACCTGGTTGAGCTTCAACTTCGCACCTCTATAGACCTCGGACAATACTCAACAGACATAAATAACGATCGTCCACATTCTCAAAGACCAATTTGTTCCTTATTTTTCAAGTGTGCCACAACTTCCTACTCCCTCCGTTTCATAATACTTGTTTTTTTACCCATTTGTACACTTATTAAGAAAGTTATCAAAAATACTATTATATCCTCATTTATTACTTCACTTTTTTACTTTATTGAAAAACTAGACTTAGATTTTAAAAAAAAATAGACCAATTTTTTTTACCAATTATGGTGAAATACTTACATAAGATTGTATTCAATTTTTGTACTCCCTCCGATTCAAATTAATTGTCGTTTTAGCACTTCAAATTTGATCCATTTTATATGTCGTTTTAGGTTTTCTAGGCAATTGATTAGGAGTGAGTTATGAGAATTGTTATTGGAATGTGTTTTTATTAATTAATGTTATTCATTTATTGGTTGAAAAAAGGTGATGAGTGGTAAAATTTATAAACAATTTACCTTTTTGAGTTTAGTTAATACTTTTCTTAATTTTTGTGTCGAAAACTAAAACGGCATTTATTTTGGATCGGAGGGAGTAATTTTTAAGTAAATTTGTATGGACTCATCTTTATATAAATAGTATCTTGAATAAAATTCCTTAATTCTTATCTAATTAAATAAGGGTGATTTGTCAAAAACCACCTCTTATAACAAGCTTAATCAAAAATTATTTATATATCATGACCTTTACAATGGAAAAGACTAATATTTCACCACTATTACTAATTAACGTGAAAGGCTTAGCTTTAGAGGTGTCAAACGGGTCGGTCAGGTCGGGTTCGGGTTCGGGTCGTAACGGGTCACCGGTCAAATCGGGTCGGGTTATTATGGGTTGTCGGGCGGATCGGGTCGACCTAACGGGTCAAGAAAATTGATTTTTTTTACAATTATTAAAATATTTTTTATTTAAAAATGGTATTTAATAATAAATCTATTATTTTTATATATTTTAATAATAAAATATATTATAATTTTTAAAATATATTATATATTCTTAAAATATAACAAATTGGGTCAACCCAACGGTTTTTTCGGGTTTGAACCCGACGGGTTTCGGATCTATCGGGTTCGGTTTATTTTGGGTTTTGGGTTCAAATTTTTGAGTCTTGACCCTAAATTTTTCGGACGGTTCGGGTCAGTTTTTCGGATCGGGTCAGCTTTTGACAGCTCTACTTAGCTTGCTTGAGAGAGTTGAGACTTTGCATGGAAATGGCAATATGGTTGGACAACTGCGACGTCGTTTTCTTACCAATCTAACTTTCTTATCACTCTTTCATTTCACCTTCAATTCTTCTCTACAATTTAATAAATAGATCACATGGCCTCTTCAACTTTCTGCTAATAATAGGTTTCTGTTATTTTTTTTGGTTGAATGCCAATATAGGTTTCTCGATCTGCAGGGGTGGTCCAATATGTATTAAACTTGTTTGAATTTGAACAGTTGCTGTTTTAGGCTGTTATTACTTAGTTTGCATATGCTATAAATTAACCCAGAGAAAGTCTTGTGAATTAATAAGGTGTCTGATACTGATTAATTATGTTTTTACAATGGAGATCGATTAAGATTAAAGCCCACGAATTTATTGAGAAAAAACGAAGTCAGATATTAATTGTATGTATCACTAGTAATTATGCCCGTTCTACACGGATCAAAATTTTATCAATAATTTTCTAACAGTTAATGTATTATGGTCTATAGTTTGTATTATTTTATGTTATTGTTTTTAGTTTGGATTATTAGTTGTTTGATTTTATTTCACCTTTTCTTATTAAGTTTTTTATTTTTATATTTTAAAAAATCTACTTTTATTCATATTACTTTATCTTTTCAAATTAATTTTTTTCTATCTATTTTAATTATAAAAATTAATGATTTTTAGATTCGTTAAAAATAATAAAAAATTACATTACTTTATCTATATATCTATTTCTATTAAAAATTAAATCAAATTATGATACTAAATTAATAAAAATTACAAGATGATAAAAAATATCTATTTCTTTTTAATTTTTTATCCATTTATGATTGTAAAAGATTTTTTAAAAATCAAATTTTAATTAAAAATGATAAAAACATATCTTATCTATTCATAATTAGTTGCTTAAATTAAATTTTGATAAAAAATAATATTTCAAATTTTCGATAAATAACTTATTTTATCTTTTCTATTAAATTAAATCTTATTTATTAAATAAATTTTTACTTTCCCTTTATATTTTATCTCTTATATGGACAATATATATCTTTCATATTTCCTTTTTATTTTATCTCTCTAATTCAAAACAACTTCTAAAAATAACTAAATATTTAATAACATATATATATACATGTTTAATATTTCAAAAATGAATATATCAAATTTTTTGATAGGTAAAAGTTTATTTTAACAAACATTATTCCTAATATATGAATTTCATAATATAAATATTATTTATAAATAAGTCGTGATTGTTTTTAGATTTTATATCATATATAATTTTTAAGTTTTCTATTTGATTCTAAAAATAAAATAATAATCGTATGTGTCTTCTATATATCATTATGTTTTAAAAAAACATTCTCCTAAAAAAACATGTATTATTGAACGACCAAAGTAGTAACAAAATGGAACTCCAATGCACAAGTTTCATACCCTATACTTTGAGCTTTCTAATGAATGTCAGTCAAATGAAGACATGCATGTGATCATATGAGGCCCGCTTTAGTACTAAAGGGTTGAAAGACAGATATCGCATGCTAACACTAATTTTGCAAAAATGGAAAAAAAATACATCAAAAATCTCTTTCCTTTCTTACCTTCTGAGGCCTCTCTCACTCAAAAAGGAAAAGAAATAAACCAAAAATCTCCCAATACACACGGAGAGAGTCAAGAGACGACATAAATATTTCAATGGATTCCCATAGTCTCGTGCATAGATAAGGACAGTCTCGGCGTTGGCCTTTTTGTCATAATTACACGCCCACGCCCAGACACGAAACGGCCATCTGAGGAGAGAGATACAAGTTTTACTATGCACGAGACTAAGTTTTGAATTATCATTGTCAAGCTCTCAAAGCCACGTGCGAGGTGTTCTCAATCTACTGGAGTATATCCAAATCCAAAACCCTCGTTTTGAATTATCATTATCATTGTCTGGATTGGGTTTGATCAACAATGCCTTTTCCGTTTCAGGTACGAACTGGGTCTTCTTCTTAGACATGGATTTCGTATTAGCCATGGAAAAACTTGTCAATGTCACATTCTGTATAGCGTTGGTGACATGGGTATTGGTGGATTGGTTCAAACAAACAACAACAATCAATGTGGAGAGTCAAAATCCACATCTCTTAATAAAAATCGCTCCTCCTTGCAGCCTCACAATCTTTGCTTTGAACGCGGGTTCTGTGGTCTATGAGTTGTGGTATTACCAAATCCGCTCTGATAAATCAATTCTCTCAGCATTGACATGGCTTCTGGCCACTTTAGTTGCTACATACTCCAGGAAACAACTCTTTGCAGGAATAACAAACAAGTGGCCCCTTGTTCTTGTTCTTTGGTGGGTCTGTTCGGCATTATTCTCTTTGGCGTTGAGTTCGATTTACTCGATTACACATTTCACAACTATAAATCTCCACCACATTCCTGCTCTTTTTCAGCCATCTCTTGATGATATCATTAGTTGCCCATTTTCAATTCTTCTTCTTTTGAGCTCCGTACTACCCTTTAAGAAGAGGCCAAATGAGAATCGTGATATTAGGCAGCCATTGTTATTACCTGGGGAGAAGAAGAATGATAGAGCAGCAGCAGAAGAAGAAGCTCATGGTATCAATAAAGCTGGCTTTTTCAGCCTGTTTACCTTCTCATGGCTTAACGCTCTTTTCAAGATTGGTAGACTGCAAAGACTCGAGCTGCGTGACATCCCTTCAATTCCCGAGTCCGAGACGGCCGAAATTGCTTCTTGTTTGCTTGAAGAATCCCTCAGAAAACAGAACGTTAACATAATCAATCCTTCTTTGCCCAAGGCCATATTCTGTTTTGTATGGAAATCATTGGCAATAAGTGCCATTTTTGCTGGTAAGGCTTTCTTGGTTTACTTTATGCACAAAATAAATAAATATTGGCCTGGTGTTATGACAAAAATAAATATAAAATTTGAGTGTTTGGTGTTAATTAAACTTAAAGTCAAGGATCAAATAGTAATACTTTTTAAAAGTTAGGGACTACTAAAAACTCTATATGATAAGTTAGGGATCATAAAACTAATATATATATTAGTGGAGCGTGACTGAGTCAATGATGATGATGAAATTTGATTTTGGTAATCATCCTTGCAGGGGCAAATACAAGCGCATCCTATATGGGTCCATTGCTAATCACCAGCTTTGTCAATTACCTATCAAACAAGGAGGACGATTGGAGCTATCATCATGGACTCCTTCTTGCATCCCTCTTTTTCCTTGCCAAGTCTGCTGAGTCCCTATCCGAGAGACAATGGTACTTTATGGCAAGTCGAATCGGTATCAGGGTTCGAGCCGCTCTGATGGTCTTAGCTTACAAGAAGTCTCTCTCAATCAAATCTGCAGGCCCTGGAAATGGCAAGATAATCAACTTGATAAATGTAGATGCTGAAAGGATTGGAGATTTCTGCTACTCCATCCACCGGATCTGGCTGCTTCCGCTTCAGGTCTTCTTCGCTCTTGCCATCCTGTATAAGAATCTTGGAGCTGCTCCTTCTGTTGCAGCTCTTTCGGCCACGGTTTTGGTGATGATATGCAACACGCCGCTGGCTAGTAGGCAGAAAATGATCAACTCTAGGATCATGGAAGCTAAGGATGCTAGAATAAAGGCTACTTCTGAGACCCTCAAGAGTATGAGAGTTGTTAAGTTGCATTCATGGGAGAACAATTTCTTGAGAAAGCTGCTCGGCTTGAGAGATGCAGAGTGCAGCTGGCTGAGCAAGTATCTTTATACTTGTTCTGCAGTTGCTTTCTTGTTTTGGGCTTCACCCACTCTGGTTTCAGTTGTGACCTTCGGAGTTTGCATTTTAGTTAAGACACCATTGACAGCTAGCACGGTTCTGTCGACTTTGGCCACTTTTAGAATACTGCAGGAGCCCATTTACAACCTTCCTGAGCTCATTTCTATGATAGCTCAGACAAAGGTCTCGGTGGATCGAATCCAAAGCTTTGTCAAGGATGAAGATCAGAAGAAATTATTGATCGCCAATCACAAGTTTAAAGCCTCTACTGTTGCGATTGATGTAGAAGCCGGCGAATATGCCTGGGAAGGGAACAATAATGTGATTAAGCCTACCATCAGAATAATTGAGAAGATCAAGATCATGAAAGGTGACAAGGTTGCCATTTGTGGTTCTGTCGGGTCAGGGAAATCAAGCTTGCTTTGCAGTATTCTCGGGGAGATTCCTAGGATTTCAGGGTTGGCGGTTAAGGTATTAGGGACAAAAGCATATGTTCCACAAAGTGCATGGATTCAAACTGGCACTATTAGAGAAAACATCTTATTTGGAAAGGAAATGAACAAGGCGTTTTATGAGGAGGTGCTTGAAGGGTGTGCCTTGGACAAAGACGTAGAGATCTTGGCTAATAGAGATTTATCTGTTATTGGAGAAAGAGGGATGAATTTAAGTGGAGGGCAAAAGCAAAGGATTCAATTGGCAAGGGCTATTTACAGCGACTCGGATGTGTGTATTCTTGATGATCCTTTCAGTGCTGTTGATGCTCACACGGCTGCTCACTTGTTCAAGGCAAGTGTCCTTCCTCCTTTTTCCGTTGTCAGAGAATTTCTTTTCTCGTTGTGTTTTGATTAGGTTTAGCTTATATCTATCTGATTGCTGAAAAATTAATGCAGAGATGTCTTATGCAACTCTTGTTGCAAAAGACTGTTATATATGTCACTCATCAGCTAGAATCTTTGGATGCTGCAGACCTTATACTGGTAATTAAGTCTCATAAAAGATATTAATGGTTTTTTTTAAGGGAAAAAAAAAATTCAGGTATTGCCTTCTTAGCTTTTATATCATTTTTGCATAGGTCATGAAAGATGGTAGGATTGTTCAATCAGGAAAATACCAAGACTTAATAACGGATGTCAACGGCGAACTGGTAAGACTAATGGCCGCACACCAAGAATCGATAGCGCAAGTGAATACACATCAAGAACATAACCTCTTGGTCAAAAGATCAAACATGGATACCCAATCTGAAGAAGTAATAGAAGAGAAGTTTGAGGTCTTGATCAATGACAACAAATTGGTACCGCCATCTGATAACAACAATGAAGAGCAAAGTGGACGTGTGAACAGGCATATCTACTGGGCCTTTGTGAGTGCAGCATATGGAGGAGCTCTTTTGCCAATTATCCTCCTCTGTCAGATCCTGTTTCAAGGGCTTCAAATAGGAAGCAATTACTGGATTGCTTGGGCTACGCAGGATGAACACGGCGTTACCAGATTGCAGTTGATAGGGATCTTTGTTCTTCTTTCTGGTGGGAGTTCCATTTTCATCTTGGGGAGGACCGTTTTGCTCTCTAAAATTGCCATCAAGACCGCTCAGAGGCTTTACATAGATATGATCACATCAGTTTTCAGAGCACCTATTTCCTTCTTCGACTCCACTCCTTCAAGTAGAATACTCAGCAGGGTAATTGTATCATATGTTCAGGTCTGTTTTTTCCGAGGTCTTTAACATAAATAATAGGCGTTGATTGTTTTTTTTTTGTCTTGCAGTCTTCAACAGACCAAAGTACAGTGGACACAGACATCCCTTACAGATTAGCTGGACTAGCATTTGCTCTTATTCAGCTGTTAGGTGTGATTGTTCTCATGTCTCAAGTAGCCTGGCAAGTTTTCCCGCTTTTTGTAGTCATTATTGCCGTCTCCATGTGGTATCAGGCAAGATAACTTACACTAGAGTTTGAAGCTGCTTGTGCAAATCTGCAATTGTTTTGTCTTTACTGTTGATTAACTTGTGTTTGCAGGCTTACTATATAACTAGTGCCAGGGAGCTAGCGAGAATGGCGGGAATCAAGAAAGCTCCAATCCTGCACCACTTCTCGGAAACCATGGCAGGAGTGGCAACAGTTCGTTGTTTCAATCAAGAAGGTAGATTTTTAATGAAGATTCTTAGCTTGGTTGATGACTATTCTCGTGTCGCCTTCCATAACTCTGCGACGATGGAGTGGCTTTCTGTTCGAATCAACTTCCTCTTCAACCTCGTCTTCTTCATTGTTCTTGCCATTTTGGTGACGCTTCCAAGATCTGCCATTGACCCTAGTAAGTAGTAAGATTCTTTGATTGGATTTTTTGGATGTCATAAGCAAGCACTAAGCACATTGGATATTTGTGTATAATAATTGATTTAAATGCAGGCTTGTCGGGTTTGGCTGCTACATACGGGTTAAACTTGAACGTCCTCCAGGCTTGGGTGATATGGAACCTGTGCAGTGTGGAGAACAAAATGATCTCAGTTGAGAGGATTCTTGAATTTACTCGCATTCCAAGCGAAGCTCCCCTGTTGATTGAAGATTCGAGAGCGGAAGCCAGCTGGCCGAGCCAAGGCTCAATCGAGCTGAGCAACTTACACATCCAGTATTCGCCTTGTCTCCCCATGGTTCTCAAAGGGATAACCTGTAGGGTGCCTGGTGGAAAGAAGGTTGGGGTTGTGGGAAGAACTGGAAGTGGCAAGTCCACTCTAATTCAAGCGCTTTTTCGGGTTGTGGAGCCCTCAATGGGTCGGATCCTCATTGATGGTGTGGATATCTGTCGGATAGGTTTGCAAGATTTGAGGTCTAGGCTGAGTATAATTCCTCAAGACCCGACGCTATTCCAGGATACCCTCAGAGCCAATCTTGATCCTCTCCAGGAACACTCGGACCATGAGATTTGGCAGGTAATACTACCAATTAATTATTCAGTACACACTCACTAGTTCTCCTTCCAAGATGCAAATTTGAAATACCAATCATATTAATTTGCAAAATTGATCAGGTCTTGGACAAGTGTCGGTTGGCCGAGATTGTGAAGCAGGATAAGAGACTGCTTGATGCTCCAGGTATTATGAATTTACAATAATGACCCACTCATTGTAGAAATTTACCGTACAGCTCGCTCTTATAGAGTTATAGTTGTGTGTTTACCAAAATATGGACATTTGCAGTGGCGGAAGACGGGGAGAATTGGAGCGTGGGACAGAGGCAGCTGGTGTGCTTGGCAAGAGTGTTGCTTCAGAGGAGGAGAATTCTGGTGCTGGATGAAGCCACGGCTTCCGTGGACATGGAGACGGATAGCGTAATCCAGAAGACCATCAGGATGGAGACGGCCAACTGCACCGTCATCACCGTCGCCCACAGGATCCCCACCGTCATTGACAACCACCTTGTCATGCTTCTTGATCAAGGCAAGATCTTGGAGTACGATTCCCCTTCGGAGTTGCTCAAGGACACATCCTCGGCCTTCTCTAAGCTAGTGAAGGAATATTTGAAAACATCTGACAAGAGATCCTCCTAGTACACTGCCACCTTTGTACTCAGCAGGAATCTCAGTAGGAATTGAAACTATCTTAAATTGAGAGCGATCTCAGTAGGAATTAATTCTCTTACTTCGATCTTAAATCTCTTATTAATTGAAAATAACTACTCCACTATGTAGTTGGCTCAACTCCAGCTTCTCTAATCCATTGTTAATTGTGTATATATCATTAATTGCTACAGATCGGCTGCTTTATGCTTTACCAAGGAAACCTAATATTGTCAATTTCTTGTGCCTTCTGAGAGTTAAATGTATATCTTATTAGAAAATGAGCAGTTTGTTGGTGAGGCTTGTTCTCTTTTGAGAAAAATCCCACAATAGTCTAGTTTCAAATAGTTATTTCAAAAATATACCCTCACTCTCTATCTATCTTGTTTCCAAAACTATCTTTTTATTGAAAAATACTAAACTACCCCTAATTAATAATGGCGAATTTGCGTATATGCCCCAAATTAAGTTGATAAAATGAAAAATGCCCCTTTTTAAGTTAAATAGCAAGGAGTGCCCTTTTGGATATTTTGTACAATAAAACTTTTGCTTTTATCCATTTACTACTAATTTATAAAATAAACAAATTTATTATAAAAAAATATGGAAAACTGTTTCGTATAACACTGAAAATAAATTCTATATATTAAATATTGCACAGATCTTGTCATTTCAATTGTTATGTATAAGAACCATCATTTATGTAAAATCATCAGTTTAAGTGAGTATTACTACCCTGCAGGAGTGTATATATATATATCATGCATTCATGCTTGCTTTCTGCAATCAATGAACCAGGTGCAAAGATATTTTACCCATTCATTCCCTGCAGCATAAAGTGTTGTTTGGTGGTAAAACTAATAATAGAAAAAACTCAACGATTGATCATATTAAGCATTGAAGTTTCAATATATTATATATGACAGTGATGCTTATGAAGACCATATATACTAGGCCAGGGGAGCATCACATTATTTGGATTACTGGAGTCAAGATACAAATTGAGTAGAACTTTAAGCCTAATCGAGCAACTAATCTCTATTGCTTTTACCACCAGTCAAAATTGAGTAGAACTTTAAGCAGCTCAATGGACTCGGTAAACTTTTTTTGCTTAGAAACTCATAAGATCTAACCTGAAACCCTAGATCTGAGCAGAAAACCAAAATCGATCGATTCCAAAAACAATTAAAATCAACATAAGGCAAATTAAAAAACGATTAAAACCAAAATCAACCCCAGAAACTCTTAGGATTGCACCATGGTTCCTTCCACGCGAGTTCAAGAAGGAGATGCCCTAAAATTAGCGGACGTATGTCGAGGTTGTCGCCGTTGCCGGTAGGTGGAGATCGCTACTGCCGAGACCGCCTTCTCCTTTGCTACTTTCCATACGATTTCCGGACCAAAATTAGAGAGCTTTCCATTGTTGTGAAGAAGGAGCTTTTTCCCTTGCTCTAAAGGTGTGTCGTGTCTCTAATGCCAGAATCAATAAAAACAAGAATTTAATTTGTTTTAAAAAAAAATTGGAAATTTGAGAATGTGAGCATGCGTACAATTTAATTGGGTATTGACTTAATTTATTTGGGCATTGATACAATTGTAAAAAAATGAAGGCATTTTTGTTATTTTAAACTTATTTTGGGGCATAGACCACCATTAACACATTAATAATCCTAACCAACTATTTTCAATGCTTTATGTAAATATTGTTTTTCAATATTGTACATGAATTAAGTGTTGTACATGAATTAGGTCAAATTAAGGGAAGTTTTATTAGGCTCAATTTATGTATCAAAATTCTAATAAATTTAATGTAACAAAATTATGCTATCAAATTTTATGTAGCAAAACCCTAATAAATTTATGGCCAATTCTTTGTGCACACAGAAAAAGTGTCCGACACACATGTAAAATCACTCTTCATAAAGAATCACTCTTTGTTATAGGAAAACGGCACTTGGGTTAATAAGTGTAAATTTGGGCTTAAAATTGTAAATACTTTGCACGTCAGTTTTTTAGTTAGAGAGATCAGCCTGTTGTATAATAGAAAGGGGAAGTCGTTATACTGATTCATTCATTCACAAAACACAGTCGTATCTCAATTTTCTCTCTAATCAATGAAAGCTCGATATTGCCCGATTCTTGTTTTCATTCTCAAGGAATCGCGAATTGAGTATGTTGGATTGTTGTTCTTAGAACATTAGTCATGTTTTACAAATTCTATCCAAATTCAGTTTAGTTATAGATTTATTGTAACACTCTTCTCTTCATGAAGAGTGAATTGTATAGATATCAGGTGGACAAAAGTTATCACGCTTGAAGTGTGGATCTTCATTAGGGGTGCTCAATAGGTTGACCCAACTTGACTTGCGGGTCACGATTTGACCCGTATAAAATTTATTGACCCGTAACCCGACCCGTGGGTTGTGGTTTTGTGGGTCGGGTCGTGGGACGACCCGTTTAACACACACAAAGGCAACTCTGGATGTCCCACAATTAGGGGTGCTCAATGGGTTGACTCGCAAGTAATATAATAATTTTTTACTCTTCAACGAAATAATGTAATATTTTTTTTAAAAAGTTGGGGGTCAGGTCGACCCATTGAGCACCCCTACTTGTGGGATATTCGGTATTGCCTTTGTGTGTGTGTCAAACAGGTCAAACGGATCGACTTGCGATACGACCCGCAAAACCTGCAACCCGCATCCAGAAATAAACTAGAAGGGTGCATCCCTGAGGCCATTGGAGATCTTATCTTGCTTCGATCACTTCGTCTAGCTCATAACAAATTTATAGGCAGCATCCCACCATCCTTGGGCAATCTGAGTCAATTAGAGTCTTTAGACTTATCCTTCAACAAACTAGATGGGCATATTCCTAGCGAATTGGTAAATCTAAACTCTCTGGCGTTCTTCAATGTCTCGGAAAATAATCTTGTGGGCCTATGCCAACAACAAAACAGTTTGCTACATTCTTAATTAGACAACTGCTATCTTGGAAATTCAAGAGTCTGTGGTGAACTTTTGACAAAGAAGTGCGGGAAACAGGATAAACCAGGGAAAAGGGATAAACCAATTGAAGTCATTGGCTTCAAATCTTCGAGTTTCCACGAGTGGGAGATTATTTTAACGGGATTAGGATGTGGGTTGTTCTTGGGGTGTGTTTGGGGATACTTCATCTTTTGGGGAAGCAATTATTATTGGGCGGGGAGATTGATTTTCAACATAGAAGTCTTTATGATGTTGAATCGGAGGAGAAGACATCAGAAGAGGAGAAATTGAAGCAAAGAAGGTTGTCTCAAAAGCACACTAGTGCAAAATCTGAGTTTGTACTTCATATTTATGTAGCTTTGTACTGAGTTTGTACTTCATATTTATGTAGCTTTGTACTGGTTTGTGTAAACATATAGTCCACTATTCTACTATATTGGCTAAATAAACAGGCAACATGTGTATGTAATAGCAAATGTTCTTATTATGTCCAATAAAGTATAAGTTTTTGTACAAGGAACTCACGAGACAGCTTGAACATAATCACATATTGCTTGAACATATATACCCTGCATTTGCCCGGTTGCATCACCCTGAACCCTAAAAATGTCCACCGAACACACCATCTTTCATTCTATACTATATAGTATATAAGATCTATACTATTTTCCTGAAGCCACTCAGGAGCAAAGAATCATCAAGAAAATTGAATTCATACAAATTGAACAAGAATGAAACATGCATGGCATCAAGAATAGCTAATACACCGAACATGTTCACAAACGCAAGGGGGTTCAACTTAATTAGGAACATCCCTAAAAATTATAAAACCATCCCCTAATTGCTTGAACAGTATAAAAGCCGTTTGCCATGACAGTTTTGACACTAGACCTCTACACCCCTCTTGGGTGGGTGCATCATCCAAATCCCTAAAATCTACTACAATTTTTTTTTGGTCGAATAAAATCTCCTACAATTAAACATAACCATCCTATATTATATGAGATCTGTACTACTTTTATACACTTCAACTACGCAGTTCATTACATTAGAATATGAATAATTGAACAACTATGAACAAACAGACTATTTATTTACAAGTTTAGGCTGTTCAGGAGCATTTTGTTATGAAGACGTAAATGACATGATATGATGATAATAAATGTAAATTCATCATAGACAAGTCAAAATGATCGTAGTTGTTGTTCAGGAAATCATTCACACTATGGAGAACAGACAATCGAATGGGAAGTGGATGGCTTTCAAAATTGATCTAGCGAAAGCCTATGGTCGCATACGATGGGATTTTTTGAGAGAGATTTTGATTGAGGTTGGCTTTCCCGACCATCTACGATAGGTTATCATGAAAGTTCAGTCAACTGGTAGAACGAGCTTAATTTGGAATGGTGAGGTTACGAGTTCCTTTGCCCCGTATAGGGGAATCCGTCAAGGCGGCCCGTTATCTCCTTATCTTTTCGTTCTCTGCATAGAACGAATGTCTCATATTATTTAGTCAGCTGTTTCAGCGGGCGTTTGGCATCCTATCACGGTGGGTGGTGTTCAAATATCCCATTTATTCTTTGCGGATGATCTATTACTATTTGCGGAAGCCTCGACGTCTCAAGTAGCTATTGTTCATGCGTGCCTTGAGAGTTTTTGTGCTCAATCTGGGGAGAAAGTAAATTATGAAAAAAGTTCAGTTTTCTTTTCAAATATTGTGCTTCATTCGACCGCCTCTAGCATTAGTGATATGCTTTCCATTCCTATCACCTCTGATTTGGGTCGTTACTTGGGTGTTCCAACGTTGCATGGGCGAGCACATAAGGAGGATTATCAATACATCCTTGATAAAATTACGTCAAAATTAAGTGGCTGGCAGGCTCGTTCTCTTTCAATGGCGGGACATATTATGCTGGCCAACTCTGTGCTCTCAAGTCTCTCGATTTATGCTATGCAATCGTCTCTTCTTCCAAGGTCGACTTGTGATGCTATTGACAAGAATATTCGAGGGTTCGTTTGGGGGTCTAATAACGAGAATCGCAAAATTCATCTCGTGTCTTGGGACAAAATTACGCAGGCTCGGAATTTGGGAGGCTTGGGTCTTCGTAACATGAGAGACTCGAACACTGCATTGCTCACCAAGCTAAGCTAGAGAATGATTAAAGATCCAACTAGCTTGTGGAGCCGTGTACTCACGGGGAAGTATTGTAACCATAGGGCTGACATTGACATGTTTGTTAGGAGGCCTAGACAATCTCATACCTGGAAGGGGTTAGTGCATGGCGGGCAACTCCTTGCTAAAGGGGTTAAGGCGTCAATCGGGAATGGTAGAAACACTCTGTTCTGGCTGCATAACTGGGTGGAGAATCAGCCCTTGTTAGACATTGCCCTCAATCCACCATCTAATGAGGACCTTGGAGCTGTGGTGGAAGATTAATGGTTAGGAAACACGTGGAATTGGGAGGCTCTTAATCGGATTCTGCCTCCTCAAACTTGTGCAAAGTTACAAGCTATTAGATTGCATGATGTTCTTGAGGCGACTAACAATCTGTTTTGGGGCGCTACTCAGTCTAGCGATTTCTCTACGGCCTCGGCTCGTGATATGCTTCGTTCGCATTCTTTGAACCCACCGTCTCAGGTCTGGCCTAAATTTTGGCGCATTCGTGTTCAGCAAAGAGTTAGACAGTTTCTTTATATGGTGTGTCAAAAAGCTTTTCTCCACAATGAAAATCGGGTGCATCGCAATTTGTCGTCTTCATCCGCGTGTCCTCGATGTTCAGGTTCGGAATCGGGTCTTCACTTATTGCGTGACTGTCCTGAAGTTGATTCGATGTGGAGACAAACCAACTTCAGCTTGGTTAACCCAGGTTCTTTGCTGAAGATCATATGCGGGAATGGGTGCTTTGCAATGTTAACTCTTCGAACGAGGAGAGTTCCTTTTTTGCTACAATGATATGGCTGATTTGGAAAAACCGTAACCGGCTTGTGTTTGAGGGTGAGGATATGTTACATCAGATTATCCCAACAGCCATGCGTTCCTTGAACAGCTATGCGGTTGCTTTGCTAGGCCGTGGCTTGATGACGCCTCCTAACAAGCCTCTCGTGCAGACACAGTCAGCCTCATGGCAAGCCCTGGAGTTGGGAGTCATAAAGATAAACATTGATGCGGTCTCAAAAGGCAATCCGGGCGGTGGCGGTGTTTTTAGAGATTCCAATGGGGATTTCATTCATGCCTATACCTTCACCTGTGGATACACTAGGGCGAGAACAGTTGAATTATGGGTTGCTCTTCATGGTTTACGTGTGGCTTCTATTTTGGGTTTTCCAAAACTGGTGTTGGAGACTAACTCTTCTGAGGTTTTCAAGAGATTAAATGAGCCCATTCCCGCTGCAGATGTGGATTACCACCTCCTAAGCCAATGTGCTAGGCTTTTGGAAAGAAATTGCTGGGAGGTGTCGGTGAAGCATATCCCCAGGTCTCTTAATGTAGTAGTAAATAGAATGGCAAATTTCGCTTAAGAAATTGACATTAGATTTGCTGAATTTTCTACCCCCCTGATTGCATTGTACCTCTTCTTGTTTCTGATGTATCCCGATTGGAAATTGTTAACTCTATGGCTTAAATAAATTAAGGACAGAGTCCTCTTTCAGATAAAAAAAATAATACAATAATATCAAACAAGTCTTTAATTATTTGTTTCTTCCCAATGCGATTATATAAACTACCGATCATCCAACTATATATAGTAGTACCACCCAATCCAATTGAACATGATATGATGATGTTGATCATTCAACTACTCTACCTTTTGCTTCCCATGCTCCTTTGTTTGTGAGTTTGTCCCATACCTCTCCAAATGGATTCTCAAAGCAGCTATCATGCCATAACGACGAGTGTGAAGCATGACTCGAAATCAAGATATGGATGTGGTTCACCATCAACAATCTCTCATAACTCAACCTCTTATTGGTCTAGCTTTAGGTATCTAGATCTATCCTCTTGTAACCTTGGTCACTTTCTAAGTTTCTTAAGGGTATCTAGTTATCTCAACATTTGGACTCATTGTAAAATTATAAAATTGTATTAGAAATGAAGTTAATAATTAGAGACGAGATTCATGTACAACAACGACGAGAGATTGTATTAATAGCCGTGTTTACAACTACAAGCATTTTGACTTCCCCGGCGGAGCAGATTCCTTCGAGCTCGTCACAAGATTCATGTACAACAACGACGAGATCTCAATCGTCGTCTCTAATGTCTTTGTCCTCCACTGCTCTGCCTCTTCCAACAAACCGAGGAGTTTCTCGAAGGCATCTTCTACTGGTCGTGTAGCGAGATTCTCCAACCGCTCAAGAGCTGCACAAGTACAGGTGCACTTTTTGTATTTAGCAATGCACTTTTTCACGATAGCGATGCACTCTTGTAATTTCTCGGAAATTACAAAAATGCCACCGCATCCCTAAAAGGGATAGAACATCAGCACTTGGATCACCTTGATCCAAGGGCTCTAAACACTCCTTATTTTATAGGATAAGGAGTTGTTTTATTTGAACCTTACTCTAGATGTCTATAGATAAATTTGAACATATATTAAGAAAAAAAATTCTCTCAAAATTATCCCTATTAAATAGTACTCTTAGATTCCTACTCCTAAAAGTTATATGTTTTGTTGTTTTGTGCTTTTCAGAGAAGTGTATAGGATTGATGTGATATAATTATTAGGGGTATAAATGAAAAACAATGGACAAAATTCTTATATCGACATCTATTGTGAAACAAGAAAAAAAAAACATCTATGGTCATCTATTGTGAAACGAAGCAAGTATAATGTTATGTGAAAACAATGTTTTCACATATTTGAAGTTTAGTAAAATAAGTGCACATGGACGAAATCTCATGGGCTTGTTTGCTAGGTCCATTTCGCGCATGCACGGTCACCCTCTCTATCAGTATTGGCACACAGACTTTGACACTGATTGATATCAAAGCGGTTCGATCCTGGGCCGATTCCTGATTATTTGTGTTTGGGTAGGACTTTAGTTGTATGTTGATACCCACCTGTTCAGGTGGCTTGTGAGCTATATAAGACATAGTGTCAAGTGATGACAATTGAGTTAGGCCAGTTGCCACTTAAGACGATGTGTTAAAAAAATATTTCTCATATATGAAGTTTAATAAAATAAATGTGTAACACCCCCTTACTTACCTTGGAGGTATTACCGCCAGTAACCCTGATTAGGACTAAACCAGAATTACCCAAGGCTTTAACCTGACAGAACATACTAGAACAAGGTAAAAGAAACCATTTAAAACCTAACAAACTCAAGTTAAATATTACAGCGGAAAAACACTTAAAGGTCTTATACAAACCTTAACTTAAAAGAATAAATAAATAGAACAACCTTCTATTTAAACAAAATCTTCATCAAGTCTTCCTTAAGTTCTTATTTCTGAAACTCAGCTTCGCTTTGAAGTAGTTCAACCATGATCTTCACTCAAGTATAGCCATTGAAAACCTTTCTTCAACTTCTGGAGCTTCAAACCTCTGAATTCGCCTCTAGAATCAACTTCCAAGAAGAACTTGATGTGTCGTAAACCAACGGTGGACACCAGCCGACCATATAAAAGAAAAGAAGATGGACGGGTTAGTCTAATGAAAGACTAAGCAAGCGGAGAATCTGACTTGGTTCTTATGGTTGTAACTAAACATATTGGCATCCAAATCCGATTAGACTCGGATTATGATCCAACAGTTAGCAGTCTTATAGAGAAAAAGAAGGAGACTTGCATAATCAAGAGAGAGAACACCACCGCTTGTGGTTTCTTTAAGAAGCATAAACAATTGTTGGGAACTCATATTAATCACAACACATTTTGAAAAGCCTCCATCGACTAATCAGATTGACTTAACCAAAGTTTGATTAAGAATCATTCATAACCGGGAGCAAGAATGGCCTTCTTACTAGACGAACCATTCAGGTATATTAATGTGCCTAACGCACTTATCTTATATTACTTTTAAAACTTTTCACAAACAGGTTGGTGATTCATAATCGGCTCGAACTACTGCCGAAATATTTTGGTATTGTAGAGATCATCGGAGTATTTCATCCATGGTCATCTACCCTGTACCAAGATCACAGGACTTAAGCTATCCTTGATCTTTCATTTGCATATGGTGAGGTAGAGATCAGAGAGGCCTATTACCATGTCGTCTACACTGCACCGTGCCAATTACACTTAGCTAGAGTGCGCATCACCCCTTTCACACGAAGAGCAAGGGAAGAGTCATGACCCACCATTAGGATTAGGCCCCTCCTAATGTAATCTTTTTAAAGAGAGGATATGGAACCACGTTACCCTCCCTGAAACTACCTTAATCACAACAATGTCTCAGCGTGAGACAACATACAAGGTCACCCATAACGGACCTAAATCCAGTTCTACCGCAAAACTGAATAAACAACATGGTCATTGTGTCTAACAAATATAACAACCTATCATATTTTAATAAGCACATAAGTTGTTCCCAACACAAATATTAAATGGGATTCAATTCCTCATTTAATAACCATAATGCAAGAGAGAACCGTCCACTTGCCTTAGAAGGCGTGCTCAACGTCCTTAGCAATTGCAACAGTAATCTTTATCACCCTTCTGCCAAATATAACAAAAGTATTTCTCAACAATGAGCTCACGGAAACACTTCTTAGTTGTATACTCAAATTCTACAACTTCCTAATCGATAAACGATTTAATTTCCGAATATCGATATATAATAAATCCTTAGTTATTATGCTTTAAGGAGCCATCTTGGCGGAATTATAACTAATTATCCGCTTCAATTTTGAAATAATTTTCTAAATAAAAAATGTTCATTAGCAACAGTTCTTAAAGGTGACCAAATTTCGGATCAAAGGGATTAACAACGAATCCCGAGTAATTTTCCGAAGTCCTTTACATGCCAATCGGTATCAAAACTTGTATTCGCTATAACTGAAGATCCTGACGTCCGTTTCTCGAGCGGTTTGAACCTGTGAGACCGTATCAACGTCAAGATTATAAAAAACATAAATTTAATTAGCAAAGCAGAACCGAAAGGTCCTTACGGTGGCTCCGCAATCAACCCGCTAATTAATTTCGATCGTAATTACCTTCACTTGAGCTCATGGCTCGTTTGGCTCGATAGTGGCTCGATCCCCGAGCCCAAGGGTGGTTGGGTGATGCCCGGTGGCAGCCCTTGCGGTGGGTGGTGGTCGGAGGAGCTAGCGATCGCCGGCGATGTCGCGCGGTGAGGCAACAACGATGAAGGATTCGAATCCTAGCTCTCCGAGTCCGTCGTTCCTCCTGATTCTCTCATGGTTCTGGCTCCTTTCTGCAGCAGCACGAGCCCACAAATCAGAGAGGAAGAAGATGATGATGAGGTGGACGGGCTGAGGAGATTGCCGGCGGTGAGAATTCTTTCTTCTCGGACCGTCGTTCCGTCCCGTTCTCGCTGGTTCCTTTTTTTGGAGACCGAATTTGTAGACTTGATAAGGCAGACAAGATAAGTCGTGGATAGAATTCTTTCTCCTAGGTTCCTTCCTTAATAAGCAAAGAAAGAGGCGGTTTATAAAACCAAACCTGCCTCGGAACGGGACTCGCGTTAAAGCGGTAAAATTATGTACCTCGAATGGAAAAACTTACTAAACGAAAAAATGTCCCGTAAATTATGTAGACCAATAAAACCAATTTTCCCTGATTTTATCTTGCTACCTTCAATTTTTAAGGCTTCCGTTTCGTATTTTAAATCCTTTACAGTACATAATTAAGAAGACGGCTTATCCAATAAATATTCTTTTTCCACCGAAAAATCCTAGAATTCACACCGATCCATAAAATCATTTCTTTGTGATTTTAGGATATCACCAAGAATTTTCTAGGATTTAATCTCCAACAAAAATATCGGATTAAGCGTTAAAACAGACAAAGAGGTTAAAAGGATATCCGAGAAAAATTCAAAAATATCCTTAAAAACCACAATTATTACAAAATGCTTAGTATATAATCTCTTGAACAGATTTTCTCAAATAGCACGTTGGATGCAACCTAAGACCTAAGACAAAGAAAGGTGGAAGAACTCCTTAGCTACGTTCACAAATGCTACAAAGACAAGGTTTTAGTGGACATAGGACAAGCTGCCTTCACCACCACACTTAACTTCCTCTCCAACTCCTTCTTCTCTGTTGATCTAGCAGACTACGACTCTAAGACGTGTCGTTACCTCAAGCAACTGATTTGGGAAATTGGTGTCGAGGTGAGCAACCCCAACCTCCCAGATTTCTTCTCAATGCCCAAGATTTTAGATCCGCAGGGCGTTAGGGGGCGCATGGAGTCCCTCTCTGCACAATTGATGGCTATCATTCACACTGTAATCCAACAACGCTCGGGAAGGCATCCTGATATGTTGGATGCTTTACTTGAAGAGAATACCACACACTCAAACATACTACATCTTTTCATGGCAAGTGGCATGGATTCAACTTAATCAATTTCTCTTTGTAGTTTTGGGTCTTTCAAGTTAACTAATAATGACTTGAATGCAAATATATATTGTGTAGGACTTATTTGTGGCCGGAACAGAATAGACGTCGGGCATGATCGAATGGACATTAGCGGAGCCTACTTCGCCACCCGAATAAACTAACTAGAGCCAAAGCAGAGCTCAAACAAGTTATTGGTAAAGAGAGAGCTTATCAAGAAGTCAAGAAATCGTCAAACAACTTATTTGTGTCCGTTGTATCCATTTTTCGAAAAATATGTGAATAATTCGTCAAAAAATCGTCTGTGTCTTATTTTTTCCATTTTAAGTGAAATGATCCAAGTCCTTGATTTTTTTCCCATCCCAACTGCTACTCTTCATTTGTATTTTATATCTAAGCGCCCATTCACATTTGAATCGAACTCATTATTACATTATTTTTCTAAAAAGATCTAATGATTTGAATTATATATTTGTACATGTGGCCCAATAAACGGCTTAATACATAAATAGGTCCCTGAATTTTGACAATTTTGGCAATCATGTCCCTGTATTTTTCGGGTTTCAGATAGGTCCCTGGACTATACATTTTTTTGTCATTTAAACACATATGACGAGATTCTTCTTTACGTGAAACTCAAACGCGCTGATGTGGTAAATTTTTATGCCACCTAGATGCCAAATCATTGCCACATAGATCATTTTTATTTTGGGAAATTCCTTTTGGTACCCCTGGGGTTTTAACTTTTCCTTTTGGTGCCCAAAAAAAAAAGTTATTCCTTTTGGTACCCTCCTACTTTTACACTTTTCCTTTCCGTAGTCAAATTAACCCCAAAACTCAAATTCCATCCAAATCCTTCAAGTTCCGTCAAAATACACTTAAAAAAAAAAGAAAATTAATAATTTCTTATTCTAATTACGCACACCAGGAGATGAAATCAATAATATCTAATTCTTTTAATAACTTATTCTTTTAACACCAACACTTTCTAATATATCTCTTCGTGAAAGACGACCCTCATTCCAGAGAAGACGACGCTCGCTGGAGACGACGACTGAAGGGGACGACGTAGACGTTACGCCGGAGGCTTACTCGGCGAGGCTAGGCGATCGAAGAGGAAGCTGGCTGCGGGCGAGGCCGTCGGTGAGGTTGAAGGGTGCGAAAATCAGGTGCGATTCCGGTACGAATCAGGTGCTATTCAGGTACGAAATCCCAAAAACGACCAAATTTTGTATGTTTTATTTTCGATTTGGGTTTTGAGTCTGATTCATTAGCATATTAGGGTTTTAATTTGGGAAAATTTGGAATTTAGGGTTTAACTTGGAGGAAGGGTAAAATTAGGGCTTTAGGGTTTCAATTACCAATACTTTATTTGGCTATTCTGAAATCCTGAAATGCTGAGGTGCTTGTTAAATTAGTGGGGATTAATTTGTCTACCTAAAATATGAAATCCTGAAATGCTTATAATTTGAGTAAAAATAGTGACTGAGGATGCTTATAATCTGATTTTTATTGGAATGCTTAAATAGATTTTATTCTCTTAATTTATACTTTTAAGAGTTTTATTGTTATGATTTAATGAGTGCAGAATGGAAGACAAAATAGTATTAAGAATGCGTCACAAGTTGGATCAATACTTGGACATTGTGGTTGATGACCCGGATAAGTGTAATATATTGGATGTGTTTATTGAATTGTTGGAAGGTGCTGCAAAAAATGTGATTTGTCTGCCAGAGAACCCAACCTTGTGGTATGCTCATGAGTCTAAAAGTCACAAGTTGGAAACGGATGAAAATCTCGTGGAGATGTTTAGCTTACTTCATGATAAGAAGTTGATTAAAATTGCGGTTGGTTCTATAGATTCCCCGTGTGAAAATTTGATATTGGCCAGGGGTTTGATTGAATCCAAGATGTCTTCAGTTGATACAAACCTTCCATCTTCCCATCATACTATTCCATCCACGGGGTTTATGGGTGAAACACAGTCACAACCTAATAGTCAGCCACCTAGGAAAGCAATATCTTTTGATGTCCCAGTACATGACCTGCCCAACCATGGTACAATTGCCCATTCAGTACCAAATGATGCATCTGTTGGTTTGCTTACAAAAAAAATTCCCGCCACCTCTGCAAGACGAAAAGGAATCCATGTTCCAAAGGGAAAGACCATTTCGTCTAACAATGAGCTAACTTCTGGTAGCCTTAGCCGAACACGAGAGAGGTTGCATATTAATGACAACATGGGAGATGATATTGATCTTATTGTCGGATTTGATAGTGAGGATGATGATTATGTGCCATCAGAAAACGCAGAAGAGGAAGTGGCTGATCCCCTTGAGAATTTAGGGAATGAGGATGAATTAGTGGAAGATGGTAACGCTTGGCTGGTTAATGTTGAAGATGGATATGATCCTGAAAGATCCAATGAATGGAAATTTGATAAAGAGAATTATTTTGATAGATTATATGAGAATGGTGAGTTTTATGCTGATAATCGATTTGGAGACATTGTGTTGAGACAATGGATGATTTTCTGTGATAAGGGTCACTTCACAAGTGTCTTGAGGGAGTTTTGTATTCAAGAGGGATTTTCCACCATCACTACAAAATCTGACATGAGTAGACTGACAGCTACATGTGCTTCTACAGGTTGTGAAGGGAGGATTCATGCATCTAGATTGCCAGATGGACACACTTGGGCTATTAAATTGTTATCGGGTGTTCATACTTGCTCGAGATTATTTCGGTATAATCCTACGGCTACTGTAAGTTGGGCAGTAGAGAAGTTGCTGGAAGATTTCAGATCAAATAGAAACTTGTCAGGGAAAGACATAAACGACAAGTTATTTAAGGAATATGGCATCAATTTGAGAAAGACGGCATTGTATAATACAAAGAAGTTTGCATTGATGAAGCTTGATGGAGACCATGACACCTCATATTCTAAATTGCCGGCTTATTGTGAGGTTTTGAAAGGTACTAATCCTGGTTGTATAGCTCACTGTGCTTGGAAAGTGGCTGAGGAGCTTCCCGAGAAGCCTATTCAATTTAAGAGCATATTTGTGTCCTTTCAGCCAATGATTGAGGGTTTTAGGGGATGTAGGGCTCTGATTGGTATAGATGGAGCTCATTTGAAAGGAAATTATGGTGGAGTATTGTTGTCTGCCGTTGCTCTGGATGGGAACAATGAAATTTTCCCCCTTGCTTATGGTATTTATGACAATGAAAGCAAGAGCACGTGGTCATCGTTTTTGTTTCACTTGAAAGATATCTTAAAAGATGATGCAAGAAACAATTTGACAATTGTGTCCGATAGGAAAAAGGTATTTGAATAACACACATTCAACTTATTAAAAGTGAGGTTTTTATTACATATTTCGTATCTTTGTTATTAATTTCATGTATTTATGTGAAGGGTATTGAAGCTGCATTAGATGATATTTGGCCCACCGTCTCTAGGAGATATTGTTGCAGACACTTGTGCGCGAACTTCAAGAAGGTTTATCCAGGAAAGCTAATGCACCAGTTATTTTGGGGAGTTTGTGACGCATATTCTGATTTTTGCTACAAGAAGGCAATAGAGAAGTTGGAAAAATTTGCTAGTTGGGGTGTTGTGAAGTGGTTGCATGAGACAGGAGACATTGAACGGTGGGCAAGACACAAATTTGACCCGACACTGTGTTCTGATGAAAATACAAGCAACTTTGCTGAGTCATTTAATTCTACGATTGGAGTCGATAGGGAAAGCCCAGTATTGAGTCTTTTGGAAGGTATTGTCGTTCTAGTCTATCAATTTAAAAAAAATCAGTTTTTATACTATCATGTGGCAATTACATCTTTTTTACTTGTCTATTATAGGTATTAGGAGAACACACATGGTTAGGTATGTCGGGAGACAAGAAAATGCTCGAAATATGTCACTTGATGGAATTACTCCCAAGATTGCCCAAAAATTGAATGTTAACGAAAGACAGTCGCGCGGTATGACGGTATGTTCTTGCCTTTTAAATTTACTCTTTTTTTACACACATACTGTATTTTCTGGCTTGTACTGTAATTTTAAGCTGGTTTTTTTGCTGCTGGAAATTCTGTATTTTGGTGCTGTAATGCTGCTGTAATGTTGTTGGAAATTCTGTATTTTGGTGTTTTTGACAAAACTTGTGTATTTTGCTGCTGGAAATTCTGCTCTTAATGATGGATTTTGCTGTTGTAATGCTGTTGGAAATTCTGTATTTTGGTTTTTGATGTTTTTTGACAAAACTGTTGTATTTTGCTGCCGAAAACTGGCGTATCTTACTGCTGGAAACACTTTTGTACACTTTTTTCAAATTTCAATATGTTGCTTAAATTTTGCTGTCCAACCTTTAATATGATATGAATTAGGCACAATTTTATGTGTGTGTTTGACAGGTTTTGAAAGCATCTGAAACAGAATGTGAAGTTAAAGATGGTTTCTCTTACTTGCCTGTCAACATCACAAATCGGACTTGTGCTTGTGGAGAATGGCAGATTTCTAGGATCCCGTGCAAGCATGCAGTTAGGGCAATAAAAGAATTGAGGACGGGAGTGCCCTTAGAAGAGTATGTTGCTGGATGGTTTTCTAAACAAGCCTACAAGATTGCTTATCAAGCTAATTTTCACCCAGTACCTGATGAAGAACAATGGCCTGTTTATGATTTACCCAAGATCAACCCTCCAACCATGAAAAGGGGCATAGGGAGGCCATCGAGGAACCGTAGACGAGAAGAGGGTGAAGTGCGAAAAGGAAAGAGGTCCGGCACAGTGCGTTATGGAAAATGCAAGGTATGAATTATAGCTTTCCTTATTTCCTTACGCAAAAGGAAAAGTTTCTAACGATCATAAATCTTGTCTTTCAAGGCATTCGGACATAACGCGAAGACATGTAAAGGCGGAATGACTGCGAGGGAGCTTAAAGGAAAAGGTGTTCATGTTGAACAAAGGAAAAGGCAATATAAAAGGAAAGTGCGACCCGAGCAGTCGGAACTTGAAGGCGATGTTATGGGATCGGCACCATGGCAATCTTCCTAGAGCTTGTTGGTAGAAAAAAAACAGCTTAGATTAATGTAGCTAGATTGCACACTTGCACCTTTCTTTTTGGTTAGAACTTGGTGACATGGTGGCTAGTTCTTAGGTCTGAATTTTGTTGATGTTGTTGCAAGCTTTTTGGTTAGAATTTGATGCTGTTGCAAACTTTATGGTTAGAATTTGATATTGTTGCAAGCTTCATGTTGTTGCAAGCTTTCACAATGACATGGTGGCCACACTTTCTGTTGCAAACTTGATGCTTTTGCAAGCTTTCACAATGACATGGTGGCCACACTTTCTGGTTTCCAACCTTATATATATAATCCTATTGACATCTTTTTTATTGATTTTTAGTGTTATAATGGTTGGTTCTAATTGGTGGTATGATGGCCAATCTTATATAATCCTTATATGACTACTGTCTGAAATGTGCCGTGCATATGTCGTTTATATTTAGACTAGCTTGCGTTTCATATGTAATTGACTCCATGTTATGGATGTTAATTCCTATTTTAATCCATGATGTTGGATACGTAATAAAATGGGATGTTAATGTAATGGCCTCCTATTTTAATCCATGATGTTGGATAAGCAAGATACGTAATAAATTGGGATCAAATTGATGTTGGATACAACAGTAAGGAGAATCCTTAAACAAGCAAGATGGGATTCAACCGCTTTAATTTGGATACAATCAACAAAGGTTCATAACATGATTAAGTAATGCAAGTACATAATAAGGTTCTTAATTAACTAAGTACAAACTTGTTCATCATCATTTGTTTAGCATAATTACTAGCATGACTAAGTACAGAATACATGCCACTTTCACAACACCTTGAACAAATGAAACAAGCTCCTTAATGTCATTATTCAATTCCACGAGCTTCGTAATGACATCGATATCACTTTGAGAAGCCGAGCCAACATCATTTCGAGATGAACTTTGAATCCAATGCTCGTCATCCAACCATCGAAAGAAATTACACTCATCGCATTTGTAGTACAACCTATTCGGGTTTTGCGATGACTTGGATAGCCTAATGTCAGCTCTTTTTGGTGGTCGACAATTACAATATTGATTTCTAGCTCTTTTCCATGTTGTTGATGATGAATTACGGGAATCCATGTCTTCAATCCTACACACAACATCACTTAAGAGATAGAAATAGCCAACAAATACTAATAATTGCACACATCAGCCATTATACATACAAATCAGCCATTAATACATACAACCATTATTTCCAAAGTTCACTAAGTTTGATGGTTACTGTTTTTAAAAGTATAAATTACAAGCATCCATGGTTACTGTTTTTTACTCATATTACAAGCATCCTCAGTTACTGTTTTTACTCAAATTACAAGTCTATTCAAATTTGTGTCCTTTGAAGCATATTTCCTTGTTCCCATCCAAATCAACTGCAAACAGCCTACTCAAATTACAAGCTTGTGTCCTTTCAGCCTACTCGAACTATAAGCATTCCAGGAGTTCATATTTTAGGTAGACAAATTAATCACAACTAATCTAACAAGTAGAATCCTAAAACCCTTTGTTTGCTGAATCAGAATAGCCAAAGAAAGTATTGGTAATTGAAACCCTAAAGCCCTAATTTTACCCTTCCTCCAAATTAAACCCTAAATTCCAAATTTCCCCAAATTAAAACCCTAATATGCTAATCAATCAGACTCAAAACCCAAATCGAAAATAAAACATACAAAATTTGGTCGTTTTTGGGATTTCGTACCTGAATAGCACCTGATTCGTACCGGAATCGCACCTGGTTCGTACCAGAATCGCACCTGATTCGTACCGGAATCGCACCTGATTCGTACCGGAATCGCACCTGATTTTCGCACCCTTCGACCTCACCGACGGCCTCGCCCGCAGCCAGCTTCCTCTTCGATCGCCTAGCCTCGCCGGTCGTCGCCGAGTAAGCCTCCGGCGTAACGTCTCCGTCGTCCCCTTCAGTCGTCGTCTCCAGCGAGCGTCGTCTTCTCTCGAGCGATGTCGTCTTTCACGAAGAGAGAGATTAGAATGTGTTGGTGTTAAAAGAATAAGTTATTAAAAGAATTAGATATTATTGATTTCATCTCCTGGTGTGCGTAATTAGAATAAGAAATTATTAATTTTCTTTTTTTTTTAGTGTATTTTGACGGAACTTGAAGGATTTGGATGGAATTTGAGTTTTGGGGTTAATTTGGCTACGGAAAGGAAAAGTGTAAAAGTAGGAGGGTACCAAAAGGAATAACTTTTTTTTTGGGCACCAAAAGGAAAAGTTAAAACCCCAGGGGTACCAAAAGGAATTTCCCTTTTATTTTAATTTTAAAATATTATCAAAATTAAATTACAAGTTTAATTTCAATTTTTTTCTCCACAACCAAGTTTAACCCAATTCCCATTCTACCAAAAAAAAACCCAAATATTTTTATCTCTGCCTCGTCGAAGTCGACGAACTTTCTCACCGGCCTCTTTCTTTGCCTCGTCAATGTCCACTTCAACGTCGGCGTTCTTCTCTGCCTCGTCAAAGTCGACTTCACCGCCGGCGTTCTTCTCTGCCTCGTCAATGTCGACTTCGCCGACGACGTTCTTCTCTGCCTCGTCATTGACACTTCAGCGCCGGCGTGCTTCTCTGCTACAGATCTGTCCAGATCTAAGGAAAATTGTTAAATGCACTACAATTTGAACCCCCGAAGAGAGAGAAAGAGAGGTAAAGCATTTAATTCCACTCCAATTTCATAAATTTTCACATGAAAATTGCTCTTCCACTTCAAAATCCCCCATTACTCTCTCCTCGGATTCCTCTGGCCAGCACATTCTTTCCGATCTCGTGGAATTACTCCGAGAATCTGAGCATTTCTACTGCTGAAACGACGCCGTCTGTCTTGTAGCGCTTGATCGTCGACCGGATCGAAGAAAATTGCAAGACTATCTCCCGAGTCCAGATCTGTCCAGATCCGTGGACTCCCGGCTCCATCGTTCCGTCCTAACTCTCTCCCGAGTCCGTCCTTCAGTCCTGACTCTCTCTCTGAGTCTGTGGTTTCTCCCGAGTCAGGACTCCCGAGTCCGTCGTTTCATCGTTCGATCTTGTACTAATTCATTCAACATTATAGTTCCAGAAAAAGTTTAAGGAAAATAGAATAGGAAAAAGAAAAAGAAACTACATGATCTTGATAAAATTTCTTATCTTACGCGCAATTATTTAGGTGAGATACACGCGTTCTGCCACCTCAGATTTTTGTGTTTAAATGATAAAAAAATGTATAGTTCAGGGACCTATCTGAAACCCGAAAAATAAAGGGACATGGTTGTCAAAATTGTCAAAGTTCAGGGACCTATTTATGTATTCGGACCCAATAAACAGTGTGAGTCACGACCATGTGACAAAACCATGCCACATGTGATGCACATGCATCATGAATGATTAGGATTATTCATCAAATCGATGAGATCGAGCAGGGCAATAATATATGCCTGGGGTACGCGGAGCCATGGATGGTTGTGAGTTTTACATGCTTGCAAGATGTTTAATGGCATTATTCATCAACACAGTGGATGCAGAGTAATAATTAATTATACGGAGTACTATGTACCCGGGATGGAGCTATGGCTCAAAACATATATAGCCCCTGTACTTGTGCAAATTGGTCATATAGACACCCCACATTTGGTTTGGACCCATTGAACACTTAAACTTAATAATCCGGGCCTATTAAACACCTGGTTGCTGATGTGGCGACGTGCATGTAAATCAAACGCTAATGGGCGAGTGGCTCTTTCAATCTCATTGAATATAAAGCTGACATGGAATTAATATCGTAAAAAAAGGGAAAAAAACACAATCTTTGCAAATGGAAAATTCGTCTCCTCCGACGGTCTCTGCCTCCTCTCCCTCAAATTCGTCGTCGTCTCCTCGTCGACCGCCTCCGTCGCCTTCGCTGATCCCTACAAATGGAGTCGCTGTCGGAGATCTGTTCCTCACCGACCTCATCCGGCTCGATCTGTCCAGCAATGAACTCACCGATTCGATTCCGATCGACCTCGGGGAATTCCAAATCCGACCCAAATCAGTTTTGTGGTACCAGATCTGACCCAAATCGCAACTAGAAGTACCAGATCTAAACAAACCGAACGCCATCGACGTCGTGGGTGTCGGAACCGCCGAATCTAGCAAGTTAGGGTTTTTTGGGTTTTTGGATGGTGGTCGCTAGTCTGAGCGCAGGTGGAGGGGCGCTAGGGGGAAGCGAAGATGGGTCGTCTTTGAGCTCGGCATGCCGGACCCGACTGGTTGGGGGGGCGTCGGAGGCTACGGGAGGGCGCCAGAGTGATGGGCGGGGAGTGAAGTCGGGAGAGAGATCGAAGTCGGGGGATTAGCTTTTTACTCTTTTCTCTTTTTTTTGTTTTAATAATTTATTTTAATTAACCTTTAAATTTTTGGCTTATGTGGCAAAATAGGACCTTTGATTTTTTTGCTTATGTGGCAAAATAGGCTTATGTGGCACACATTTGGACAAAAAGTTGGAATATGTCAGCGCGAATGTATTACACGCAACGAGGACATCCGTGAATAAGTGCTTAATAGGTCCAAAATGTTAAGTACAAGTGCTCAATCGATCCAAACCAAAGGTGAGGTGTCCAAGTGACCAATTTGCACAAGTACAGGGGGTTGTATATGTTTTGAGCCATGGAGCTATAGATAATGGAAGACCTAGTTAACCCTTCAATAAGTGAAATGCACAATCATTAATGATACATCTGAAGAAGAGTTGGAAGTAAAAGTCATTAAACAAGATTTCACAGTCCTAGCAGTCTCAGTAGATATAGTCTTGCATAGAGACCAATGGCGTGAGAATATTACAGTGACAGAACTAGGGGTAGAGCCAGAAATTTGCCCCAGTGGGGGTTAAATTTCTGGTTACAGAAAAAAAATATTGTATTTTTCTATATAAAAAAATTTTTGTACGGAAAATTGTGTATTTTTTTTAAAAAAAATTATATTTTTTGTATAAAAATTATTTTTTTGTATATGAGACCATTTTTTCATAAAAAATTATTTACTAGTTAAAAGATAGGGATCGTTTAACAGTATTTGACAATATATATAATACACGTTCAATCACTAATATTTGCAATAGTAGTAATATTTTATATATTTAAATTTTACACTAACAATATTTTATATATTAAATTTTTTTTATACATTTAAATTTTTTACAATAATAATATTTTATCCCACTCGTCCCAACGTACCTCCGCCCCTGGACAAAACGCTAATAGTGACGACCTGGAGGGAGTACCCTACTCTTTTTCTCTTCTTTTTAGTTTCTCTGCTACAGTTTTAGCTATCTGGGTTTTCTAGAGTACTTTCATGCTTTCGCTTTTTACTTCTTTAGTTTCAATCCTTTTGTTTTCCCGCCCTTTTCACTTTTGCTTTGGGCCCACCTTAGATACCCTCCCGACTTCAAGCCGGGGTAAGGGTGCGTACATTTGAACCCCCCGATCCCGCTCATATCGAATTCCACCTGGGTTGATGTTGGGTAGATGTTATGTTGTTTTCAGTCTATTATTGATATTATTGTGTTCTTGGATTATGTACGTACTTTAGTAGCCTATGTCCCCGCTCTACAAACCACAAAGAAGAATAGATTACAATCAAATGGGCCAGATCGTGTTGAATATCTTCTGTAACCCTCCCTTTCAATATTTATTAAGCTCTGCCGGCCACTTTAGAAAGAGAGTGCACGTGAAAGAGAGTGGCTTGTTTTGCCCTTGATGCATCCATTCTGCTGGGCCATGTCATGCATCCATTTACCTCCACAAATCAAATCTCCAATCATTTCGATCAAAATATATGCTAGCTTACTCTATAAATATAATACACACACAGTTCGCATCCCTAGTATATATTGTAACCCTGTTTAGCCATTTAGAAAGAGAGTGCACGTACGTGAAAATGGATTCCTTAAGTTTTCTTTTGTGGCTTGCTTTGCCCTTGATGATGGCACTCCATTATCTCCTTCGAACAGCCCATTCAAGGAAATGTTTACCATTACCACCGGGTCCTGCCCCTTTTCCCATTGTGGGAAACATATTCAACCTGCGTGGTAAGCTTCTGATTAAGAGGCTAACTGAGTTAGCTCATATCTACGGGCCATTCATTTCCCTTCAGCTCGGCCACCTAACTGTCATGGTAGTCTCGTCGGTGCCCATTGCGAATGAAGTCCTACGTAAGAATGATACCTTTGTGTGCACTAGGCCTGTCGGCGATGCTGTGCGGGCCCACCGCCACCACGAGTCATCCCTCATTTGCATGCCTATTGGTAACCGTTGGCGAAGCCTTCGCAAAATTGTCAACACCCAGGTAATCGATCGATAACCTAACTTTCTCATATATTTACGCACTGTTCTAAAAATCCCTTCTAGGCCCCGCCTAGGCGCTGGAAGGTCCTAGCCCGCCTAGCCGTCCAGATCGCCTAGGCACCCGTCTAGGACCACCTAGGCCACCGTTCAGGCCGTCTAGGCACTAGGTGGTTCCTCTCCGTCCAGCATCTGCCTAGCATTTTTTAGAACATTGTATATAAGTATATAAATTTTAGAATATATAAATTAATATAATGTTATGTGAAAACAGTGTTTTCACACATTTGAAGTTTAGTAAAATAAGTGCGCATGGACGAAATCTCATGGGCTTGTTTGCTAGGTCCATTTCGCGCATGTGCGCATGCACGGTCACCCTCTATATCAGTATCGGCCCACAGACTTTGACATTGATGGTATCAAAGCGGTTCGATCCTGGGCCGGTTCCTAGTTATTTGTGTTTGGGTAGGACTTTAGCTATATGCTACCCACCCGTTCAGGTGGCTTGCTGGCTATATAAGACACATCGTCAAGTGATGACAACTGGGCTAGGTCAGTTGACACTTAAGACGACGTGTGAAAACAATGTTTCTCATATCTAAAGTTTAGTAAAATAAATGCTTACTATATAATCCCTTGAACAGATTTTCTCAAATAGCACGTTGGATGCAACCCAAGACCTAAGACAAAGGAAGGTGGAAGAACTGCTTAGCTACGTTCACAAATGCTACAAAGACAAGGTTATAGTGGACATAGGACAAGTTGCCTTCACCACCACACTTAACTTTCTCTCCAACGCCTGCTTCTCTGTTGATCTAGCGGACTACGACTCTGAGACATGTCGTTACCTCAAGCAACTGATTTGGGAAATTGGTGTCGAGGTAAGCAACCCCAACCTCCCAGATTTCTTCCCAATGCCTAGGATTTTAGATCCACAGGGCGTTAGGGGGCGCATGGAGTCCCTCTCTGCACAATTGATGGCTATCATTGACAATGTGATCTAACAACGCTCGGGAAGGCATCCTGATATGTTGGATGCTTTACTCGAAGAGAATACCACACACGCAAACATACTACATCTTTTCATGGCAAGTGGCATGGATTCAACTTAATCAATTTCTCTTTGTAGTTTTGGGTCTTTCAAGTTAACTAATCATGACTTGAATGCAAATATATATTGTGTAGGACTTATTTGTGGCCGGAACAGAATCGACGTCAGGCATGGTAGAATGGACATTAGCGGAGCTACTTCGCCACCCGAATAAACTAATAAGAGCCAAAGCAGAGCTCAATCAAGTTATTGGTAAAGAGAGTTGTTCTCAAGAAATCAACATCTCCAAGCTGCCATACCTTGATGCCATTATAAAGGAAGTGTTTAGGCTACATCCGGTAGTGCCCTTGATTCCAAGGCAAGTCGACTCAGAGATTGGAATTAGTGGGTATAGGGTGCCCAAGGATTCGCGAATCTGGATCAATATCTACGCCATGGGAAGAGACCCTCGGGTTTGGGAGAATCCGGATTCTTTTGAACCCGAGAGGTTCCTAGGGATGGATAATAATCATCGAGACTTCGAGCTTATTCGTTTTGGTGGTGGTAGGAGGATTTGCCCCGCCGTTCCAATGGCCATGAGAATGCTTCCATTGATTATAGGATCCTTGGTTCATTCCTTTGATTGGGGGCTTGAACATGGAGTTGATCCTCTAAGTTTGAACACGGATGAGAGGCTTGGAGTCTCCTTGCTTAAAGCTCAACCATTGCGTGTCATTCCAACACGCAACATTTAGTTGATGATCACTATATATATTTATGAATTAAGAAAATTATTAATAAAGAGACAAAACGTTATGATATATGTCTGTATTATATTGTGTTGTTTCTGTACTCGTAATGTTAGTAACTTAGTATGTAATATTATGAACGAACTTTTGTATGACAAAATGCAAGCCCGATCAGTTTTGAACATTCTCTCGGGTATGATAGCTCATGGAGCCCTTAGCTAAGCCCGATCCATGAGCAATTTGGTCCTTAGAGCTGGTTAGTTTGTCTTCGTTTGAGCTTAATGGGTTGTGTTCACCTTGTTGGGCCTAAACAATATAAACCTGAGATGTTGTTACAGTTGGTGCAACATGTTAGCTCCCTCCTAAGCTTAAATGATGACGGGCTAATTGATTGGGCCTAATTACATCAAAATGAAAAGCCCAATTAAAAGATCAATCTAGAAATTAAAGAGTGATACTTTAGTAGAAAAGTCTAGATGTGTATAAGACTAGTAAAATTAATATATACGTGAGTGTCTGGGTTAATTAGTGAGTTTATGGGGAAAAAAATAGTGAGTTTGTGAGTATGCCCAAATGAAAATTAGTAATTCTTGTATGAATTTATTTCCATATATATAAAAAGTTAACTTACAATATTTGTTGTCCCGTTATTTTTGTAATAATTTTAGACAAAAATTGATAGAAAAATCACTTAAAATATTTTAATTTTTGTGTAAAATTATTTCAAAAAATAATAATGGACAAAATTATTAAGTTATACTACTTGTGAAGTCAAACAATAGGAAACAAACATTTATCCTAAAATGTGAAACGAATGCACTTTTTCTGGTTCGTAGTGCACTTTTCATACAAAAATGCATTGTAAAATACAAAAAGTGCAATCCGAAAAAAACGCACTATAAAAAGTACGAAAAGTGCGCTGTAAAGTATGAAAAGTGCAAATCCGAAAAAGTGCACTCTAAAATAGGAAAAGTACACTACAAAATAGGAAAAGTGCATTCGTTTCAGGATAAAAGTTTGTTTCATTTGGACCAAACTCTTAAAAACTAATCATCCTTTAGTGTTAACTAGTTGTACCCGTCGTACCATGTACGACTATTATTAAATATTTTAAAGACATTATAAATAGGATATTAATAAATAAAAATATAATATAAACTTTAATATAAGTAATTTATTGATGGTAGAATGTATAATTTTTTAATCAATATAAATGATTACATTTAATTTTGAGAATGACGATATATTATTAATATAAAATAATTACGTTTCTCTTTTTTCTTGATGATATTTCATAGATATGTAATTAAAAAAAGAACATAAAATATGAATAAAAATTATATATTCAAATATGAAAGAGATAAGAATTTAAAAAATAATAGTTAACTTAATAAATAAGATATAATAAATATGGAAGATAAAGATAATTTAATATATAAATATTTAAAATTTAATTAATTTAATTTAAGATGAGACCAAACTCATTTTGTGGTTTGATGAAGTAAATATTAGATAAGATTAAATATTATATTATTCATATTTAATTACTTTCCATGTCCGTAAATTTAGAGATTATTAAATATTTCATTTATTAAATATTTATTATACTTTTTTATTAATTTCAAAAATTATAAATATTTATCATTAATTTTTATTATAAAATAAAATCATTATATATCTATAATTAAATTCATCAAAAGATATAAGTTAAAAGATTTATATTTATTTTAAAATATTTTAGATATTTTTTCTTTAATTTTAAATACTTGTATAAGGAAGCTTTCAAAACATATTGTTATAGTAAATAGATTTTTGTTTGGTGTTATAGATAAATTAAAATGGTTAAAAAAATTAATAGAAAGAAATTATAATAATAGAAATAAAAATTATTTTTTTAAATATGTGGTGGGGCCAAAATCTCTCTAGTGACTCAAAAAGTACAACTTTAATATATAGTTATAGATAAGTCAAAAAATAAATTAAGGAAGAGACAATATAATTTTTTTAAGAAAAATTCAATTTAGGAAAGTAATTATCTAGATATTTAAAATTGTATTGTTTTATCACAATTTGATTTAGGATAAATCTTTTACATAAATGGATAAAAAGATAAACATAGAATAATTTCCATTATTTTTAATTAAATTTCGAGTTTAAAAATTATTTTTTTAAAAATAGATAGAAAAGAACTTAATTATAAAGAATAAATTAATATAAATAAAAAATAGTTTTTAAATATAAGGTGGAGCCAAAATCAATGTCTTGGCTTGAAAAAGATAGATAGATAGATAAAAATAATTTATTTATATATAGTTATAGATCGATAAAAAGATAAAGATAGAATAATTTTTGTTATTTTTAATTAAATTTCGAATTTAAAATTAGTATTCACATAAAAAGATAGAAAAGAATTTAACTATAAAGTCTAAATTAATATAAATAAATTAATTTTTAAATGTAAGGTGGTGCCAAAATTAATGTGGTGACTCGAAAATGTATAGCTTTAGATAAAGACTAGTTGTACCCGTCGTGCCCTGCACGACTATGACTTGGTATTTTTTTAGATATATTATAAAAAAGATATTAATAAAGAAAAATATAATATAAAATTCAATGTAAGTAATTTATTGCCTATAATATGTATAAAAATTATTTTGTTTTTGAAATCAAATAAAACAAATTAAATCTAGATTATTAAGTTTAAAATTGAAGATAAACATAGATTATTAATATAAAATAATCTACATTGCCCTTTTTCCTTGATAATGTTTCATAGATTACTTTGTTCTGGTGGCTCCAAAAGGTTCAGCTTAATATATAGTTATCGATAGTGTAATATCCGCTAAATTTCAAAAATAATAAAACGGATATTTATACCAATAAATTTTTTTTTCTCTAAAATAGAGAATTTAATAATCTTTATAATTTCTTATTAAATTATAAAGAGGTTGTAAAAGTTTATTACAAAGTGACAATTAAGAATTCATTTAAATATATTAAGCAAACTTGGTATGCATTTAAATATTTTTCTCTTAATAGAGAGTTTAAATATTTTTATAATTTTCGTAATGAATTATAAAAATATTATAAAGGATTGTCAAAATGGCAAATAAAATTCAAAACAAATGTAATTAATAATAATTTTCGAAATTTTATAAGTAATAATTACAAGGGAGCAAAAATATCAAAACAAGGCAAAATAAAAAGGGGCAAGAGCCGGGACTCGAACGCGAGACCTCTTGCATCCTTCATGCTTTATCAAACACTCATTCCCGCTATGCCATTGTAACTTGTCTACCCAATTTACAACTCTTTTAATAATAAACTCACTTTTTTCTTCTTCTTCCTAAAGAGCATCAGTTTTTGCCTGACTGATCTGACGTAGAACCAATATATGCTAGAGGCTTCTCCCAATCTCCATGTTTGCTTCAAAGACTCACCAAAAACCATCATCATCATATGTCATCTTCAACAAACACAAATCTCACCAATCCATGTCTTCCTCCTCCTTCCACATTGGTCAATTTCTTCAATGGTGGATCAAGAGAAACACAATTTGTGCCTATTTAAAGGCTGAAATCTCATTGTAAAATTCACACACAAAGCTCTCCTTCTCCTCTTCAAATTCATCCAAAATAAAGGCCAATTCCCGGATTTTTATTCATGTCTTAAAAAGATATTATTATAAATAAATAAATTATATACTCCTAGTTATAAGAGAGGTTTATATAATTAAGTTGAAGTAAGACAAAAGATATAATATAAATGGTAGCATGCCATATTTTATAAGATAATATTTCTAGACAAGGAAAAACCCTTTTTAATAAGTTAAATATAAGAAATATGATCTTAGAATGATTTTATAATATTATATAGTTATAGGATTGCTTGCATAAAAAGGAATAATTAAGATATGAGAAGGATATTATTTTATAACCTAAAACATTATAATAATGGACTATAAGTATGAAGTAGAATATTTATAAGCTATGATCATAGATATTTTATAAACCATATAATGTGAAAGGAACTATAGGAATAAAATAAATAAGATTAATTTAATATATGTTAAATTTAGGAAGTTACTTTATAAAGAAAATAGAAAGTCCTAATTATGGAAACTTCCAAGAAAATAGATTATAAATCTATTAACTTCATTTAATGTGAATTATATAATTAAATAAAATTCTACTAAGAGAATATTAGTAATAAAATAGTCTTGGTGAGGGAAATATTACTTCAAGATCATTAAGGAATTTAAAAGTAATATTTTAATTAAAATGAGTTTGTAAAAAGGTTAAAATAGATTTCTTATAATGTAAGGAGAATTTGTACTTTTAAAAAGAAAAATACTTTTTAGGCAAAGTATAGTATTTTATGAAATTATACTTGCTTAAGTATATTAAGGAAATAGCAAATAAAGTTAAAAAGGATTATTTTAATAATATTGAATAAAGATTTTTATGGAATAAAAAGGATATTACAAAACCAAAATAATAATGAAGGAATATTATTATTTTAAATAATCTTCTAAATTATTATCATAATAATTTAGAATTCTACTTCTCTTATAGAAAAGTATTATAAGAGAGAATCCAAGTTAAGAAGAATCCGTATTAAAATCCACTCGTAAATTCCGTGTCATTAGGTCGGGGTTCGTGCTCGAAGTTGCGAACCAAATATTTCGTCAAGACTCGATAGTATACGCTTGTAAGCTAAGGCAAGTGGAATTTCCCCTTGCAACCTTTACATTCCATTCCGTAAAAATTCTCTATGTTGGGAACAACTTGTGTGCTTAAGTATAAATGAACCTAGGAAATATCGAATGCTAGATATAACGACCCATTGTTAGCATAGTTGTTTTATATTCTCGTAATAGGACTATATATGCTAGTATGGTTATTACCGTGATTGCTTGTGGTCTCGCTCAGAGATTTACTTTGAATAAACTAGAAAGGGGTGTGGTATAGCCAACACCTCTATATAACATTACTAAGTCGTACGTCCATATGACTTTCGGGATCATGATCCCATCCGCTCCGATTGCAAGGAGGGATGTGCGCACTCTAGCTAAGTGCCGGGGAATTAAAGTTCTCCCTCGGGTGGCTCGGATTATCCGTGTCCCACCACTCTCTATTAAAAATCATTAACAAAGTCGAATATCTTTCGTCACTATATAAGATAAGTGCCAATGCACATTTAAGATACCAAAACCGGACCGGTCTCAAATGATCGATCCGGCTCTCGGTCCGCTCAGGGCACGAGAGGTTTTTAACTTGTATGAAATAATAATGCTCCCAACATACTTTCAATTCCTAAAGAAGTCTACAATCTAGTAGCTCTTCTATCGCTTATCGAGTTATCTTCGCTTAAGATATACTCTCCTTTGAACCATTAAAGCTCCACATAAACAAGCCTTATCGTATAGCCCATCGTAAACACAACCTTGTTATCTCTTTCGACAATAATTGAAATTACCGAAATACCCTCGAGAAGTTCCATTCCCGCTTGCTTAGTCTCTTAGACTAATTCTTCTTTTCCGCATGTTTGCCTGACATTTTCTCGCCCCTCTCGAATTATATCAGAATCTAGGAATCTCAACAAGGCGTGAAGTGAAGACGAAGGAAGAACGAGGATTTTCAAGATGTACCTTTCACTTTCATTATGTTTCAAGGACAAGTGGTTTCGCGTTTCAATTCTGAACAACTTTATATTTGAAAAGCAATGTAAGATGTTTGTACAAACAAAGTCTCCTCCGGGAGCACCTTTTCTATTTTATGAATTATGTTTATTTCCGCATCATTATTGTTCTATATCATTCTAAAAGCCTTGGGTGACTTTGGACGGTAAAGTCCGATGTCACTGGCGGTAATACCCAATGTTGTAAAATAGGGGTGTTACAGATAGATAGATATTTCAAAGATATTATCATTTATATGGCTATTTTTATTTCAAAGATATATATGTGACCACATATACATATTTTTTTCTTATATTTTTTAATTTATCTTTTACAAATATGATAAATATAATGTCTTTTTTTATCTATATTGGTAAAATATACTAATATTATTTTATCTTTATGTTTATTTGGAGATAAATTTTTACAAATATTACTTTATCTTTATACTTACTCGGAGATAAATTTTTGCATAATTAACTATAAAAAACTATTATTTTAACAAAGGGGTGATGTGGCACAATTTGGTGGTAGAAATTGCTGCGGCTTTAGTTATTAGTAATAGATAGATAGATAGAAAGAAAAATAGTCAATACAAATATTTTTCAACACATTAATTAAATAAAAATTCTAAAAAGACAAGTTTAACAAAATTTTAATGTTAGAAAGATACTACTCCGTAGAACTAGAATTAAACGAAGAGAGTATTATTCTAAAAGATAATAATAAAATTTTATATTATTTTTAGCAATTGAACAAGAAGTTACAAGAGTGAATTTACACAGCTTGTCTTACATGATTTTGGGGAGTTGCCCTAATAGATAAAGAGGAACCGTCAAAAGCGTCGTGCGTTAATGTGACTCGACAACAAGGCTTTCTCAAGATAAGAGAAAATTATATATGAAAATATCGCTAAAAGACATTTTTGTTATTGTGAAAATCTCTTGAATAGGTAAGTACTCGCGAAAACCGCGAAACGAGTCTTACCAAAAAAAAATATCGCGAAAACCCAGATTCTGAGAAAATACTTCGAGATGAGATCGTACATTTATTATATCTATGGCTGTTCCAAAAGCCCAATACTGGGCAATTAATTCTCCCACACGCATTTTCTGTTTAATATTTTATTCTCTCTCTTTAAGCTTTAAAGTACGGATGGGAAGTGATAGTGATGCCTGAGTTCTTTATGATCGCTCCCCCACATTTCTCCACGCGACTGATGCGCGCGTATCATGAACTCGCTATTTTTGTGAGCCACGTTGCCGGAAGGGACATGTTTGAGAACTGGACGCGTGCTCCTGATTTGTATTGGAGTGATGGATCTGCACTCTATGATTTAGTTTTTGGAAGTTATTACAATTTTTTTTTGATAAATGAAAGTTATACAATTGGAATTAATTAAAAGGGGTTTTATTAAATCCGTTCAAAAACATTGCACTTGACTCTATTATAATAAATTCAATCATTAAATTAAATGATTTTGAACATTATCTCTATTTTTATTAAAATCTGGATTCAAAACAATAATTTAAATATTTTTATAAGCTAAAATGTCGGAATGATCCTTGATTTTACGTAGAATTTTATAGTGGTGGAATTTTAATTGATCGCCACATGGGGTTTCTTGATCACCCCATCTCTTTTCTAATACACATTCCGTTTCACAAGACTTGTCTTTCTAGCAATTTGCACATTATTTTAAAAAGCTATTAAAAATATTAATATGCCCTTAATTATTATCTTACTTTTTTACTTTATTGAAAACAACTCCTAATAACCTATCATTAATTACAAGAGTAAATATGTTAAGTAGAAACCAAAATAACTAAAAAGACATATATTGTGCAACAAAAAATTATGGCTAAAAAACATGTATTATGAAACGAAGGGAGTATTAACTAGGGAGATATGATATTTATAAAGATGTCAACTTTCGTCAACCATGCAAGCAAATTAACTAACTTTCGTTAAATCAATAAACTTATCTATCTATCTCAAACTTCAACTAGGACTAATAAACTTTCGTTTCAAAAGCCTAATCAATTATTCTGATTTACGGTTGTCTCTTTTGATTCAAGCTGTAAACGAGAATTTCCTTATCTTTCGATCAAGGATTTAAGAATAAGAGATAGATTATGGATAAAAACATTCAATTCATGATCATAAGCAAGCACACACAACCATTGTTGGGCTAACCCAACCTTAGAAAAGAGAAAACTACTCACACATTATTGTAGAAAACAACTAAATTGAATTAAAAAGAAAGCTTACACGTTCCAACACAATCGTTCCAAAAGCAAACTCAAACGTGCGTCTTTCTCCTCTCAAACTAACATCTTTCTCCTAAACTTGCATGATAAGAAAACTAAAGCTAAGACAAGGGTTTTATACTAAAGGCTAACACTACTCCTAAGGAAATAACATATATCAAGATATATCTCCAAAGGAAACTATTATACACGGGATAAATATCATTAATTGCGTCAACTTAGCTTTCCGCTACCGACACAGAGGTGCCTCGGTGCCGACCCTGTCAAGGTTGGTAGGGTTTTCTAAAATCTTCCTTCGTTTTCTCTTCAACAAGGCCTCGTTAACGACCCAAGTGGCATCGATACCGACCCCTTCCAGCTTTGTAGGCCCCTCGTAACTGAGACACCTCCCTCGTTATGGGGGTCTTTACACTTGATTTTCTTCTCAATTCTTCCTCTAATGACTCTTTTGGGTCGGTAACGAGCCTCTAGACTTCTCATATGGCTCAAACACGCTTCATCCTTCCTTCCTTGTACCTCGTTCCGCCTCCATTCCTTGCATACTTTTTCCTCGACTTCTCTCCACTCCTCAAAATGCTCCAAAACAGCTTCAAAAACCTACAAAACACCACCAAAGCTTATGTAGACTTCATATCTTAAACAAATACGAAAACATACACAAACGACTCAAAACCAAACACAAAAGCTAACAGAACGACTCAAGCACGCTCGACTAAACTCTAAAAACACGACTAAAAAGGCGGACATCATTTTTCATCAACTGTGATAGCTTGATCTTGAAGAGTATGACCATGACATCACTCTAGCTAATTGTTGGTGGTGTTGAAGGCAAAATTGGGAGAGTACTCGGTCTCTAGCGATGGGCCAATCCGAATGACCCCGCCGCTGACATCGCAATGAGATCCGTCTACAAAGACCTTCAATTCCTTCAGGCTTTCGTTAGTGTCAGTAAACGTGACCTCCAACATGACGTCAGCCAAAGCCTTCCCTTTCATCGCGGTCCTAGGGAGGTAGTTGATGTCAAAATTTGATAGTTCAACATCCTATTTTGTCATTCTCCCCGAGAGCGCGGGCTGATGAAAAATTTATCATAGAGGGAGGTTTGAGAGGATCTAAATCGGGTGAGACTGAAAATACGACCTCAATATGCGTGTTGCATTGACAACCATGAGTGCCATCTTCTCGATCGAGGAGTACCGTTGTTTCTATAGGTTGAAGGACGCGACTGACGAAGTATATTGGGAACATGTGATATCCGCCTTTTTAGTTGTGTTTTTAGGAGTGTTTTTATTGTGTTTGAGTCTTTTTATTTAGTTTTGTGTTTTGTTTTGAGTCGTTTGTGTAGGTTTTCGTATTTTCATAAGATATGGAGTCTACATAAGCTTTGGTGGTGTTTTGTAGGTTTTAGAAGCTGTTTGGAGCACTTTTAAGGAAAGGAGCAAAGCTGAGGAAAATCTTAAGGAATGAAGTCCATAAAGAGATGAAGAATCAAGTTCAAGCTAAGAAATAATTAGAGAAACTCGTTACAAAGACATAGGAAAAAGAATCGAGTCAAACCGAGGTGTAACGAACCCGCTACTGAAGTTTTACTCTCAATTACAAAGCTGTTTGCAGTGCTGAAGGAGGTCGATAACGACCTTGTGAGGGTCGATACCGAGGTTGTAGGGGTCGATACTGAGGTACATTAGGTCGGTAATGAGGTATTCAGTAAAGAGGAAAATCAAAAGAGTTCAGCAGAGTTCTGCCGACCTTGATGAGGTTGGTACCGATGGTCTTGTGTCGGTAGCAAAGACAGAGTCAGCGCAATTAAATGTATTTTTATCCCTTCTTTAGATAGTTATAAGGGATATATCTTATTAGAAGATTTATTTCCTTATAGATAGCTTTAGATAGATTAAGTTTTCTCTATAAATACTCTTGTCTAGCTCTAGTTTTTCAATCATCTTTTGGGGGAGGAGAGAAGAGAGAAGAGAGAGGTGTGAGATAGAGTAGAGAGAGGACGAGTAGAGATTGCTTGGAAGACAAGTTTCGTTTTGAATTTAGTTTGTAAGTCTTTCTTTATTAATTCAATTGCTTTGTTTTCAATTATGATTAGTTAGTAGTCTTCTCTCTATAAGGTTGGGGTTAAACCCAACAATGGTTGTGCATGCTTGTTTGTGATCATGATTTGATTGTCTTTATTGCATGAATCTATTCTCTTGTTCTTAATCCTTGAAACGAAAGTGGGTAGGAATTTCTCATTCATAGTTGAAGCGAAAGCAGAAACCTTGAATCAGAATAGCCAATCAGGGTTTTGAAATGAAAGTGGATCAATCCTAGTTGAAGTAGAAGAGATAGATAGTAAGTTTATTGATTGAACGAAAGTTAGTTGATTTACTTGCTTAGTTGACGAAAGTTGACAACTTTATGCGATAAAGGCATGATCTTTATGTTTCATAAGTGTTTGTATGCATGATTATTGTTGTGGTGACACCTTTAACCTTAGAAATCTCTTTCATTTGATAAAAACTCTTGCTTCTGTTGATTGCATGCGCTCCAAGTAACAAAACTTGATACATGATTTTCTCCCGTGGAAAAACCTGACTTTGCTATACACAACGGGGTCTTGATTATAAATTTATTTGTTGTCAAGAAACCCTATCAAGAACATGGAATCTCTTGGCAGCACCGCGCTTATTGTTTCTTGATTCACTACCACATTTAGTTGCATGTCTTCCTCCGCAATCGGCGGTGACAAAGTGGGCAACTTGTTCAAGAAACCCTTCAGCTCTCGGAACGAGCGCTCTAACTCGTTGTTCCAAACAAACTTCTCATTTTTCTTGTGGACCGCGAAAAAAGGGAGTGTGTGGTCCGCCAAGCGAGAGCAGAACCTCCGTAGGTAATTCACCGTGTCATTGAGGCATTGTATTTCCGTTCGTGACTGGGGCGATCGCATTGCCATTATCGATTCGATCTTTTTCGGGTTCATGTCAATTCCCCGTGCACTGATCATGAAGCCCGGGAACTTTTTAGATGAGACCCCATAGACATACTTCTCGGGGTTAAGGCTTAGTTGGCTTTGGCGAAGCATCCTGAATACTTCGCCAAATTGTCCAGATTGGCCTCCGGTGGCCCCCGCATTCTTTCAACCAAACGGCATCACCTTTTAGCAGATTGTCCCTCTCTCGGTTATGAACGTCGTGTCCTCCTCGTCCCAGAGATTCATAGTGACCTGGTTGTATCTCGCACATGCATCAAGGAATTTGAGCTTCATACTAATCATTTATATGCTTATTATCATCGAGGAAGTTGTATATTAAATATTTATATGATTATTAATCGTGAAAAATTAATATATTTAAGAACTTCATATTATGAATATTTTATTTAAATAAAATTTATATAAAATATGAGAATACATACTATTTAAACTCCTATCTTGGAGGAGATCGACTTTTGAGGGATAGTGACCCTTCTTGCTCTGGCTTGTGAGATCGATCTTTCCCGCTACACTGCACTCCCGCCACAGAAGCTAGACACCGCTTACTGGGTATCTTCTGGAATTTTCCAAAGATGTAGTGAGGGAGTAACAACTACAGTCAATGATCGCCATGTGTTGGTCACAAAGGATAAAGTTGAGCTCTTTGTTGGGAGGGTTTCTTGACAACAAATAAATTTATAAATCAAGACCCCGCTGAGTATAGTAGAGTCAGGATCGTCCACGGGAAGCAAGGTTGTCTGTTTACCAACTATAAAAACAAGAAAACAAAACAAAACAAAGCAAAACAGCTACGACAGACCTCATTAACGACCTTGTCAGGGTCGTTACCAAACCTGGATTTCTACTAAAAACAGAGCAACTAACGATGCAAGTGCAGGCTCGGTACCGATCCAAGGTGCCTCGGTAACGAGTGAATACAAATGCAAAACTAAGGAAATGTAATGGATAAAAAGCTCTAGGACAAGGGTTACCACGACATAGCTATGCATATAAACTCATATGAAGATAAAGATCATGCCTTTGAAGATAAATCTATCAACTTTCGCTGACTAAACAAACAAATCAATCAACTTTCATAAATCAATTCACTTTATTACTTGTTTAGAATCCAAAGCTCGAAACTGTCGTTATCGAACAATATCAACATTCAAGTTCACAACTTTCTCTTTCGATTTAATCTATAAACTCAAATTACTTCGACTCTCGTCTAAGCATAAGCATAACAAGGAATTCAAAGGATAAAAGGCAATCAAAAACTCAACATATTCATTCAAACATGCACAACTATGTCGGGTTTCAACCCCGACCCTAGATAAGAAAACTACTCACTATTCATTGAATCAAAGCAAACAACTTTAATCAAAGAGAACATTGAAAAGCAAAACTTACTTGAAATTAAAACAAATATTGTCTTACAATCTCGTGGAATTTTGAAACAACCGAAAACAACAAACAAGAGTTTGATCACCGAACCACTCCTCTCTCTCGATCGGAATTCAGTCCGACTTCTCTCTCTCTCTCTCGACTTCTCCTCAACTAACTAGAAAAATCCCCCTCTTCTAGGCTTAGAACAAGGGTATTTATACTAAGAAACTATCTACTAAAAAGCCTAAAAGATAAAAACTTACCAAACTTAAAAGATAACAAGATAAAAGATATAAAACCCGAAAGTCGGCGCCGTTCTACCGACACAGGTCACCTCGTTAACGACCTGCACAGGGTCGGTAGACATTTGCTGAACTCTTTTTGAAAAACTCTGATTTACAGCTCGGTAACGACCCACACAGGTCGTTAACGAGCCTCTGTTTTGGCTTATTACGAACTCTTCCTTGGCTTCTTTTTGCATTCCAACTTGATCTTTCCATGCACTCTTCTTTCTTTTCTTCTATGCATTCCACCTTCCACCACTTGAATTTAGCTTCGCTTGAAAAGTGCTCCTTTCCACTCAAAAACCTACAAAAAGACACAAAACGGAGTAGCTTCCATACTTTTCACAAAATATGCAAACATATCCAAAAACACACAAAACTAACTCTAAAACCTACTAAAACTAAACTAAACAACCTAAGAAAGACACCTAAAACTAGACCAAAAATATGAACATCAAAATACCCCATACTTAAACTTGCTTGTCCTCAAGCAATCACTATACAATAACCAAACCATGCTCATCAAGCAATAGCCATCATAAAAAACAACAACATCAAAACCATAGTAGAAAATAGCAAATGACTATTAACGTCATCAAACATATATAAGCACCAATAGACATAAGCAAATACAATCCAACCTCACCAAGGATATATGTGTTTCACTCACTTCTCAAGTGTTTGGGCTTATTAATTCAATCTCTCAACTCAATCTTATATGCAAAAACTCATAGAAATTGGAACTTATATCACTAAACTCTCCACCTAAAATTTGTCAAAACAAGCAAAAATCATCAAGAGAACTTAGGCTCAATGAAAAACTTCATAGAAGCTTCCATTGGGCCAGGTTGTAATGGGGCTTGGTAAAGACAATAAGGCGTGGAAATATTTTGGTTATGTGGTGCTGATAATATCCAAGAATAAAGACTCCTAAAAACTCACACACAACTCACCAAAACATCTCATAAAAAAAACATACCAAACTCACTCTAACATTATGCTCTTACTCACTCACCTTTTATCCTAGAAAGCCTCATATAAACATAAAAGAATCTCCGGTTTAACTTTAAACACAATGCACATCTGCTTTTCTTTTTCTTCCTTTCTTTCTCAACATTTTTTCCTTCATTATTTTTTTCTTTACTCTCGACTAGCCTCGTTAACGACCTAATAGGGTCGTTACCGAGCTACACTTCCTCCTCGATTTTCTCCTTCTTCTCATACATACTTCTTTTTTTTGTGCATCTTTTCTACCAAGAGATCTTTTTACAAAATAAAACAAGAGACTTCCAATCTACCCTTCCCAAAACCCTTATTTTGAACCAGACATAACATTTTTTTCACTCTACAAAACATACCTCTCCAACCTAAGTCCTAATCCTCGTTTAGGGTCAAGCTTATCTCGGCTAGGAAAAAAATTTTGTGGAGCTGAAAATAAAAGGCTAAAGCTCAAATTGGTTGTCAAAAAGAAGGATCATGTAAAGGGCGGATAGGGATAAATAAGGCTTATAAAAATAAGTTCTATATCATATGACTTTTACAAGTAATGAACTAAAAATTTCATATAGGCTTCAAGAAATAGATAACCATCACAATTCCAAGAGATAATATACATAAAGAGAGTAAATCACACAAGAAAAGAAGAGAGATTTTTGATGTTCTCCCTATAAGGCCAAAACTAACTCACAAGGTAGCATTATTGTTGGATTGCAATACTTATGCTAAAAGTTATACATGCTCAATTTCATCAAATGCTATTCCTCTATAAAAACAATTTCATACCAAGAATCAGGTTATACCATCAAAAACATGCTTGACAGGAAATTCCATGATCATGCTAGCAATCAACTATCATAGAACCAAAAGACAAGGCAATTATCCATTCTAAAAAAACTCTTTTTTTTGGAATTTATAAAATTTTCAATAATTTTGTGATTTTTGATTTTTTTTCTAACACAAAGACAACTAAAAGACAAAACAAACAAGTAAGCAACAAAACACACAAACAAGTAAGTTTTCTTCCCTTCCCTACCCCATACTTAAAATTACAGTGTCCCCACTGTAATAAAACTAAGCAGAAGAAAAGAATAAGGAAAAAGAAAGAAACTCACAAGATAAGCTGAAGCGGAAAAGAACATCCTCTGAAAGCTGAATCATCGACGTGGTGGTGGTGGAAACTGACGCTCAAAGTTGTCCATGAACTGATATATGGTCCTCCAGCGCTCCTCATCAACCGTCACTCTTTGCTCCATCGTCCTCCAATGAGCATCCGCCTGCTGATGTCTCGCATCATCTAAAGCCATGCGAGCTGCATAGACACCCTCCCAACGCTCCATCCTTTGGGTAAGCTGTGTCTGTTGCAGGTTGAGTTGTTGCATCTGAAAAGATAAATCATCGGCCCATGGAGGTGGAACACTCAATCCAGTATAGGTGGGCTGAGGAGGTGGTGTGTAGTGATCCTGGTGCTGGAAGTGGTCTTGGTAGATTACCGGGTTATAGGGCATCATCTCATATGACGGGGGCATAGTAGGCGGTGGTGGTGGGTCAGTACTGAAACTGAATGCCTCGTTACTAGCCTCGAAGTAGTCGTTAACGAGCCCAGGTGGGTCGTTACCGAGTTTGTCTTCATCGCCCAAGACCTCGGTACTGAGGTCATCATCCTCGATATCGAGCTCCTCCGTGCCTGCCTCCGTTTCTGCGTCCGTTGCAGCGTCATCTTCATTCATTTCTTCGCCGTCCCTATCAAACCTTGACTCATATGCCCTCAATGACGGATCATCTTATGGCTTTTTCTCCAACAGGAATGCACAGCCCGTCCAAGACTCATACCAATTTGGCACATAAAGCAACTCAAACTTGTCTCGGGTAAGAAGCATATTTTGGCCAAGTACCTTGGTGGCGTACCCTCTCTCGGTCATCACAAAGATGTTGGAGGCAAACCAATATGTCTTGTCGAGCTTCTGGGCACGGTTTGGCATATAAAGTGTGAGGTCAACACCGAGCTTCGCCGCTAAAAGACTCACCAGATTCCCGCACCACACTTCCTTTGACTTGATCCCGTGTTTCTCGATGTATTGCAACCATTCATACCCCAAATTCAAGGTGGCGGGATCCTTGAAAAGAATGGTACGGAGGCATGCAACCTCCATCCGTGTCGGCCGTGAAAGCTCTCTCTTGGGCCAAAAAGTGGCGCCCAAGACTAGGAGAATAATCCGGAAGATGGGGTTGATGATTCTTGCCCCTAGAAGTGCCGATGCGGAAGGTTCAACCTCCCCGGAAATGTAACTCGAAGTGTCGGTAACCTTGAAGTCCTTGGTCTTGTAGTCCCGAGAGTGGTGAGGAAGCTCGAGAAGTGTATTGAATTGAGCCATTGTGCATTCATGATTAACATTGCCTAGCCGGAACTTCATCCTTCCGACCGAAGTCTTGGTCTTGAAGCTTGTTTGGAGAGTGGCCAAGAGCTCGGATGTAAGGGCCGGATAATGTGGCATCTCTTCCTTTTTCAACAGCTGAGGTACTCCAAGAATTGCAAAGGCGTGCTTGAATTCCTCATAGATCCCCAACGACTTAGCGCTTTTCCTCGAGAACCACCTAGTGAAGTGGTCCTTTTCAAGGACGGCGTCAAAGATCCTAGCTTGCTCTTGAGTAGCTAATATGACATTATCCATGCGTGGAGGGGACAGGGACCTTTGAGTCCTCTTCTGCTTTCCGGCTCTAGTGTTAGCTCGGCTAGTGCTTGCCATTTGTACCTGCGAAGACCATGAAATCCCAAGATAAGATCCACACAAAACAACCAAAACGTAAACCCCATCATTGCTCTCAGAAATGCTCTCGACATGCCTCGGTACCGACCCAATTGGGTCGTTAACGAGGTAGCTGGGTTTGATTTTGAACTGAGCATATCACAGCTCGTTAACGACCCTCACATGTCGTTAACGAGCCTGGGCGAGAACAATCTTGTAGGTTGTTCCGAGTACCAAACCTCAAAAATTTTCCAACAATTCTAGCATGATTCAACCACAATTCCACATAAAACACACAATCTAGCACATGCAACCCCATACTTTCTCGAAACCCTATTTAAACATGCCTTTAATCGCCAAAATTCAAGGTGAAGATCAATCAATTCAGGAACAAGTTACTCCATGCTTTTCTTTTTAAAATTTCAATGTAAGATAAGCATAACCAAGTATAAATCAGGATCGATCACCAATAATAGAAGCAATAGAAGCACAATGCAACATAGACATGCAAACCAATTACTCAATCAAGATCTATGTAATAACTGTGGTTTTTAAGGATATTTTTGAATTTTTCTCGGATATCCTTTTAACCTCTTTGTCCGTTTTAATGCTTAATCTAATATTTTATTGGAATTTAAATCCTAGAATATTTAAAGTGATATCCTAAAATCATAAAGAAATGATTTTATGGATCGGTGTGAATTCTAGGATTTTTCAGTAGAAAAAGAATATTTATTGGATAAGCCGTCCTTTTAATTATGTACTGTAAAGGTTTTAAAATACGAAACGGAAGCCTTAAAAATTGAAGGTAGCAAGATAAAATCATGGAAAATTGGTTTTATTGGTCTACATAATTTACGGGACGTTTTGTATTTAGTAAGTTTTTCCACCCGAGGTACATAATTTTACCGCTTTAACGCGAATCCCGTTCCGAGACGGGTTTTGGTTTTAAAAACCGCCTCTTCTTTGCCTTAATAAGGAAGGAACCAGAGAGATAGATTCAGGAAGGGGGCTCGAACCTTTGTAAAAAGAAAACAGAGGAAGGGAGAGGGTCGATCAAGACGGAACGACGGACTGGGGAAAGGATTCATCACCGCCGGCTACTTTCTCCTTCCCCTGCCACCTCCTTACCTCCTCCTTCACCTCATCTTCTTCCTTTCTGAAATTTTGTGGGCTCGTTGCTGTTGAAACCGAACCAGCGAGAGAATCAGGAGGAACGCCGAACTCGGGAAGAAAGAATTCGAATCCTTACCGCCGACTATCTTCTTTGCCTCGCTGCGCGGCGTCGCCGGCGATCACCAGCCCTCCGACCATAACCCACCGCGAGGGCCACCACCGGGAAACACCCAGCCACCCTTGGGCTCTTGGATCGATCCACTATTGAGCCAAATGATCCATAGGCTCAAGTGAAGGTAATTACGATCGAAATTAATTAGCGGTTTGGTTGCGAAGCCATCGTAAGGACCTTTCGGTTCCACTTTGCTAATTAAATTTATGGTTTTTATAATCTTAACGTTATTACGGTCCCACAGGTTCAAACCGCTCGAGAAATGGACGTCAGGATCTTCAGTTATAGCGAATACAAGTTTTGATACCGATTGGCAGGTAAAGGAGTTCATATAATTACTTGGGATTCATTGTTAATCAGTATGATCCGAGATTTGGTCACCTTTAAGAACTGTTGCTAATGAACAATTTTTATTTAGAAAATTATTTCAAAAGTAAAGCGGATAATTAGTTATAATTTCGCCAAGATGACTTCTTAATCCTGATAGATAAGGATTTGTTATAAGTCGATATACGAAATCAAATTGTTTATCGATTAGGAAGTTGTAGGAGTTGAGTATACAACTAAGAAGTGTATCCATGAGCTCCTTGTTGAAGAATCTTTTGTTATAATTGGCAGAAGGATGATAAAGATTACTGTTGAATTGCTAAGGACGTTGAGCACGCCTTCTAAGGCAAGTGGACGATTCTCTCTGGTGTTATTGTTATTAATGAAGATTTGAATTCCATTTGATCTTCATGTTGGGAATAATTTGTGTGTTGAATAAAGTATGATAGGTTGCTATTTTGTTAGAAATAACGACCATGTCGTTATTTCAGTTTTTTGCGCTAGAACTGAACTTAGGACCGTTGTGTGATCTTGTGTGTTTAGCTGTCTCATGCTGAGACATTGTTGTGAAGTAAGATAGTTAGAGATGGGAGTTTAGACTCCAAAACATCTCTTTAGTGGTCCTATGCTGAAACACTGTTGTAAAATAAGTTAGTTCAGTGGTAGGAGCCGAGTCTCCAATGACCTCTTTATAACAAAGTCTGTATTGGGGGGCGTAGCTTGCTAGCGGATCCCAATATTGGAGTCATGACTCATGTCTCGCTTCACGTTGAAGGAGGACAATGGTGCACTCTAACTAAGTGCAAAAGGAACTGATGTGGGTCAAGTGGTCACAGATGAAATAGGCCCTCTCACCCTGACGACATCAGTTACGAGGAATTTATCGACAGTAGTTGGGTCGATTTAAAGTTATTACAATAAATGTGTAATGTTAAAATCATGAAGTAAAGAGAGTGAGATAGGCACGTTAAGGTAACTGAATGGTTAGTTCTTTTGATAACCATTCTTGCTCCTGATTAAGAATGACTCTTAATCAAACTTTGATTAAATTAAGTTGTTTAGTCGTTGAAGACGATGGTGAATGTTGTTTGGCTAGTATAAGTTTCCATTAATCGTTTATGCTTCTTAAAGGAACCACAAGCTGTGGTGTTCTCTCTCTCGATTATGCAAGTCTCCTTCTTATTCTCTATAAGACTGTTAACTGTTGGATCATAATCCGAGTCTAATCGGATTTTTATGCCAATACGTTTAGTCACAACTATAAGAACCAAGTTAGTTTCTCCACTTGCTTAGTCTTTCATTAGACTAACCCGTCCATCTTCTTTTCTTTTGTATGGTCGGCTGGTGTCTACCGTTGGTATACGACGCATCAGGCTCTTCTTGGAAGTTGATTCAAGAGGTGGATCTAGAGGTTTGAAGTTTCAGAATTTGAAGAAAGGTTTCCAATGGCTATACTTGAGTGAAGTTCTTGGTTAAGTTGCTGCAAAGCGAAGTGGTAAAGAAGTTAAGAACTTACGGAGTACTTTTTAAAGACTTTGTTCAAATAGAAGGTTGTTCTTTTTATTTATTCCTTTTAAGTTAAGGTTTTGTATAAGACCTTTTACTTGTTTTTCCGTTGTAGTATTTTACTTAATTTTGTTAGGTTTTAAATGGTTTCTTTTACCTTGTTCTAGTATGTTCTATCAGGTTAAAGCCTTTGGTAACTCTAGTTTAGTCCTAATCGGGGTTACTGGCGGTAATACCTCCAGGGTAAGTAAGGGGGTGTTACAATCTAGATATGAATTTTACCCCAAATATCATGAAATTTGCAAGGAAAGAGTTAGGGGTTTAGAAATCATACCGTAGGTTGAAGAATTGAAGAACAAAGATTGAATTGGAAAAGGGTAACGGGGGCTTATGGTGCGCCGGTAGCGAACTCAAGAGGTGGGGCTCGTTATCGCGGGATGTGGTTTGGGGTTAGGGCACGGTGGTGCTCCAATCAGTGGTGTTTTGGGAAACTCGGTGGGATTTGATTGAAAACTTGAATATTTAGGTGTGGGATTTGGAGATTTGAGGGGTTTTAAATGGGAAGGGGCAAGAGGAAGAGGCAGCGTGGGGGAGGGGTAAAAAAGATATAAGATAGATTAGGTTACTTACCTTGCCCGCGTCGCCGTTTTTTCGCATGCCGTCACAGGTCGTTAACGACCTTCGCAGGTCGTTAACGAGCCTAGGCAACTCGTATTTCAGCGTTTTTCCGAGCCCGTCTTCCTATGCCATGTTGTTTCGAAAAATTCTATCTTGCAAACTTAAAGACTACTTAAAACTCAAAAGAAAGCTATGAAAAAGTCCTAAAAAGAAAAGAAAACGAAACTAAAACTAAAAACCGGGTTGCCTCTCGTAAGCGCTATTTTTAATTTCGTTAGCCCAACGTACTTACCTTGGCTAATCACGGTGGTTCCTTCTCAGCTATGTTGGGGTTTTGATAGACCCCATACTTAGCTTTGAAGGCATTGTTAGCTCGTCTTACTAAATTTGGTCCTTCATCTTCTAGCAATATGCTCGGTATTCCTACGCAAGGGTTAGTGAAATGCGAAACCCAAGGAGGTTTCGATTCCTCTATAGCATAGATAGTGGGGTACGGTGTATGAATATGATATAAGGAAGGATCATGATCACTGATTGTGACGTCGTGTTTAGAATACTCACCTTGATCCATTAGTGAAGGTGTTGGCACCGAGGTAGTTGAGGTTGTTAACGACCCATCAAAAGTTAATCCTTGCTCGGTGTCGTGCCATAACGAGCCGCCTCCATCATATTGTTGCATGAAAGGCTCGGTACCGGCCCAGGGAGGGTCAGTAGCGGTCCCGGTTGCACTCTTGTAATCTTTATTTGTTAGAGGAGGGTCTTTAAACTCAGCAATGTCGAGCTCTGGCTGGGATAACTCGATTTGTGCGGCAGCTATTGTATCGTTGGCATTTTGGTTGAGGCTGAACTCTACACGCTCCTCTCCTATATCAAAGGTTAGGAGTCCTTTCCGAACGTCAACTCTAGTGTCTGTTGTAGCAAGGAATGGACTCCTTAGAATGATGGGGACTAGAGGATCTTCAGGCATGTCGAGGACAATGAAATCGTTTGGAATGAAGAATTTCCCCACTTGAATGGGATAATCGTCAACGACTCTTGTAGCTTTCACACTTGATCCGTCTGCCATGTAAAGCCTCATATCCACAAGTTCCAGAGGTCCCATGTTAGCTTTCGACTAGATTGATAGGGGAAGTAAACTGGCGCTGGCTCCCAAATCACATAGAGCTTTGAATCGGTGGTCGCCTATGCCAATCGTGATAGCAAATCTCCCTGGGTCGCCTAGCTTTTCTGGAAGAGTAATTGATCGGACCTCATCTTGAAGCTCTGTTATAGATCCTTTCCTGCTAAGAATGTCTTTCAAAATCTTTGTGTAAGCCGGCATTTCGCTTAGGGCCTCAGCGAATGGTATAGAAATGTTTAAGCCTTGGAGAATCTTAACGAAACGCTTGAACTCGCCTTCAGTTGAGTCCTTAGATTTCTTAGTAGGAAAGGGAAGAGACTTCACCAATCTCGGAGCCAAAGTGGGCTCGAGAGGTGATGCTACCGGGTCGACATTAGGGTCGATTGGTGCATTCGAAGGGTCGGTACCGACCCTGATGGTGTTGGTAACGAGCCTGGGATTAAGAGAGGGGCTTGGTGTAGAGAACTTACCTGGATTGGGGTCGGTAACGACCCTGGGAGTATCGGTACCGAGTTGTTTAGGCTTGGTAACGACCCTCTTTGGCTCGTTGTCGATCTGTGCCGTGGCTTCCTCTTCAGATTCGGGGCTCTTCTCCTTAGCTTTGGCACGCTCCGGTAGTGTCTTTCTGCTCCTAAGGTGCACGGCCGCTATTTGTCCTCTAGGGTTCTCCTCGGGGCGACCCGAGAGTTGCCCTTGTGGTCTTGGAATCTGTGCGGCCAGGTTTCCTAGATGTGAGTCGACACTCTTCTTCCACACATCGAACTCTCCCCATCTTTTCATCTGGTTGTTAAGGTTGGCTTGGACTCCATTAATGCCTTCTTGTAAACCTTGTACCCAGGATGGTGGCTCTTGATAGCCTAGAGGTCGATACGGTGCAGTCCGTCTATCCGGTGGGGGTGCTGCATAGCTTGGATTCGAATTTTAATTGCCCCATGCCGGATAATTGTTTGGCCTGTCAAAATTATAAGGCTGGTTCCTGTATTGACCTCTCATGTAATTCATCTCAACATAAGTCTCAGCGGCTCTTACCTGCTTGATGTTAGTGCAAGAAAAAGTACTATGGGCAGAAGAGCCACATTCTTGACAAGGTTGAGAGGTTTTCAGAAAACTTACTTGTTTCTTAAGACGGTTGATCTCATCCTGTAGAAATTGATGTTTGACATCGGGATCAACTTCGTCCTTGTTAGGCACGTAGAGACGCTTCTGTGGCTGGGGTGACTGTTGGGTACCATACATCGCATCGTAGTTAGACATCTTGTCCAGCAGTTCCCATGCAGCAGTGGGATCCATCTTTATAAAACCGCACGCAATGTGTGTGTTGATGCGGTTCTTCGTTTCTGCATTGATCCCTTGGAAGAAGATTTCTTGGAGCACATATAGGGGTTGCCCATGAGTGAGGCACTGTCTGAGCATCTCCTTAAACCTTTCCCATGTCTTTACAAAGGTCTCGTTAGGCAGCTGGTGATAGGAGGTGATGCGTTTTCTCAACTCCGTTGTCTTGGCAAGAGGGAAGAATTTTGTAAGAAATTGATCATACAAAGCTTTCCAAGTCCTAATAGACTTAGGAGGTAAGCTCTCCAACCAGCTCAGGGCCTTTCCAATAACAGACCACCTAAAAACTTTTAATAGAACATATTCAAGTGAGACACCTTCAGCAGCGATAGTGTCACATAAATCAAGAAAATTTCTAATATGTTCCACAGGGCACTCAGTGGGTTTCCCTTCAAACTGAGCCATTTTTATTAAGGATATGAATTGAGACTTAATCTCAAATGTCTTCTCTATCTTTGGAAGCACAATTGCAGACTCCGGCACCCTCAGTTCTGGATGCATATATTGCTTGGCATTCCTCGGATATGCATTCAACTCCTCTTGTAAACGAGCATTGTTCACTCGTTCACGTTCAGCGGCGGCAGTAGCAACGTCTTCATCAGCCTATAACGCCTCCATCTGCCTTTGGAGGGCTACCACCTGTTGTGCCATCTCTTCGGGTGTAGCCATGGCTTGGTGTTCTCTCCGTCTGCGGTGCAAGGTGCGTTCAGGTTCAGAATAGTAACCGGTGTTGTCAAATTCGAGCTTGCGACGTCTTGCTGGCATACGCTGAGAAAACAGACAAAAGAAAACAAAATTAAAAACAAAATTGGGGTCGGGCTATTCCCAGACCCACTGATAAACAAACAAACATTGTTGCTTCCCCGGCAACGGCGCCAATTTGTTGGGAGGGTTTCTCGACAACAAATAAATTTATAAATCAAGACCCCGCTGAGTATAGCAGAGTCAGGATCATCCACGGGAAGCAAGGTTGTCTGTTTACCAACTATAAAAACAAGAAAACAAAACAAAGCAAAACAGCTACGACAGACCTCGTTAACGACCTTGTCAGGGTCGTTACCAAACCTGGATTTCTACTAAAAACAGAGCAACTAACGATGCAAGTGCAGGCTCGGTACTGATCCAAGGTGCCTCGGTAACGAGTGAATACAAATGCAAAACTAAGGAAATTCAATGGATAAAAAGCTCTAGGACAAGGGTTACCACGACATAGCTATGCATATAAACTCATATAAAGATAAAGATCATGCCTTTGAAGATAAATCTATCAACTTTCGCTGACTAAACAAGCAAATCAATCAACTTTCATAAATCAATTCACTTTATTACTTGTTTTGAATCCAAAGCTCGAAACTTTCGTTATCGAACAATATCAACATTCAAGTTCACAACTTTCTCTTTCGATTTAAGCTATAAACTCAAATTACTTCGACTCTCGTCTAAGCATAAGCACAACAAGCAATTCAAAGGATAAAAGGCAATCAAAAACTCAACATATTCATTCAAACATGCACAACTATGTTGGGTTTCAACCCCGACCCTAGATAAGAAAACTACTCACTATTCATTGAATCAAAGCAAACAACTTTAATCAAAGAGAACATTGAAAAGCAAAACTTACTTGAAATTAAAACAAATATTGTCTTACAATCTCGTGGAATTCCGAAACAACCAAAAACAACAAACAAGAGTTTGATCATCGAACCACTCCTCTCTCTCGATCGGAATTCAGTCCGACTTCTCTCTCTCTCGACTTCTCCTTAACTAACTAGAAAAATCCCCCTCTTCTAGGCTTAGAACAAGGGTATTTAGACTAAGAAACTATCTAATAAAAAGCCTTAAATATAAAAACTTAACAAACTTAAAAGATAACAAGATAAAAGATATAAAGCTCGAAAGTCGGCGCCGTTCTACCGACATAGGTCACCTCGTTATAGACCTGCACAGGGTCGATAGACATTTGCTGAACTCCTTTTGAAAAACTCTAATTTACAGCTCGGTAACGACCCTCACAGGTCGTTAACGAGCCTCTATTTTGGCTTATTACGAACTCTTCCTTGGCTTCTTTTTGCATTCCAACTTGATCTTTCCATGCACTCTTTTTTTTTTCTTCTATGCATTCCACCTTCCACCACTTGGCTTCAGCTTCGCTTAAAAAGTGCTCCTTTCCACTCAAAAACCTACAAAAAGACACAAAACGGAGTAGCTTCCATACTTTTCACAAAATATGCAAACATATCCAAAAACACACAAAACTAACTCTAAACCCTACTAAAACTAAACTAAACAACCTAAGAAAGACACCTAAAACTAGACCAAAAACACGAACATCACTCTTGTACCTCCCTAAATGGTACGAGACGTAGACTTTTACACCTTTCCCACTTGCTAAGAAACCTGAGCAGGACGCTTCACTGAGGACAACAGAATCACGGTTTGAGAGAGAGGAGGAGATGCAAGATGCTGATGAGGAGGTCGTTACCGAGCCTTATGGCTTCGGTACTGACGGTGTAACAGGGGCAGATGGACACGTTACTATGTCAGATGAGCGTGGAATCGTGCTTTATGACCCCACTACCGACCTTGTAAGGGTCGGTACCGACCCCCATTTTCACCATAAAGGCTACGGTACTGAGGGGCCTAGGGTCAGTTATGAGGCATCCTTTGAGCAACATCAAGGTTACCAAGTCCACCATCCTTCCGACGGCTCTAGTTCCTCTTCAGCTCCACCTCCTTGGGTTGATGATATGGTTCAGCGGATGGATAGGCTTTAGATGGGTCAATTAACAATGTACGATAGGATGACCCAATTCCAAGATGCTTACACGACTCAGAGGGAGGTTGATGAGGAGCGCTACAAGATGGTTGAGTCCCGTTGGAGGACAGGTGAGACGCAATGGGAAACAACTAAAGAGCGTTGGCAAACCACTGTCGAATTCATGCATAACTTTGAGATGCGCTTTCCACCTTTGCCCTGATTCCCTCTCTCTTTTTCAAGGATGTTCAAAGACTGTTTCCACTGCTTCAAAAACTATTTTGTGAGTTCGTTTTCTTTTCCCTATCTCTTTCTTTTTTCTTTATTTTGTTCTTACAATGGGTACACTATATAGCTTAAGTATGGGTAGGGAGGGAAAAGAAAACGCTTATATGTGTTTAAGTGTTTTCCATAACTTGCTTTGTTATCTTTTGTGCTTTTAGTTGTTTAGTTGCTTTGCTTTTCTATAAAAAAACAAAAAAAAATTGAAAAATTTGAAGAAAAAAAACAAAAAAAGATTTTTAGGACGGATAGTACCCTTATTTTTATGGTTCTATGATTGCTTTTTCTTGCATGATCATGTAAATCCCTTGACATGTTTTGATAGTTTAGCCCAAGTCTTTTGATGAAATTGTTTTAGCGAAGTTTAGCTTGTGATGAAATTGAGCAAATATGACTTTTAGCATGAGTTTATTGCAATCCAACAAAAATTACCTTGTGAGCATGTTTAGCCTTAATTTTCTTGTGTGATTTACTCTCTTATGTCTTTATTATCTCTTGAAATTGTGATGGTTATCTATTTCTCAAAGCCTATATAAGATTTTAGTTCATTACTTAAAGATCATATGATGGAGAACTTATTTTTCATGAGCCTTATTAATCCATATCCACCCTTATATTATCCTTTGTTTTTTAAGCCAATTCTTGTGCCTTAAAGCCTATTTTTGTAGATCCACAAAATTAATTCCTAGCCGATATAAGCTTGACCCTATCCGGGGATTAAGACTTAGTTGGTTGAAAGTTGTTTTGTTGAGTGTATGTGTTGGTACAAAAGAAGGGATGGGTTGGGTAGAATGGAAGTCTCATCGTTATTCAAAGAAGTTGTAAAAGGGTTCTTGGCTTAAAAAGAGAAGAATGCACGAGTTTAAGAGGAAAAAAAGAGTTCTGTTATACCTCGTTACCGACCCTATGTGGGGTCGGTACCGAGCTCTCCCAGCAAAGAAAATTCGGAGCAAAAGAGAAAAATTCAGAAGAAAAAGAAAGAAGAAAAAAAACAAAAGTGTAGTGCAATAAAAGAAAAGGCCAAGAGTTTCTTTAAGTGTTTTATGAGACTTTCTAGGATGGATTTAAAGGTTAATGGAAAGGGGAGAGTGTGCATAATGTTTAAAGAGTTTGGTATATTCTTTTGATGTATTTGGTGAGTTGTGTTGGAGAGTTTAAGAGTCTATATTCCCGGATTTTTAGCACCACAAACCAAAATATTTTTACACCTTATTGTCATTACCAAGCCCCATTACAACCCGGCCGAATGGAAGCTTCTATGAAGTTTTTCATTGAGCCTAAGTTCTCTTGATGATTTTACTTGTTTTGACATCTTTGGTTGAGAGATTGGTGATATAAATTGCAATTTCTATGAGTTTTTGCATATTTGATTGAGTTGAGAGTTGTAATTATAAGCCTAAACACATGAGGGTTGAGTGAAACACTATATCCTTTGTGAGGTTGGATTGTGATTGCTTATATTTATTAGTTGTTCATATATGTGTAATGACGTTAAGAGTCAATTGCTATTCTCACTTGTGTTGAAGTTGCTTTTTGATGAGGGCTATTACTTGACGAATGTGTTGATGATATTGGTTCATGTTTAGTGATTGCTTGAGGACAAGCAAGCATAAGTATGGGGTATTTTGATGTCCGTGTTTTTAGTTTGGTTTTGGAGTGTTTTTCTAGGTTGTTTAGTCTTGTTTAGTTATGTTTTGTGTTAGTTTTGTGTCTTTTTGGGTGAGTTTGCATATTTTGTGAAAAGTATGGAAACTACTCTAGTTTGGTGTTTTTGTGTAGGTTTTGGAGCAAAGTTGGAAGCATTCTAGAGACATCAAGATGAAGGAGAGTGAGCGGAGCATGGCTAGGAAGGAAGAGATGAAGATACTTGAAAAAATCCCGGGAAATTGAAACATGATTGCCTCGGATTTACTCCTTAGAAACCTCGTATATAACCTCACAGGATCCCGATCTTGCCTTGTAATCGATTTCCAACCTACAATGCTTTCGAAAATTAGAAGACTTGCGTCACAAGTAACAATGAACTCGAGATTGATTATGAATTGAAACAAATTGATTTGATAAATTGAAACAATCAATTTTGATAGTTCAATCAGATTGGCTCTAACGCTAAATCTGATTGATTAACTAGATTGATCTTTAACAATCAAATCTAGAACAATCCCAATTGAATATGTCAATAAACCAAATTAACAAACAAAAGAGAGGAAGTGTTCGAGAATGATGATCGATCGAATGCTGATGGTGATCGAATTGCAAGCAACAAGCACACGTGTGTTTTTGAGCCCAAGGACGAGATAAACCTTTCTTAGGGTTTATCTCATCTCAAGCTGATTTTATTAAACTGAAATTGCAAAGTATTTAAAGAGGTAAAAAGCTGATCCTTGGAGAGCAAGTAACACATATGTGGCCGGCCCTATGAGAGAGGAAAAGCCCATATCTTGCTTCCAAAGATATAATAAAATATCCATCTATAACTAACTAGATCTCCCTTAAATTATATAAATCAAAGCAATAAAGATATTTTCCATATTTAGATTGGTCAAGTCAAAGGTTTGACTTTGACCCATGTAACAACTCATCTCACCCGGTCACTTACTAAATTCAACCCTAAAGTGGGACAAGCTATTTCATGTTTCTAAATAAGGAAATAACTGTGAAACTCGCCCAATTGAATTAATCCATTGAATCTGGGCTCAGTTGATGCTGAATGCAAGTGACCCATCTCGTGTTGCTAGACCCTTCAACAATAGCTGCCAATCGAACCAAGATCGTTGTCGTCCCTTGAGCAATCTTCTTAGCCCGACTCCTAGTAATTGGTCCATCAAATGGAACTCAAAGCAACTCATCGACGTCGGTAGGAGACATGGCTGGCTTCACTGCATCATTCTTCTCCACTTGAGCTCGAATCGTCTCTGATTCGATGTCGGAATCAAAATCTAGCACATAAAAAGAAAGATCAGCCACATTAAACGTCGGATGGACATTATACTCACCAAGCATGTCGACTTGTAAGCATTAGGGCCGATTCTTCTGAGTATTTTGAACGGTCCATCTCCACGCTAATCTAGCTTGTTCTTCCTTTAGTTTGGGAAACTCTCCTTCCTAAGATGCACCCAAACAAGATCACCTTCTTCAAAGATCACTTGTTTTTTCCCCTTGTCAACATGGGCCTAGTACTTCATGGATTTCCTCTCCAAGTGTATCTTAGTTCTCTCATGTAGCTTCTTCACAAACTCAGCCCTCTTGTCAGCTTCAAAGCTCTCTTTTCCCTTGTATGGCTGAGGCGTCAAGTCCACTGGCGTCCTTGGATTTAGCCCATAAGCAACCTCAAAAGGGGTTATTTTTGTAGCTGAATGGATTGACCTATTATAAGAAAACTCCACAAAAGGCAAAACATCTTCCCAATGTTTGAGGTTAGCTTTAAGCATAGTTCTTAATAAAACCCCTAACGTTCTATTAGTAACTTCAGTTTGCCCATCAGTTTGTGGATGACACGAGGTAGAAAATAACAACTTAGTTCCCAACTTAGACCATAAACTTTTCCAAAAATAACTCAAAAACTTAGCATCACGATCTGACACAATAGAACAAGGAATGCCATGTAATCTAACAACTTCTCTAAAGAACAAATCAGCAATATGCACATCATCATCAATCGTGTGACATGGAATAAAATGAGCCATTTTAGAAAAACGATCTACAACCACAAATATGGAATCTCTACCTTTCCTAGTTCTAGGCAATCCAACAATGAAGTCCATAGAAATGTCCTCCCAAGGTGAACTAGGAATAGGCAAGGGCTAGTACAAGCCATGAGGGTTTAATCTAGATTTGGCTTTAGCACACACAACACAACTTTTGACAAACCTAAGCACATAATTACTCATTTTTGGCCAATAGTAGTGTTCTTTTAAACCTTCTAAAGTTTTCTCTAACCCTCTATGTCCTCTTGATTCATGCACTTCTTTAGTTAAAAGCCTACGAATACTAGATGAAGGTATGCACAATTTTCCAGCTTTAAACAAATAACCATCATCAATAAAGTAGGAATCAACTTCTCCCATAGACATGCAATTCTTATAAATTTCAGCAAAGTGAGGATCACTAGCAAATAATTCTTTAATCATTGCAAATCCAAGGATTTTCACATCACATTGGTTCAAGAGAATGTACCTGCGAGAAAGGGCGCCAGCTACCACATTCTCTTTGCCTTTCTTATGTTTTGCAACATAAGAAAAGGTCTCCATGAATTCAACCCATCTTGCATGTTGCCTACTGAGTCTGGATTGGCCCTTCAAATACTTCAAGGCCTCATGATCAGAATCAATTACAAACTCTTTAGGCCATAAATAATGAGACCAAGTTTTCAAAACCCTAATTAAAGCATAAAGTTCTTTATCATATGTAGGGTAATTCAACTCAGCCCCACTAAACTTTTCACTGAAATAAGCTATGGGTTTCTTGTCTTGCAAGAGGACGCCTCCTATGCCATGGCCCGATGCATCCACCTCAATCTCGAATGCTTTGGAGAAATCAAGGAGTTGGAGCACCGGTGTGTTGCACAACCTGTCCTTCAAAGTGTTGAAGGCATTCTCTTGTTGCTCTCTCCATTTGAATGATGTATCCTTCTTTGTAAGCTCATGGAGAGGGGTTGCAATTGTGCTGAAATCACGCACAAACCCTCTATAGAAGCCAACCAAGCCGAGGAAAGAACGAACCATTGTAGGCGTCGTCGGTTGTGGCCACTCCTTGATAGCCTTGATTTTGTCTTCATCTACCTTCAATCCACCTTTAGACACAAAAAAACCAAGAAAAACAGTAGACTCCGAGCAAAAAGAACACTTCTTTAAATTAACATAAAGCTTTTCTAATCTCAAAGTGTCCAAAACAGCCCTAAGATGATCTACATGTTCATGCAAAGTTTTGTTATAAACTAAGATATCATCTAAGTAGACTACAACAAATTTCCCTAAGTATCTTCTTAAAACATGGTTCATAAGTCTCATGAAAGTACTAGGTGCATTAGTCAATCCAAAAGGCATTACTAACCATTCATATAAACCATACTTAGTCTTAAAAGTAGTTTTCCACTCATCCCCTTCCCTCATTCTAATTTGATGGTACCCACTTCTTAAGTCAATTTTTGAAAAGAAATTAGCACCATGCAATTCATCAAGCATATCATCTAATCTAGGAATGGGATGGTGGTACTTAATTGTTATTTGGTTGATCCCCCTGCAATCAACACACAAGTGTTATCCTTCTTTGGCACCAATATCACCGGAACCGCGCATGGGCTGAGTGATTCACGAACATAGCCTTTGTCCATGAGGTCTTTCACTTGTCTTTGAAGCTCATTAGTTTCCTCTGGACTTGCTCTATATGCTGCACGGTTTGGTAAAGAAGCTCCAGGCACCAAATCAATTTGATGCTCAATGCCTCTTATTGGTGGAAGGCCTTGTGGCAACTCTTTAGGCATAACATCTTCAAATTCCTGTAAAAGATCCTGAATACACTTTGGAAGATGAGAGATGTCTTGATTTAGAATTAGTATTTCTTTCCTCATAAGAAGTAAACAAAAAGAAGTAGGGAAAGAAGTACTAGATTGTGCAATTAGAGAGCGCTTTTCTACACTGCCTTTTAAGCTGACTTTTGGCTCTTTTTGCAGGCGTTTTTCTTCCTGTATTGTAGCTCTCTAAATTTCTAAATTTCTCCCAAAATTTGAGCCAGAACGCCCGAGTGGTTTGGAAGATAACCCCGTTTTCGTCTCAGCTGCGCCCTCTGAAGTAGAGCTCGGCACTTTCGATGATTGGGGATGATTTTCTCGGCGTTTTTTCGTCCCAATTAGTAGCTCCATTTGTGCTTGATGTTGGCCTAAAATTTGAGCCAGAACGCCCGGGTGGAAGCTGGGAAACGCCGCTCTTGTTTGTGGCTGCGTCGGGCGCCGAGCGGTGCGCCGCAGCCTTGGCCATTGCTTCGGCCTCCTCTTTTTCTTCATTGGCACGCCTAAGTGATCTATCTTGGTCTCTTAGTACTTGATCCTGTAAAATTTGTTGGGGCGATAATGGTAGAAGAGAAACTCTCCTCCTGTCATAGTTAAACGAATAGGTATTAAGCATGCCATCATAAATAACTCTCCTATCGAATAACCATGGCCTTCCTAACAAGATATGAGTGCATTCCATGTTTACCACATCACACATTATATCATCAACATAATTACAATGGAAACACGAACTAAGCACTGATGAGTAACAAGATTAGGACCATCTGAATCATTTATTCCATTAAGACCATAACTAGTAGCCCTAGGTTGTGTTTTAATTGTGAGTGATCAACTACTTTAGCATTAATAATGTTACAGCAGCTACCACTATCAATTATCATGCATAAAACTTGATTATTCACAGTACACCTAGTATGAAAAATGTTTTCCCTTTGATCTAGCCTAGGTGTTTCTTGTAAAGTAAGAGTACGCATGGTTACCAAGGTTAAAGGTTGTTCGGTGCAATCAGGCTCAATTGCTTCTATGTCGTCCATCTCATTGCTAGGATGCTCCTCCTCCACTTCATTTGGAGGTATTTCTTCATCACTCACATAACCACCATGGGTAGTAAGGAGTACTTGTTTCTGATTTGGGCAATCCTTAGCATAATGGCCTCGTCCTTGGCATTTGTAGCACACTATGTCACGTGCTCTTTGCTGCGTTGGGGGACCATTCGTGGAGCGTCTAGTAGTTTAAGAACCTGCTGGTTTAGGTGAGCTAAAAGCTCCCTTTTTCTGCATAGAAGGGTTAGAAGAATAAGAATTGGAATTTGAACTAGAGTTAGGAGTATACCTTTTGGGCGCATTCCATGCTTCTTTCTTCTTCCTTTGATGTTGCTCATAGAGTAGTTGGGCTGAATGCACTAATGCATTGAGATTCTTGATTTATTGAATCTCAAGTGTGTCTTTAATAACTTGATTCAGTCCAACCATGAATTGAGTCCTTAAAGACCTTTGGGAATGATGAATTCCAGCCTTGAAGCTTAAATCTTCAAGCTCATTGAAGTACTCTATTGGTGACTTGGTTCCTTGTTTGCATGTGACAACTTTAAGCCTCATGTGCTCAGTGTGTTCTTCTGGCACATACTTCTTTCTCATGACAAACTTCAGCTGGCCCCAAGTTTCAATAGGTGGCAAGGCCTTTCGAACTCTATCTTCCTTCATTCTAAACCACCAATTTCTAGCGGCTCCAACAAAGTGAATAACAACAACAACTTTCTCCCATTCTTCATAGCCCATGTGATCTAGAATGAAGTTTGTAGCTTGCTCCCATTCTAGATACTTCTCCGGATTGAGCTCTCCGCTGAATGGCTCTATTTTGATCTTGATGTCTCGTTTGCCAATTTGAGAGACAGAAGATTGGCGTTGTTGTTGGCTGGCCCTTGTACTCCATAAGCCGGTGGAATATCTTCTACATCCTCAGCTTGATTGTATAAATCATCAAGGGAGGGATGCCATGGACGTCTTTCTTCCCCGGGATAGCCATATGTCACATCATCATAAGGATTGTTGAATTGTTGTTGTTGATGATGAGTGGCTTGAGGGAACCGTGCCGATTGCTGAGTGTATAATTGTTGATGTGTAACCGACGGTTGCCTCATGAAGCTGCCTCTTCCTCTACCTCGGCCACCATTGGGAGAGTATTGGCCAGGTAGATCATTTTCTCTATTGTAGCTAGCAAGCACATCATGCTCTTCATCTTCCACATGTTGTTTGCCCTTGTCCCTAGCTGAGGCATGATTCGGGTCATCTTGAGGTTGAATTGAAGAGGCAACTTTTTGACTTGATTGAGAAGCTTCTATTAAGGTCGCAAGTTGCTCCTCTATACGTTGCATTCTCGGGTTCATTGATGCAGTCGCAACTTCCACAGCTCTTTGATGACCATCTCTTATGCTCTCACTAATGGACAACCTAATGAAGTCGATTGCCTCCTTAGTAAGATTCAATTCAACCGGATTAGGCTCGGTTGGGATCACCATTGTTATCCTGAAAAGAAAGCAATAAAACAAGAGAGTAGTGTGTTCCAAAAGCAAACCGAACAAGCAATACCACACCCTAATCAAGCCAAAACTTGCCTCAAAGCAATCCAATCAACTAGTTCAGTTTTTGGGTTGAAATGGGGGAATAAAGGTGTAGATATGGTGTTCTAATGATAGATAAAGGAAAATATGCAGTTCAAGCAATTAGCAAGTATGCAACTAGACAAGCAATGCAATATATCCCTTTATAAGCTTTCAAACACAAGCAATCTCTCAATTGACTCTATGCAAGTTAATAAAGCCAATTAATGCATGCAAGGACAGAAAATAAGGTAGGCTATGTGACTTTTATTTCGTCACTATTTTTTCTTCAAAGTGATTACCAACTACTTTTCTAACAAGCAATCACCAGGGGTGAAAGCGGCTTGAAACTAGTTGGGGTAGATCACTTCTTTTGCACTTTTTTTTTATTTATGCACAAACTACTCTTGTGCTAGAACAAAGCAAAGCAAAATAACGAACGCAAAGAACAAAAAGGGCAGAAATTGAAATGAATGCTTTTTTTATATATACTAAGTGACTTTTGCTACCAATGAAACCAACTATAAGGCAAAATAAATAAAAAAAAGAAGAAGGGTAGGTCGAAATTATAGGATGCAACACAAAAAATCAACAATTATCAATCAAGCATTATGAATCTCAATCAATCATGCGATATGAATGAAAAACTCATAAAACTGTGGGAAAACAAAAGCTAATCTTAGATTGCAAATAAACTCAACCAATCAACCATAAACATGCAACAAATCCTTTAAATATCTCCTAGTTGGTTAGTTACTTGGGGGGCAAGCAACAAACAAAGGTTTGATTTTTAGGGTTTGGAGAATACGGTTAGGTTTAGGGTTTCGGCTGGGGTGGTGATTAGGGTTCGGTGGTGGTACGATCTGGGTGGTTGTGGTGGTGGAAAGATGGTGGTGATTAGGGCAGTCGAGCGGTGGTGGAGAGCGACACCAAGGCTGGTGATCGCCGGTGGTTTCGGTGGTGGTGGTGCTCAGCCTTAATGAATTTGGTGGGGAAAATTCAGTGTTTAGGTCTCAAAAATTGCAACTTGGTTAAAGGTGAGATTTTTGGGATCAAAAACTGAATTAAATCGATTAGAAAGCAAATTAAGGTAAGAAGAAGTTACTTGGCGAGACGCTGGATGAATGATACCACTTGATACATGATTGCCTTGGATTTACTCCTTAGAAACCTCGTATATAACCTCACAGGATCCCGATCTTGCCTTGTAATTAGGGCTGTAATCGAACCAAGCCGAGCCGAACTTTTAAATACTCAAGCTCGGCTCGGTCATTCAAAGGCCTGTTCGGGCTCGAGCTCGAGCTCGGTTCGAGCTCAATTTTTTGTTCGAGCTCGGTTCATCAAGGGCTCATCGAGCTCGAGCTCAGCTCGCGAGCTTGCTCGTTTAACTCGTTCACAAGCAAACTAAACGAGCAATGCTCATTTAGTTTGTTCACGAACAAATCAAACAAAAAAACCTGCTCATTTAACAATACCAAATATAAATACAACCTGCTCATTTACTTACCTCACTTGCTCATTTTTCATTTTCAATCCCAAATACACCCTCACTTTCATTCAAAATACAAAATACAAACCTACTAATTTTCCATACTCAAACAAACATAACCACACGAAAAAGTTGCACAAATCTTTCATTCAAAATACCAAATACAACCTACTCATGAACTTCCTCTATATCATTGTCTTCAGTTGAGGTATTATAGAGGTTGCATTTGCAACTTCAATAAATTTATTCTCTTCTAGTTCTAAAACGAGGGTAGAATGGTAGATGATGAATTCACAACTGATCCAATAGATGCATCCATTTTCCTATAAAACAAGAGAATAACACATTAATATTATAAACAACACAATCAGATTATGGATAGTTTAAAAGTTCTCAGTTCAACATCAATAAAAGTCATTTAAACAACATAAACTTAAAACAAATTTCAGAAACTGAACATTTGATAATCAATTTTCTTTCTCTGACTTTACTTTTCATCTTGATACATAACATATAACAATAATAACAATAAATAGAATAATTATACAAAATAAAAGCAAGATATAATTCCTTTTATCTCAACCATATATCTTTGCGCTTTTCTAGCTCGTACAAAAATATCAGTTCCATTGTTTCATCGACTCGACGACTCCCACTTTCATAATTCCAACTCATTAATTTTATGTTAAACAAAGAAACTGCTTATCAAAGGCAGAAAAAAATATTACAGTTCATGAGGTTAAGCAAAACCTCAATACCAATGTCAAATGAGTATCTCAAGACTCCATAGCACGAACATAGTCACACAATCTAACAAAGAATTTACCATGTACAATAAATTATTAGGAAATTGAATAATATGAACTACAACTCAAACATCACTAGCCACAGCAAGCATCAAACACACCATAAACAACAGAACATTCATTGACAACAATATCCACCGAAAGCATGGATTCCATAGAAAATAATGAAGGATATGTACAGTAATACCTAGTGAAAACCGTGGACATATAAGCAATATCTTTGATTTTCGAAAAAGAATGATTTTTGAAAAAGAAGAAGAGAGGCAGATTTATAGTGATTTACCTTAGGTAGAGGCTTGCTCACCGAAGATGAAACACAAGAGATGGAAGAGATCGACGGGCAGACAAACGGCGCCGACATACAATTGGACAACCGAAGCCCTTGTTCAGGCTGATTTAGCTCAGATCCGGAACGATGAAGTCTACAGACATTAACGATGAAAAAGAAAATGATAGACAGAGAGCGCGGCGGGCAAGAAGACAACTAAGCAGCAGAAGTAGATCTGAGAGGGGAGAGTCACTGAGTCGGAGAGAGCTTTGGGGAGAGTCGGAGAGAGGAGAGTCTGAGAGAGCCGGAAAATAGGAGGAGAGATCTGAGAGGGGAGAGTCGGAGACGACGGATCAGAGAGCTGCAGTGGAGTCTGTCTTTGAGAGTGAGAGATGAGAGACAGAGAGAGCGATGGGCAAGAAGACAGGAGGAGGCGGAGGTTTAGGTTAGAAGGGAAGGGAAATTTTAGCATTTTAGGGTTACTAAGAATAGGATATTGGGCTTCAACCAAAAAAATAGGATATTGGGTTGGGCCGGTTAATGGATTATATTGTTATACTCCATAGTATATTTATATTTTATACATATAATTAAATTTGTTTGTGAACATATAATCGAATATGTTCATGAACATAAAATCGAACGTGTTCACGAATATATAATCGAGCTTGCTCATGAACATATAATCGAGCTTGTTCATGAACAAACGAGCCGAATTCTCTTGTGTTCAAGTTCGGTTCATTTATCTTTCGAGCTTGCTCGTGTTCAGTTCGTGATAAATTGAGCCGAACACGAACGGTCTTTAACCGAGCCGAACACCGAATTTCTCGTGAACGGCTCGGTTCGTTTACAGCCCTACTTGTAATCGATTTCCAACCTACAATGCTTTCGAAAATTAGAAGACTTGCGTCACAAGTAACAATGAACTCGAGATTGATTATGAATTGAAACAAACTGATTTGATAAATTGAAACAATCAATTTTGATAGTTCAATCAGATTGGCTCTAACGCTAAATCTGATTGATTAACTAGATTGATCTTTAACAATCAAATCTAGAACAATCCCAATTGACTATGTCAATAACCCAAATTAAAAAACAAAAGAGAGGAAGTGTTCGAGAATGATGATCGATCGAATGCTGATGGTGATCGAATTGCAAGCAACAAGCACACGTGTGTTTTTGAGCCCAAGGACGAGATAAACCTTTCTTAGGGTTTATCTCATCTCAAGCTGATTTTATTAAACTGAAATTGCAAAGTATTTAAAGTAAAAAGTTGATCCTTGGAGAGCAAGTAACACATATGTGGCCGGCCCTATGAGAGAGGAAAAGCCCATATCTTGCTTCCAAAGATATAATAAAATATCCATCTATAACTAACTAGATCTCCCTTAAATTAAATAAATCAAAGCAATAAAGATATTTTGCATATTTAGATTGGTCAAGTCAAAGGTTTGACTTTGACCCATGTAATAACTCATCTCACCCGGTCACTTACTAAATTCAGCCATAAAGTGAGACAAGCTATTTCATGTTTCTAAATAAGGAAATAAGTGTGAAACTCGCCCAATTGAATTAATCCATTGAATCTGGGCTCAGTTGATGCCAAATGCAAGTGACGCATCTCGTCTTGTTGGACCCTTCAACAATAGCTGCCAATCGAACCAAGATCGTTGTCGTCCCTTGAGCAATCTTATTAGCCCGACTCCTAGTAATTGGTCCATCAAATGGCACTCGAATCAACTCATCGACGTCGGTATGAGACCAGGTTGGCTTCATTGCATCAGAAATCCAAAAGGAGGAGTGAATAATTCCAAGGGAACAAAACCAGTCGAGGCTCGTTATCGACCCAAGAGGGGTCCCTACCGAGGTGTGCAGGAAGATAGAAGTTCAGTAAAAAATTTGAGAGTCTACCGACCCTGACGGGGTCGTTACCGAGGATCCCCGTCTCGGTAGACATAGCCGACTTAAGTGTTTTAATGATTTTTATTTCGATATCTTTTTATTTTTAGATGTTTTATCTTTAAGGAAACTTTTAAATATTTCCTCTAGTATAAATACTCTTGTTTTAAGATGTTTTAGGGATATTGGACACGACTCTCTCTCTCTCGGTTTTCAGTTCGTGCGTACTGTTTAGAGAAGTTTATTGCTTAGAGCTCAAGAAAGAAGTTTGTTGGATTTTCTCTTGTGTTCTAAGGTGTGTTCTGAGACAAATTTTGTTCTTAATTCAAGTAAGATTCAGTTTTTAATACAAGTTATGTTTTCATTCAATTGCATTGTTTGTTTCTTCTCAATTATGAGTGAGTAGTCTTATATTCTAGGATTGGGGTTAAGAACCCAACATGATCTTGCATGAATGATGATGAGATTGAATGAATTGAATGCCTTTTATCTATCTTTCTACTTGTTTGTGCTTATGTTTTGACGAAAGTAAAAGTAATTTGCGTTTGTGACTCAATCGAAAGAAAGTTATAAACTTGAATTGTGATAAAGTTTGATAATGAAAGTTAGAAAATTTGGATCAAAATAAGTAGATGAAGTGAATTGATTTATGAAAATTGATTGATTTACTTGTTTATTCAACGAAAGTTGATAACTTTATGTTAGAGCCATGATTTTTATGATTCCTATTATCTCGATTGCATGAGTATGTTGTGGTGGACCCTTATCCTAGACTTTTCTTTCACTTGTTGGTAAAAAACTTCAACTTAGTTTCACCTCGTTACCGAGTCACCAAGGATCATTACCGAGCATGCTATTTTCTGTTTGATTTGTGCTTTGTTCGTTCTAGCTTTACCTCGTTACCGACCCTGAACAGGTCGGTACCGAGTCTTCTTTGAGACGTGATTGATTGTTTGCTTTGCTTTATTTCTTGCATTTGTTTTGTTTTCTTTTGCTTTCTAGTTTAGTAATCAAACACAACATCGCTTCTGACAATCAGCCACGTCTCAAAGAAGACGTGACTGATTGTCAGAAGCGATGATATGAACCAAGATCAGTCACGTCTCAAAGAAGACGTGAACGATCCTGACTCTGCTATACTCAGCGGGGTCTTGACTATAAATTTATTTGTTGTCAAGTAAATCCCTTTCAACAGTGGGTAACCTTAGGTGATTTCTTTTTCGATAAAAAAACATGGATTTAGAAAGAAAGTCTATTATTTATCTTTAATATCTATAAATTAGTTATATTAGATATTAATTTGTGTGTGAATTGTAATAACTACGGTTTTTAAGGATATTTTTGAATTTTTCTCGGATATCCTTTTAACCTCTTTGTCTGTTTTAACGCTTAATCCAATATTTTTGTTGGAATTTAAATTCTAGATAATTCTTGGTGATATCCTAAAATCACAAAGAAATGATTTTATGGATCGGTGTGAATTCTAGGATTTTTCAGTGGAAAAAGAATATTGGATGGATAAGCCGTCTTTTTAATTATGTACTGTAAAGGTTTTAAAATACGAAACGGAAGCCTTAAAAATTGAAGGTAGCAAGATAAAATCATGGAAAATTCGTTTTATTGGTCTACATAATTTACGGGACGTTTTGTATTTAGTAAGTTTTTCACCCGAGGTACATAATTTTACTTCTTTAACGCGAGTCCCGTTCCGAGACGGATTTTGAGTTTTAAAATCATTCTTCTCTTGCTTAATAAGGAAGGAAACAAGATAAAGAATCGGGATAGAAATTGAGGCACTCATCTTCACCGGCATATCTTTATTTGCCTCGTTAAAAAAAAACAAAGCAGAGGAAGTGTGGCGAGAGAGTTGGACGAAACGATGGACTCGGGGAAATTGAATTCTTCTCCTCCTTCTTTCCCCCGCCACCTCTCCATCTTCACTTTCATCTCACCATCTCCTTGCTATGTTGCTGCTGAAAGAGAGGAATCAGGTCGGAACGACAGGCTCAGGCGAGAGTCACCGCCGGCTATTTCTTCCTCCCGCCATCTCTTCCACCTCCCTATCATCTTCTTCCTCACTTCTACTTCCTTTTTCTGGGCTCGAGCTGTTGCAAGAGGGGGCTGAACCAGCCAGAAAACCAGAACGGAACGCTGGGCTCGGGGAAGAAAGAATCAGCTTCAAACACCGCCGGCTAGCTTCTCGCCTCGCCGTACGTCGTCGCCGGCGACCGTCAGCCTGTCCGACCACCACCTACCAAGAGGGCTACTTCCGGGCAACGCCCAGCCACCCTCGAGCTCGGGGATCGAGCCACTATCGAGCCAAACGAGCCATGGGCTCGAGTGAAGGTATATACGATTGAAATTAATTAGCGGGTTGATTACGGAGCCTCCGTAAGGGCTTTTCGGTTCCGCTTTGCTAATTAAATTTATGGTTTTTATAATCTTGAAGTTGATACGGTCCCACAGGTTCAAACCGCTCGAGAAACGGACGTCAGGATCGTCAGTTATAGCGAATACAAATTTTGGATACCGATTGGCAGGTAAAGGACTCAGGCGAGAGTCACCGCCGGCTATTTCTTCCTCCCGCCATCTCTTCCACCTCCCTATCATCTTCTTCCTCACTTCTACTTCCTTTTTCTGGGCTCGAGCTGTTGCAAGAGGGAGCTGAACCAGCCAGAAAACTAGAACGGAACGCTGGGCTCGGGGAAAAATGAATCGACTTCAAACACCACCGGCTAGCTTCTCGCCTCGCCGTACGTCGTTGCCGGCGACCGTCAGCTTGTCCGACCACCACCTACCAAGAGGGCTACTTCCGGGCAACGCCCAGCCACCCTCGAGCTCGGGGATCGAGCCAAACGAGCCATGGGCTCGAGTGAAGGTATATACGATTGAAATTAATTAGTGGGTTGATTACGGAGCCTCCATAATGGCCTTTCGGTTCCGCTTTGCTAATTAAATTTATGGTTTTATAATCTTGAAGTTGATACGGTCCCACAGGTTCAAACCGCTCGAGAAACGGACGTCAGGATCTTCAGTTATAGCGAATACAAATTTTGGATACCGATTGGCAGGTAAAGGACTTCGTTGTTAATCTGTTTGATCCGAGATTTGGTCACCTTTAAGAACTGTTGCTAATGAACAATTTTTATTTAGAAAATTATTTCAAAAGTGAAGCGGATAATTAGTTATAATTCCGCCAAGATGGCTCCTTAAAGCATGATAACTAAGGATTTATTATAAATCGATATTCGGAAATCAAATCGTTTATCGATTAGGAAGTTGTAGAATTTTAGTATACAACTAAGAAGTGTATCCATGAGCTCGTTGTTGAGAAATCCTTTTGTTATATTTGGCAGAAGGGTGATTAAGATTACTGTTGAATTGCTAAGGACGTTGAGCACGCCTTCTAAGGCAAGTGGACGGTTCTCTCTTGCATTATGGTTATTAAATGAGGAATTGAATCCCATTTAATATTTGTATTGGGAACAACTTGTGTGCTTAATAAAATATGATAGAACACTATTTGTTAGAAATAATGACCATGTTGTTTATTCACTTTTGCGGTAGAACTGGATTTAGGTCCGTTATGGGTGACCTTGTATGTTATCTCACGCTGAGACATTAATATTGAATTAAGGTAGTTTCAGGGAGGGGAACGTGGTTCCATATCCTCTCTTTAAAAGAATATTACATTAGGAGGGGCCTATTCCTAATGGTGGGTCATGACTCTTCCTCTGCTCTTCGTGTGAGAGGGGTGATGCGCACTCTAGCTAAGTGCAATTGACACGGTGCAGTGTAGACGACAGGGTAATAGGCCTCTCTGATCTCTACCTCACCATATGCAAATGAAAGATCAAGGATAGCTTAAGTCCTGTGATCTTGGTACAGGGTAGATGACCATGGATGAAATAGTCCGGTGATCTCTACGATACCAAAATATTTCGGCAATAGTTCGAGCCGATTATGAATCACCAACCTGTTTGTGAAAAGTTTTGAAAGTAATATAAGATAAGTGCGTTAGGCACATTAATATACCTGAATGGTTCGTCCAGTCGGAAAGCCATTCTTGCTCCCGGTTATGAATGACTCTTAATCAAACTTTGGTTAAGTCAATCGGATTAGTCGATGGAGGCTTTTCAAAATGTGATGTGATTAATATGAGTTCCCAACAATTGTTTATGCTTCTTAAAGAAACCACAAGCGGTGGTGTTCTCTCTCTTGATTATGCGAGTCTCATTCTTATTCTCTATAAGACTGCTAACTGTTGGATCATAATTCGAGTCTAATTGGATTTGGATGCCAATATGTTTAGTTACAACCATAAGAACCAAGTTAATTTCTCCGCTTGCTTAGTCTTTCATTAGACTAACCCGTCCATCTTCTTTTCTTTTATATGGTCGGCTGGTGTCCACCATTGGTTTACGACACATCAGGTTCTTCTTGGAAGTTTGATTCAAGAGGCGGATTCAGAAGTTTGAAGCTCTAGAAGTTGAAGAAAGGTTTCCATTAATGGCTATACTTGAGTGAAGATCATGGTTGAACTACTTCAAAGTGAAGCTGAGTTTCAGAAATAATAACTTAAGGAAGACTTGATGAAGATTTTGTTTAAATAGAAGGTTGTTCTATTTATTTACTAATTCTTTTTAAGTTAAGGCTTGTATAAGACCTTTTATTCCCTTTTCCGTTGTAAAGTTTTACTTAATTTTGTTAGGTTTTAAATGGTTTCATTTATCTTGTTTTTAGTTTGTTCAGTTAGTTTAAAGCCTTGGGTAGCTTCGGTTTAGTCTTAATCGGGGTTACTGGCGGTAATACCTCCAGGGTAGGAAGGGGGTGTTAAAGAAGTGGTATCAGAGCTAAAAGTTCCTAAGTCTTGCTTAAGACTTTCATCTTTATATAGAATTACGGAGAATTCTATATGGGTGTTATCTTAGAACCATTTATGGAAAGTGGTTAAGATTGGAAGTCAGACTCGTGAAGAGATAGAAGGAAAAAAGGGAATTGGAGAACACGAGGTAACAAGTTTGTAATGGTTTATGTGAAAAAAGGTCCTATAGTGGACATTTGATTCCTTGGAGATGGGAATGGATTCCGAGAAGGAACCAAGATAAGATGAGGTGAAGATTCCTAAAGTTGACTCGGTTCTAGACCAAGTTCTCAATGAATTCCTATTCTCTCTTGAGAGTCTGAATTGGGTGTACCCTCGTCGTATCTTCCATATTAGGAAACTTCTTGTGAGATTTTGAAGTTAAGTATTGTACTTCATAAAGACTTTTTAGTTTGAAGGTTTCCTATTTTAAGATCGTATGATGGAAGATTCCAAGTTAAGATTTTTGTTTAAAAAGGTCATGATTCAAACTTATGTGAAAGAAAATGTTAATTCTTTTCTTGAAATATGAAATTTCAAGTGTTGTCTTGAAGTCATAAGAGTAAGAGTTTTCATGAGAATATTTTTATAGGAATTTCTGAATTTTGTTGAGATTCGATTATCAATAGAAGTTTGGAGTTGGAACCTCTGCTTCTCAATGTTAAGATTTGGAGAATCTTATAAGTCTTGAGTGATTCTAAGAGATTAGTATGGATCATGAAGTGATGTAAAAGAATCCTGAATAGAAAGGGATTACCTTTGGAAACTTTCTTCAACAACTATGTTTGTGACTCTATAGTATAGAATCATGGATATTCTGTACTTTTCTTTGCTCAGTTGGAAGTTAAAGAGCTTTGAAGTGCTCAAATGTTGGATCAATTGAATTGTTAATCTATTGGAAAATACAATTCAATTTTTAACCTGATAGTGTTCAAACTAGGATTTTCATATATGTTGATATCCTTTGAGTTAAGAGGATTGAGAATCCTAAATGGAATGGGAATTTCTTATGATTATAGTAAGAAAGAAAGGAAGAATGTTGGTTCAGTTTAAGTTGTGAACAAGTGGTTAATCATCAAGGTTGTTGTGAATAAGGTTGATTGGTCAAAATGGATTGAACACGTAAAAGTTCATCAGTAATGTGTTTATGTTCAATTAACTACTTAGCACAAGTGTTAATTGATTACATGAGTTGTTGATATCCAAATGACTAACCTATGTGACAACGTTATTGGAGTTACGTTGTATGATACCCAACTCGGGATAATGATAAAAGACTTGAGGTCTATAATTGACCTATAATGGAATCAGCAATGAGATGTTCTAATTTGCCAATGGTATTAACTTATGTTTCTTTAAGGATGGAAAGGATAAAGTTCAGTTTTGAGAAGATCATTCAAGGAATGATTTTTGGGCATGTTCGTCTTGATATTTTAAATGGTTGGGAGAAAAATATCAATCATTCAATATTAAGATCAATAAGGCTTAGACCTTATCGCTGAAAAATAATTTCAATTGTGTTTGAGTTTTGAAGATTTTATATCAGTCAAACCTAATGTCTAAGGTGGTACTGGTGAAACTATTAAGTTGTCGGCAAGTCTCCTAACCACAAGTCTTCCTTTGCAATATGGTTTGAACTTGAGCTAATAAAAAGGCATATGTTTTCTCCTTATGGTTAGGTAAGAAGACAAGAATGATGGAGAAGTCTAGTTTGTTTACCAATGTTGAATTGGGATAGGTTCAAGAATATCTTGTTTGGCCATGTGCATTCAGTCTTCTGTTAAAAGAAATTGGAAATTAAGGGTCCTTCATTATATATAGAGAGGTATATGGATTGAATGTTTTGAACTAGATGCAAAGTTTGAAAGTTCACTTCTTATATTGAGAAGATTAAGTTGTAAAAGGATTGAAAGTCCTTAAAATCGTCAAAAGAGTTTGATAGTTCACTCTTGGATATCGGAATTTAAATGACTATTAACTTGTAGAAGGCTTGTTGTTTTGTGAATGGATGAACTAAAGTATTAATTTTTTTTGTCAATGGATCATAATTGCATGACTTTAAAGTAGTATGTCAAGGAGGCATACAAGTTGAGAATGATCGAAGAAGAATCTTTGCTATGAGTATGAAGATGTCGGAATCACATTTTCCTTAAGGTTTGCAAGTAAGTGGATTGGAGTGATCAACTCTTTTATTGAACTTGTGAAGTTAAGTTGGGCAAGGACCGAGTTGAATCAGGCAGAGATTACTCAATACAATGGATTATAGAAAAGTTTAGCAGTATGTCTAATTAAGAAAAGTCAAGGAATGCCACCAGGTTCTATCTTGAGGAAGGAATGAAGTATTACATTCGAAAGGAAATGTAGTACGCATAAGTGAATTGGATTGTTTTAGGTCCTTTGAGGATCAGTTTTGATTCAAAACTTTTGCCAAGTTGGTAAGGTCAGCTAATGTGCAAGTATCATCACAGAATTAGAACAAAGTGTTAGTAGCATCATGAAATTAAGGTCAGCAATTTTATCTGATGCATTGGCTTGACGCGCCCATTTCTTCATAAAGTAGCTAATCTTTGTTTCAGCGACATTCAAAGTTAAAGCCTGTATGCTTGTAGACTATGTCGAGCTCCTGTCAAGCTGTTATGATTTAAGGGATATTTGAAATTGTTTTGTGATTTTCTCTCTTGAGAAAAATCTTATGACTTTGTAGAATTCTGGTATGAATTTTTAAAGAAATGTTGATTTGATATACGGAATTCATAAATAAATTTTCTACGGTTTTCATGGTGGTGAGTAAGAATGTATTTTGTCTTCCATCTTAATCACATGGTAAGGCAAGATTACATGTCTTATTCCTATGAGAATGCAGTAAAGGATTATGTTTATTTTATCTCCCCATCTTGATCACATGGTGGAATAAGATCACATAATTCCTTGGGTTTTAAAGAATGGTTTATAGTATAATTTGGCAACCATATAAGTTTTGCAATTATATAAGTTTTGCAAGGATAGTTGTTTGAGATGTAAAGACACAAGTTTTCTTTTGCATTATAGCAATTGCTATATCTATTATCTTGTAAAACTCCTTTGAGTTAAGTATATCCTTGGTATCCTATACCATTTAAGGAGTATGGTCAAACTTCCCAAAACAGTTCAATTATAAGTAAAGAAATTTGGTAAGATTCTTTTCAAACCTGTGTTGGTCTCTGAAGAGCATGGAGTAACTCCGTACTTCTCTAAAAGTTTGGGATTGTTTTCAGTCAACAATTATTGGAATTCTCTAAGCAGTTTGCTAGTAGTTCATCTTGGTTGACGTCATGGCCTAAGAAAGTCATTGCCTTTTTAGCGTAATTGTCCTTGAAAGTAAGTTGATATGGACTCCTGGGATGGAACCCTTTCTAAGGAATGATATTATAGTAATCCTTTCTTTGGAATAAAGGATGTACTAGTAATTTCTCCATTAGTTGTTATTTGTTTTCATGTTGTCTTGAAAACTTAAATCTCTTTGAGATAAGATAGTCAAGTGAGGACTTTAAGCAGAACTCCAATGGGTCTGGAGTTTGGATATGTAAATTAGTATTGATTTTCAATCTCAGCCTGATAAGTTGTTGGATATAGAGAGTGGACATGTGAGGATATGTTTTTAATCCTAAGAGTTAGGTTGCTTAACAAGTCAAAATGTTAAGTGAAGTCTAAACAGTTCTTTGATGAAAAAGACTGAAAAATTGTCAATGGAGACAATTTTGTTTGAAATTATTGGACTAAAGGTATTATTGTCCAATATGTTGGTATAGTAATGCGTAAGAGTGTAGTTTGAAGTAGTTGAGAGAGATAACTACTTTTGATTGTCAGTATGCCCAAGCTAAGTTCTGGTTGAGAAAAGGATGTAAAGGATTGACAAGATAGGTTATTATCTTGTCATGTGTTGGATAAATCTCATATTCTTGGTTAAAGTAATACTGAGATTTTATCTCAAAAAGGAAATTGAGTAAGGATTTTAAGTAATCCTTGTAAGGAAACTAATTTGAGAAGGACTAAAGGTTTATTTTGGATGACAACAAGGTTGTGTGAATCCCCTAGGATGTTATTCAAAATCTGTTGACCAGATCAAGGAAAAGTAGTATGGGAAAGTAATATTATTTAAGATCAATGGAGAAGATCAAGAAGGTAAGACACCGGGACTTATTATTCAAGATTATGGATTGATTGGTTTCAAGACTGTTCATGTGTATCTATTATTGATGAGCTTTGAAAGCGTATTTCAAAGGAGGCATAGTTATTTGCTTAATTAGTTCATCCTGGAACAAGTAAATGTATAAGGATTTAAGATAAAACTTTTGATGGATTGACATGAAGCGAAATGTCACCGAGTTTGTTTTGATATGTTTGGTTTGTCTGGAAGTCTTGATTGAGCATAGAAGACCAAACAAAATGTTATAGTCTCTTCCTATTTCAGAATGGAAGTGGGAAGATGTTACAATGGATTCTTGTCATTAGTCGTTCAAGACTTAATGAAAGAAGGAGGCATACGGAGGTTGTTAATAAACTCACCTAGAGTGTTCTTGTTAATGCATTTAAGATGACTTAAAGAGTACAGAAGTTAGCTGAGGTGTTCATGCATGAAGTTTTTCATCTTTATAAAACTCCAAAGACTATCATCTTTGATTGAGATGGATGGTTCATGCCAAAGTTTTGAAAGGAGTGACATCAAGCTTTGTGGAGTGAATTGAATTTTAGCGTTGGCCTCCTTCATCAAACTAATGAACAATGCAAAGAAACAAATTCAAACTCCTGAGGACATGTATTCTGGATTCCACACAAGTTGGGATGTTAGCTTGAGTTTGAGTGATTTCACATAAAAGAATTTTGATCACAAGAGTGACTCTTTTTGAGACTTTGTAAGGCTGGAAGTGTTGATTGTCAATTTGTTGGAATGACAATGCTGACAAGATTCTTCATGGGCTAGACTTGGCCAAGAGAACAACAATTGATATCGTACTAACATGTTCAAGGGTGTTAACTGCTCAAAAGCAACAATAGTCGTGTGTTGTTTTAAAGCAAGAGCATGTTAAGTTCATTGTAAAGAACGACGTTTTTGTTCTAATATCCGCCTTGAAAGGCATATTCCGCTGGAGAATGCGAGACAACGTAAATGCTCGCTATTTTGGATCTTTTGAGATACTGGAAAGAACTGATAAGTTTGTTTATCGGTTGGCATTGCCACCTTCAGTGCATTCTATCTATAATGTCATCCTTGTGATTCTTCTAAGATAGTATGCGTTCAATATATCTCATGTACTCAACAATAATGATATGGATATTCAACCAAATGACACATGTGAAGAAGGGCCAGGTTGAATCGTGAATAAGAAAAACACCTTTGATTAGGTTACCTTGGCCTAAAAATGGAGGTGAAGAAAAGACTTGAGACTAGACAGGAAATGCTGAGCCATTTTCCAAAGTTAATGAATGTTGTAAAGAAGAAGTTTGGTAACTAAGCAGTGGGTGTTTTGTGCTTTATGCAGAAGTAACAACATGTTTTTTTGAGGGGGTACTACAAACTTCTGTATAAGTTGTAGTGGTTGTGTGTATGTGTGCTTATGCTATCCTTCCTTGTGATATGAGTTCTCCTTGGTTTCGAGGACGAAACCATTTTTAAGGGGGTACTAATGTAATAACTGCGGTTTTTAAGGATATTTTTGAATTTTTCTCGGATATCCTTTTAACCTCTTTGTCCATTTTAACGCTTCATCCAATATTTTGTTGGAATTTAAATTCTAGAAAATTCTTGGTGATATCCTAAAATCACAAAGAAATGATTTTATGCATCGGTTGAATTCTAGGATTTTTCAGTGGAAAAAGAATATTTGTTGGATAAGCCCTCCTTTTAATTATGTACTGTAAAGGTTTTAAAATACGAAAAGGAAGCCTTAAAAATTGAAGGTAGCAAGATAAAATCATGAAAAATTGGTTTTATTGGTCTACATAATTTACGGGACGTTTTGTATTTAGTAAGTTTTCCACCCGAGGTACATAATTTTACCGCTTTAACGTGAGTCCCGTTCCGAGATGGATTTTGAGTTTTAAAATCATTCTTCTCTTGCTAAATAAGGAAGGAAACAAGAGAAAGAATCAGGATAGAAATCGAGGCACTCGTCTCCACCGACATATCTTCATTTGCCTCGTTCAAAAAAAAAAACAAAGCAGAGGAAGTGTGGCGAGAGGGTTGGACGAAACGATGGACTCGGGGAAATTGAGGGTTACCGAGGATCCCCGTCTCGGTAGACATAGCCGACTTAAGTGTTTTAATGATTTTTATTCCGAGATCTTTTTATTTTTAGATGTTTTATCTTTAAGGAAACTTTTAAATATTTCTTCTAGTATAAATACTCTTGTTTTAAGATGTTTTAGGGAGATTGGACACGACTCTCTCTCTCTCTCTCGGTTTTCAGTTCATGCGGACTGTTTAGAGAAGTTTATTGCTTAGAGCTCAAGAAAGAAGTTTTTTGGATTTTCTCTTGTGTTCTAAGGTGTGTTTTGAGACAAAGTTTGTTCTTAATTCAAGTAAGATTCAGTTTTTAATACAAGTTATGTTTTCATTCAATTGCATTGTTTGTTTCTTCTCAATTATGAGTGAGTAGTCTTATATTCTAGGATTGGGGTTAAGAACCCAACATGATCTTGCATGAATGATGATGAGATTGAATGAATTGAATGCCTTTTATCTATCTTTCTACTTGTTTGTGCTTATGTTTTGACGAAAGTAAAAGTAATTTGCGTTTGTGACTCAATCGAAAGAAAGTTATAAACTTGAATTGTGATAAAGTTTGATAATGAAAGTTAGAAAATTTGGATCAAAATAAGTAGATGAAGTGAATTGATTTATGAAAATTGATTGATTTACTTGTTTATTCAACGAAAGTTGATAACTTTATGTTAGAGCCATGATTTTTATGATTCCTATTATCTCGATTGCATGAGTATGTTGTGGTGGACCCTTATCCTAGACTTTTCTTTCACTTGTTGGTAAAAAACTTCAACTTAGTTTCACCTCGTTACCGAGTCACCAAGGATCATTACCGAGCATGCTATTTTCTGTTTGATTTGTGCTTTGTTCGTTCTAGCTTTACCTCGTTACCGACCCTGAACAGGTCGGTACCGAGTCTTCTTTGAGACGTGATTGATTGTTTGCTTTGCTTTATTTCTTGCATTTGTTTTGTTTTCTTTTGCTTTCTAGTTTAGTAATCAAACACAACATCGCTTCTGACAATCAGTCACGTCTTCTTTGAGACGTGACTGATTGTCAGAAGCGATGATGTGAACCAAGATCAGTCACGTCTCAAAGAAGACGTGAACGATCCTGACTCTGCTATACTCAGCGGGGTCTTGACTATGAATTTATTTGTTGTCAAGTAAATCCCTTTCAACAGTGGGTAACCTTAGGTGATTTCTTTTTCGATAAAAAAACATGGATTTAGAAGGAAAGTCTATTATTTATCTTTAATATCTATAAATTAGTTATATTGGATATTAATTTGTGTGTGAATTGTAATAACTGCGGTTTTTAAGGATATTTTTGAATTTTTCTCGGATATCCTTTCAACCTCTTTGTCTGTTTTAACGCTTAATCCAATATTTTTGTTGGAATTTAAATCTAAAAAATTCTTGTTGATATCCTAAAATCACAAAGAAATGATTTTATGGATCGGTGTGAATTCTAGGATTTTTCAGTGGAAAACGAATATTTGTTGGATAAGCCGTCTTTTTAATTATGTACTGTAAAGGTTTTAAAATACGAAACGGAAGCCTTAAAAATTGAAGGTAGCAAGATAAAATCATGGAAAATTCGTTTTATTGGTCTACATAATTTACGGGACGTTTTGTATTTAGTAAGTTTTTCACCCGAGGTACATAATTTTACTTCTTTAACGCGAGTCCAGTTCCGAGACGGATTTTGAGTTTTAAAATCATTCTTCTCTTGCTTAATAAGGAAGGAAACAAGATAAAGAATCGGGATAGAAATTGAGGCACTCATCTTCACCGGCATATCTTTATTTGCCTCGTTAAAAAAAAAACAAAGCAGAGGAAGTGTGGCGAGAGAGTTGGACGAAACGATGGACTCGGGGAAATTGAATTCTTCTCCTCCTTCTTTCCCCCGCCACCTCTCCATCTTCACTTTCATCTCACCATCTCCTTGCTATGTTGCTGCTGAAAGAGAGGAATCAGGTCGGAACGACAGGCTCAGGCGAGAGTCACCGCCGGCTATTTCTTCCTCCCGCCATCTCTTCCACCTCCCTATCATCTTCTTCCTCACTTCTACTTCCTTTTTCTGGGCTCGAGCTGTTGCAAGAGGGGGCTGAACCAGCCAGAAAACCAGAACGGAACGCTGGGCTCGGGGAAGAAAGAATCAGCTTCAAACACCGCCGGCTAGCTTCTCGCCTCGCCGTACGTCGTCGCCGGCGACCGTCAGCCTGTCCGACCACCACCTACCAAGAGGGCTACTTCCGGGCAACGCCCAGCCACCCTCGAGCTCGGGGATCGAGCCACTATCGAGCCAAACGAGCCATGGGCTCGAGTGAAGGTATATACGATTGAAATTAATTAGCGGGTTGATTACGGAGCCTCCGTAAGGGCTTTTCGGTTCCGCTTTGCTAATTAAATTTATGGTTTTTATAATCTTGAAGTTGATACGGTCCCACAGGTTCAAACCGCTCGAGAAACGGACGTCAGGATCGTCAGTTATAGCGAATACAAATTTTGGATACCGATTGGCAGGTAAAGGACTTCGGATAATTACTCAGGATTCGTTGTTAATCCGTTTGATCCGAGATTTGGTCACCTTTAAGAACTGTTGCTAATGAACAATTTTTATTTAGAAAATTATTTCAAAAGTTAAGCGGATAATTAGTTATAATTCCGCCAAGATGGCTCCTTAAAGCATGATAACTAAGGATTTATTATAAATCGATATTCGGAAATCAAATCGTTTATCGATTAGGAAGTTGTAGAATTTGAGTATACAACTAAGAAGTGTATCCATGAGCTCGTTGTTGAGAAATCCTTTTGTTATATTTGGCAGAAGGGTGATCAAGATTACTGTTGAATTGCTAAGGACGTTGAGCACGCCTTCTAAGGCAAGTGGACGGTTCTCTCTTGCATTATGGTTATTAAATGAGGAATTGAATCCCATTTAATATTTGTGTTGGGAACAACTTGTGTGCTTAATAAAATATGATAGAACACTATTTGTTAGAAATAATGACCATGTTGTTTATTCACTTTTGTGGTAGAACTGGATTTAGGTCCGTTATGGGTGACCTTGTATGCTGTCTCACGCTGAGACATTGATATTGAATTAAAGTAGTTTCAGGGAGGGGAACGTGGTTCCATATCCTCTCTTTAAAAGAATATTACATTAGGAGGGGCCTAATCCTAATGGTGGGTCATGACTCTTCCCCTGCTCTTCGTGTGAGAGGGGTGATGCGCACTCTAGCTAAGTGAAATTGGCACGGTGCAGTGTAGACGACAGGGTAATAGGCCTCTCTGATCTCTACCTCACCATATGCAAATGAAAGATCAAGGATAGCTTAAGTCCTGTGATCTTGGTACAGGGTAGATGACCATGGATGAAATAGTCCGGTGATCTCTACAATACCAAAATATTTCGGCAGTAGTTCGAGCCGATTATGAATCACCAACCTGTTTGTGAAAAGTTTTGAAAGTAATATAAGATAAGTGCGTTAGGCACATTAATATACCTGAATGGTTCGTCCAGTCGAAAAGCCATTCTTGCTCCCGGTTATGAATGATTCTTAATCAAACTTTGGTTAAGTCAATCGGATTAGTCGATGGAGGCTTTTCAAAATGTGATGTGATTAATATGAGTTCCCAACAATTGTTTATGCTTCTTAAAGAAACCACAAGAGGTGGTGTTCTCTCTCTTGATTATGCGAGTCTCATTCTTATTCTCTATAAGACTGCTAACTGTTGGATCATAATTCGAGTCTAATCGGATTTGGATGCCAATATGTTTAGTTACAACCATAAGAACCAAGTTAGTTTCTCTGCTTGCTTAGTCTTTCATTAGACTAACCCGTCCATCTTCATTTCTTTTATATGGTCGGCTGGTGTCCACCGTTGGTTTACGTCACATCAGGTTCTTCTTGGAAATTTGATTCAAGAGGCGGATTCAGAAGTTTGAAGCTCCAAAAGTTGAAGAAAGGTTTCCAATGGCTATACTTGAGTGAAGATCATGGTTGAACTACTTCAAAGTGAAGCTGAGTTTCATAAATAAGAACTTAAGGAAGACTTGATGAAGATTTTGTTTAAATTTAAGGTTGTTCTATTTATTTACTAATTCTTTTTAAGTTAAGACTTGTATAAGACCTTTTATTCCCTTTTCCGCTGTAAAGTTTTACTTAATTTTGTTAGGTTTTAAATGGTTTCATTTATCTTGTTTTTAGTTTGTTCAGTCAGTTTAAAGCCTTGGGTAGCTTCGGTTTAGTCTTAATCGGGGTTACTGGCGGTAATACTTCTTGGGTAGGAAGGGGGTGTTACATGAATCATGTGCGGCATAAAATTTATGTGTAATACGAGGCTCACTACTAGTCGTTGGATGCACTCCATCTACGGTCCATATTAAAAGTGCATCGTAAAGTGTTAAGAGTGCATTCAAATTAGTAATGCACTTTTGATACTTTACAATGCGACGTAATATTGTCATTTAGAAATGTACTTTTGAAGTTTTGCGATGCACTTTTGCTTGTCGTATATTTGCACAGAATATTTGTTCCGCACGAGATTCAAACTCATAAATTTATGGGAAAAGGTCACGAGAAGGGAGCTTATATGTGAATTGAAAATAAATTTCTCTCCCTCCCACAAATTCAATGATCTATTTTTAACTTTGAAGTTCGTCAAAATTACCCTAACACATTATAAAACAGAAATCATTTTTTTTGAAAAAAATGCACCATGTGGCATATCCTTAATAAATTAAATTCATAAAAATATTTTAATAAATATTTAAAAATTCTGTATTATGCACATCATACCCAAATTATCTTTAATTTATAGTACTATATTGTATTCAATTTTTCAATAAGATCTTTTTCTATCAATCTTTATATTAATGTTAGGGAAATTTCTTTTGATATCCCTTATTTTTGGCCTTTTCCTTTTGGTTTTCTCACAAAAAAACTTATTTCTCTTGATACCATTGAGGTTTTGGCTTTTCATGTTGACGTCCTTCTTCGGTTAAAATTAGTTAAATTCAACCTAACCATTGTGTTCCCAATCTTTCAATTAGTAGGATTTGACTATTAAAACACCCAAATTTATAACTGAACTATCCCAATTTGAATTTGTAAACAATTTTTTTAACAATCCCTTAAAATAGATGATTGTTTTAAAATTCAAAACTGAAGGGTACCATATTTATAAATGTTATCCTTTTCATTGTAAAGTAAAAGATAAAAATCATAATAGATAACTGTAATAAATTAACTTCAAAGAATTATTTTAATAAATTAAGGAAAATTCCGGTTGGTACCCTTGAGCTTTTGGTTTTTTAAGGTGGTGCCCTGAAAAAAAATATACTCTAGATGGTACCCTCGAACTCTTGCAAAAGTTTGACATGTATCCTCACTTATGAATTTTTGTTATTTTATACCTAAATTAGTTTATTTTCTAATAAAAAATATTTTTGTATTTTTATGAAGTTAAAATACAATTCTAATTTAGAAAAAATACGATACATCAAATCTGTATCTTCGGATTTGAAACGGGAATTCAGTGGAATTAATAAGGAAGGATAGAAGGAACTAATGTTCTTGAGAACAACAATTCCCAAACCACAGTTATCGATCTACTTAATCGACAATCAATGGAGATTCTTGTTATTAGAAAGAAAGTTTTACAATTTGATCTGAATGAATGAGTATCTCCTCTCTCCCGAACCTTTTATCAGTTGTAGCAATCATCCAACTGATTTACAATGTTTTATGATATCAATTCCTTATTTCCCAAAAATACAAATAAGCTCCCTTATTTCTAGACTTTAGTCAAAACAAGGCTAATGACATTTTCTTGTATCAAATCTCCCCTGTCGGAACAACCTTGCCCACAAGGTTGTCAAAAAGCCAGCAAAATTCCAAAATTCAAATTCAATGGCATATTCCAGAAATGTCCAACTACTTGCAAAAACCAGCAACAAATCTCTATGGTAGAACTGCTACAACTCCAAAAAAATCTGATTAATGCCCGGATAAATAACAAACCTTGTAGTCTCAATTGCTTTCAAATGATTTTCACCAGCATAAACGTTTTCATAACCATCAATTGCTTCCTTGAAGTGTAAATTTCCTTCAACAAGAAATCTCCCAAACTCAACAAAGTGTACCGAAACAATCTTAGTGTCCACCGTATGAAAACAAGGAAGGAGTACTCCTTTTCCTCTATCGTAAGGAAAAGAAGTAACATTGTCAACTTTAACATGTAGATCAGCACATTCACTTCCATTTGGCAAGTAAACCACATCAGTCAAGTAAACCCAAACTGAGCATCCTTGTAACTAGGGGTGGGCGCGGTCGGTTAACAAGAGTTTCGGTTAACCAGACATCAGTTAACCGGAACTTCGGTTAGTAAATTTCAATAACCATAACCGTACTGTTCGTTATCGGTTAACCATTAATGGTTAACCGTGAAACTCGGTACGGTTTATTGGTTAACCGACTAGTTTTATTTATTTATTTTTAATACAAAAATTAACTTATTTTTTAATAAAATAAATTTCAAATTTAAATTAAATATAAAATACAAACAATATCCAAAATACAAACAAAACACAAATCTTCAATGAAGCTACTTGAAACAGTACATCCAAATTGAAACAATTCTACCAAGTGCCAAATTCAAACAATTAAGTTACTGAAGCAAAAAATCATGAGCAAAAAATCTACAATTTGTGCCAAAACAAGAATCGAAGTAAAGATCCTGAGCAAAAAATCATGTGCACGGGAGCAAAAAATCAGGTTAACCGTTAATGAAAATAATCAAGTCCAGGGGAGCAAAAAAATCAAGGAAGCAAAAAATCTTCAGTTCTATGAAAATAATCAGATTTTTGAATTAAAGTACAATCTCAACTAGAAATTCAACATGCTCATGGCTTCTACAATCTCAGTTTATTTTTATTAAAATATATTTATTTTTAACTAAAACTAATTAGATATATAATTCCCTTTTTAAAAACATATAATATATAGTAAAAATGTAATCGGTTAACCGCCAGTGAAAATATTGATAACCGTACCCGAACCGTTGAACCGTTAAAAGTATCGGTTGGTTAACCGTAACCGATTAATTTTTTTTTGGTTCGGTTAACCGTAAAAAGTGATCGGTTTGTCGGTTTTTCGGTTACGGATTTTTTTGCCCAGCCTTACTTGTAACCAAGGGTAATTCATTCCACCGGAATTAAAAACAAAGATCAATCCACCTCATAAGAAGGGCAATTCATCAACACAACATCCATTAATCTTGACAATAAGCCTGTTACTCGAAGTAGTCAAACATTTTGCAGCATCAGTGAACATAACAACCTCACTTAAATTTGTGTAAACCTCCTCCAAGATCAAAACATGGTACCCCGATATAATCCATTTTCATTTCATCTTGTCTAAATAGCCCATTCATCAACTCGCAAACCTTCCTTTTGTCTTGTTCTTCAGCTAAGTTGATAGGTAAATCTTCAATTCCACACTCAGAAACGACCAAATCACTATTTAGCTTTGATAATTGGCTCAACAACTTGGAATCGAGAGTAATAATTGATATGGGCATTTCGTTGAGCACCTAGTCTATGGAAAAAATGTCTCTTTACCCATCTTCAGCTCTTCTGGATCAACCTCGATCACTGAATCTAAATTGGACATTGATGCTACAAACATCAAATCATCTACAATTTCTTGTCCTTGGAGTTTGATATTAGTGTCAAAGTTTCCCAAGACTAAACTATCGACTAAAGCGCACTGATCCTATTCCTTTTTTATAGGTACTACAGATTTATCGTGACAATTGACACCGAAATCCTTTGAATTGAAAGCATTTCCATCGTTGCTCTCTTTTCTTGAATGAACAGACTCGTACAACTTTCCCACTGTGAAGCATTGCTGAATAGTTTTTGGTCGAAACATACGCACATTCATCTGTGTGTCATCTCTTAATCTAGTAAGTATTCTTCCGGCAATTGGAGCCTATTTCTAAGCAACTCAAACATGTTGTGATACTCTATAATTCCTTCGTTTTCGGTTTCTTGCAAATTTTCCAGTTCGACAATAGGATCATCAATTACTTCTCCATTGAAGAAGTGAGGCAAAGTTGGGTTACCTCTTTGTCGATGGCTATTTACCTCTTGAAATTGATTCTGATGCACCCAAAGATGATTTCCCGATGTGTAATTCGTTGGAATCTGAGAACTCAAGAAAGCTGGAACTTCTATCCCAATCGTCGACGAACTCAACATCTCTTTGTGCTTCATGCTTTCCACGACAGTTGGTCGGACATACTCCCTTCTTGAATTTGCAAGGGTTGAAATATGACACCCTTACACCCTATGACGTATACTCTGTAAAACTTATTTCTTATATAAATAGATAATTCACATATAACAACTATCCACATAAGCACAAAGAGGAAATAACAACCATAAAAGGTTGCACACACACAGTTCTATGTAGTTACTTCTTATGCTAATACATTTGTCACTCTTAACTTCTATTACAACTCATATGTCTAAGATGCAAAATGAGGAGGAGAAGGTTGCTTATAGCTTCAGCCGGCCGACCTGTATGAATGTGACCTCTAAAAGAGACACACATCAGCAAAAACTAACTGAACCTGAAAAATTATTTTGCGATTTGCGTGAGTCGCATACTCAGTGAATATAAACCATCATCAATTATTTCACTCAAAACCAAGCAATTGATCGATATACATATTCATACATATTATATACGTCATATAAGAATTTACTATGCATATGCAAATGCGGATGTATCCGATTCATTATTCTGTGAACTGTTCAAGCCTGAATCTGCCCCGGGTTTACTATATATGGACTCTTATGGTCCCTTTAGCAAAGAAATCTGAAGATCTCCTGAATATTGACTCTTATGGTCTCTTTAGCAAAAAAATCTGAAGATCTCCTGATTGACCCGTAGGTCCTGTATGATCCGAAGATCCTGTATGATCCGAACCGTAGGTCGCTTTAAAAAAGAAATCCGAAGATTTCCTGAATTACAGTTCAGGGCAAGACAGTCACAAGTCCTTTTAATCTCATTGCAATATGCTATGCAATCAAGTGCATCATGTAACCATATATCATATGCCATCTGTTAACATACTTTATGTGCAAACAGCTCTAGAAATTTCAAAGCTATCATATAAAACACATATATCCATATAATCCACATATATCCATATAGCTCATATAGCACATATATCCATAAAGCACATATATCCATAAAGCACATATATTCATATACCACATATAGCGCATATATCCATATATTCATATTTCACATATAGCACATAGGGTTGAATCTCCGGTCTATACTCACCTGTTTAAGAACAGATACTATATCTCTTCCCTTTCTCTCTGACCACGATCTATGACTTGTGCTCCTATATATAACCCAATGCAAATTTGGCTATTTACTATTACAAACTCTAATCCCAAATGCAATAAAATGCCAGAATGCATTATAACTTCTTGTGCATCTTTCCAAATCCTTTAAAACTTGATACCGATAAACTATATATATAGAAGAACATTTTTCTAGTTCAAACCTTTTTGAAAAACTTGATCAAGGGTCTACCTAATATCCTTACAAAACGAAACCCTAAAATCACTCTGAAATCTTTTACCGAATATAAATCCGATATCAAAAACACCCTCTGAGAACTATAAATCGACTGATTTTCAAATCAAAAGCAACTGTAGATCTAGATCTGGAAAAATTAGTAAAATCCAGATAAACCATTAACTTATTAGAAACTTACCAAATCACGCTTGTACTTCAGGATTAAAATCCGATATAAGAGATCTTGTACCAGATTCAAGATTAAAACAACAAAACTCTAAAATTATCCTCCTCTGCTCTCGAACTCTCTTATATGTGGCTTTCTTATTTTGAAAGAATGAACACACATATATATTTTACAATTGAAGTCGGCAATACTCAAAGTCGGCAAATTTGTTTCCAAAATTACGGTTTTCACCCTCAAATCTTTTTTACTACAAACTTTACCCTAAAATAATTAATAATTAATTTTTTCTTAAAAACTTTTTAAAATATAATAAACTTAATTCGAAAATAAATATTACTTTTAAAAATTCACTATATATCATGTCGATATGCTATGCATATGCTCTTAATCTTATATGAATGCAGAATGACGTATGCTTTTTGGTCGGGGATGTTACATGAAAACTTGCTACCAATGTGCACGATCGTTGCCGGCCCAAGTCGTCAATTGGCCAACGACTTCGATCGTCGGTTAAACTTGTATGAACCGGTTGAAACCCAGTGCTGCTGAGTAGTCGAATCACGCCTGCCATCTCAGCAATCCTCCTATCTAATTTCTCGTTGAACCCTGAAATCTTGTCATTCATAGCTCGGAAAATTTAACGGAATTTTTGACTTGGGTGGTCTTTTGCAAACGGAATATTTTTATGGGTGGTTTTTTGCAAACGAAATATTTTACGGGTGCTTTGCTGAAATTTCAAGTTTTACGAGTGGTTTTTTGCAAACGAAATGTTTTTACGAGTGGTTTCCTGAAATTTCAATTTTTACGGGTGGTTTTATGCACAAATCCATATTTCGCGGGTGGTTTTGTGAAATTCACCCTAAAAACCTTAGGAATTGATGCATATCCACAATAAAGTTCATGACTACAAAAATATGATGTGCATGAAACTTTACCTAAATGTGCATCGAAAACCCAATGTACATTTCAATACAAACTTGTGTACATCTAAATATAAATTGATGCAAATACAGGCAAAGTTATGAACAATTGAGATTCCAACCACAAAGTCGATGTGCATGAAAACCTAAATGTGCATAAAAACTAGTTGATGCGTTTCGCCTTTTAGGTGGATCGCAAGGGTGCTCGATCTAGGCTTGAGATGTCAGAATTCTTCTTCAAGGATCCAACCCACATCGTAGGGTCGGATTATGGGTGTGTTTCAATGTAGCACAAAGGAATAGATGACTTGAAGAGATGAGTCTAGGGCCGAATAGGTAAAAGCGGAATCTAGAACAATTGAATAAAATAAAAGATAAATGTGACGTCGGGCCTAAGAGAAGGAGGAATCCTCAACTTAACAATCTTAGACTTTAATTTATTTTGACGTAAATATAACTGATTAGAAACATAGGTTTATATAGTGCTAGAACTAATCCTAATCTATCTAGGAAAACTCTTAAAGATAACAAAACAAGCTAAAAGATAAAAGATATCTACATGTGCTAAAAATCTTAGGCTTAATTCAAGTGGAACACCATTGACTCTCACCTAAACCAAAAGAAACTACAAAAGGAAAGACTTAAACAAGCAACTACTAAATATAGAAATAATAATAAGCTAAAAATAGTAATATCTCGATCCAAAGAGGGTGCCAAGGTATTGGACGCCTCAGGATCGTCGGGATTTAATATGGGCATAGGCATGATCGCATCATACTACCCCCTTAGCTTTGAAGCGTCTTCGTTTCGAGTTGGTGTCGGAAAGGGGAGCATCAGTAATGTCGGATTCAGTGCCGAGGCAGGTACTTCAAGTGATGAAGGCTGATTCGCTAGCAAGGGTGCACCACAGCTTGGCGAGAACACCGAAGTGAGATTGGCACGTTTGAGTGGTGTACGTCGATGGCATGGTTAGGGTCGTGGGTTTGTGCGCAAGGGCTGGAGGACTCGGTGGGGCTAGGGTTTTAGCCTCGGGATATGGCACATAGGTGGGCATGGATTGGGGTGGGTTCGGTTGGTTGAGGGCTCGATTTAGTGTAGCCGAGGGCTTGGGGTAAGACATGAGGGAAAAATTCTCTCTTTAAGAAAAAGGTCTAGTTGGTTGTTGAAACCCTAAATAAACTAGCGCTAGGATCGAGGCACGAGATTATAAAAAAGGACCAAACAGACCCTTGCTTTTATTATAAACGCAATTCGAGATTACTATCCTCAATTCGTTCGAGATCTTTCTATTACAACTTGAGATTATAGCTACTGGATTATTCGAGATCTTTCTATCGCAACTTGAGATTATAGCTATTGGATTGTTCGCGATCTAGTGATTGATGCGTATGAGTTGCAGTTTGATGACTTGAGGTCTTTTTATTAACCTTCCCTTGATTGTAGTACGGTCTTTACGATTGCTTCAACATGTCGATCTTTCCATGCAAGATAAATCTTGAATTAGAGGTGTTTTTTGATCCCTCTAACATTCGAGTTCTTCCTTTATTTATAGACATTTGGGAAGTGAGGTTTACGTGTTTATCCAATGTGGGACGTGCGACCTGTTACCATTTGATTGGTCGAGAGAAAGGTGGTATGTGGTTGATCGGAAAAGAGGTTGCCTTTGATTGGTCAAGTCGGGCGGTCATGCCAACTTTTGGATATGCGTGATGTTCTGCCTTGCAAACCTCCTTGCCTTGGATCGCATCGATGGCTACTTTCCACCTTAGTGGGAAGTGTACAATGTTTGGACTTGCAAACCTGCTTGCCTTGGATCGCATCGATGGCTACTTTCCACCTTAGTGGGAAGTGCGCGATGTTTGGCCTTACAAACCTCCTTGCCTTGGATCACATCGATGGCTACTTTCCAACTTAGTGGGAAATGCGCGATGTTTGGCCTTCAGATTTTTTCAGATAGGTGTAGGAAAACCTTTAGGACAAATCCCCCAAGGCTTACATGCGGGGTCGACCTCGAACTTCCCTTCCTTGGCTTATTTTGTCCGTTTCTGCGTCGTTAAATTCGCGCACCATCATTGGTTAAGAAAAGATAGAATTTTTATGAAGATATAAGGTTTGTTTGGAAGTTGGCAAGTTAAGATTAATACAGAAAAATTTTGAGAAAAAAATTCTATCTTTCTAGAAAGGATTGGGTTGTTGGGAAAAGATAGAAAATTTTGTGGGAAATAATTCTATCCGTAGGCAAAGATAAGATTTTTGGGAAAAGGATAGAATTTTGGGATGGCTTGGGTTGTAAGGCTAGGCGAGTACCTTGGGCGGCAAGACAAGGGGTGAACGAGGATGGGGTCGCTGGTTGGCTTAGGACGTAAGGACTTGCGCGCCGATGGTGTTTAGGCCTTCTAGAGGGGAAAACAAAGTTCGATCTGGGTGAATTTTATATGCACATACTCTATCGAAAAGCTCTACAATATTCTGGAAGAAAATTGTAGAAAAATAATTTTTTTGCTGGCCAAAATCTGGGAAGAAATCGACTTCGGTGCAATAGTTACGAGGGTGCAATAGCAATAGGACTCACGTGGGCGAGTATGGGTCGTGATCTATACCGTGATGGTGATGCCTCAGGACAAGGAGATGATGAAGCCGAAAAAGATGGACAATCTCGAATCGTCTGGACTTTGATACTAGTTAATGCGCTCCGCCTTTTGGGTGGATTGCAAGGGTGCCCGATCTAGGCTTGAGGTGTTGGAATTCTTCTTTAAGGATCCAACCCACATTGTAGGGTCGGATTATTGGTGTGTTTCAGCGTAGCACCAAGGGATAGATGACTCGAAGAGATTAGTCTAGGGTCGAATAGGCCAAAGCGGAATCTATAACAATTGAATAAAATAAAGATAAATGTGACGTCGAGCCTAAGAGAAGGAGGAATCCTCCACTTAACAATCTTAGACTTTTATTCATTTTGATGTAAACAAAAATGATTACAAAATAGGTTTATATAGTGATAGAACTAATCCTAATCTATCTAGGAAAACTCATAAAGATAACAAAACAAGCTAAAAGATAAAAGATATCTAGAAGTCCTAAAAACCTTAGGCTAAGTCAAGTGGAACAACATTGACTCTCACCTAAACCAAAGGATACTATAAAAGGAAAGACTTAAACAAGCAACTAATAAATATATATATATTCAATAATAAGCTAAAAATAGTAAGATATCAATCCAAAGAGGGTGTCAAGGTCTTGGACGCCTTAGGATCGTCGGGACTTGATGTGGGCATAGGCATGATCGCATCACCAGTACACATTTCAATACAAGTTTGTGTAGATTAAGGGATGAATTGATGCAGATCCACGACAAAGTTATGCATAGAAAAATTCAATGTGACTTTGTTTAAATTTGCAACAAAAAATGCACATTTCAATACAAGCTTGTTTACATTTAGGCATGAATTACTGCATATTCATGACAAAGTTTATGTACATTCTGTACGTGTCCCTTGTGTCTTTTAAAAAAAAATACATGTATAATTGGCCAAAATTTGTTTGTTTCATTTGTTAATAAAATGATACGTGTCTTTAATTTATCTTTCATTAAATACGCGAAATTCAATCTTATTCATATAAGCGTCCATTCTCATAGGAATCAATCCCTTAATTCATTTCCCCTGTTTGTTTTCAAACTATTTGAAAATAGCTCAAACTTTCAAACATGTACAATTGGCCTTATATACAGTCTAATTTAAGAATTTAACGCATTATTAATACAACACTAGTTGAAATAGTTGAATAAACTTATTTTATATGCCCAACATTTGAAGGTTGAAATAAGAACTAGGATGGATCACTTGTGTGGTTTTGGTTGTGTTTGGTAGGCAATTAATACATTTGTTGTAGTTGACATAAATTAAAAAGGTGTCATTGGTTGCTCCACCAAATAAACTCATCTTCTTTTGGTAGAAATAAAACTCATCTAGACTACATTTTGGAGAGTTTATTGGACTTTTTTGTGTGAAAAAATGAAATTATTTAAAACTATTTAAATTAGGAAATTAAAAAAACACCTGCCAAATATAAATTTTTACATCAAACCACTCTTAAAAAACTGCACAAAATTACCCATAAAAATATTTCAACCAATCAGCTCTAACATGAAGGAAATCTGACATGAACCCCAAACCAATCAGTTCGTATAAATATTTTTTTATATGTTAAAAAATTGCACAAACACCATAAAGTATCTATAAATTGCCAAATCTAAGATGAACCCCAAATGCCCCCGCTCATTTAGTTCTTGCAAACGATCCTCAATCACTCATTTCATCTACTTTGCCAAAAAAAGAGACGACATGAATCACTACCAGAAGTCATCTACGTAAGCCACTCATAAGATATGATACTCCCCCAACCTCTAATTTCTCTCTCCCCCCCCCCACATCGACTGAACCGGAACATGAGGGTTATGAATTGCTTCACCATAATGACATCGCCCATCATGACTTTCCAACAGCCAAGGAGGTTGAACCTCTTTTCCGCTCGGAGTACTCTATCGGAGTATACACTACCTAGTTCTTGCTTGACACCCCCAAGGGCTCCAGTTCGACTACTAGGGATCTAACCTCAATTTTGTGTACACTTGCGTTGATGCTTTAACTTGGAAAGTTAGAGGAGAGTGATCCTCCTAATCCTATTGTTGATTGTCGATTTTTCTTCCGTTTGTTAACGATAAAAGTGTCATTACTAATCACCTTATTACCTTGAGAAAAAATCCCTCATCCCCCCTTCCTCTTTCTCTTTATATATGAAAATCATATGGTTTCAAATTTCCTAAAAACCGAAAAGGTTACGTAACTGGTAATCAATGTCGATCTAACCCTCCCAAGACTTCATAAAACGTGCCAGGAAAAGCAACCCTTTTCTTTCTTCCACCCTTCCCTTATTTATAGTAATTGGAGAATAAACCCCCACTAAGGGTTGATAATCAATGTCGGTCTAACCCTCTCAAGACTTCATAAATCTTGCTAGGGAAAGCAACCATTTCTTTCTTCCACCCTTCCCCTATTTATAGTAATTGGAGAATAAACCTCCACTAAGGGTTGGTTTTTAGGATTTGGAAAATTGGATTTGGAAATTACGAGATGGAAGATGTCAAGATTAGCTCTACCAGTGTGGTCGTCATGAACTCGGTCATCCATGGGAACATAGTCTCAATTGTTGGTCTTGCTTGATTGAACTCTTTGCTTTTTCACCTTTGTATTTTCAAATGGGGTGATTAAAATTGGGAACAATTTGCAATGATTGATTATTTGGAAAGTTTTCTTTTTCTAGAACATAATTGACATTTAACAAGAGATTTAATGCCCATGACTTCGAAGTGTTTGTTTGAGAGATTGACCTTATAGATGCGAACATTCTGGTTTCGCTTCAAAACTTCAAGATAAGATGATTGAACCACATTTTCAAAGAGATGAACTGCATGGAAGATCACATTCCAAAGATGGAAATCCCTAGCCAACCCCCGAATCAATTAGCATTGAGTGATCTTAAAGATCTCATTTGACAAGATGCTCTAGGGCGGTTGATGAGTCAACCCCCCAGTTTCCTTTCCCTTTTCAAGAAAAAAACTCATTGAATTAGTTGCAAAACTTTTCTTAAGTGATATTTGTTTTAGATGTCATGTGAACTTATTATCTGTAAATTTATATCATTATTTAACTATTGGTCTATGACATCAGATGAGATATATAAAGGATACTATCATCTTAATTCTTCAAGCATTCATCTTCTTATGTGCTAGTGATTTTTTAGGGCAAGATTTAATTTTCCGAGAGAGGAACATGCGAGTGAGAGGAAATTTCTCTGCTAGAGCTTGTGATCACCTCGCCTACAACAACATAACCATCTACTAGCGCCTAAGCTTGAATTGTCCAGTCCTAGCGGATTCAGTTCACAACTATGTTATTATTGGCGGTTTTGACCTAGTTGGTTACATTTATGAATCATTTGATTGGAAACATTGGTTTATTATATTTTCACTCTCACTTTAGTTTTAAATTGCATATATGACTAGGGATGCAAATTAAACTTGTGGGGGGATTCCCCTGACATGACGGGGAACAAGGTAGGGATGATGATCAATTTTATATCCCCAATTTGAGATGAGGCGGGGATGGGGGAAATACTATCCACTTTGAATCCCCGATACCCGATATACTTTTTTAATTCATAAAACACAAAAGAAGAATTTATAATATAATTATAATTTTTAATTTTTAATTTTAAAACTTTATATATCTATAAATTATAAACTAATAATTTAATTTTATGTTAAAATTTGATATTTTAAACCTTTTTAGTGTTTGAAATATTAAATTATTAGTCAAAAATATTATTTTAAATAAACAGGACTCGTTTATAACCTCATAATCGACGAGGATTCCCCGCTTTATTTTCCGTTGGGGATTAGTTGGGGACGAGGCGGGGATGGGGACTTAATCGAAGGTCGGGAATGGGAAATGCATTCCCCGCCCCACCCCGCCCCCATGTACATCCCTATTTAAGACCAAAATTTAAATTGAACGATATATAGTCTAAGTTCAAGCTACCTTAGCTTATGCCAAAAATTTTGGACTTAGTGGTAAAATAAGGCCTCTTAGTCTTAGACTTCGAGATAAAAAAAGTTTCCAAGAATCTTCACATGCAACAACAACAACACAAATTTTCTTTCCTTTGAGCCTAAACAGAGTTACAACAAAACAACTCCTGACTCGACTAAAGTCGTTGTAGCGAGATCAAAAATAAATTACCCTAAATTACAAACTAAGTATAGCATGCAAGTAAGGGATCGAACCCAAGAGAATCGGTATTCTGAACAATCAGCAAAGAACAAAAGCAAGGGTTTTGGGTTTTAAGCAAGCAAACAGAATTAGGTATCAAATCAATAAAATGAAAGCAGAGTTCATTCAATCAATTCCACCTTTTTAATCATTCGATCATTGATTCATCCACTTTTCTATAATTCCTAGGTTAATTCCAATCCTTATAAAAGATTTCCGCTTGTCCACGGTCCAAGCGAAATTATGATATGAACAAGGACGCTTAATTCAAATCATGCAAAGTATTAAGGATAAAAGGAAATCAATTCATGCAATCAAACAACGAGTCTCATGCATAAAATAACAATCAAACACTCTTTCTCAATTCCAGTCCACGGTCTTGGAAAAGAGTTGTTTCAAGGATAAATAAGATTGCACAGAAGACAATCAAACCTAATCCAAACAGTAGATCTAAGTCAATCAAACAAGTTGATCAGGCTCATAAAATCAAACATAGATCATAGAATTAAAACAAGAGTTTTGATATTAACCAAAGGATAGAAAAGTTACTAGAATCTCACGAATTCAATAAAAAGGCTTCCTTGATCAAACAAACTCCAAGGAAGATTAGTTCTCCATAATAGAAATAAAAACTAGGTTAAAATAAAAGTCTTCAAAAGTCTCCTAGATTGTAGAACGCCCAAACTGAATACGAAACTAAGCTTAAATACTAGAAACAATATCCGAAATAACCTAATGATATAATAAGAGAAAAGATAAAATAAAACTGAGTCGGCCGCTGGAAAGACGGCACCCGCGAGCGCGGGTCACAGGCCGCGAGCGCGGTTCTTGTAGCTCTCGGCGCCTGCAGATGCTCGATCTCCCGCGGTCGCGGGTCCTGCTTTGTAACTTCTTCAATCTCTTCAATCTTGTATTCCTTGCAACCGTTGTAAAGCGGGTCTTCAGCTCGAACTTAGGACTTCTGTCTTCAAAAAAGCTTCATCTGTAGGCTTTTCTGATATTACAAATAAACACCCTAATTTAGCCTAAAACACTCAGAAATCCTAATAAAAATACATAATTAAGCTGTACTAAAACCAGCGTATCAACTCCCATAATTGATCGACCTTAAATCCATACGACTCGAGGATTCCTCGGGATAATCGAGGAAAAAATTACAAAGGAGATTGGTTGGGCTTGTGAAGTGTAACACCCTGTCTTTAAATAGGGGCGCTACTCGGTAGTAGACCTCACTGGGTACTACCTAGGCTAGTTTGACAACGGGTTCACTTGGATCTTGCAACTCGGGCACGACGAGAAAACATGAATAAAATATCCAACCGATATTTATAAAACCCAAGTATAGAAAACATGCATGAAACCCAAAACAACATAATTTACAACACTTCCTAGAACATTTCATTAACATACCACTACCCTTTCTTTATCAAAACAACACATTATTCTAAAGATACCAAAAAGTAAACCATCATTGTCCCAAACGAACCCATCCTAATGACACGGCCTTCAACGATCTGTTCCATCATTCTGCCGAGGTTCCATCATGGGTCCCTTGTCTTTACCTGAAACTAAAAAAAACAAGTCCCCAAAGGGTCAGCTACCATTCTAATACAAGCTAGAATCCATACGGTACTAGTAAGACGTTTAAAAACCAATCAAGTACCTAACACACACACCTGCAAGATTCACATGGATACAACACATATCAATTCTAAATTCATACTCAACTTCCCCATGATTACACATACAAACAACACATCACCCATACACAAACAAACAAACCACACATACACACATTCATACACATAAGACCAAACACAACAATACAACAATCCGCTTTCCATTCCATTCCATGGCGCTTATCAACCCTACGCCCCAGGTGCCGAGGCGCGACCTCCCACCCTGCACAATTCCATCCTCCTAACCCCGGGTCAAGCCTCCTCGGGAGCACTTGCCCAAAACACAGATAACTTTTCTTTTGAAGGGGTACGATTCTCTGTCACATAACCATGCGTAGCCGTCACTTCAACCCAAAGGACTACGCACATGGTCATGCCGAGAACGGTACCAACATAGAGAAATTATTCGAAAACTTCACATTCGATGAAAGCCCAATGAAATCCTTTTCACACATATCATACACAAGTAAACCTTTTTCATAAATAATCACCGAGGGACTAGTTCCCCAAAACCAATCCTACAAGCACCACATGAAGTCTAACAAGCATTGAACAGCAACTGAGCAAGTCGTAAACGACTTACCTTGAGGACGAATTTCCAACGCCAAGAAACCACTAATTATCATACAACGCGAAACCCCGTCTAAGACAGATAGCCTGTCTTTGCCCTTCGTCTCTGATTACAACCTAGGACTCACGCTCCTATATGCATATATAAACCCCAATGAATAATAATAGCCTTTTAACTCTTACAAACTCTAACCCTAAAAGCAACGAAAAGCCAGGATGTTTTATAACTTCTTGTGTATAATTCCAAATCCTTTAAAACTTGACATGAATATACTAGATATATAAAAGAACATTTTTCTAGTTCAAACCTTTCTGAAAAACTGGATCAAAGGTTTCCCTAATATCATTACAAAGCAAAACCCTAAAATTACTCTGAAATCTTTTACCGATTATAAATCCGATATCAAAAATACCCTCTAAGAACTATAAATCGACTGATTTTTAAATCCACTCAATTGTAAATCCAGATCTGGAAAAATTAGTAAAATCTAAACAAACTATTAACTAATTAAAACTTACCAAATAATGCCTGAACTCCAAAATCCGACCCGACGAACGAATCCCGCACCGGGCTAATTTCCTCCTCCCCCTCTCTCTCTCTTCCTCTCTCTCTCTCCTCCCTCTCTCGGTTTTCTTCTTGTGCGAATTGTACATGAACAAACATGTACAGAGATATATATATGCAACTAGCCAAGTCAAGCCCGTCCGTTGGACGGGGCAAATTTTATATTTTAATATTTGAAATGCATAGATGTTTGCAAGCATTTACAAAAATAATACAAATCACAATAAAAAGAAATTAATTTAATAAAAATCATAGAAATTTGAACTTTAAAAAAGTTCTTTTGTGCAAACCTAATTACCATCCACCAAAAACTTTCATGTCTTGCGTTCTCACATTCACTCTCCCCGTCTCAATTCGTGTTTCAATTCGATCAATCTTTCTTGCAATTTGAGGGTAGTCTTCTATTTTTCGCTTCATAGTGGATGAAATTATGATGCATTCATACAAAAATAAAAGACGCATATAGTGAGAAATAAAAAGATAGAAATTAAATTTTATATTATGTTTTGTTAGCTATAATGTCTACAATTGTGTTTGATGTTGTATTTTGTATCTAATATCAAAGGTTTATAATTTAATGTGTAATATCAAATGTTATTATTGTTATTTGAAATATCAAAGGTTGCAAAATTAACTATTTTAAATTAAGATAGTTGATTATTTCGCAAATCCTCCAACTTTAAATAAAAGGATTTTAAATATTTCAAGACATCAATAAAACAAATATTTATTTGATTTTGATGATATATAAATTCGCATGTTGTAAGATTATAGCTTTAGTGATTTGGATTAGTCTAGTAACGCTTTCAAAAAAATTCCATTAAGATTCACGATAGGGGTATAATAAATCTATTTTTTTATGAATGATTTCGTCTATTATATATAGCCTTATTGTATCATTTGAAATTCTCTTAATATCCATCTAAAATTGAATTTGATCCTATAGCAAGTGTAGGCTAAATAAAAAGAGATTCATCTAAAATTTTAAATGCACTCTTATATCTAATAAAATTGCATTAATTTAAAAATATATAGTAAAGTCGTTTTGATTGTTTGAAAGAATTGGATCACCTTATTACAGAATGTAATCAAATGGATTGGTGTATACTTATCAAAATCATATATTAGTTAACACATTAATTTACATTGTTCTGTGTATTTTTCTAATACAACTTAGCTCATATGTTTAATAATAACTATAATTTTTTATATAAATTAATTATAACAAAACATTTTAAATATTTAAAAAAAAGATGATTCACCTTATAACTACATATAATCAAATAGATTGATGTATAATTAATTAATAATCAAAATCATAGAGTTTGTTTCAAATGAAACCAACCCTTAACATAAAACGGAAGATAGAATTTTGGGTCGTCGGATCACATGATCCAAGGGATGAGATTACTTCTGTGATTTTGAAAAAAAAAAATTAGGAAGGTGGCAATTTTGTAAATACACTCAACTCTTATACCCTTAACCTAAAATATCAAAAATAAGGAGTTTGGTTCGACTCCAAACGCTCAAACGATCGAAACGCTCAATCTGCTCCAAACGAAATCGAAACGCTCAATTTTGTAAGCCCAATCTACTCCAAACGCTCAAAGTCTCCAAACGATCGAAGGACGATCGAGTTTGGTTCAATTTGGACGCTCGAAGGACGCTCAAAGTCTCCAAACGATCGAAGGACGATCACGATCCCAATTTGTGGGTTCATGTTCTGGTTCAATTTGGCGGGTCGTATGTCTGAATCACTATATCTATGTGTGAAATTGCTGGATTTGTATGCGTGTCTTTCGTTTTGATTTCTGCTTAATTGTTTAGGGTATGTGTTTCTCGCTTAGATTAGTTAGAATTGTGTAGCTTGAACTTTTGACTGGTCTAGGGTTTGTGCTAATTTCAGTGTTGTTGGAAATTTCAGTCTTGGAGTTCTTCAGTTTATCTATCTGAGAAAATATGGGATGTTTGCCTGTGAAAAACAAAAAGAGAGTACATGGCATGAAAGTGCATTAAAAACATGTAAAAGTGCATTAAAAACAGCTAAAAGTGCACCAGAAACTAATAATAGTGCATAAGAAATCTGAGCAAGTATAATGTCAAAAAGTGCATTAAAAACAAGTAAAAGTGCATTAAAAACATGTAAAAGTGCATCCGAAACTAATAATAGCGCATAAGAAAAAAGTGCAAGTATAATGTGAAAAAGTGCATTAAAAACATGTAAAAGTGCATTAAAAACAGCTAAAAGTGCACCAGAAACTAATAATAGCGCATAAGAAATATGAGCAAGTATAATGTCAAAAAGTGCATTAAAAACATGTCAAAGTGCATTAAAAACATATAAAAGTGCATTAAAAACATGTAAAAGTGCACCCGAAACTAATAATAGCGCATAAGAAAAAAGTGCAAGTATAATGTGAAAAAGTGCATTAAAAACATGTAAAAGTGCACCAAAAACTAATAATAGCGCATAAGAAATCTGAGCAAGTATAATGTCAAAAAGTGCATTAAAAACATGTAAAATTGCATTAAAAACATGTAAAAGTGCATTAAAACATGTAAAAGTGCACCAGAAACTAATAATAGCGCATAAGAAAGAAGTGCAAGTATAATGTCAAAAAGTGCATTAAAAACATGTAAAAGTGCATTAAAAACATGTAAAAGTGCATTAAAAACATGTAAAAGTGCATTAATTTAAGAAAAGCTTATTAGCTCAAATGGAAGAGCAATGTGTTTATACACAGAGATGTGGGTTCGAATCCCACATAAGCTAATTTGATCATGATCTTCTTTGAAAAATAGTGGTTTATTAGTTATTTGACACACGATAAAATATAACTTCTTTTAGTACCTAGGTAGTTAGGTTAGGAATAAATGTGTTAAGAATTAATTTTTGTAAGATATCATATTAGCCCATGTAGGAATCGAACCTACATCTTTGTGCACAAAGCACACCGCTCTACCATTTGAGCTAATAGGCTACTTGTACTAAAACAAAAATTTGACCTTCATATGGTTTCAACTCGGATGGACATGTGGGCAAATAGTATGTCGTTCCCCCTTGAGATAGCTCAATGAAATATTCACCACTGTTTTTAGGTGATTCCTCATTCAGAATAGTAGTTGAAGAAGAGTTTGATGTCCCCACTACAACAACATAAAAGGGAAATATAAAGGTGTTAGTTGAAAATCAGTAAAAGTGCATTGAAAGTATAATAAAGTGCATTGTATACTAGGAAAAGTGCATTACCTAAACTACTAACTAAATCAGTGAAAAGTAAAAGATATACAAAGTGCTATTAAGTAGAAAAAGTGCACTCTTAAGTGTAAAAAGTGCATTATTAACTGTGAAAAGTGCAATAAAAATATAGTATGAAAAGTGCACTAGTAAGTCCTAAAAGTGCATTCTTAAGTCCGAAAAGTGCAGTATTAAGTCTGAAAAGTGCAACGTCGAATTTTGCAAGATTGGCCTAGTTTACAGGAAAATTTACACAGTTCAATCGATTCACACAATTCAATCGATTCACACAGTTCAAGATTGGCTTAGTATTAAGTTCGATTCACACAGTTCAATCGAAATCCAACTAGATTCACACAATTCGATTGACCAATTCAATCGATTCCGAAAATCACACTGTTCGATCTCGTTCAACGAGTTCGATTGACCAGTTCAATCGATTCCGAAAAAATCACATAGTTCGATCTCGTTCAATGGATTTGTGAATCCCTCTTACCACTTTCTGCCATGGTTGGAACGAGACTCACAGATTCAAACTCGTTGGATTTCGGATTCGGCGATGGCGATCTCCTTCCGTGCGATCTCCTTCCGTTTCAATCGAAGGGCACAATCTTCGATCTGCTTTTGAACGAACCCTAGACAAAACAAAAAAGTGAAAAAGGATTATTAATTAGAGAGGGAAAAGACATAATTGCCCCCACCTTTAATAAAAGGGGAAAGAAAATCAGCCCTTGGATCTCCTTGATCCAAGGGTCCAAAATTCTCCTTCCGTTTCATGTTAAGGGGATGTTTTATGGGAACCAAACTCTAATCCTTAATACTAAATGTGAATAAAAGGATCTACCTTGTTATTTAATAGTGTAATTGACAATGCATATGGTACATATGACATAATATATCAACAATTCAAAACTAAGAGTGTGTTATCTACCAAAACAAATAGTTGTCAAGATTTGAATTGTGATCTATAGGCAGTTTGAAAGATTCTTTACCACTAAGTTATATAGAATTATTTTATTATTTAAAATGATAAGTTCTCATAAAAACAAATATTATGTAATAAATGTGGCATTGAATGTGATTTTGTACATAAATTTATCTATTTAGTATAAATCATATTAAAGGTGAAAAAATAATTAGGAATTAACATTAAGTGCATTAAATATGGCATGTACACAACTTTATATATGTAGTATAGATTTGAGAAAGTCGGTTATCTTTATAGAATTTTACGATTTCCACCCTTAAATTTCCTTTACTACAAACTTTACCCTGAAATAATTATTAATTACTTTTAAGTTAAAAACTTTTTTTTTAAATAAAATTTCCTAAAATTCAAAATAAAATATTAAAATATTCCCGAATATTACATGAAGTGTGGGGATTCTTCCAAGTTGTGAACCATGGAGTTCAACTAAGCTTGATTCACGGAATAATTGATGGAGTTAGGAATTTCCATCAGTCCGATGATGAGACAAAGAAGAACTATTCGCGAGAGGAAAGTAGGATGTTTAAGTATAACCCTAATTTTGATCTTTATAAGGTGCTTGTTGCTAATTAGAGGGATACTTTTCGTGTTATGGCTCTTGTTCAACCTGATCCTCAATATTTGCTTGAGGTTTGTAGGTATTGATGTTTTCTCACTTTCAATGGTGGTGTTGGAATCATCCTTAATTTACATTTTTTTTTCAAAAAATGAAATTTCTTCTCACTAAAGCACCCTTGAATGATTTTAAGGTCACGTACCTATATTCACAAATCCGAAAAAATTGGTATCTTATTAGGCGATGGTGGTTTCCAACATGAGCACAATAATTATGATGCATTATATTGCATATGGTTGGATGTGGGGTGTCGGTTTAAGGCAACCATCTACAAAAGGAGAGAAATGTAAGAAAGATGAAAATGTAATTTTACATAAAAATTAGAAATAGTGTCTTTTCTAACAAGAGGTAAATATGTGCGCTTTGAACTTTTGACATTGTTTTTAACCTCAAAAAAATCGTAATTATTTTTTTAACATGCATAGATAAGATTGAGTTATTGATTTATCACTTTAAAGGCTTCCTTGTTACCCGAACAAATAATTGATCTGTCATTATTTGGTCACGAGTTCAAATTTACCCTCCTTCGTTGTAATTGTTTACCTAGTAGGAGGCATGTGGAGATGTTGGAAAGTCTCAAGTTTGATATTTGGCTTTCTCCAACTCACTTGGGTGAAAAACTAAATCTTATAATTCTTTCTTCCATCAGATTGAGTTGATCGACAAAAATCGATAAACCTAATTCGTCATGTGTTTTACCGACTAGTTCATAAATCTGAAATTTATCACCAAAATCGATAAACCTAGTTCGTCATGTGCTTTACCGACTAGTTCATAAATTCGAAATTTATCACCAAATGTGTTGTACTTGTAAGAGAAATAAATAAAGGTGTGCCATACTGCCATTGGCATTTGGCAAACATTAGAAAAATTTAATACTTTTTTTGTTGGAAGAAAAAAATTCATAAATTGTAAAGAAGAAAAAGAAGTTTACGTCTTTTTGAAAACTCCGCCTCGATACCAAACCTAATCGAACGAGAATCGCAATTCGCAAGCGCGAGTCCTCATCCAAGATAAGCAGGTTGGCTTATCAATAAGCGCACAAGCATATCATTTCTCGTTCATAATGTAACTTATCGTATCGCTCGGTTTTGTTTCTCATCACGGCCTCACAACTTTTCATACCATATCGGATATCGTATCGCGGTATTTTACAGCCCCACCATTTTTAATACTATTACTAACTTTGTTTCTTTGCTTCACATTTTTTTTCTCTCCCTTTCTCCTCTCCCCTTATAAATGCATCCTCCTCCTTTTCCCCTCTTTATCTTCTTTCTTCTTCTTCGGCTCGTCGCTTCTTTCTACAACGCGCTGTTGCTCAATCTCTTTCAGCAGGTACGACTTCTTAATTCCTCTTTTGAATCTTTAATTTGATGTTTTGCTACACGTTTCTCGCCTAATTTGTTGATTTTTTTCACGTCGGCGTTTCTAGGGATTGAGATTTTTTGGCAGGGGTCTCTGCGGTGGTTCGATCTGAGAAGGTTTTAAGGATTTTGGGGGGCGGAATTCTGGAAGGGCTCTCTGGAAGATGACGTCTCTGAGCAGGGAGCTCGTGTTTCTCATACTCCAGTTTCTCGATGAGGAGAAATTCAAGGAGACTGTTCACAAGTATAATTTCTCCAATTTAATTTACTGTTCTCTCCCCCTAGGTGCTTTAATTTGGTTTTCTTTTGTTGTTCTAGGTTTAAGATGTAATTGATTGGTTGTATGTTTTTTTTAATATCTGTGCTCTTAAGCTGCTATGATGGGCTTTTAAAGGGTATATCACTCTCCCAATTTACCTTGATTTGGGCTATTGAATTGGTGTTGTCCTCAATATTAACATTGAGTATTTAACAGAAGGGTTTAGGGGTGTCACGAATTAATTTTCCTGCCTTTATTGGGAAAACGTTAAATCTATTTCAAAAATGAACTTTACAAAGTGATTTGGGCATGCTTAGGTGGTTCTTAATTTGCTTAAGAATTTCCTTCTCATTATCAAGATCAATGGGATTGGGAACTGAGCTGGGAACAAAGTGGTTGCATTTTGACTTAGAAATGTTGGAAAAGTCAGGATTTAAGAACATTTAACCACGTAGCCACCTCTTTGTGGCACCTATGTGCTATGTCTGACTCGTTTGTGGCTTTGTGCAAATATGTGAATATACCATTCAGGACTCCTTGTATTTTTATCCAAAGTAACTTATCTTTAGCATCATTTAATTGGTTCCTTTTGTATTTGATTATGTCTCGATCAAGGTTGGAGCAAGAATCAGGCTTTTTCTTCAATATGAGACACTTTGAGGAGCTGGTAACTAATGGAGATTGGGATGAGGTAGAAAAGTATCTTTCAGGATTCACCAAAGTTGATGACAACAGATATTCTATGAAGATTTTCTTTGAGATCCGCAAGCAGAAATACCTTGAAGCCTTGGACAGGTAGCTATGGACATGCATTTTCTCTCTCGCCTAAGTATAGAGTTTACTCTTTTTTCATCATCAAGTATAATTGGCATTCTTACTGTCAATTAATCTTCTTCTCAAATTGTTAGGCATGATCGTGCAAAAGCTGTTGACATTCTCGTGAAGGACTTGAAGGTGTTCTCAGCTTTCAATGAAGAACTTTTCAAGGAAATAACACATCTGCTCACATTGGAGAACTTTAGGTCTGCATAAACTGCTGTTTCACAGGTGTTAACTTATTTTCCTGGTTAAACCTGCATATTTGATTCTGTAATCAAAATTTAAATGCAGAGAAAATGAGCAACTGTCCAAATATGGTGATACTAAGTCTGCAAGGGGCATAATGCTGAGTGAACTAAAAAAGTTGATCGAGGGAAATCCTTTATTTCGCGATAAGCTTCATTTCCCTAGCCTGAAGAACTCGAGATTGAGGACCTTGATTAATCAGAGGTAAGTAGTCATGCTTTCTGTCTTTATCAGTTGTCAATAATCCATTCTACTGCATTAGTCGTATTACACACTTCTTGATGCCATTGTATCGGCCTGCAGTTTGAACTGGCAGCACCAGCTTTGCAAGAACCCACGTCCGAATCCTGATATCAAAACCCTTTTTGTGGACCATACGTGTGGGCCTCCTAATGGTGCAAGGGCACCGTCTCCTGTGACTAATCCTTTGATGGGTGCCGCTGTTCCAAAGCCTGGGAGTTTCCCTCTAGGAGCTCATGGTGTAAGTAATAGAGGATATTGCCTATGTCAAAATCAGAAGCAAGTCACTGTACTTATCTGAATTTTCTGACATCTCTCCTTTTTTTTCTCTCTTAAGCCATTCCAAACGGCTCCAGCTGCTCTTCCAACACCTATTGGTTGGATGACTAATCCCTCTCCTGTACCGCACCCGGCAGCTTCTGCTGGTCCCATTGGTTTAGGTGCTCCTACCGCTGCAGGTATTTCTGCAATGAAGTTTGTTACTAATATTGCCTAAAGTATTTTTGTGCTCAACTAAAGCCATCAGTATACAGATCATTTGTGTTGTTCACTTCCGTAAGGCATCTCCATTTGATTCTCTTTTTATGGTGCATTGAATGCTGAATGTTCTTGAACTAACCTTACTACATTTAACTCAAGCTATGGGCCTATGCTGGATATGATTAATTGACCAAATATCATAATAAAACGCTCCACAGTATTTTGCTAAAATCGCATTTTCATTTTGGCCAATTTGTGCGATGAAGCTAACGAGTTTCTTGTTTCTCTTGTGTGAATCTACTGCTGTGATGCAGCTGCTGCGCTTTTGAAGCGACCTAGAACGCCTCCTAACAATGGTATGGCTATGGATTATCAAACGGCAGATTCTGAACATGCAATGAAAAGATCAAGGCCATTTGGAGTATCAGATGAAGTATGCATCCTTTTTATTCATATATATATTTGATTACTTGCATTCTCATATGATGAGACGGGGAACATAAGTTTATTTATGCTATCTTGTGTAAAACCCATTAAGTTATTTTACCTCCTCCCCATATTTTTTTAGAATCAGCTGTGTAAATGAGAAAATTGTTATAAATAATACATGGTTTGCTGAAGCATGCCAACTAACATTAGCTTAATGGACATAATGCAATATCGTTCGACTGTTCTTTAATCCAATATGATTTTTTAGATATTAGAATCAGCTGTGTAAATGAGAAAACTGTTATAAATGAATACGTGTTTTGCTTTGAAGCATGCCAATTGCTATGTACTGTATTATCAATTTATCACAAGGATTAGCTTCATAGAAGGGGCTAATGAAAATATTGCAATATCTCTTGACTCTTCCTGCATTTACTGTTTTTTAGATTTTAGAATCAGCACTCAGCAGTGTGAATGAGAAAAATGTTATAAATGAATGAATGTTTTTCTTTGAAGTATGCCAATTGCCATTTACTGTGTTGCCATAACAATTAGCTTCATACAAGGGACTAATGGGCATATTGCAATATCTCTTGACTGTTCCTGCATGTACTTTATATGTGAGAACAGGTAAATCATCTCCATGTCAACATTCTACCTGCTGGATTCAACAATCAAAGCCATGGGCAAAGTTCTTACTCGTCAGATGACTTGCCAAGGAATGTTATTATGAATTTGCCTCAGGGTTCTGCTGCCAAGAGTCTGGATTTCCATCCCCTTCAACCAGTTTTGCTTTTAGGTAGGGGGGAACTCTATTAACATAATGTTTTAATTGATACAGTGTTAGAGTGATTTATGTTCGTTCGGATTTATAATTGTGAGTTTTTAGTGGGAACAAACATCGGTGATTCCATGATATGGGAGTTAGTAACTGGCAAGAAAGTCGCATTTGCCAAGTTTAAGGTGTGGGATCTTCAGAAATGCTCAATGCCATTGCAGGTTTGTCTAATTTACAAATTTTGTTGTTTATGATTTGATATGGATATCATTGAAACTAATTGAACATCATTAAATTCTTGATCAGGCATCTCTGCTCAGTGATCATACTGCATCAATTAATCGTGTCATGTGGAGCCCTGATGGCACCCTTTTTGGTATCTATATCTTACTCTTCAGTGGTCTGCAAGAAGTTGCCTTATTATTATTCTTAGGATTCAGTGTTTCTTAACTTCTTCGTTGATATAGGTGTCGCATACTCAAAGCATCTTATACACCTTTACTCTTACAATTGCACTGGAGAGCTTAGAAACCCTTTAGAGGTTTGTTTCATAATCACTCTCTCTAGTTGCTTATCCGTACAATATTTTCTCTACACACTGACTAGGATCATGTTTTTTTATACTGCAGATAGAAGCTCATGCTGGTAGTGTAAATGATCTCGCCTTCTCCTATCCAACCAAACAATTATGTGTAGTCACTTGTGGGGAGGACAGGCTTATTAAGGTCCTCTTCATTACACAGCTACAACTGCTTACATGTTCGTTATTATATAGAGCATGTCACCACTCGCCATGCTCTTTTACAATAAGTTGAAGTCAGACGTGATGGTACTTCTTCTTTGTTGTAGGTGTGGGATGCAGCTACTGGTACTAAGCAGCACACTTTTGATGGTCATGAAGCACCTGTATATTCTGTCTGTCCACATTACAAAGAGAACATTCAGGTATGCAAAGCAGCTAAGATGATTTAATTGCTTTGTTGCATCCTTTTAGAGTAAAAAATGTCTTGAGGGTCCTCGGTATCACATATATGTAAACTGATCAAAAGAAGGCAAACAAATAAAACAACAAAAGGATCCCCGTCCTTTTTACCGATTAATAATTAAAGAATCTAGAATTTTGTTATCCTTAGGATGAAAAATATAAGAATGTGCAGCTTAATGTTGGTCTGCTTATCTGTGCTTCCTAGGCTGAGCAAAGCTTTCAGCAACTGTTTGTCGCCATCCTAGGTTTACTAGAGTACCTTAGTTGCTTACACATGCCTAGAACATGAAATGTGAAAGCTGGTTAATGGTTTGGCACCTGGGAAACATTTTGATGAAGTTAAGAGTAATCACACACACAAGCAGCCGCATAGAGTAAAGTACCCGGAAGAATATAGTATCGCTCTTTTCCAAAATATGTATTTTGTTTGCTTTACCAGACGGAGACCCCCTTACTGGCCATGATTGACAAAGCCAAATGCAAAGATATTATATGTCAATGCTGGCTAATATACTGTCATATTCCCTATTGTATTTTTACCTCTTTTACACATATGGCTATTGGCTTGGCATTTCAGCCTGTCAAGCTGTCATCTGGGAGAAAAACTATTATTGATCAATATAATGCTTGCCTAATTGAAGTATTCTCATATGCATTCATTGTGAATGGCTCAGTTCATTTTCTCAACTTCAACGGATGGAAAAATAAAAGCATGGTTGTATGATAATGCGGGTTCAAGGGTAGACTATGATGCACCGGGTCGTTCATCAACCACTATGGCCTATAGTGCTGATGGAGCAAGGTATATGGTTATCTCTTGGTCTTTTCTACATTCGTGGAAATGTGTTCTTTTTTCTTTCAATCGATTCTCATTTCATGAAGGTTATCGGTATGTAGTAGCTCTTCAAGTACTCATTTTTTTCCCTTGAAGGTTGTTCTCATGTGGAACCACCAAAGAAGGGGAGTCGTTCCTGGTAGAATGGAATGAAAGTGAAGGTGTAGTTAAGCGTACATACCATGGCCTGGGAAAGCGATCTGCTGGAGTTGTACAATTTGATACAACTAGGAACAGGTTCCTGGCTGTTGGGGATGAGTTCTTAGTCAAATTCTGGGACATGGATAGCAACAATCCGTTGACTACTGTAGATGCAGAGGGTGGACTCCCGGTAATTGTTTTTGTAGTCTTTTGTTTTTGGTCACACTGATATAATGAATGTTACTTCTCGACTTGCTGTATAAATTGCTTCTAATTTTTCCAGGCTTCTCCTTGTATCCGATTCAACAAAGATGGAAATCTCTTAGCTGTTTCTACTAGTGATAATGGTGTTAAAGTTCTAGCAAATGCAGATGGATTTAGGCTGCTGCGTAATGTGGAAAGTCATCCATTTGATCCTTCCAAAGTTGCTTCAGCATCTGTTGTCAAAGTATAGTGCTCTAGCTTTAATATTATGGTTAATGATTTTGCAACTATATTTGGATCATAACATATTCCTCTACAGGCCTCCCCACAGCTAGGTTCTTTTCCTCCTGCGAATACACCTGTTTCAGCTCCTATTGGAGATCGCACTGGTCATGTGGCTGCTGCTTCTGCAGGGGTGGTGAGTATTAAAGTTCATAACATGGCAATCCATAGAATTGTTTATGGATCTATTTTGGATACTGGTTGAGTGTGCATTTCCTCATGTTCTGTTTCCTTTGAGTTTTTGCAGAATGCTGATAATCGAAGCCTGGTAGATGTGAAACCCAGAGTTGAGGAGTCCATGGACAAACCGAAGGCCTGGAAACTGCCTGAAATCAATGAACCATCACAGTGCCGTGCACTGAGACTTCCTGATAATATATCAACAATGAGGGTAAAGGTTTATAATTTTTAATTAAACTGATGACAACCTTTCCCTCATATTTGCTTTTTAGTTAGTATTTTACATTACGTCTCTTCTATGTCTATTTCTTTTTTGCTATATTCACAGCATTAATAACTTTGCTTTAAATGTCTAGTTTCTGTTAAAAACTGCTATGTATGTGGTCTCCTTTGTATAGTGAGGATATGCATCTGTCATGTTTTCTCATTGGACTGTGATCTGTTCATACCTTTGTATTATGTATAGTTTCTGTGATACCGCAAAATTATCTTTCACTGCTGCTAAACATGGCGTTGCTATAACTAGTAACACGAGTGAGGATTCTGTTTTTGTTTTTGTTTTTGGCATTTGATATGCTTGATTAGATTAATAGTGCATCTTTTATTAATCTGTTCATGTTTAGAACACGATGTATACACTGGATTCATAGATTACTATCACTATGTGATGTATATGCTTGATTCATAGATTGCTAGTGGTTTGTGGTATGAATGTTTAATTCTTTGTGAAATTGTACATTTTTATCATAGTCTACTAGTAAATGATGAATTGTAGCATGAATGTTGACTTATTTGTGAAGTTTAAATATAGCTGGGCAGTTTTCTGATTCTTCTTCTGTGATTATTTCAGATCTCTAGGTTGATCTACACTAATTCTGGATTTGCCGTCTTGGCGTTAGCATCTAATGCTGTACATAAGCTATGGAAATGGCAAAGAAATGATCGTGGGAAGGTATGACTTTGCCCATACACTCTCCTAAGCTACTCTTTTTTCCCCTAATCTTATTGAAACCTCTTATAATAGCCCTTTGATTCTTCTTACAGGCTACTGCTAGTATTCAACCACAACTATGGCAGCCTGCAAGTGGTATTTTAATGACAAATGATCTAAGTGACACCAATCCGGAAGAAGCTGCCTCATGCTTTGCACTTTCCAAGAATGATTCATATGTCATGTCAGCTTCTGGAGGGAAAATCTCCTTGTTTAATATGATGACCTTCAAGGTAACTTCTTGTACCTGTTTTTGCTGTTTCTTATCTAGCTATTGTACACATGCGTTTTTTGTTTATCATGGTAGTTCTGAAGATGTTGATAATGCCCCCTGATATTTTAAGCTTATTTAATCTTCACTTTCTCCGTATAATGATTTTATGTAATCCGAAGTATGCTACTATCCCCAAGTCTCTAGTTGAATATTGAGAGGACACTGCCTGAACTTGCAAGTAATTTGGACAAGGACTGGAATTTGCATGATTAGTCAAATAAGTACTTGGGTACATGATGATCCTTGCCACAAAAGGATTTATGTAGTCGTAGACAAGAAACTAGGAGGGAAGCTTATTTTTCAGGTTCAAGCATAATATTTTGGCTTTTCTTTGTGTTGAGGCCTTTGTCTTGTCTAATGAAAGTAATGAGGATCTGGTTCTTGTATTCCTCTTTTATTTCTAATTAACTGGTTTTCCATTCCTTCTGCCCAGACCATGACAACATTCATGCCACCGCCTCCCGCCGCGACATTCTTAGCATTCCATCCTCAAGACAACAACATTATTGCCATTGGCATGGAAGACTCCAGTGTTCAAATTTATAATGTGCGGGTTGATGAGGTCAGAACCATGATGTATTTGTCTCTTGTTTTTTTTTTTTAAAAAATCAATAAAAATGAACATTAATCCAACTGCTGTCATATTTTCATGCTTCTTACAGGTTAAAACCAAGCTGAAAGGACATCAGAAAAGAATTACTGGCCTCGCTTTCTCTAATGCCCTGAATATACTTGTATCTTCAGGAGCTGATGCGCAGGTATGACAGTCACGACAGTGTCTGTATTTTTTTTTTTGAAGAAGAAGAAGAAGATGGAAGTTAACCTTGCCACATTTAAAAGAATGTTGTACTACATGAACTATCGGGCTATATGAACTATGATTATCAACCAACAATTCCTGCAGCAATTACTATTCCACCTAGCTTGAGAAAAAATAACTAAGACACTGCTGTATTCCATGCATATGTCCCCATTCTTTATTCTGTATCATTCATACTCTGTTTATTTTTCCTCTTATTTTCCCTGCATCTTGGAACTGTTTTTTTCACAGATCTGAGGAAGTTGATAGGCTAATTGTATCCAATTGTTTCTGCAGCTATGCGTTTGGAGCATGGACGGATGGGAGAAGTTAACATCCAAGTACCTACAAATGTTGGGTAGCAATTCGTCTTCTGATACTCGGGTTCAATTTCATCAAGATCAAATACATTTGCTGGCTGTTCATTCCTCTCAGATTGCCATATACGAAGCTCCTAAGCTTGAATGCCTGAAGCAGGTGAAGAATCTTATATGAGCAATCTATTCAAACAAAATCATATCTCCAAAATTCAAGCCTCTTAACATGTACCCTTTTTAGGGCATAGGCTAAGAATCTTGATTTAGAAACTTTTCCCCTTCAAAGAAAAGATATACTAATCAATACATACAGGAATATGTTTTTCTAATTTGATTCTTAACCTATGCACTAAAAAGTGCATAGGTTAAGAATCTTAATTTAGAAACTATTCCCCTACAAATAAAAGATAGCCTAATAGAAGAAATACCGGAAAATCTTTTCTAAAATTGGATCCTAAACCTATGCCCAGAAAAATCAATACGCAAATGATCACAAATATGAAATGTGTTGTACTGTTGTGCAGTGGGTTCCCCAGGAAAGAGGTCCAATCACACATGCTACATACTCCTGTGACAGCCAGTCAATATTCGTGAGCTTTGAAGACGGAAGCGTCAGTGTTCTCACCGCTTCTAGTCTCAGACTTAGATGCCGGATCAACCCTACAGCCTACTTATCTCCTACTCCAAGGTTTGTGTATTATTGTTTTTTTTTCTTCCACTTTTGTAAACAAAACCAATTTCAGTGCCGAATTCTGAAACCGTCTGTCTCCTGATTCAACAGTATGAGAGTATACCCTACTGTGATAGCGGCTCATCCATCAGAACCGAACCAATTCGCTTTAGGTCTTTCCGATGGCGGTGTGTTTGTTCTTGAACCCCCAGAATCAGACGGACAATGGGGCACAACTCCGCCTCCTGAAAATGGTCCTGCTGGAACTAGCTCTGCATCTGGAGCTGCTGTTGCTGATCAAGTTCAGCCCCAAAGATAATCTCTTCAGTGAGGAAATCAGGAGAATTGCAGTTTTTTTTTTTAATTATATAGCCAGTTTCTGACCAGTAAAGTCCCAGGGAGTGGGAAAAGATGGAATGCTCTCTGGGATTTTGCATAGACTAACCTGACTGCTTTGCTTTGCTTTTGTTTTTTATTTATTAAGAAGGGTTTTTCAAGTGTTGTAGGTGTTTGTAGTCTTCAATTATGTGTAGGTATTTGTAGCATAAAATTCGTGGTACTCTTTTTATCGCTCTTGTTCTTTCCGACTATATATACTATAATCGATAACCTTGTAGCCTAGGGCTGTTGAATTTTATTGATCCCATATATTATTTTCTTGAACTTGACAAATCCATGCATTCTCGTCTCTTTTCATGTTTTTTTTTCGCATTCCATTTTACTAACTATATTGACCCCAACGTTGTGGATGCTCTAGGCGAGCCCAAGTAGTACTTGCGACAACCCTAATCATCAAAAAAAAATATATATTGACCCCCATGTTCCCATCAATTAAGCACATCAAAATGCACGTGACCGGATTGCGTACCAAAAGACAACCGAAGGTCTTTTTTATTTGAAGGAACAACCCGAAGGTCTTGGAATGGAAGAAGTTGCTCTAGGCTAGCACCTGCTTATGGAGGATGTCCTAGAGCATATTTTCATATCAGAATCTGAGGTTCTAGGTGACTCTAAATACGTGAAGTTGGAAGCGAGTGACCCAATTTTGCAATTTTATCGGCCACTGCGTTAAGCTCCCTAATCACATGAGAAATACTCGCAACGTCAAACATTTTGAGTGATAACAGGATGTCTGCTATCATCATTTCAATTTCCCAAGGACACGTTCCAATACCTTTTATTGTGTTTATGCCCGTAATATTGTCACCTTCTATTTCGATTTTTTGTAACCTCATTTGTCTTCTTTTCTTAATTCCATGTCGAAGTGCTAATTTTTCTGCTTGTAGTACCGAGATACATCCATATTTGGCTGTCTCTAGACCTATGAAGCGTGCATTATCATCTCTTATCACAAACTCGATAGATGCATTGCCATCCATGTACTTTAATCTATCAAAATTAATCTTACGGAAACCTTGTGGAGGTCTTCTCCAGCTCCTCTGTTTTGCTCCCCTTCTGGTTCTGTCTTTCCTTTTCATTATCTTCTACTTCTTCCTTCCATTGTTTGGCTTTGTTCCATGTTTCAATTTTGTGTCGGATGTATTGTGCTAAGTCCGGTACAAATTCATTAGGTAATTGCTGAAACACTAGTTTGTTTCTTTGGTACCAAATACACCACCATATAGTAGCCAATTCTGAAAATTCTCTAATTTTCATCCATTGTTTTAGGTCACTAATAATACCGGAAGGTGTTTTGTTCCTGGTGTCAATTATACAAATCGATTCTTAGGTTTCTTAATTTGTTTCTTGCATGCTATGACAAATTAGGAACTTATGTACCAAAAAACCAAACATTAAGTGTAAATAACTTTCTTCTTCACGTTTGCAGTCGTTTGCCTTGAAACCTCAAAATACATTACCCTAATTTACAAATCTCTTATTCTTTTAATATGTATTAGAAAAAGGTGTAAAATCTTATAATTATTGCACACATACTTTTTTCCAATCAACAATCACATTAGGTGTTTTATCGTCCACTATTTTATTGATTTGGATAAATAAGCGTGTAAAATCTGGTGGTTTTTGTAAAGCTTATATTAAATGAAAGTAAAAATAGTTTTTAATCATCACTCATATTTCCCTATTAAGAGCATCAAATTATGTTGGAAATGAGGGGTGGTGTGGTATTTATAGCCCTCCCTTTACAAAATTTAGGAGATTTAAGATAATTTAAGAGTAATCATACAAGTCTAGGGAGTCTCTTACTCTCTTGTAAAACTTTCATTTGTAATACAAATCTCTTTTTCCACAAAGTCCCTAGCAATCTTTCCTTAGTATCTCAATTGCATACTCGATCTAGCCTTGACTTAACTTATCGAAAGGGCCAACTTATCTAAAGCCGTACGGTTAGGAATGAAGAGATCACAAGGCTTGAAACAAGTTTGCTTGCTTTTACGTGAAAAAAAACTAAAGTATTACTGTAGCATTCAAGTAAAGTGTTGTTTCTCAACCAAAAAAAGTACTCCGTTAATTATTGCTCCATATCATCTCTTTTGACCAATGCTTATTACTTTTCGTTTTTATTGGAATCTACATATTTAATGTCAAGTACATTTTTTAAGCATCAATGCCAAGTATTGTTGAACGATGTAATATTATTTTATATGGGGCATAGGATAAGAATTTTGTTTTGGAAAGATTTTATTAGTTTTATTTATTTATAGATTTTATTTTATTTTTTCTAAGGATTTATGAATTTATTTTTAGGGTTTTAGTTTCGAAAAGAAGATTTCTTAGGTTAGAAAGACCGATGTAAGTATGTAACTAATATGAGTTTCTATAATGTTAAAATTTCCATTTATGAAAACTATTACCTCCTAAAAAATAAAATTTATACAAAAATCTAAATTCTCCAAATAAATAAAATTCAAACATTATATTTCCTTATTAGCAACTTTTCTCTCAAAAAAACATTATATTTTCTTACCAAAAAAAAAACATTATATTTCCTAGATTAGGAAAACCGTGAGCCTTAAAAACCCGAAAAACCGTTTATAAATCCGTTTAAACCCGAAAAACTACAGGACATAAGATATATAGATATACCGGATATTAGGGTTTACATACAGCATATCGCTTTGTTTATATCTTTTTACTCCCTGCCTCCTCTTCTCTCAAGTCTCCAAATCTTCTCTCACCCAAACTCTATCTGCCTCCTCCGAAGTTCTGAACTCCAGCCTCTCGTCTCCGAGCTTCCTTTTCTCTCCGACGCTCGAAACACCGGCCTCTTTTCTCCGAATCTCCCCGTACACTTTGTGTTATGGCGGACGTTTTAGTAATGGATATTAACGCCACCGCCGCTAGGCTTGGAATTGATTTAACTCAAGTTGATTTTGACTCGATCCAACTTCCTCCTGGAGAGGATTTCGGAATCAGAAGGTATTATCTTTTTTGTAATTAGGGATTTCGGGATCAAAAGGTAGTATTTTTTTATGATTAGGGTTGTTTGGGTTTAACTGGAGTTGTGATGCCTATTTTGTTCAGTGACGATGAAGACCTACGGGCTGAGGACTCCTCCGAATTCGACCAAGGTTTTAAAAATATTATAGTGGTAGATAATCTGCCTCAGGTACCGAAGGAGAAGTATGAAAAGCTAGAAGGGGTTGTTAGGAAGATTTACAGTCAGATTGGCGTGATTAAGGAGGACGGTCTCTGGATGCCCAAAGATCCCGCCACTGACAAGTCTCTAGGTTACGCTTTCATTGAGTTCAACACCCCACAGGTGCTTTTTTGAATTTGTTACTCTTATGCCCTTTTGCTGTCCTATTGGGTTTACAGATATTGTTGTGTGGAGTTTTAGATCACATGTGATTGTAGGCTCATAGAATATGAGTTGTGATTTTGTTAATATTACTGTTTCTTTGACATTATTATGATTTTCAAATCTTATTTAGTTACTACTTTGCAATCTGCTTGTTTAATTTGTTAATAATGTTCCATAACTTGAATTCTTTCAAATTTACAGGAAGCAGAGCTTGCTAAAGAGAAGACGAATGGATATAGGTTGGATCGAGCCCACATTTTTGCAGTGAATATGTATGATGAGATTGACAAGTTTATGAGAGTTCCAGATGAATGGGCCCCTCCGGAGAACAAGCCTTACACTCCTGGGGTAAATTACTTCTTACTGTCCCTGCATCTGGTGTTAGTCCATGTAGATCTGTATCCTTTGTTTTGGATAAAATGAGGAATGATACTAGTATAGTTCTACTTTGTTTTCATTGGAATTTGCAATTGATTACTTGTCGATATTTGTTGAATGTGCATGCCTCATTGCCTACTTTGTAAGCAGTTCATTTGGAGCCTCGACCTAATTCGGCTTGTAGGGCATGTATATTCTGTTTATTGTTAATCCGTTTAGTTCACTTACATTGATAATGTAAATATCTTAGATTCTTAGTCACATTTTATCTTATTACTAGGTAGTAGGTACTAGTTTTTGTTTGTTGCTGAAATACATTCTGCTTCTTCCTTTTCCCTTTGTAGTGATTGAACGCCCTTTTTACTTCCTTATTGTAGCTTGCTGATGACTTTTCTGTTGACTTTGGCTATTGTTTCGTGTCATATTGTCATATAGGAGAACCTGCAGAGGTGGCTTATGGATACAAAGGCACGGGATCAATATGTTATTCGTGCAGGGAGCGACACTGAGGTTCTGTGGAATGACGCTAGGCTTATGGCACCTGATCTTGTTTACAAAAGAACTGTACGGATTCTCTCTTTTCAACACTTTCTATAATTTTGCTTCTGCTTATTCAAGGATCTTGCACCCGGAAAAGAAAGCACATTCTCAAATATGTTTGTTATGCTGGCTTTTTTTAGTACCTCTGTTCAGATATACTTGTCATCCTCACAAATATTAAGAAACCACATGATTTGACTCAAATGTGGATAAGAAGTGGCACACTTAATTAGTAAGGACAATATTGGAAAAAGCTTGATAAAATATTACAATGAAAATTATTTTAGAACGAAAAAATCAGGATAGGGTAGACAAACAATCAAACATTACTGAACAGAGGGAGTAATACATTTGATAATGCAGTGAGTTATTAGTATATTACAGGATTTTCTAACTTGTTCTTGCTATTTTTTTTTTCTATTTTGTTCATTCGCAGTTCTGGACTGAGAGTTACGTACAGTGGTCTCCTTTAGGGACTTATTTGGCCACTCTACACAGACAGGGTGCTGCTGTGTGGGGAGGTGCCTCTGATTTTAACCGTATAATGCGGTATTCTCATCCTCAGGTTTGCCACCTTTCTTTATTCTCTTGCTTTAAAAATGTGTATGTAGTATATGAAATAATGGTGATGGTGTTGAATCTTATCTAGGTTAAAATGATTGACTTCTCTCCCGGAGAAAAATATCTGGTAACCTACAGTAGCCATGAACCCAGCAACCCTAGGGATACCCATGTAAGTACCATATTTCTATTTACTCAGTAAATAGTAGGATTTATAACCATCCATTTTTTTCCGATTAATTAGCGTCTTAAATATGGATCTATTGTTTATCAGAGGGTTGTGCTCAATATCTTTGATGTGAGGACTGGAAAAGTAATGAGAGATTTCAAAGGAAGCGCTGATGATTTTGCGGTTGGTGGCACTGGTGGTGTTACTGGAGTTTCTTGGCCTGTGTTCAAGTAAGCTTTCTATTTTCCTATGTTACCATGTTAAATATTTCTCTTTCTCCAAGCCTATTGAAGCCATGATGTGATAACCATTTTCCTCTTTGCAGATGGGCTGGTGGAAGGGATGACAAATACTTTGCCAGAATCGGAAAGAACGTCATTTCTGTGTACGAGTCAGAAAACTTCAGCCTAATTGACAAAAAGTCCATTAAAGTTGAAAATGTTATGGATTTCAGCTGGTCACCTATAGATCCTATACTCTCTCTTTTTGTTCCAGAACATGGTAACCAACCTGCTAAGGTTAGTTTGTTTGTATGACTTGATTTTGTGTTTTTTCTGAAGAGAGTACAACAGGTCACTTAATATTGTTTTGTCTTTCTTTAGGTAAGTCTGATCCAAATTCCCAGCAAGACAGAGTTAAGGCAGAAGAATCTTTTCAGTGTCAATGACTGTAAAATGTACTGGCAAAGCAATGGGGAGTATCTTGCTGTTAAAGTTGACCGTTACACTAAGACCAAGAAGAGCACATACACTGGCTTTGAGCTTTTCCGTATTAGGGAACGTGACATACCAATAGAGGTGTTGGAGCTTGAGAATAAAAATGACAAGGTTCTTGCATTTGCTTGGGAGCCAAAGGGCCATAGATTTGCTGTAATTCATGGAGATAACCCTAGGCCTGATGTTAGCTTTTATACAATGAAGACCTCTAACAACACAGGCCGAGTTCAAAAGTTGACTACTCTAAAAAGCAAACAGGCAAATGCTCTCTACTGGTCACCTGGAGGTCGTTTTATCTTATTGGCTGGGTTGAAGAATTTTCAAGGACAGTTGGAATTTTACAATGTTGATGAGCTTGAAACTATGGCAAATACTGAGCATTTCATGGCCACAGATGTTGAATGGGATCCTACTGGAAGGTGAGCTTTAAGATTGATTGAATGATTCTAAGTTATATTGTAATGCTTCTAATGGGGCAATTTGTTTAGATTAACGCAATATCATGTATTTTTTTCATTGGAAATCATGGCTATTAATTTTGATATGTTTTTTTCCTTCTGCCTTTGTTTTTTTTCCTAGGTATGTTGTGACTGCAGTTACCTCAGTTCATGAGATGGAAAATGGATTCAACGTGTGGTCTTTCAATGGCAAACTTCTATACAGGATACTCAAGGATCATTTCTTTCAGGTATGTTTCTGGTGGTGTCCTTATCCTTTATTTGTTTGTAATCTGTACTGCTTGACTGTTTCTTGTCCTGTTAATTTCATTGTCTAGAACTTGTCTAAAATTATACATTTACACCTAAAAATATTTAATGCTACTAAGCCATTGCTAAATAGAAAACCAACAAAGGTCTTAGGGAAAGAAATTGCAAATAATGGTGTGATACAATCTCGCTCGAAAATTCTTGGTTTCTTTATTTGTATAATGAGTTAAGGTATGTAAAAGGACTACATGCATTCATGAAACTATTTCAATCAGTGACAATTTTGTACTTTGCTTGGCAATTCAGATCAATTGACTTCAGATAAATCTAACTTTTTTTTTCTTTCAAACAACAAACTAAGATTGATAAAGATTACCCCTATAAAAATAACTTGAAAAAAAACCTTAACTATATCAGATTTATGTTAAATCTTGTGGTACCTTTACAACAATTCATCATTGCTGGTTTTATTCTCTTTTGCTTCTTAGCAATTATCTATGGAATTTAAATTTGTGTTTTGGTTGTTTGAATTAAGTTTCAATGGCGTCCAAGGCCACCATCTTTGCTTTCTGCTGAAAAGGAGGAGGAGATACAAAAGAATCTGAAGAAATATAGCAAGAAATTCGACGAAGAGGATCAAGACGTGTCACTACAATTGAGTGAACAAGATCGTGAGAAACGCAAGATGCTCAAAGATGAATGGGACAGGTGGGTGGCTGATTGGAAGAGGATGCATGAGGAGGAGAAATTAGAAAGACAAAAGCTCAGGGATGGGGAGGCTAGTGACGATGAAGAAGAGGAGTACGAGTCCAAAGAAATCGAGGTTGAGGAGGTGTTGGATGTTTCCGAAGAGGTTGTTTCTTTTGAATGAAGAACTAACTTTCCCCACTCATTGTATTTTCTACTTGATCAGAATAACTGAATTTCTTTTTTAGTTTTTTTGCTTTCCATTAACAATCCAAAGATTTTTGCAGATATAATGTTTTATTGGATAATTATTTGGTATGTGACTCTGTTACAATTTGTTTCTTTGTCATGGAGTTTGTTAGTTTTCTAGAATTTTACTCTGAACTCTGAATATCAAGCGAAAGTATGAAGTGCAGTTTGGGAAATATTATATTAAATTACTGGTGACTGATATTAATCTAAGTTTTGGTGGAATTATTAACAGTCTACTGACTTGTTATTTACATATCAGTCGGCCTGCGCTATGTAGTTAGTTGTCTAGCCAATAGCTGAAGTGTGATGGGGTAAATTTCTTGTGCTCAGCTAATTTCTCTTTATAGTGTGTTCAGCTTAGATGCTTTTTTTGTTATTAAAAAATTAGTAAGAGTGTCGCTTCGATCGTTAGCTTGTAGTTTGGTATAACTTGGGGTCTATGCCTTATATAGTTTAGCTTAGTTTAATTTAATTATGCAATTTCACTAGGTAGATTTATGTTTATTTTTTATTTTTTTTAAATAAAAATGTAGGAAATTGTGGTTCAATATTTTAAACTTACAATTTATGACCATATATGTCATGATATGTATAACTTAAACCTAAAATAAGTTTATTTCTAAGGTGATTTCATTACGCTTTTCACCAAAGAGAATCTCCAACAGATTCCCCAAATTGTTAAAATTAATTTTTCGGAAAATTAGGGACATATTTTTAATCCAACAACGTCTCCATCCCACTCCCTATAATGGGGAGGGGAGGGGGAAATGGGGTTAAAGAGACCTCATTCTCTATAATTTTTTTTATTTTGTTTGAGACTAAAAGTTAAATAATCAGGAAATATAAAATATTTATTAGGATAAGATTGTAATATATTTTATTTATTATTAGTCAAATAAAAAATAAGTTATCATTTATATGGTAAGATTTTAGAATATTTTTATTTCATTAATAATCAAAAAAATTCTTTATTATTTTTAGAGTAAAATAGTATAGTATTTTTTATTTTCTTATTAGTTTAAAAAATAATTATTTATTAAATAAATATTATAAGAGAATTCATAACATAAAATATAAAAATAATAAATGCATAATGTTTAAAATAGATAAGTTGTTGGAGTTGGGACAGAAAAATTAGAGAATGACTTTTACTTTTCCATTTTTGAGAAAATTTTAGGGAATCTGTTAGACTTGTTCTAAAGAAGATTTATTTTCTATAAAAAAGCATTACAGATTTAACATTTGTTGAGCACAAGTTGGTAAAATTTTGTAACGAGAACATAATAAGTAGGTTTTTTTATTCAAATTTATCACTAATGTTTTTTATAAACGGAATTTTTTTAGCAACAATTTATTCACTTCTTCAATTTCACATTTTCATACAGTATTATTTGCATGATAAATGACTAATATTTAATTTTCAAACTATTTGTATTCTCATACCATACATGCATTTTGATTAATATCTTTGCCTATAAATATAGGAATTTATTTATTTATTTTTAGTTTTTATGAATAACTATTTGGATTTCTATATTAAGATGGGTATAAAGTTTTTTTAAGTGGTATAAATAAAAGATTTAGAATAAGATGGGGCTCACAATATTGATGATAGTAATAACAATATCAACATCAATAATAATTCAGAAAACACCATAAGTTGACACGTATGTAAAATAAATAAGAGGCCAACATGTAGACAAAAAGTTCATCCTTTGGTGTGTGTATATATATATATATATATATATTAATGATATTCTATACTTTTGCTTTAGATAACTCCAATGCTTACTTTCGAAGCCCTCCTAAATCCTAATTGTATTTTGCCTTTGTTTGGCACTTTGAAGTTTGAACAATGTTCAAGCTCTCCATTAAGTTAATAAAAGCTTAAGGGGCTTTGCTATCTTTTTCACAAAAAAACAAAATAGATAAATGATATTCTTTTATGCTAGTTAAATAGTAATTTTGTAACGACTTGGATATTTGTATTGTAGAAGTTTGAGGTCCGGGTTATAACAAGATTAATTTCAAGGATTTATCTGAGCAATGTTCTATGGAATTTAAATCTGTGTTTTGGTTGATTGAATTTAGTTTCAATGGCGTCCAAGGTCCTTGCTTTCTGCTGAAAAGGAGGAGGAGATACAAAAGAATTTGAAGAAATACAACAAGAAATTCGATGAGGAGGATCAAGATGTTTCCCTACAATTGAGTGAACAAGATCGTGAGAAGCGCAAGATCCTCAAAGATGAATGAGACAGATGGATGGCTGATTGGAAGAGGAAAAACTAGAAAGACAAAAGCTCCGAGATGGGGAGGCTAGTGATGACGAAGAAGAGGAGTATAAGTCTAAAGAAATTGAGGTTCAGGAGGTGCTGGATGTTTATGAGGAAGTCGTCTCTTTGGAATGAACAGTTAACTTCCTTGCTCCTATTTTTCTAATTGACTCGGAATAATTGGTTTTTTTAATTTCTTCTAGTTTTTACTTTCTATTAACAATTCTGAGATTTTTGCAAATATCTGTTTTATTGGATAATTAGTTGGTCTGTAACTCTATTCAACTTCTGCAAAAAATTGCCAGTGGAAATTTGTTGTTTTTTTTCTAGAATGGACTGACTAGCGAAAGTATGAAGTGCATGTTTTGGGAATATTGTAGAGTATTAAATTACTGGTGACCATGATATTAATCAACGGTCGTTTGACTTTATTTACATGTCAACCCGGATATACAAGTACTGAATTAACAAATAGGTTTCAGGGCAATACACGGCAACATCGGCCTGTGCTGTGTAGTTGTCTAGCCAATAGCTGAAGTGTGATGGGCATGATTAAAACTATACTCCCTCCGATTCAAAATAAGTGTCGTTTTAGATTTTAATTCTAGTTTTAAGAAAAGTATTAATTAAACTCAAAATCTTAAATTTTTTCTCAGTCTTATCACTCACCACTTTTTTGGACCAATGAATGAATACTTTTAGTCAATAAAAACACATTCCAATAAGCAATCTCACAACTCTCTCCTAATCAATTGTCTAGAAAACTTAAAACGACACTTAAAGTGGATAAAAAATAAAGTGTTAAAAAGACACTTATTTTGAATCGAAGGGAGTATTAATTTCCAACATGTTTAGTTATTTATCTGTTTATTTTTTCAAAATTATAATGTAGGAAATTGTGGTTAATAGTTTGAACATATAATTTATGACAATATTTGTCATTTTTTCTAAGATCTAACATGCGATTACATTATGGTTTTCACCAAAGGCATCTCTAATAGATTCGTCAAATTCTTAAAATTTGATTTGTTGGGATTTCCTCAAATTCTTAAAAATTGATTTGTTGGAAATCCTCAAATTCTTATAAACTAGTTATACCTATGCACGACTACATGAATTTAATACTTAATTTATTTAATGAATATGATTTTAATTTAATATATAAAACTTTTTTATTAGAAATTTTTTTTATAAAATTTTACAATTGGTGTCATGTGAACGGGGCCAAAATTATTAAGGTGAACCTACTATAATTTTGATGGCTTATGCAGAAATATAAATAATCTATTTGAATTGGAATCATTTAATTTTAAAAATATTTTACAAAAATATAAAAAAGCTAAAAATAATTTAAATTCTTGTAGATCTTTTATCAAATTCAATTCTTTTAAAAAATTTGAATGAAAGTTAAAAATATACTTAATAAAAAACAATGAAAAAATATAAATAAAGAATGAATTTTTAATGATAAGAAAATCATTTATGTTTACATGAATAATTCAAAAAGGAAATTATGGAAAGATAGCATAATTTTTTTATTATCAAAAGTCAATTTAGGCAAGTAATTATCTAGATTGAAAGTTCTTTTTTTATCAAAATTTTATTTAAGATAAATCTTTTACATAACAACAACATATACCCATTGGAACCGAAACGAGCAGTATTTGGGGGTCAAGATGTACATACCCTTGCCCCGAGTAGAAGTCGGGAGGGTATTTCGGGCAGGCCCAAAGGAAGGTGGGGAGTGGGGGGGGGGGGGGGAGGGGAGAAGGGGGTAAAGGGACAGGCGAGAAACTCAAACTAAGAACCAAGAATAAGAAAAAGCATTGAACATTAAAAAGTAAAAGAATAAAAAAGGGGAAAAGAGCAAGAAAACTCCCTCTATGTCTTCGATACTACTGCTCTGTCACTGTAATCTTCGCGCGCCATTGAACCCTGCACATTGCCAAGTCTGCTGGAATTGTCAGAACAGTGAGATCTTGCTTTATGACTTCCTTCCAACTCTTTTTTGGTCTGCCCCTTTCCCTGCGAAAAACCCTAGCGGTCAAACTTTCGATCCTCCTTACTGGGGCCTCTGCCGGTCTCCTCTGTATGTGCCCGAACCATCTGGGCCTTGATTCTCGGAGCTTTTCACCTAAACTGGCCACTCCTACCTTGCCCCTAATCACCTCATTTCTAATCTTGTCTAATCTGGTATGCCCACACATCCATCTCAGCATTCTCATCTCTGCTACCATTAGCTTCTACTCTTGCGCCTTAGTGATTGGGCAACACTCTGCCCCATACAGCATGGCTGGTCTAACCACAGTTTTGTAGAACTTGCCTTTTAGCTTGAGTGGGACCTTTCTGTCGCATAACACTCCAGAAGCACCCCTCCATTTCTGCCAGCCCCTCTGTATCCGGTGTCTGATGTCTTCTTCGACACTCCCATCACTCTGCACCACTGAGCCTAAATATCTTAACATCTCCTTTTTTGCTACGACCTCTCCTCCCAGGCGTATTTCTTCCTCTGGTTCCTCCTCTTGATTGAACTTAAACTCCACATACTCTGTCTTGGTCCGACTCAGCTTAAAGCCTTCTATCTGCCTCCAATTTCCCTCTCCAAGATTCCAACTTTTTGCTGACTCCTTCCCTCGATTCGTCCACCAACACAATGTCGTCCGCGAAAAGCATACACCAGGGTACATCTTCTTGGATCTCCCTCGTCAGAACATCAAGAACTATAGCAAAAAGGAACGGGCCCGAAGCCGACCCCTGATGCAAGCCGACACCCACTTGGAAGAACTCTGTGTTCCCCCCCGGAGTGTAAACACTAGTCAATGAGCCCTTATACATGTCCTTCAGAATTTTGACATATGTCCCTGAAACTTCTCTAGCTTCCAAACATTATAAATAGATAAAAAATAAAGATAAAATAATTTTTTTTAAATTTTAAATAAAATTCGAATTTTTTTCTTCATATAAATAGATAAAAATTTAATTAGAAAAACTAAATTAATATATGTATCTTAATATATAATATCTAATGTTCTATAATTTATTTTAATTTTAGATAAAATCTCTTATATATATCTTAATTCCTAATATATAATAGATACCATCTTTATTTTAGATAGAATATTTTCTGGATTAATTTATCCTATTTTTATATTATCCTACAATAATATCAACATATATAAATTTCCAGAATAAAAAATCCTATGTGGCGAAATCCTAGGTGACTTAACGTGGGAACGACATGTAGGAAAATACTAGGTGGCGCAACGTGGTGGCTTTATTCCTTGCGTCTTTTATATATAATACATAGATTGATTTGTTGGGAAATCAGGGACATGTTTAGGGAAGAGATCCCATTCTCTATAAAAATTGATTTTGTCAAAAGTAACTGTTACATAAAATTGGACAGGATTACCCCTATAATAACCTACAACAAATTAGGGAAATTTTGTGACAAACTTAAAATGGAGATTTTGCCAGTCGTATATGTACTAAGGCAAATAATCTCACCCTGTTGTTATCTCAAAGCCTTCCGTATAAATGAATGAAGCGCACAACCTCCTTTGTAGTGAGCCATAGCACCCATTTCTTGTTTTTTCTTCTTTGACTTGAACAATCATATCTTGTCTTGCTAATGTATTCATTGGGAAGGGAACGTCCTTGACAAGCTCTGCAGTACACCTTTTGAAAGCGAATATGCAGGGTGTTTCTGCTGGAACTACCAGCCTGGTATCAACAGACCTTGGTTCCTACATTTATAAAATGTTAGAAATTATAGGTCAGTTCATATGGCAAAAGCAGAGCTAAGAATTGCTCAGGGTCCCCTGGATGTACGCACCGCCCCCGAACGAGTCGAGGGGTGTTTCCGATAGACCCAAGGGTGGGAAGGCAAAGACAAAAATAAAACATAGCCAGAAAAACCAGACAGAACAAAAGCAAAAACTGAAAATAAAACAAAACCAACGGATAAAAACCAAAGAACACCTCAAAAAAAAACAGGGCAAACACGCACAAACACACAACAGAGTCAGAAGGGAGCATAAGGAGACCGAACAGAAAAAACAGAACCAACGCGCACAACAGCAAAGCCAGCCCACAACTCTAAGACGAACTCCAACCCCTACACCAATACCTATGCTTTTTTTTTTGTTTTACTTTCTTCTGCTTCCTGTATTTTTCTGTTCAAGTGACCTCATGCGTCTCTCTCTTTGCATCCTCACAAGGAAACTGATCTTCTGCAACAAATTATAGAAAACTTAGAACTCGACAAGTAACATTGAACTCAGAATTTATAGTTGGAATTTCACTCAAGATTTTGGTTCTAACAAGATAAATTGAAAGGCCAACGGGCTTGTAGCCAAGCCAACTACATGTAGTGTTCTCATAGGAGAGGTCACGAGTTCAATTTATGATTGAATTGTAACAACAGTTAAAATTGCAATGAAATGGGATCTTGTTGCAATCTCTTGAAATCCTGGGAAATTTTTTTTATTATATTGTAGCAATAGTTCAAATATAATTGGGTCAATTCCCTCTATGATCCCTATCGTATCACCCATATTCACTAATGGTCCCTAACATTTGTAAATTTCTTTTTAGTCCCTAATATTTATTAAGTGTCCCTATTTAGAGGGAAGTCACAGAACATTCGTCACAATAAATTAAATCTTCATACTGGCCAGATGGCTCAATCAGAAATGCTTAGCTTGTTCTTCTTGTGGTAGGGTGTGCATAGAAAACATTAATATACACATAATTTGTGTTTCCCACTAAAAGCAGCCAAAATCCAGAGATCATTTTTCCAAATAATTTCCAGCGAATTGTTCAAGATCTAAAATAGTATAAAACCATGATGGAACATCTGGAAGTCTTCTTTTAAACATGTGTGTTATCCCTAGCAAGCCTACATATTTATAACTTCAAGAAGAGATCATGTATCCCTACACTTTCACACCCAAAGACAAGTTGCAATATGAAAAAAATAAGGTGCTCCCTGATTGGCCAGATCTCGATTAAAGATGATGAAAAATAGATAGACAATATGAAACGTTACACGTACCACTACAATCATTTCAAAATGTGGCCTGACGTGTTACACATTTGAATCTTCATTTTGAGTTTTCTGTAAGTCCGCATTCAAGTCTCATTGCAGCAAGAAGCTCCGGAGAAACAGTTGGTCGAGTACCCTGCCCTTTAAAAATGTTATCCTTGGAAGTATTGGCCCTGCCAGCTCCCAAGTCTACACCCCAACCTCTATATAATATAATCTTGCTGGGTTCTTGGGACACAAGAAGTGCGCCTGTAGCTTGCTGCATGAAGTTCAAAGACAATTAAGATTAAATCTCCAGGGTAACAACACCTCAAAGAAACAGAAAAAATAATTTCTCAGACCTGCAACTCAAAAATCACTTCCTTGACTGAAGTGCCTTTAGCTCTACCCTTAACATTGACAATAACAAGAGGGTACTTCTTGAAATGGTCTTTGATGGCTTTTGCAATACCACTAAGAATGTTGCTTTTGCCTGGAAAATGTTAACCGTTAAGTAATGACCTGAGGTTTCGGGAGGAATTTCTGTATCTATTTGGAGTCATAGAATGAAAGTTGAAAACAGAATATACAAATAATCCTGCTACTCTAAAATATAAAACCAATAACTAGTCTAAATATGTAGTTAGTAATACAATTCTGGAAGCTTCTTTTTTGTTGCTATGGTATTTTACACTAAGGCAGCATCCAAGAAAAGTAGTAGGACGTGATGTTCTGCTTTTCCTAACTCCTTTGACATTAAACACTTGATTTAATCAACTGATTCATCAAAGCAGAATGTACTTCTAATAGTAAATCTTGGAGCATCTAAGTCAATTGTAGCATCTATCATTATACACCTTTGGTGCTTGCAATACAACTCTAATAGTAATTCTTGAACCATCTTAGTCGAATTTAGAATCGCTGTACACCTTTGGTGCTTGTACTTGAAAATAAAATTTATCATTTTCTCATTCACAGGCAAAATGTTGTAGTCATTTGTTGAGTCATCCTAGGGTAAATTGTTGTTACTGCACCTATGGAACCAAGCATTTGATGTATCAGAAGATCATTTTCCGTAATAACTGTGACTTTTGTCACACCAAGTCTTTAGGGATATTACCTATAGCAAGCAAAGGGCACCTCTTCATCTTGAGGGCATGCTTTCTCAAAATAAGTCTCTCTTTGTTTGAAAGTGGTACAGACGACATTTTGCTGGATTCATAACTGTTAGGTGCTGCCTTATTTGAAGATGCAGGTTCTTTTTCTGCTGATTCATTGTCTAATTCCCAGTCACTTTTGGAAGCAACATTTTCAAGCTTATCTGATATTTTCTCCGGAACAGTTAGCTCCAATTTGTGAGTTGGATGAAATACTGATGAATCAACAGATTGAATGCCAGAAGCATGAGAACTGACATCAACTGGTCTGATATTGTTCTGCTGCTCTACTTCCTGAAAGATTTTAAATGTCAATTTAGCAGCAGTATCTGCCTGACAACTCTTCAACGCTTAACATGGAGTTCAAACATCATTTCATGGCCATGCCATATTAACACTTCTAATATCCCAAATTAATAGAATAAGCACTCATGCGGCAACAAGAGGGAACAGCCAATGAATCCATCAGAAAATTACTAATGCTAAGTAGAGTGTAGCATCTACCATTTGCGTACAGATACTCAAACTCATACTGATTAAAATTATGCAACATCTTTCAATGCTTTCAAGTTTTGATCCTTTAACATTGAATAGGTATGAATTTTTTGTCAACTTATCTTTCTAACTAGAGTGAAGACACCAACTTATTGGCCAATAGACATTTATGATGACCATCTTTCCCTTAATTCCAGGTGATATGCAAATTTATATTATTACTGAACATAACAACTCCGCAAGAAAGAAATTGGAGCAACTCATGATGATTACCACCCTAGCTTAATTTGGATATGTTGAAAGAATTCCCAGTGGAAAGCACACACAAAATCAAGCAGATCAAAGCCAGTCAAACTTACAGAATCAGAGTTCATCTGGTTATTTAATAAGATATCACTCTTCTTCATATCCTTGTGCTGTATCAAAATCACAGTTTGAGACACAACATGTATTATGTGGCCATCTATACTATAAATTAATAGCAACTTAGCAACATATTAAAAAGCTCACCAGTGCAAGCTGCAATTCTTCCACGTTTTTGGAAAGCTTCAAAACATGGAGTTTCAGGGACTGCATCAAAATATATGAAACAGATGCAATAATCAGGTATTTAGCTCAATGTTAGATCTTACACTGTAAAGATATCACAGTGAAAAGGTGCAACAATCGCTAAGAAATAAAACATAGAGATCTTTATATCGTCCTGTACCACTCCGAAAAGATGAGCATTATTTATTTATCACTTAGAAACTGTTGGTAAAAGAGAGGGTTGGAGAAGAGATGGAAATCTGATCTCAATTCATCAAGGAGAAAGGTAACAACTTAATTAGCAAGAGGAGACTTACAAGAGAAGCTAGAAATTACTTACACTGAAAAAGTAAGCTGAAAAGTAGCTAAAAAAGCAGGCTAACATTAATCACTAGGTCTATAGCAGAACCTATAGCATACTTTTTAGGAATAGAGTTATAATTAATAAGCATGCATTCTAACAGAAACCAATCTAAACCAAGAACAATCAGGCCCGACTAATTTAGTTGCACAATACTGTTAATTTGTAATACCCTCTTGTGTTATCCTTGACACCCCCCCCCCCCCATCCTCTGGCCCTTTAAATTCTCCTCCCATCCCCTTAGTCTCGTATACACAAGATAATGTATGTTACCTCTCGACGCTGAGCCTCGAGGGAGCGACGCATAGCTTCTTTCTTATTCAGCAGTGTCTCAGGCCTCAGACGAGCAGGGCGCTGATAATTTTTCCCCCGATATACAATGATTGCATAGCCATTCCTGACGACCTCCACTGCTATTAGTATTCCTCCACTTTCAGCCTCTAATATTTTCGCTACTTTATGGACTTCCTCGATATTTCTTCCACCACATATTATCTTGACAAGTTCCCTATATTTCCAGTGAAGATGCATATTTTCAACAGTTCCGTCAAAAACACCACGTCTACCTGTACAACGGAGTAAGGACAAGCAAATCAGAAATTACAAGCTGTTTCAACCATCAGACTTAGAATCAGATCGATAATGTCAAACAGCCCTCAAATGTTTTGAATACACAATTGAGCACAAGTCTAGCCATTTTAAGCCTTGTAAGATTAATACAAAATTACCAACTAAATAACTTACCCAACAAAAGGAAAGGCTTCATTTTTAATCCAACCTTTCTCAGCATGTATCTTTCTTCTTCAGTTACACCTTCTTTATCAATTTCGGTTTGTTGGGCTGTCTCTCTGTGCTCCAGCTCAACTAGAAGCTCTTCAGCTCTTGCTTTCTTCTCTAAAGCCTGTTATGCATAGTTGAAATCAACTAAGAACTTGGCAGGAAAGTGAAACAAATAATGTAGCACACCGACTGACTTGGATCATTTATACCATAGAGAGCTTCATCTTGGTTCTTTCAAAATCTGCTTCATTATTCTTTATTTTCCTCTCATCAGATTCAGAATCTATACTCTTTTCAGCCTCATTGTTTCCTCTATTTTCACCAGAAAGCAGAGACATAATAGGCTCACAGTTAGAATGCTCAGGCAAAATACTGGTAGATTCAGCTTCAGCTTGTTCTTTTTCTCTCTGCATTCTGATTCTTCTCCTCTCTTCGATAGCCGAAGAAACTGATGAAGGAAGGAAATCCTTTCCTCGGTAGAAGACTATAAAATCCTTGTCTCTAGAAAGCAGGATCCCACCAGTCAAGCGCTACAATTAGTAATTCAAACAAGAAAGAGAAGCATATTATGAACATAAAGAATCAAGATTAAAAGGTTTTTCAAGCACTGTCTAATTTAACAATTGCAAAAGATATAAAGGTCAAAGGTAAAATGACAAACTAAATTTGACGCATGACCCCTAAATATTTTTTTAGAAATCCAGTGTGATTATGAATTTCAACACATAGCTCACCTTTAACTCTTCAGCCATCATTTCACTATTGGTATTTTGGACTCCTCTTTTTACAGCAATTTTTGCAATCTCACATTTTTCCCACAGCTTGATCATTGCAGCAGCTAAACCCTGGAGGTTCCTGTTTCTCCCTGTCAAAAGCAAAAAAAAAATTGTCATTATATTGGAAATTTAAATTCTACCAAGGGGGCAAAAAACAGGAGTCTAGCTAACCTAAAGCAAAGTGACATGGTAAAGGCCTTCCAAGCCTCTTTAAGGTTGTCATTTCATCATTGGTTAGCTTAGGATTCACTCCATAGGGAAGAAGGCGAAAAGGTCTCCTATGCCCAGAAACAACAGCTGGTAGAAGGTCAGCATCAACAGGAAGTGGATCATATCCCCACCAATCAGTGAAACGTGGCCCTAATCCATCCAGAAGCAGGTCAGCTTCTTCGACCATCTGTTTTTCTCCAGGCAGTTGAAAGCGGACCCTATTTAGGGAGCCAACACCTTGAACCAAGGATGATTGAGCTAGTACCCTGCTTTCAGTTAGTCTAGCAGATTCCGCAGCATCTTTGTCAGATGAGTTGCTCTCATCTCCACTTTGCAAATTGTCATCTTCCACTGTATTATTTTGGGAACTACTTTCAGAAAATCCTTCTTTCAGTTTGAAATAAGGAAATTTATAATTGGGTCCTCTATACAAAATGATCTTGCTTCCAGCCCTCCAAACAACCATACCTCCAGTTTTACTCTGGAACCGTCAAATCCAAAAATTAGGCTGAAATATCACAGAAGAATCATAAAACATTGCAATCTAGCTAATTAAACATGGCAAGTGCAGAGGCAGCATAGTCTTCATATAGCCTAATTTCAGTATTTTCTCCCCAAGCAAACAGCTCTTTTATAATATCCTTTTGACAAAGCTGTAAACACCTTGTAACCTGATCACACTGAAGTTTTCTTCAATCACTTTCTAAATACTTCCTAGCATTCATAAAACTGGCCAGGTGGGAACTTTGCAGTTGAGGAGAAAGATATGGAAAACAAATTGAGCACCAAGAAATAAATGCATAGTCCAAATCCTCCACACTTTATACCCCTTTCATGAAATTTCATACCTTTAAGCAATTTATTTTCCGTTAATATTGTCAAATACAACTCCTCGTTTTGACCTCCTAACAATGCCATAATTCATAGTATAGACAAGTAGGTCTCCCATCTTGATGACCCTAAATCAATTGTATTTGAGACTTAACACCAACAGAGAAACATAGTCATCTTGTTCCTCCTGACTATGAAATCAAATCAAAATGAAGTACAAGAAAGCAAACTTTTCTAATCACCACTACCACTACAAGTAAAAATTTATCAGTCACACCACATATTCAACATTAATGAACAATTTCCACACAGTGCAAAACAACACACACATAAAAAAGGGGAGAAATGAAAAGATCACCTCCAACAATTCATGAGTCCTCTTCATGTTTAGTTTCCACACATCCTCACATACAAGCTTTACCACCTCCTCCGACCTCCACCTCTCATGGATCCCATTCACAATCCCTTCAGTCACTCCTGCCTTCCCAATCTTCAACTTCTGCTTCATCCTGATCCCCACCGTCGTCAGCCTCCTAAGCTCCGCCGGCCGCAGCGTCAGTTCCGCCAGCGTAGGCACCTTTGCCCTCCCCTTCTCACTCTCCTTCCTCTCCCTCTTCGCCTCCCCTATCAACTCATTGAGCTTCGAAATAGCGCTTCCAGTACCAGGTTCAGGCACAGGATTCTCAGGCGTCGACCAGCTGGAGTCGAGCGTATGACCGACACGGTACTTTGGAATCAGCTTCGTATTCGGAACGAAAATCTCGCCGATTTGGAGGTCGTTCGTTAGGGTTTCGGCCGACGAATTGGAGGTGGTGGAGGAGGAGGCCGTAGGAGGATCTTCGACGAACCCTAGCGACCGGAGCTTGTCGGCGATGCGGCGAATGGCGGATTGTGGGAGGGATTTGGTGGCGGAGGCGGTGATTTTGGTGGTGGTGGATCGGAGGGGGAGGAATAGGGGAGTCGGAAAGTGGATAAGGGGGCGGTAGTTGTGGCGGTGGCACGTCGGTGGTTTGGATGGGAGAAAACGGTGGAAAGTGGAAGGATGAGAGAGCGACATGGTGGCTCGGTGATGAGGATGAGGAGCAGAGAGAGATATGAAATGCTATGAGATTGAGAGGGAAAATATCGGGTATGTGGGTCGGGTCATGCCGGGTATGGATTGAGGTTCGGGTTCGGGTTCCCGCTAATCAACGGCTATGTCGTTATATTGGGGTAACAGGCGTTAACGGACCAATGGATGTGTTATTTTGTCAAGTACGGTACCATATTTTTTTTTTGGAATAAGGTAAATATATTCCGGGAAAGAAAAACCCATTACTTACAAAAATGAACCGGTATCACCCGGGAAGAGTTAAGAGCTATGCTCTAATGGTAAAGTTAATAAGGACACCTTTAGGGATACAGTGGGACAAATCAAAGATCAATTAAGCAAATGGAAAGCTAATTCACTATCTCAAGAAGGTCGAACCGTGCTGATCCGCTCAAATTTAGCAGCTAAACCAAATTACATTATGCAAAGCTTTATGCTACCAACAAGTGTACACACAGAACTTGACAAAACAAATAGGGAGTTCTTTTGGAACAAGCATCAAAGCTATAAACCCCTCATTGGTTGGGACAGAATTTGCAAACCAAAATTATATGGTGGTCTTGGACTTAGAAAAACGGAACACATGAACAAAGCTCTTCAAATGAAACTACTATGGAAAATTATTGCGGAACCTCACAACATTTGGGTTCGCATAATCAAAGAGAAATACCTCCGAAATAATGACATCTTTTCATTCAAAATCAAACCCAATACGTCATGGCAATGGAGAAATCTAATCAAACTAAAACCTCTTTTCGAGAAAGGTCTTATTTGGCAGGTAGGAGATGGAAAAACTATTAACTTCTGGATGGATAGATGGGTCATGGCCGAACCATTAATAAACTACGCAACCAATAAAGATAGAATTAACACAAAGGCCAAAGTTGTTGATTTCCTTACAACAGAGAAACAATGGAACACAACCGCCATACAACAACACTTACCGATGGAAATCGTGGATAAAATCAATGACATAGTCACTCCGGAAAATGATATTACAGACCGACTATACTGGGCTCCGAGTAAAAACGGGTGGTTTTCCACTTCATCAGCCATAAACCATATAACAAACATAAATAATTACAACCCAAGTATGAACAATTGGATTTGGAAACTTGATACTCTTCCTAAAGTTAAAAATTTAGGAAGAGTATGACGGTGTACCAACGAAAACTCGATTACAGGCTAACCACATTTCGGTACCGGGGGGCTGCCTTCTATGTCATTGCACCACTGAGGATATTAACCACCTCATTAGCAAATGCCCACACACTCACCGAGTATGCCAAAAAATAAACCCCAAGTTCAACCAAATTCTTAACCACATTGATACAAGAAACAAACTACCCCGACAAGTTATTAGTGAGATAAGGCAGCAACTAACTGAAAAAGAATTCAATGATCTTGCAGTGTGCTGGTGGGGAATCTGGCATCAACGGAACAAACTTGTGTTCCAACAGGCCCCGAATGACTTCATTCCTGATTTGGCACAATACATAACAATGCAAATAAAGGCATGGGAAACTGCAAAACAATGGACAGAAGATGAAACTAAAACAACACAAGCTCATCAAAGAAGATGTAAACCAAAGGAAAAGACCTGGAAAAAACCACCCCTGGGATTTTATAAGCTCAACTTTGATGGATCTAAGATATCAAATGGTTCTACAACGTCTAGAACAGTAATTCGAGGGCATAATGCGGAGGTCATTGATATATCTACATCAAAACATGGTAACATTTCAGTTAATAAAGTAGAAGCTTTGGCTCTTCGAGATGGTATCTCAAGGGCAAAGATTTTAGGAATTAAACACTTGGAAATTGAAGGAGACAACCAAATCGTTTTAAATGTGATTAGGAAACTGGGACAGTGCCCATGGGATACTGACATTGTCGTGTCTGATATTTCAGCTTCGCTTGCGTGGTTCGACTCTATTCGTATAAACCATGTCAATCGAAATTGTAATGCTGTGGCTGATAAGATTGCTAAGCTGGGCCACAGCTTCCCGTTGAACTCCATTTTAAATCATCAAGAACTTCTAGTTCTCATCCGCAAGGATGCTCTAGGACAACCTCCGTAAGGAGGTTCTCCTAATTCTTACCTTATCAAAAAAAAAGAGCTATGCTCTAATCAAGGAATTAATCAGTCATAACAAAATCAAGGAATAGATCTTTGACCCAAAAAAAAATCAGGGAATAGATCAGCCGCTCAACATAAAGGCATCTAAAACAACACTTACACTTTCACATTTTCACATTTAAATTCAAACAGCACCAATCAAGAGAGGGTTATGAATCACATAACACCAATGGTGCGCATCCATCTAGTTTCCATATGACTTCTAGGCCGAATCCGACCATGGGCCCTGAGGCGAACGGTCATCTTGACTCTCTGAACGATATTCTGAACGGTACTATATTTGTAATCACGTAGTATTTTTTTCCCTTTTTTTTGAAATATGGTAAATATATAAAGAGAGCAACTATATAAAAGCTCTTTAAGCAAAGAAAGGGTTAAGACACAAAATACAAGGCAAAAGATGAATCATCGAGATCCAACAATCCCCTACCACCTCAAAAACCCCACAAAAGACCGACAAGATGTAGCATCCCCGATTTTTCCTCGGAGATGGTACACGCTAGTGACCTCAGACTTACCGTCCAAAGCCACCCAAGGCTTGATCCGAACAATATAGGTATTGAAATGATAAAAATAGCGGAAGACTTTCATTGAGAACAAAACATTTTTATTAAAGATTCTCCTTATAAGTGAAGGACAAAATTGTTACAACTCATAGCGGTAGCGGAAGACTTGATTAAAATTCATAAATTACATAAATGAGTCATCACTTGCGCCTATACATCGACTAGGAAAAATTAAAGTCCTAACTCAAGTTTACTTAATTATGAATTACCCTAACTTTATGAAATAGTTTGACTCAAAACTTCAACTGCCGCTCATCTCTTTACCAACTTACTTCTTATAACCTGAGAAAAGATCGTCCGATGTGCCATATAAGGACGGTTGACACCAGCCGACCATGCAAGGGAATAAATTGGTCGGGTTAGTCTTGTGACAGACTAAGCAAGTGGAATTTTGTGAGAGGTTCTAGTGGTCATAACTAATTGTTACATTGTAGTCCGAATAAAAGCCGGTCAATGATAAACAACTAGACTACTTCCACGGAATAATGCAGGTGGACAAAACAGAAATGCAAGTGAGAGCCCAAAGGACAAACAGATCCTAAGGGAGAATATGAATTTCATGTTTGGAGTACTTATAAATTTACAAAACACTTTCAAAATTATTAACAATCTATACTAAGCTTCCTTGGAATAATCAGGCCTCAACCAACCTCACTGCATACGTGTTGTGCGAATTCAGATTGGAAGGACAACCTTCATAAACTGGAAGTCCGAACGATTTCCCAATATGGGTGCTTCATTCGCGGGATTCAATTAGGTGTGCAACGCGCACTTATCTTATGTGATTAACGCTTCTTGGTAACTTTTACTTATTCTCGGACTTCCGAGTGAATTAACTTTAACGAGGATGTGCCACTCGGCTCGTACCCCATGGCACTAGCTAGGTGCTGAACGACACATTCCCGACGGTGGGAGATGAGCCATGCATCATGATCTAATCATATCATTAATGGTGTAGTAACCATTAATGTGGTTATAAAGAAGTTCTTAAGATGACGTGCCCTTAAATACTCCTACAATACTACTACTTGCATATTGATCTAACCTAACTACCTATCAAGGTCACAACCAAAATCATTTCAAAGCAATAACATAAGTTAGATATATATTTATATATATAGATATATGAACATAAATTTTATAGTAAACACACAAGCTTCCAAACATGAATGATAAGCAATTTAAATATTAATTATCAACAAATGGATGAGCAAGAGTGAACCACCACTTACCTTAATTTGAAGACGAAAATGCGGTTTGAGATGTTCGAGAGTTAATCTTCAATGCTCCGAGGATTGAGTATCAGCTTCATTGTCGAAGGACGATGCATTTTTGGGTAACCCGATATTAGGAAAGAGATTAATAAATTTTCACAAAGTAATTAAATCGGAATATAAAAATAAAAATCATAAATGTTAACGAATATAACATTTATATTTATTAAATAGTTTTAATAAATAATTTATGAAATTAAACGAGATGGAAATTTACCGAGTGGAAAAGGCGTTGGAATTCGGTTTGAACCAACTATGCAATCAACTTTGACGGACTCGTGTGGGCTCGTTTGAGAACCGAATGACTCGAGGTTGGTGTCAATGGACTCCTCCAATTAAGGTCCTCCAAGTACACTATCCGGTGGTGGCGTTGATGGCCATATGGTGGTGCAAAGGGTGGAGCAAAGTCGAAGTCGGGGTTATAAACACCGGACAGCAGCTCGGCAGAAAACAGAGCACGCGCGCAGCTGACTTTGTGTGCTCGTTTCGGACTCGATAGGGATCCGTTTGATGCGAGACCAATGGCGTTGGATTCATAAGATCGAGATCTTTCTAATGATATAAAATGGGAAAAGTTTGATTGAGTGTAGGAAGAGAAAAGGTCGAATTACAGAAGCAGTTCGTAACGTAGAGTACAAGTGACATCTTGCTTTCGGGGTGATTTCGAGATGATTTTTGGGCGGATTTCCACGATTCAAGAGTCAAATTCTACTATTTTGAGGATGGTAAATCTGAATATGGGATTTTTTTTGACAAAATCGAACTTAAAATAGGAAAACGAGGCTATGCAAGACGCGAATTGAAAAGAGGAGAACAACGGTGAAGTTTCAATGGCAAACGATTGAATTGTGTGCAATTGGGGTGTCAATCGACCCTATTTATAGAGTCACAAGGGTAATCACTTGGTTAAGATAGAAGATTAGTTCAAATCAAATCTTTGATTTGAACAAACCGAACGAAAATTAGGTTAACTAACTTCTTTGATTAATCTGGACGTATTTAGGGACTAATTCAATCAATTGAGTGGGGGTTTAGATAGAGATCGAAATTATCAATCTTATCCTTTTAACGGATTTGAATTTCGTCGTGAAATGAATCCAAAATCCTCAATCGAAGATTTCGACCCAAATCCAAACAAACAACAAACTATTGTGTTTATTTTGGATTTTATTTTCAAATATAAAAAAATCAACCCTTAATTTCTATAAATTGATATTTTCTCTGTTTTGTATTCTACTAAATTATAAAATTGTCCCAAATAATACACATATATTTTACACAATTAAATTTCATAAAATAATACTTTATAAAAAAAAATGTATAACAATGGAAATAAAATCACCAAAACAAATATTTTATTATAAGTCACACAAATAATTAAATAAATAATTAAGTAAATTTAAAATTGAGGGTTATTACACAAGACTATGCAAACATGTGCAAACTATATATGTACGCCCAAAAACCTCTCGACTAGAACGTGCCGGGGTGGCAAATGGGCAAAAAAGTGGGAGGGAAAAAGGCTCTAGTCGCTTGGAAATATGTAACTAGGCCATTTGATGAGGGAGGATTTAACTTTAAAGAAGTTTGGGCATGGAATAGAGTGGCTATGTTCAATCTCAACCATGAACTTGTTTTGGGAAGCCCCAACCTTTGGACCAATTGGGTTGGGCAAAACCACACTAGAAGAGTCAGCTTTTGGTCCCTTAAAGCAAAACCCCTGGACTCTTGGCTTTGGAAAAGCTTACTTCGACTCTGAGATCCGGTCAAGCAAGCTCTTCGGGAGGAAGGGCAAGACTACAACACCTTTAGCCTCCTTGAACTTACCCTTCCCAACAGGAGGCTTGATACTCGTAAACTTGTTGAGAAATAAAGCGCCGAAACAAGAATGGTGTGAAATCATTTGGAAGACCATCAAGGCAAGGAATTGGAGTTTCTGGTTTTGGCTTGCCTATCTTGACTGGCTTCCCACACGCCATCGATTGAAGCAAAGGGGATTCGTCACCGATGACACTTGTGTTCTATGTGGCAATGGAGAGGAGACCGAGGCCCATCTTTGGGGCGCATGCAGTTTTCTTCAAGAAGTTTTGGAGAAAATTTGGCAACGCATGGAGTACAAGTAAGGAAGGGAAGCATGGAGGAATGGGTGAATTGGTTCCTTACCTCTCCTAGGAAGACTTGCCCCTTGTATAAAGCAAGATTAATCACCCTCCTCGGCATGATTTACAATATTTGGGATCTTTGGAATGATGTGATCTACCGAGGAGAGACGTCAAATGTAGTCGATTGCACAACAAAGATCATTAGCCAATGCAAGTCACGAATCACAACGAGTTACAATCTAGTGCTTTCCTAAAAACTCGAGCAAATCTTCAGAGCTCAATAGGATCAAATGTAGCGGTTTATAAGAAGGAGCCTTTGCACAGAGCAATTCTAGTTAAAAATTTTTTTATATCATGAGATTTGTTTTAAATATTCAATTGTTCAGAGGTTTATAAGAAGGATTCCATTAGTCCCAAAAGATTAAATATCGAGACATTGGAAGCAAATATGACCAGGAGGAGTACATGTAATGTGTATGTGTTGTCTTGATACAACTTTCTATATATTTCTTGGGTATATATGACAATTCAGAAATCATGTGCTTGGAAGGGTAAAGGGCAATGGCATCATGAGGCATTCATTAGCCAAGGTCGAGAAAAAAATTAGAACTATGCAAGTTGTTGGCTCAACCTGAATAAAAAATTGTCATACATTATCCTAGTGTGAATTGACCTAAAACTTTAAGCTGCAGTGGGGTTGAATAAACCCATAATACGAAACTACTTTTAAACATTATCTTGAACATGAAGCCAAATCCCTAAAAAAGATCCCAAAAATTAGAATAACAAATTAAACAATATGCAGCTTGACCACTTTTAAACATTAAGCTTCCATACAAAACATTGCATGAAGTAAAAGAGGGAGGAAATAATAAGCAAAAATGTTCATTTGCTAGCAGTTAAAAGGCTTAAAAATTTTTATTGTCATATGTTCATGTTCGATTAAATCATCAAATAAGCGTTAAAATGCTTAAAAAATTTTGACAATAAAAAATAAAATATAAACAATTATTTTTTATTTTTTATTTTTTCACTTGTTTTTGCCAAAAAAACACGATGCTTGACATTTTACATTCTATTCACATACTTTATATACATGTTCACATTATTAAAAGAGTTGTTCACATATAACCACCTTTTAGCTTTAGAAAATTTAGCATACGTTCACATATAAGAGTTTGGTTCAAATAAAACCAACTCTTATCCTGAAACGTGAAATGAATGCATTTTTCGTAGTTCGTATTGCACTTTTCATACAGAAGTGCATTGCAAAATACAAAAAAATGCAATCCGAAAAAGTAGACTAGAAAAACTACGAAAAATGCATTGCAAAGTACGAAAAGTGCAAATCCGAAAAAATGCACACCGAAATACGAAAAGTGCACTCCGAAAAAAAAGTGCATTACTTTCAGGATAAGAGTTTGTTTCAAGATAAGAGTTTGTTTTATTTGAACCAAACTCTCACATATAATATAAGTACATTCACGTATTATTATTATTCCATATTCATTTTTTATGGTCATATGTTCATATTCGATCTATATCATTCTATATACGTAAAAAGACTTTAAAAAGTAAAAAGTAAAAAATAAATAATATTTTATTTATTGTTAAATTGGATGGCGCGCCAGATTCATTTCTAGTTTTCATGATAAGGACTATTTTCATTTGAATCAATACCACATATGTAACTATGTATCTATTATGATCGAGTGTATATATATTAATAAATTAATTTTTTGTATGTTTATGGTGTTAAAATCAAGATAAAATTACACATGTGTGTCCTATTATTAAGATAATAATATATTGCATAAGATTGAATCTATCCTAATACTATCATAGGATTTATGCATTCAAGAGGAGTGTGCATGCATTCATGCAATAATAATATATATTGGTCAAAAAAATATACATAATAATATATTAGGATAGAATTATATTTATTTTTTATTTCTTATATTTTTATATAGTTACATAGAATATTTATAATAACTTGTATATTAAAAAATATATACATGGAAAAATTATATATGAAATGTAGTTTATAATTTGTTAGAAAATATAACTTAAATAAATTATTATAAAAAACATTTAGCATTAATATTTAATGTTTTTATAGTTTATTTCACTTTATATAGAATCTTTTTAACTTCAAAGAATTATCATACAAAATTAGCAATTATATTTAATGTTCATATAGTTTATATTATTTTAGATAGAATCGTTTCAACATATGTAAGTAAATTGTTTAAAATACAAAATTCTATATGGAAAAATCCTAGGTGGCTTAACGTGGAAACGACATGTATGAAATATTCTAGGTGACACATGTTAAAATCCTACATAGCATTTAGCTTATAATGGGATAGAAAAAATAACTTGATTAAATTAGTATAAAAAATATTTCTCATTAATATTTAATGTTCCTATAGTTTATTTTATTTTAGATAGAATCTTTTTTTAGTTAAATAAATTATCATATAAAATCTTTATTTTAGATTGAATCTTTCCTACATTAATTTATCTTATTTTTATATTATCTTAAAATAATATCAACATATATAATTGTCAAAATATAAAACTAGTTTTATCCGTCGTACCATGTACGACTACGATTCGATATTTATAGACATTATAAATAGGATATTAATAAAAAATAATATAAACTTTAATATAAGTAATTTATTTCTCATATAATGTATAATTTTTTAATCAAATATTATTCTTCATATTTTATTACTTTTAATGTACGTAAATTTAGAGATTATCAAATATTTCAATATATCTATTAAATATTTTATTATCTATTTTCATTAATTTTAAAAATTATAAATATTTATCATTATTTTTTATAAAAGAAAATCACTATATACCTATAAATAATTTCGTCAAAAGATATATGCTAAAAGATTTATATTTATTATTTTATCTTTAATTTTAAATACTTGTATAAGGAAACTTTTAAAAGATATTGTTATACTAAATAGACATTTGTTTGATGTTAGAGATAATTTTAAATAGTTAAAAAGAATTTAATAGAAAGAAGTTATAATAATAGAAATAAAATTAATTTTTTAAATATGAGGTGGGGCTTGAATTGTTCCGGTGGCTTGAAAAAGTACAACTTTAATATATAGTTATAGATTTTTTATCATAAAAGAAAAAATATATAATTATATATCTATAAATAAATTCATGAAAAGATATCATGCTAAAAGATAAAAGATATTTATACTTATTTTAAAATATTTTAAATTTGTTATCTTTAATTTTAAATATTTTTATAAGGAAGTTTTTAAAAGATATTGTTATACTAACTAAATGTTTGTTTGATGTTAAAGATAGATTTAAATATTTAAAGAAGAATTCAATAAGAAGTTAAAATATTATGAATAAAAATTAATTTTGTAAATATGGTGGGGCCAGAATCGTTCTGGTGGCTCGAAAAGGGACAACTTTAATATATAGTTATAGATCCTATGTGGCAAAATCCTAGATCACTGAACATGAGAATGCCACCTAGGACATAGGATTTTATATTTAGGTGGCGCAACGTGGTGGTCTTGTTCTTTATATCTTATATATATATATATATCAGCCTAAATAAGTTATAATTTAATTCTAAAGGGCTCTTTTCTAGAACTCCTCTAGAAAAATACTTAAATATTTTTTACTTGTATTAATCCCTAGGACATTCAAAAATCTTGAATCTAGAAATTTTTTCTAAAATTCTCTTTTTTTTGGTAGAAGCTTCTATAATTCTCAAACTAAAGCTTCCCTCTATAAATAAGCCTTGAGGGTGAATTGTAAGACATGTTTTCCACTCAATGAAAATCTAAAGTTATAATATTATCAAGCTTATTTTGTGAGTTTATTGCAAAATAGCCTAATTACCCATCCCGATCCTAACAAGAGTAGTGGTTTATAATATTGGCTTTCAACAATGACTCCTATCCCGATCCTAACAAGAGTAGTGGTTTATAATCTTGGCTTTCAACAATGACTTCACAATGTCTCCGAAATCCTACAATATGTGCAAATAATAAGACCCAAGTTGTTTTATAGTCAACTTCTCTATCTCAAACTAAACAGTACCACTATTATGAGTCTTCTTCAACTTCCTAATTTCAACAATTTTTAGAGCATTCTTATATTCTAAACCCTTTGAATCCAATGATTGATGATACTTATAACTCAATAGAGCAATTTATTCTCCCATGGCTTCTAAGTCCAAATAATAAGAATAATATCTATCTTTACCATTACCATTAAGCGGTAGGATATGAAATGTCTTAGTTGAAGCATCAAACCAGATAAATTTTTCAAATGTTTCACCCATTCTAGGAGAAAAAAAATAAGGAGAATAACTAACCATAATTTTTGTAATATTGTAAAAAATACTTATAGTGATTTTTCTAACAATTTTTTACTCAACAATTAGATAGGGAGAAGAAAACTAACATCAATATTGTGGTCATAAGCATTATAGCAGAAAGTCGGAGGCGTAATGGCGCCTCCAGTGTCGCAAAAAAGTACCTTAATATGAAAGATAAAGCTAAAATATGATAAATTATAATTAATTTTTTACCTTAACGTGGATACAAAATTACTCTACTGCATATTAAGTCCCTTAAAGGTGACTGTGAGGATAAAATCTTTACTACCTTGACAAACTTATTTTAATTTCACAAGCCAATCAAAATCATATAGGGTTTGTTCGGCGCTTCAAACCTGATACGAGTTGATGTTGATGTTGATGCTGATTTTACAAGTTAATTTTAGGAGTTGAAATTATTAGCTTATTTTTGTGAAAAATTATGTAGGTGTTCGGTAGATTAAAATTGATCGAGACTGATTTTATAAAAGATGGATGCAAACCAAAAAGGATATATTTATAAATTTATAAAGAAAAGGTTAGTTTTTAAATCTTCCAAAATTAAATTAGTGAAGGGAAATCGAAGGAAATAAATTCCATAAAGCTGGATAAAGCTGGGAGGGGTAGATTAAATTTTGGGTGAAATATAAACTACCATCAACTCCCATAAGCCTACAATAATCATCATCAACTCCCACTACCGAACAGATAATAACGACTTTATTTTTTTACCATAAGCTTGAATAAAGCTGTATAAGGTCAAAATAAGGCCCGCCGAACGATGTAATAGTCTCTAATTTGTTTGTTTTACATTTGTTTCAATTATTTTGCCTTGAACTTGTAAGATTTTTGTTTTCATTGTCGTTTACTTTTACCTATCAAGAGCAAATGAGGATTTGTCTTTAGCTTATGACCTGGTTAAAGAAAAGGGTTTCTTTATGTATTTCCGACCAACGGACATTTATGGGTAATGATATTATTTTTAGCCAACTGTTACTTCATTTGTGTTGTAGGGTTTTCATTTGATGGTTTCAAGTGCCCTCTTTTGAGTCTTTTTTTTCCGGTAGGGTATGTATCTCTAAGCCTCAGGATGCAATTGAATTTTATGAGAAGGCTATAAGTCACGTTGACAATGAGGATTGGTGAAAGAAGTTTGAGGAATCTTTATCACTGTTTTGTCCTTCTGATACGGTTCCTCAAACGAAGAATAGTTCAAAGATGAAGGCACCAAAGTAGAGGTGAAAACAGACATGCCAATAAATTTGATTAAATTTTTATCTGTTGACATTGATTTTTTGTGTCGTTAGATGAAAATGGATATGCCAAGACATGTGATTAAATTTTATCTCTATTTACATTGATTTTGTGTCGTCGTTGATCAGTGATAGTAACACGCAGACCAGTGTTCATAATTCTGGACAAAATTCGGAGATGCTAATTAAAATTTAGTATAAGAGTTTGTTTCTCTTATCCTAAATTCCTAAATTTTAACTAGCATATTACTCTAATTAATATTTATGTATGCATTATTTTAGAGCTTTTGTTACTCTTCAAACTTTGTTGTAGTTGAACTGAAGGGGCTTTGATATGTCTTAGGTACGCCCAGGTTGGATAACGTAAATATGAAGATGAAGAAACTTTGGTTAACCAATTGGTTGGCAAAAAAAATTATGATAAGGCCCTTGTTGAAAGCGAAAAGACATTGATAAACTTTGGTTAACCAATTAGAAGATGCTACATTTGTTCATGGTTAACTTCTCACTAGTTCTGGAGTAACTAATAATTCAATTGTGGCATCGAACTGACCTAGTATGTGCAAAATATAGAAGTCTTGTATTTAGTTTGTGATGAATAAAATGAGACAAGTAGAGTCTAAAATAAAATGAGACAACTACGACCACAATTGCTCAATTATGGCAGGAAGTTGGAGGTGTGATGGCACCTCCGGTGTCGCAAAAAAAGTACCTTAATATGAAAGATAAAGCTAAAATATGATAAATTATAATTATTTTTTACCTTGAAGTGGATACAAAATTACTCTACTGCATAAATAAATACAACTAATTTATAAGAGAGTGATAATATGGAATAAAATAATTTCAATAAATTGACCAAAAGATGATGTTTCATCCCATTACTGATCAAGGGTATGGTATTTTTTTTTTTAATTTATCACTTTATTTTCAAAACTTATTAGATGTCCTTTTATTAAATCTATGAGTTGTTTTATATTGTACAACGAAATAGTGATTTCAGTGCTTGATATATCCCTCCTCAATCACAGTCTTAAAGTGTGCTTCGTGTATCAAGAACAAGTGTTGTATTAATATTTCAAAACAGTATGTGCTTGATACATTTCCTATGGATTTCAAAATGGGCAAGAGAAAGAATACATTATACTTTAGTTCTCTTCAACACATTAGAATCCCCTATGAGGTAAACTATATAGATATTCAAATAATCTTATTGATAGTTGCCTAGTGAAAAAACTTTTTTATAACAATTTAGAAACAAAATATTATGTTGAGATCATTAATTATTTCTCAAATCGAAATGCCATGTGTTATGGATGAAAGTAAGGGGTGAGAAAGCTATGGAAGATGCGTTGAAGAAGAATCCTCGGCTTGGGTTTCTATGTATAGATAAACATTTTCAAAATAAAGTTACAAATAAGCTTTACACCCGTGATTGCAATAGCATCAAAATTCAAGGTTATCAAGATCGGGATTCTAGGTTGGATCGTTGGAGGTCTTTTGGATCGGATCGTAAGATCGGATCGCTGAATCGTAAGATCCTACATTATAACTAAAAGTATGCAAGAATAATCTAATAGAGTGTATATTTTGTTATATATGAAGTAAGAAAATGATAAACCTTATTAATTTGATTATTAAAATGTTGTAGGATGGACTAGTCAACTATTTTAATGGAAATTATACGTTAATCGTAAAATTATTAATAATATATAGTTAAAATTGTAATTTTATAGGATTGTTAGAATCGTTTGTATGATCGTTAGAATCGTTTATAGGATCGTTAAAATCGTATGTAAAATCGGGATCAGATCGAGATTGTATTCTAAATCATTTAAGATCCTACTCCAATAAGATCCTACTTGGGATCGTGGATCGTTTCGTGTGTTATGGATCATAGGATCGGTAGAATTTGATCGGGATTCTAATAACATTCAATTAATAGAAACCACATTGTCGTCATCTTGAGACATGGAGTTGATCCCCGACCGGGGGAAAAATACTCTAGATAATACAGAATAGTTGGCGTAATGAGTGAGGAGTCGAGGGTAGATCTATGATTTTAATGGTTCGGAATTTGCGTATCATTCAAAAATCTGCTTATTATTTCTCAAGAAGTTGTAGAGCTTACGAGTATCAAGCCTCCCGTTGGGAAGGGTAAGCTCAAGGAGGCTAAAGGTGTTGTAGTCTTGCCCTTCCTCCTGAAGAGCTTGCTTGACCGGATCTCGGAGTCGAAGTAAGCTTTTCCAAAGCCAAGAGTCCGGGGGTTTTGCTTTATGGGACCAAAAGCCGACTCTTCTAGTGTGGTTTTGCCCTACCCATTTGGTCCAAAGGTTGGGGCCTCCCAAGACAATTTCATGGCCGAGCTTGAACATAGCCACTCTATTCCATGCCAAAACTTCTTTGAAGTTTAATCCTCCCTCATCAAATGGCCTAGTTACATATTTACAAGCAACTAGAGCCTTTTTCCCTCCCACTTTTCCAGCCCATAGGAAGGAGCGACACATTGCCTCAATCTTCTTGATCACTTCTCTAGGAAACACGGTAGTTTGACTCCAAAAAGATAGAAGGCCTTCTATCGTGGATCTAATGACTTGTGCACACCCTTCATATGAAAGCATTCGGGCACCATAACGATTGATTACACAAATTATCTTGTTGAGGAGTGGCCCATAGTCGATGGCCTTGAGCTTAGTGGAGTGTAGAGGCATGCCTAGATAGCGGACCGGGAAAGAGCCAATTTCGAAGCCAAGGATGTTAGCGAGCTCTATACTTTCATCATGATCAACTCCACCAAAGAAAATTTTGCTCTTGTGTGCATTAGCAATGAGGCTTGAGCCTTTACCAAAGTCAAGAAGGCATCCACGAATAGCTCTAAGCGTGGCTTATGTAGGCTTGCAAAAGATTGGCAAGTCATCAGCAAAGGTAATACTAATGAGCTTGAGGGGTCGACACTTAGGATGAAAGCAAAATCCTCGGGTGGTGCTAGCTTTTGCAGACTTCGGCTAAGGACCTCCATGACAAAGACAAAGAGGAAAGGTGAGAGGGGGTCACCTTGGCGGAGGCCTCTTTTTCCGGGAAAGAACCCTTTCGGCTCTCCATTGATGAGTATGGAGTAGCGCGATGTCTTGACCGTTTGGAGAACTAGTTGGATGAGCCATGGTGGAAGGCCAAAGTAGTGCAGAGTTCTCTCAAGGAAAGTCACAATCAACACAATCAAAAGCTTTTTGCAAGTCAACATGGAGCATGCATCTCTTGGAGACGTCTCTTTTTTTCATAATTGGCGGCCAACTCTTGAGCAACAACTATGTTGTGAGAGATAGACCTTCCGGGGACAAAGGCACCTTGGCTATCTGAAACAATCTTGTCAAGGAGAGACCTTATACGTGTGACAAGTATTTTAGAGATGGCCTTTAGGAAAGTGCTACAACAAGTGATGGTTCGGTAATCTTTGATGTAGAAGGTACTATCAACTTTGGGGACAAGGCAAGCAAAAGTGTTGTTCCAATCACGAAGCAACCTTATCGAGGCAAATAATTGTCTTACGGCTTGAACCACATCATTTTTGATAATGCTCCAACATTTCTTGAAAAAATGGCTTCCATATCCATCGGGCCCCGGTGATTTGTTAGAGCCTATATCATCAAAGGCCTTTTTTATTTCCTCTTCACTCGGCATCATTCTTAAGTTGGCAATGACATCTTGTTGGAGGGTCGGCCCCCTTATCCCATCAAAGTTGAAAGGGTCGGTTGGGTTGGGAGAGCCGAAGAGCCTCTCATAGAATCCAACCACCTCGTTTTCAATCTCCTGAGGTTCCTCTAGGACGTGGCCATCATCGTTCTTGAGTATGTGCATGGTGTTCCACACCCTCCTTTCTTTAATTCGGTTGAAGAAAAATGAGGAAGTTTCTTCCCCCATGGTCAAACAATCAAGCTTAGCCCTTTGGGTGGTTGCACTTGTCAAGTTGCTCATACGACATTCAAGCTCTTTTTTAGCTTCAGAGACGGCAGCTTATTTTTCAAGGCAAGCAAAATCATCATGTAGTGCTTCATGAGTAATCCTCAACTTATCTACACTTTCTTGCACCATAGCTTCCAAATTCCGGAACCTTGTTCTTTGCAAAGATTTTAGGGTGGTTTTGAGTTTTTGTAGCTTTGACAAGAGGATATGTTGGGCCGTTCCCACAAAGGTCTCATCCCATAACCCTCGAACCAAGGTTTCAAATTCAACATCATCAACCCCCAAAATTTGAAGAATCAGAAGGGGATACGATGAATGGTAGAGGTGGGGTTGACATGGGCAAGGCAAAGGGAATATTAAAAAAGATTAGGATCCCCAAAGAAGGCAAAGGATTGGTCAAAAGAGCCCTCCCCCATAAGTTGTTGACAAGGGTACGGTCTAATTTCTTGGCTACTCTAGCCGGCCTTAGTTGTTGATTGGAACATGTGTATCTTGCCCCGGAAAAAGCAAGATCGTGCAACCCACAACTCGTCAAAACACTAGCAATTTCATCTGGCTCATTTTCATCATCAATTCTTCTCAAAGAGAACCTCTCGGTAGAATCAAGTATGCAATTCAAATCTCCCATGACAATCCAAGGCTCATTGATTCCCCCGGCAAGATTTCTCATCAAATTCCACAAGGGCTTGCGCTCCCTATGAAAATTGAAGGCATAAACAAAAGTTAGTAAGAAACTCAAGCAAGAGTGTATATCACTAACCTTGCAAAGGATCAATTGGTTTGTCTTCAACAAAACTTTCACTTTGACAACAAGTGGGTTCCAAACAATCCTCATACGGCTTCTTTCTCGGGTAGTGTCTTCGGTACAATTGTTGAGAGGGTTTCTTGATCCTAACAAGCAAATAAATTTATAGATCAAGACCCCGCTGACTACAGGGAGGTTAGGTTCGTCCACGAGAATTAGAAGAATCAAAGTCTAGCAATCAATCCTAACAAGAACGAAGCAAAAACGAAATAAAACACACGCAGGAACAGCTCGGCACCGACCCCAACTGGGTCGTCACCGACCTATATCACGACACACAACGCAGGAAAAACCGAGAAAACTGAATCGCTCGGTACCAACCAAAGTTGGATCGGTAACGACCTGTATGGTTAGCGATAAAACTTCGATGAATCAATATAAAAGAGATCTAGGATGAAGGATCCACCACAACAAAGCTATGCATGTAAACATGAACCAAAGATTAACGACCGATAATCTCATGAACGACTTTCGCCATAAATAATCAAGCACATATCTCAACTTTCATAAAGATAGAAACTTGCAATTCTACTTGTTATCTAAAGGTTTTAACTTTCGCTTCAACCCAAATATCATCCAAATTCACAATTTAATCTTTCAACTTAATCATGAATATGAACTTGCATCAACTTTCATCAAGGAATTAAGGACAAACAAGAAGGATAAATGATAGAGATTTAAAGGAATGGTTTTAAACAAAGATTCATGCTTTAATCACGCATAACTTGTCGGGTTTCACCCCAACCCTAGAAAACTAGACTACTCACGAGTCATCATGCAATCAACAATCAAAGAGAAAAGAGAAGACATGATTCAAAAACAAACTTCAATTGAAAGATCAACTTACAAATCTCGAAGCAAACTTCCAAAGCTCCCTCAAAATTATCCAAGAGCTTGGAATAAAAGTTAACCGTAGAAAACCAACTTGCAATATACTCGTCCGTTCCGTCTCGTGCCAAAAAACGACATCCTTTCAAAAGTAACCTTAAAAGCCCTTATATAGTAGTAGGAATGTTCTTAAAAGAAAACTAAATTCTATATTAAAAAGACCCATAAATAAAACATCTACTAAAACCTAACTTAAGGTGCAAGTTTTCTTCCGCATGCCTCAGACAACGCTCGGTACCGACCCAAAGTGGGTCGTCACCGACCTTAGCCAGCTCTTGATCTCTTCATTTCTTTGCTTGAAACTTGTCCCAAAGCTCGGTTCTTCTTGAATGTTTCTTCCTTAAACGTCCTTGGTCTTTTTAGACTTCCTTAAGCTCCTTCTAAGGCATCTTCATCATGCAAACTTCCTTCTTGAAATCAACAAAGCTCCAAAAACAACGACTCTCGCCCTTCTAGCCAACACCGCCACAAAACAACTCTAACGCCACCTCCTAGAAAGTTGAAAACCCTGGAATATCTCCTCCTCAACGGTTCAAACACCTATAAAGACAACAAATAAACAAAAACGACTCCAACTCTCGAAAGAGGGTCGAAATCAAATGCAAAGCAACACAAAAGAACTAGAAAAGACTCGTTCCAACTAGAAAAATGACCCACAAAAACTAACTAAAAAGTATGACATCAAAACACCCCATAATTAGACTTGCTTGTCCTCAAGCAATCACTTAACATGCATCAATACCAAATAACAAAGCTTCAAGAATTGCCTTTAAGAAAGATAAAACACAAGTAGAATAGTGAGCAAACAACTTCCACATCATAGCACTCATGAACATTCTAAGCAATCACAATCCAACCTCACCAAGGAATGTGTCTCACTCAACTCTCAAAGTGTTTAAGGTATATCAATAATCACTCGACTCAAATTCCAAACACAAAACCTCATAGTCAATGGAACTTATATCAAAAACTCTCCACCGAAGAAATCAAAACAAGTCAAATCACCAAATGAAATTGGGGGCTCAATGAAAATTTCATAGAAGTTTCCATTAGGACGGGTTGTAATGGGGCTTGGTAATTCAAAGGGCATGGAAATATTTTGGCCTTGTGGTGCTAACTAATCCGGGAATCAAGACTCCTAGACTACACAACACTCAACCAACACACCTTCTTCTTACAATCACCAAACACTTCAAACTTTTCAATACACTTCCCTCTTCACCTATCATCATTGTCTTTCCTCTTTTCTTACTTAGAAGGCTTTGGACTCTTGCACTTATTATATGTTTCACCCCTTTTTTACAAATATATATATTTATTTTTTTTTGGGGGGGGGGGTCAGTACCGACCCATCAGGGGTCGGTAACAAGCTGCGTTATTCATTGCTATGTGCAATTTTGAGCCCAAGACACTTCATCCTTTAATTTTTCAAAGACAACACTCCTTCTCTACCTTTCACAATCACTTTATTGTCACCCAATCAATCCACAAAAATCTCCACCAATCTACTCTAAGTCCTATTTCTCAGATCAAAGGGTCAAGCTTATCATGGCTAGGGAATTTGTTGTGGAGCTAGAAATAGGCTTTAAGCTCAAAACAAGGGGCTACAAATAGAGGGATCATGTATAGGTAGGTGTTGAGGGGTAAATTTTCATGAAATATTAAACCCTCATAATCAGCCTTATATTAAATTAAACTATGGGTATCTCGAATAACAAAGTTATGCCTTTGTTAATTTGATTTTAAGGATAAATATTAGGGCTATTAGGCTAATTAACCCATTACATGCGATCTGATGCCCAAATGGATTTCCATAAACATTTAAAGAAAAATAAAAAAAAATTAAATAAATGTGTGTTGAATATGGAAGTTGTCAGATTTGTGTAACTCCCATCTACTACACAAATTACAAAATAAAAAAAAAAACAACAAAAAAATTAATTAATGGAGAGTGCTGCTAGTTAGTGGGTAGTTATTAAGCCCATCATTTATATTTATGGGTGTAAAACGGTGGTTTTGGTCTTCAATCCTGCACAAATCCACTAGCCAAGAGAAAGCACAGAAAAAACCAATTTCTCCATCTGCTCTTTGTTTACCCGCAAACAAAACGCATCACAAAAATCAATCTGAGGGTAAAAATCAAAGATACCGAGAGCAAAAAACGTAGAGCAGGAAACGAAGAAGAAGGTAGAAGACGGATTGCCTATTCAAATTTCCTTCGTGTCATATTGAATTGGGGATAAAGGATTCAAGGGGATCCTCCCTGATTTTTTATGGCTAAATTGTTCAAACCCATTTTAAATCGGGGACAAAGGATTCAAGTGGATCCTCCCTGATTTCCTATGGCTAAATCATTCCAGTTCTTTTCACACCATTTTAAAACGGGGACAAAGGATTCAAGGGGATCCTCCCTAATTTTTTATGGCTAAATTGTTCGAGCTTTTCTTACCATTTTAAATCGGGGGTAAAGGATTCAAGGGGATCCTCCTTGATTTTTTTTTGATTCGAAATTCTTCCTAATAAACATATCCGAGATTCAAGGGAATCTTTGAATGTCAAAAATCGAAATTCAAGTGGATCTCTAAATTTTAAAACTGATTTTTCATGGAGTTATTCTGCCAAAATTTTAAAAACCTCGTGCATGTAAAAAAGAACAGAAAGCTTTTCGTTCTTTTGAATATTTCAATCAGATGAACTCCTGTAAAGAAAGCAATGTTCATAAAAAACAGGAAGTCTTTAATCGGTTGACAAGGAGATTTTAGTTAATCCACCGGTGCATGTGTCACTTGTGAAAATAAGAATTTTCGTGAAAATGATTAAATAAAAAGCCCATAAAATAGAAGATGAGAATTAAACATGCAGAGTATATATGCATGGATGTACAGGGGAACATGCATGCAAGTCAATAAGCTCAAATTGGTCCACGCAGCTTGTTAGCATAAACTCCAAAATCCTTAAACTTTACAAAAGACGAAAAAGAGTCTAATTAATAAGCTCATATAAGTGTCATGACCGATTGACCAAATGGTGCTAATTTATCTAACGTGTAAAGCTTAGTTTTGCCCATAATTAATTCGGATCATGAAATTAAAATTCCAAACCAGAACTACGTAAAGACTTGACGCCTATAAAAGGCTACGTAGGTAACTCGATATCAAATTTAACACATATCGAGCTCAGCCGCCAAATTTTAAATTAAATCGTTAAAGCGATCACGACTACCCAAATGGTCAAGATCAAAGCATAATTAATTAATTATGCATGACCCTTGTTATCAAAATTAATTTATGGCTAATATATAGCTATGATCATTTTAAAGCACAAAGTTTGATCTAAAAAAATCTCATTAGTTATAATTAATTTGGGTTATAAAATTAAACGTTCCTTTTAAGAACTACGTACGATTTGATCCCTTTTAAAAGGGTATGTAGGAAACTCGATAAAAGGCAAATTCGTCCATCAAGTTCAATCACAACCCCAAATCAAACTAAATTTTCCAAATCCAAAATCGCACTAAAAATAATTGTGCACGCCAAATGCGAACGACTAGATCACCCTTCCTAGAAGGTGGGTTTAGTGTCATTCGCGTCATGCAAATGATAGTTGGAGCGGTTTAGGCAACCCTTCCTAGAAGGTGAGTCTATTCTCGTTCCTCTGATGCATGAAAAATATCACACACAAAAACAAAAACCAAATAAAACACTCTGAACTACGTAAGGCTTGATTCTCTTTAAAGAGATACGTAGGCAACCCGTCAAAATTCGGGTGCAACCCAAATCTTAAAACAAACCAAATCCTTTGTATTTGTATGACTTTTAATCAAAAGGGTAAAAAGAAAGGGTCGAACTCAAACTTTCGAAAATCAAATAAAATATGTTTTGCGAATATTTTCACATTTTTGTTCAACAGTAGGGAAGAGGAATATAATAGGCTAATAAAAATAAGTTCAAAATCATTTGATTTAATCAAGTAATGAGCAAATCTCCATTGGTTTCAAGTTTAAAATAACCATGCCATTGACAAGTGGAAATTGCATTTGGAAGAGTAAATCACACATGAAAGAGAAAGGAATAAGACATATATCCTTTATAGGCCAAAAAATATCTCACTTAGGTTCAATTTGTTGGATTGCTTTCACTTAGAAATATGCATGCTCAATATCCATCATAAGCTCAAAACTCAAAAAGCAAGATCATGATTTAGGCAATTCTTATAAAGCATGCTATAGGATTTACATGATGATGCAAGCAATTTCCATCCTAGAACATCTAAGAAAAAGGACATTCATCCATCAAAAATCAAAAAGAAAAAGACTCAAACAAAGCTAGACATAAACACAAACAAACATGACATAAACACAAGACAAGACATGACTCAAATAAGTAATTTCCCAAACCACCCCATACTTAAAACATCAATGTCCCCATTGATTAGAAAAGTAAAGAGAAGGGAAAGAGAAACTAACTTGGACACCTTAAAGCGTTGGAAGAGTTGTTGCGCCAACCAATTGTTGTATTCCGCTTGAACATTCCACCTCTCTACATCTTGCTTGTGGTCCTCATAGTACTCAATACAGAAATCCTTGAGCTCGTTTTTGTGATCAACAAACTGGTTTTGGTGGTGGTTAAGCGCCCCATAGAGATGGTGTTGGTGAAGCATGAGGGCGTCCATCTTAGCGGATAGAAGGGAGATGTCGGCGCTTTCACCTGAGCTCGACCCGGTATGATATGTGCCTTGCCCTTGAAAGTGAGCGCCGCCGGACCCATCAAAGCCATAGGGGTTGGCATAGTAGGGTACCATGAAGTCAATACCACTCGTGCATCATTGGTTCTTGTGGCTATGGCCTCGACCCACTTAGAAATGTAGTCGACCGCCACGAGGATATACTTGTAGGGGCCCGAAGAGGGGAAGGGTCCCATGAAGTCAATACCCCATACATCGAAGAGCTCGACCTCTAGGATTCCTGTGAGTGGGTTCTCGTTCCTCCATGTAATATTTCCCGCGCGTTGGCACTCATCACACGCCGTTACATATGCTTGAATGTCCTTGAAGAGGGTGGGCCAATAGAATCCACTTTGAAGAATTTTTGCGGTGGTTTTGAATCCCTTAGCATGGCCACCCGTTGGAAGAGTATGACAATGTCGGATTACTCCCTCTATCTCATCGTTCGACACACAACGCCTAAAGATATGATCACTCCCTTGCTTGAATAGGTAAGGATCATCCCAATAGTATTGCTTGACGTCATGGAGGAACTTCTTTTTAGCTTGGGAAGTCAATCCATCAGGGATAATGTCTCCTCCAACATAGTTAGCAAAATCCGCAAACCAAGGGGTTGTCGCCCCTCTAATAGCATGTATAGAATGGGAAGAGAGGATGGGAGGAGAAGAAGGAAGAATACTAGTGAGTACACAAGAAGAGGGAGAAAAGTGACCTGGATCGACCCCAGATAGGGTCGAAGTCGTGCTGTCTTGCTCGAAGTCGACCGACTCTTGAACATGTGGGGGAGTCGTTACCGACCCAGGGCTGGTCGTCACCGACCCATGATTGGTCGTACTCCACCCACGATGGCCGACATCGATCCATAGAACTTCATTGCTCAAGAGGATTTCGTCCGGGCGAGAGTCATTGATGGGTACCGCGTCTCCTGACTCCTTGATGTGCTCAATGGGTAACCTAGAAAGGTGGTACGGCACAAGATTCTCCGCTCCTTTCTTGTCTTGTATCTCAAGGTCGAACTCTTGCAATAGGAACATCCATAGGAGTAATCTCGACTTGGCGTCCTTCTTGTCCATAAGGTAACGTATAGCTGCATGATCGGTGTAGACGATTACCTTTGAGCCTATCAAGTACGACCGGAACTTCTCAAAAGCAAACACCACGGCGAGGAACTCCTTCTCCATCTTGAAAAGCTCCTCAAAGTGATGACTTTCGGTTAAGAGTTGCATTTCGTCATCCACCTCCAAAAGGGTCGGCTCCGACCACAAGGGGGTCGTTACCGAGCCAGAGGCATAAGCAAAGTCCTTAGAAATGAGCGGAATGGGGGTAGGAGTCGAGCGTGATGAGGTCGGTACCGACCTGTTTGGGGTCGGTGTCGACCCTGCTGCGTCCTCCTCATCTTCATCATCACTCGTACAAGCTCTAAGAAAACGCTCGATCGGATCTTCGTAGTCAATATAATCCGAGCGGGTGTACAACATCTTGACCTCCATAGCTTCATCGGTCTCCTTCATCGTTGGATTGAACCGGAACTCAACCACCTCATTGCCGATTTCAAAAGTAAGGAGGCCCTTCTTTACATCAATGATAGCTCCGGTTGTTGCAAGGAATGGTCGCCCAAGAATGATCGAGGCGACGGGATCTTCCGACATCTCCATAACAATAAAATCATTGGGCACAAAGAACTTTCCGACTTGGATAGGGAAATCGTCGACAACACCGGTTGGCTTCACACAAGAGTCGTCCGCCATATAAAGCCTCATGTTCACCGGGACCAAAGGACCCATGTTGGTTTTGGACCATATAGAAAGGGGAAGGAGACTAGCACTTGCACCAAGATCAAATAAAGCTTTAAAGCGATGAGCACCTATACCAATAGGTGTGCGCCGCCTGTGTGCGCCGCCTCTGAGTCAGAGGTTCGCCGCTCTCTCACCCGCGATTTACCTCCTCCTCTGGGTCCAGGGCAGGATCCGAGGAGGTGCAGGAATAGTCGGATCGCAAGATGCGGAAACCTGTATTTCAAAAAAAAAAATAGTAATTGCAAACTTACCTGGATCACCAAGTTTCTCCGGAAGCTCTAGAGATCGCACCTCATCGGTCAACTCGGACATCGACCGCTTCTTTGACAAGATCTCTTTAAGGAATTTGGTGTACGCGGGCATCTCACTCAAGGCTTCGGCGAAAGGGGTGGTGATGTTAAGCCCTTGAAGAACCTGCACAAAACGTTTGAATTTGCCTTCCGTGGAATCCTTGGCCTTCTTGGATGGGAAAGGAAGCACCTTCGTTGTTGATGTAGAAGGAACGGATGTAAGAACACCGGGAAGTGGGTCGGCCACGACCTGGGGAGGGTCGGTGACGACCGCCTCTGTAGTAGGGGGAGGGTTGATTACGACCTGGGGAAGGTCGGTGTCGACCGCCCCTGAAATAGGCTGGTTTTCTTCGTCCGCCGTCTTCTTGCTTGTGTCTCGATCCGGCAACTTCTTTCCGCTCCTCAGATGGACCGCGGCAATTTGACCTCTCGGATTCTCATCGGGATGGCCTGGTAATCGTCCTTAGGGTCTTGGAATTTGAGTCGCTAGGTCACCAAGTTGGGAGTTCACATTCTTCCTCCATGCTTCAAAGTCTCCCAATTGATTTTGAACGCCTTTAAGATCTGTACGGACGCCATTTATCCCCTCGAGGAGCCCTTGCGCCCAAGCTGGTGGCTCTTGGTAACAGGGAGGTCTATAAGGAGTGGCCCTTTGCTCTTGTTGGGGGAGGTGGAAATCCTTGGCCTTGGCCATTGTTGTTCCATTGAGGATAATTGTTGTTGTTGTTCCTCCCTGGATAAGAATTGTTTTGGCCTCGGTAGGCCCTCGCATATAGTTCGCCTCCGCATAAGTCTCGGAGGCTCGGACTTGATCCACGTTCGTACAAGAAGCGGTAGTATGAGATTGGGATCCACAGTCTTGTCAAGGCTGAGTGGTGGATTTGAAGTAGCTTACTTGCTTCTTGAGTCGGTTAATCTCATCTTGCATGTATTGAAACCGCACATCTTGATCAATCGGTTCTGCATTAGGATCATAAAGCTTCTTCATAGGAACCCTGACGACTTGTTGGGTGCCATACATCACATCATAGTTGGTGAGTTTGTCCATCAAAGCCCAAGCTTCATCGGGATCCATCTCAATGAACTCGCAATCGGTGTGAAGGTTGATTCGGTCCTTTGTAGCGGCATTAATCCCTTGAAAGAATATTTCCTGAAGCACATAGGGTGGTTGTCTATGAGTAGGGCATTTTCGAAGAAGTTCCTTGAACCACTCCCAAGTTTCCACAAAAGTCTCATTGGGAAGTTGATGGTAAGAAGTGATGCGCTTTCGTAGCTCCGTAGTTTTGGCCGGTGGAAAGAACTTTGTTAGGAACAGGTCGTGCAAAGTCTTCCATGTAGTAATCATCCTAGAAGGTAAGCTTTCGAGCCATGTAAGTGCCTTTCCGGCCAAGGACCACTTGAACGCCTTTAAAAGCACATATTCAATTGACACGCCATCGGCAACAATGGTATCACATAGGTCGGTGAAGTTCTTGATATGCTCCATCGGGTACTCGGTGGGCTTGCCCTCAAATTGAGACCTCTTGATAAGAGTGATGAAGTGAGACTTAATCTCAAAGGCGCGTTCAATCGCATGGAGCACAATTGCGGATTCAGGAACCCTAAATTCCTGATGCATGTACTGCTTTACGTTTCGCGGAATAGCATTGAGTTGTTCTTGGAGACGGGCAGCAGCCTCTCTTTCTCTCTGCGCAAGAACATCTTGATCATCACGCTCTCTTTGCATACCTTCCATCTGAAGGCGAAGGTCAGCCATCTGTCGAGCAATTTCCTCAGCGTTGGCCATTGCTCTTCGTTCTCTTAGCTTGCGGTGAAGGGTTCTCTCGAGTTCGGGATCAAAAGGAAAATAGTCGACTCCCCTTCGCGAACTAGAGGGCATACACCTGCACACACAATCACAAGAAAACGAATTAGTAAACACCAAACGGTATGGGCTATTCCTAAACCCGAAAGATAAATAGACAAAGAAACTAGACTAACTCCCCGGCAACGGTGCCAATTTGTTGATAGGGTTTCTTGATCCTAACAAGCAAATGAATTTATAGATCAAGACCCCGCTGAGTACAGGGAGGTCAAGTTCGTCCACGAGAATTAGAAAAATCAAAGTCTAGCAATCAATCCTAACAAGAACGAAGCAAAAACGAAACAAAACACACGCAGGAACAACTCGGCACTGACCCCAACTGGGTCGTCACCGACCTATATCACGACACACAACGCAGGAAAAACCAAGAAAGCTGAATCGCTCGGTACCAACCAAAGTTGGATCGGTAACGACCTGTCTGGTTAGCGATAAAACTTCGATGAATCAATATAAAAGAGATCTAGGACGAAGGATCCACCACAACAAAGCTATGCATGTAAACATGAAGCAAAGATCAACCAACGATAATCTCATGAACGACTTTCGCCATAAATAATCAAGCACATATCTCAACTTTCATAAAGATAGAAACTTGCAATTCTACTTGTTATCTAAAGGTTTGAACTTTCGCTTCAACCCAAATATCATCCAAATTCACAATTTAATCTTTCAACTTAATCATGAATATGAACTTGCCCCAACTTTCATCAAGGAATTAAGGACAAACAAGAAGGATAAAGGATAGAGATTTAAAGAAATGGTTTTAATCAAAGATTCATGCTTTAATCACGCATAACTTGTCGGGTTTCACCCCAACCCTATAAAAATAGACTACTCACGAGTCATCATGCAATCAAAAATAAAAGAGAAAAGAGAAGACATGATTCAAAAACAAACTTCAATTGAAAGATCAACTTACAAATCTCGAAGCAAACTTCCAAAGCTCCCTCAAAATTGTCCAAGAGCTTAGAATAAAAGTTAACCCTAGAAAACCAACTTGCAATATACTCGTATGTTCCGTCTCGTGCCAAAAAACGATGTCCTTTCAAAAGTAACCTTAAAAGCCCTTATATAGTAATAGGAATGTTCTTAAAAGAAAACTAAATTCTATATTAAAATGACCCATAAATAAAACATCTACTAAAACCTAACTTAAGGTGCAAGTTTTCTTCCGCATGACTCGGACAACGCTCGGTACAGACCCAAAGTGGTTCGTCACCGACCTTAGCCAGCTCTTGATCTTTTCATTTCTTTGCTTGAAACTTGTCCCAAATCTCGGTTCTTCTTCAATGTTTCTTCCTTAAACGTCCTTGGTCTTTTTAGACTTCCTTAAGCTCCTTCTAAGGCATCTTCATCTTGCAAACTTCCTTCTTGAAATCAACAAAGCTCCAGAAACAACGACTCTCGCCCTTCTAGCCAACACCGCCACAAAACAACTCTAACGCCACCTCCTAGAAAGCTGAAAAACTTGGAATATCTCCCCCTCAACGCTTCAAACACCTATAAAGACAACAAACAAACAGAAATGACTCCAACTCTCGAAAGAGGGTCGAAATCAAATGCAAAACAACATAAAAGAACTAGAAAAGACTCGTACTAACTAGAAAAACGACCCACAAAAACTAACTAAAAAGTGTGACATTAAAACACCCCATACTTGGACTTGCTTGTCCTCAAGCAATCACTTAACATGCATCAATACCAAATAACAAAGCTTCAAGAATCGCCTTTAAGAAAAAAAAATAAAGTAGAATAGTGAGCAAACAACTTCCACATCATAGCACTCATGAACATTCTAAGCAATCACAATCCAACCTCACCAAGGAATGTGTCTCACTCAACTCTCAAAGTGTTAGGGTATATCAATAATCACTCGACTCAAATTCCAAACACAAAACCTCATAGTCAATGGAACTTATATCAAAAACTCTCCACCGAAGAAATCAAAACAAGTCAAATCATCAAATGAACTTGGGGGCTCAATGAAAAATTCATAGAAGTTTCCATTCAGCCGGGTTGTAATAGGGCTTGGTAATTCAAAGGGCATGGAAATATTTTGGCCTTGTGGTGCTAACTAATCCGGGAATCAAGACTCGTCGACTACACAACACTCAACCAAAACACTTTCTTCTTACAATCACCAAACACTTCAAACTTTTCAATACACTTTCCTCTTCACCTATCATCATTGTCTTTCCTCTTTTCTTACTTAGAAGGCTTTGGACTCTTGCACTTATTATATATTTCACCCCTTTTTTACATATATATATATTTATATTTTTTTTGGGGGGGGGGGGTCGGTACCGACCCATCAGAGGTCGGTAACGAGCTGCGTTATTCATTGGTATGTGCAATTTTGAGCCCAAGACACTTCATCCTTTAATTTTTCAAAGACAACACTCCTTCTCTACCTTTCACAATCACTTTATTTTCACCCAATCAATCCACAACAATCTCCATCAATCCACTCTAAGTCCTATTTCCCGGATCAAAGGTCAAGCTTATAATGGCTAGGGAATTTTTTGTGGAGCTAGAAATAGGCTTTAAGCTCAAAACAAGGGGCTACAAACAGAGGGATCATGTATAGGTAGGGAAGAGGAATATAATAGGCTAATAAAAATAAGTTCAAAATCATTTGATTTAATCAAGTAATGAGCAAATCTCCATTGGTTTCAAGTTTAAAATAACCGTGCCATTGACAAGTGGAAATTGCATTTGGAAGAGTAAATCACACATGAAAGAGAAAGGAATAAGACATATATCCTTTATAGGCCAAAAAATATCTCACTTAGGTTCAATTTGTTGGATTGCTTTCACTTAGAAATATGCATGCTCAATATCCATCATAAGCTCAAAATTCAAAAAGCAAGATCATGATTTAGGCAATTCTTATAAAGCATGTTATAGGATTTACATGATGATGCAAGCAATTTCCATCCTAGAACATCTAAGAAAAAGGACATTCATCCGTTAAAAATCAAAAAGAAAAAGACTCAAACAAAGCTAGACATAAACACAAACAAACATGACATAAACACAATACAACACATGACTCAAACAAGTAATTTCCCAAACCACCCCATACTTAAAACATCAATGTCCCCATTAATTAGAAAAGTAAAGAGAAGGGAAAGAGAAACTAACTTGGACACCTTGAAGCGTTGGAAGAGTTGTTGCGCCAACCAATTGTTGTATTCCGCTTGAGCATTCCACCTCTCTACATCTTGCTTGTGGTCCTCATAGTACTCAACACGGAAATCCTTGAGCTCGTTTTTGTGATCAACAAACTGGTTGTGGCGGTGGTTAAGTGCCCCATAGAGATGGTGTTGGTGAAGCATGAGGGTGTCCATCTTAGCGGATAGAAGGGAGATGTCGGGGTTGCCACCTGAGCTCGACCCGGTATGATATGTGCCTTGCCCTTGAAAGTGAGAGTCGCCGGACCCATCAAAGTCAAAGGGGTTGGCATAGTAGGGTACCATGTCAGTCTGAGGTCCCATGGTGAAGTCCATAGGGCCGGCATCGTGCTGAGTATGGTCGGCACTGCCCCATGCCTAGTCGTTACCGACCTCTGATGGGTCGTCCCCGACCCCCCCCCTCGGGCTGGCCTCTTGGTGCTTCCCATTCAAAGACATGTTCTCTCGGAGGCGGGTTAGGCTCGGCTCTCCGGTACCGTCTAGGCTGACGTCTAATCGTCTCATCAACTCGAACATTGGGCACAAAAGGGTAGGGTATAGGAGTCCATGCGTCATACCAATTTGGGCGGTAGAAGATCTTAAGATTCTCCTTGGTGAGCACCACATCGTGTGTCGTGTTCTCATCGAGTTTGAACTTGTTCACGAAGCCAGCGGCGGTTTGGTAGACAACCTTAGCATTGGTATAGTACTTCACACCCATAGAAATGACCCTCTTGGAAGAATAGGCGGAAAGTTTGATCTTTAGAGACTTAGCAAGGATAACAACGAGCCAACTGAAGTAGGTGCTGTTGTGGTTTTGTTGGCCACGGTGGCTAACGACTGCAGTGGCGTACTCGAACCCCAAATTCATTTGCTTGGGCGTCTCAAAGAGCATGTTGGCTAAGCATGCAAGCTCTTTCTTGTGGGGGCGCGAGAGCTCATACCTAGGCCAAATGTGGAGCCGAGGATACGCAAAATGACCCTGAAGACGGGGCTAGCAATGTACCGACCGGGTAGGGCGTTGGTGGGGAAGTCTACCTTGTCGATGATGTAGTGCCACAACCTTTTGATGGGGAAGTCCTTCGTTGTGTACACCCCTAACGGTGCATGGAACCCACGATGCTTGTTGAACTTCTTGATGTCCATCTCATGGCACCTATTACCAAGTTGGAAATCGACAATGGACTTGTTGAAGTCGGTGTCGTCCACTTGCAAGCTAAAGTCACACATGAACTCACAAGTGAGGGCCACGTGGTGCTCCTCAATAGAATGTAAAATGAGGTGTTGAGCCCCGATCCAAGAGAAGGCCTCGAGCAAATCCTCATGGAAACCAATCTTGTTGGCATCGGCTCTCTGATATGCGCGCACTTTGACATCTCCGTGCCATATCTCAACGAATCGGTCTTTTTGATCGTCAGAAGCAAACTCCACATAATCCACCTTTTGCTTGTTCTTCTTTTGCTTCTTGGCGGGATGACTTGATGAAGAGGCCATGGTCCTACAAAATATTCAAACTTCGAAGATAATTTCCAAATTTATAAAGGACAAAAACCATACAAAGATCACATATATCACCACCAAAGAAGCACCCCATACTTACAATAGGCAACATGCTCCAATTTTATTAGAAAAATTTCAACCAAACATGCTTAATCATGAAAAATAGGTAAGTAGAGGGATATCTCATGCTTAAAGTACTCAAATCATGGATAAATTAGCTCAAAGGGCATGCAATCATCAAGATTACGGGACACCCGGGGTCGGAACCGACCCTTGGAGGCTCGTAATCGCACAAATACGTGCCAAAGTACTAGAGCAACGATACTGAGGGGTCGTGACCGACCGGGTTGCGGTCGGCACCGACCATGCCGGGCAGAATCATGCTCGAAAATTTCAGCACAAATACCTTAGAGTGGCTACCAAAAATCCGAAAAAATCATATGTGCTCAAAATCAACCAAACAACCAAGTATCAATCAATAAATCCACTCACAAAACACAAATCATCATTATATCATTTAGATCTAACCACTAAAGCATACAAACAACCCAAATTTCCATATTCAAACTCAAGAACACCCAAAACCTAGATTTTCAACTAACCCTTCAAAATTAATCAAGTAAACTTGAATTTAAGAGCAAAGGAGTAGAGGAACATATCAAAAACGAGTGTAACTAGAAGAATGAAAGTAGAAAAAGGGTCGTAACCGAGCACTTAGAGCGGTTCAAAAATTGGGATTTGTGGGGGAGGGTCCGAATTTTCGGTTTTTGGTGAAGGAATTGGATGGTTTATGTAGCGCAAGGATGGAATTTGGTAGATTTGAGAGGAGTAGTGATGAATTTATGAAGCTTTGAGAGCAATGGAGGCAATGAGAGTTGTGAGGGCAAGAAGGGTCGGCGGTGAGGTCGTTTGTGGGGAAGAAAGAGGGGAAGGAGTAGGGTTAAAAGGGTTAAAAGTGCAGGGACTTACTTGCAATTTTCGGAAATTCCGAAAATTTTACCGTATTTGCTGGAAGGGTCGGTACCGACTGGAATGAGGTCGTCTCCGACCTCCCCTGGGCTTTTTTCCCTTGCGTTGTGGTGTGTTCTGACCCTCTTGTTCCCTTTTCGATGCCTCGGGTCCCTACAAATCTTTAGTGGAGATGCAAGACAAGAGTCCTAGCTACTCTAAACTAATAAAAACAAATTAATCTAAGCTAAAAAGTCCAAAATGAAAAGAAAAGGGAAAAAGCGGGTTGCCTCCCGTAAGCGCTTTATTTAACGTCTTTAGCTAGACAAGGAATACCTCAGCTTAGTCGGAAGATGTGAGAGCCCATGCGGCTCGGATTTCCTCATCGGGTTCGGCTCTTGCATAGTACTTCTTCAATCGATGCCCGTTGACCTTGAAAATCCCTCCATTCTCGTCTATTAAGTCGACCGCCCCATGTGGGTAGATGTGATGAACCACGAATGGTCCACTCCATCGGGTTCCTAGCTTTCCGGGGAAGAGTCGAAGTCTAGAGTTGAAAAGGAGTACTTTATCACCGTCTTTGAAGGTCTTCGGGACAAGCTTCTTGTCATACCACTTCTTGGTTCTCTCTTTGTAAATCTTGGCATTCTCATACGCCTTTAGCCTTAACTCCTCTAATTCTTGCAAGTCCATGAATCGCTTTGCTCCGGCCGCGTCGAGGTCCATGTTGAGCTCCTTGAGAGCCCATAAAGCTTTGTGTTCAAGCTCGATGGGCAAGTGACATGACTTGCCATATACTAGATTATAAGGAGTAGTGCGGAGTAGCGTCGTGTAGGCGGTGCGGTACGCCCATAGTGTATCATCAAGCTTGGAGGGCCAATCCTTCCTTGAGCGGGAAACCGTCTTCTCCAAGATGCTTTTAATTTGCCGATTAGAGATCTCAACCTGACCACTTGTTTGGGGATGGTAAGGAGTTGCCACCTTGTGGGATACCCCATACTTGGTCAAAAGTGCCTCGAAGCTCCGCTCAATGAAGTGAGACCCGCCATCACTAATAAGGGCTCGAGGAACACCAAAGCGAGGAAAGATGTTGGTCTTCATGAACTTGGCCACCACTCGTGCATCATTGGTTCTTGTGGCTATAGCCTCGACCCACTTAGAAACTTAGTCGACCGCCACGAGGATATACTTGTAGGGGCCCGAAGAGGGGAAGGGTCCCATGTATTCAATACCCCATACATCGAAGAGCTCGACCTCTAGGATTCCTGTGAGTGGGTTCTCGTTCCTCCATGTAATATTTCCCGCGCGTTGGCACTCATCACACGCCGTTACATATGCTTGAACGTCCTTGAAGAGGGTGGGCCAATAGAATCCACTTTGAAGAATTTTTGCGGTGGTTTTGAATCCCTTAGCATGGCCGCCCGTTGGAAGAGTATGACAATGTCGGATTACTCCCTCTATCTCATCGTCCGACACACAACGCCTAAAGATATGATCACTCCCTTGCTTGAATAGGTAAGGATCACGGTTTTTATGTGCATGGTTGTTGACCATGCTTATTTTAGAGGGTCACCACTCCCTCTAATGTTCCAACATCCCATTCTAAGCTCCGACATGGCCAACCTTCTTAGGGCTACTACAATCCTCTTGACTATTTGCAACGAGATTCTTGGAGGAGTTACTTTTTAGCAAGCACTTTGGTAAGGAGAGGCCATCAACAAGGGATGTATTTGAGAGCAAGACCGGTTTTTCGAGATGGCTCTTTGAAGGATTAGGGGTACCTAGCGCAACAACAATTGCATGGTCAAAGTTTTCATCAAGTTCATGATCAAGCTCCACATTCTCCTCGGATTCAACAACATCACGGGATTCAAGGCTTTGCTCTTGTTCGACATAAGCTACCAAGGTGGGCTCGATATTGTTGTTTGGTGTCAAGCTCGAGGCATTTGAATCTCCTTCAATGACATTGCCATGTGCTTGAGTGTCAATAAGTTCTTCATCATCAATGTCGACATTTATGACTTGTTCTAAGTTAGGTCTAGTGTCTTCAACAATTTTGGTTGGAGGAGAGGTTTTGGATTTTTCTTTGGTTTGGGGCATCGGTTTTTGCATCGGTTTTGGCACCCATCTCTTTTGTTTCTTGTGTTGCATATCAAAGGCATTGGCCTTGGCTCTTGTTTTGCAAAATGAATCAACATGGCCAAAGGAGTTGCAAATCTTACATTGCCAAGGAAGCCACTCAAACTCAATTTTGTATTTGAACCTTTTCCCACATTTAGTCTTCAAGCAAACTTCTTCCCGGGTGGATTCTTCCGGCGTAACATCAACAAGCAATCTAGCAAAGGAGATTCTATCCACCATAGAGGTTACCTTATCAACACAAATTGGCACGCCTATAATGCTTCCTATGCCATTGAGGATGTGTTTGGAGGAGAACATAATAGGGTCCAAATCAACAATCTTGACCCACGCCAGAACGTGGATTTCCCCCCTTCTTTACCTTTTTTTATTATAAAATAGTGCCATGGATTTCAATCACACAACTCATTACACTACAACTACATCAAGTAAATTTGCTACGTCATAAAGTTGACTAGGGAGAGATAGTGTAATTCCAGCTCGTATATCTTATTTATCACGAACCTTCTATCTTGTGTTTAAGTAAATTTCTTTCCTTGTAAACATAAGACCAACTAATTTGTAGGAGTCAACATGGCATGGGCAACCACTTAATTTCTTAAGGACATCTAAATTTATCCTCTAAAACATGAATAAGAACGTAACAATTAGTTTCTACCACCAAATAAGGGATCTTGTGGACCATTGCTAGTTGTATGCCCTTATACAAAGTTGAAGTTTATGTGAAAGAGAAGATCTTTCTAGAAGGGATTATTCAATCATTACTACCACCATTTGACCTATGTGATTTCTAACCACCATGCCTACACATGTTCCCCTATTCTCCGTAATTGAAGCATCAACATTAAGTTTTAGGACAACATATAGTAAGGGAGGCCATTTATTCTTTGGTCATTGTTTCTTCATAGTTGCAATGATTAAGCCAAATATGTGAGAGCTAATATATCATCAACCACCTTTACTAATTTCACTTTACATTTGAAAACACTATCAAAGATGAGCTTGTTCCTTCTTAGCCACATACCCTAAATTGTAATTAGAAACAAGGCAAATTCTTTTTCTTTTGTTTGTTATGTCATGACTGAGATCTAGTCCTCTTAATTTCTGGCTTGAAGATCACAATCATGATTAAGAGCATCCTACATTACTCTATTGTATTTATAATCCCTTTGAATCTGAATATTAGTTTCCTCTTTTTTTTTCCATAGCAAGCACATAAAAGAGGATGGTTTTTAGTTTCCCTGGCTAATCTAGAAATGGTAGGTAGAGATCCATTGCATATAGAACAATCATTCATCTCCACCCTAGTATTGACCTTTGCTACCCAAATACATTCACAAATTGTAAGATTTGAAGAGCTAGAGCCATGGAAACCTTCAATATCCTTATTCTTAATTGTATGGTAAGCACTTTTAGCAAAATTACCCCCCCCCCCCCACACACACTTATTTGGACGCCATACAATTTTCTCCCTTATAGGATGATTACTTAGGGTCATTATCTTAATTCTATCTACCTCATAGCCAATAAAAAGAATTTTAATCAACTCTTCATTCTAATAGTGCAATTGGTGGTCAATTAGATCACAAAGTCTCATTTTCTCAAAACTTACAATGTGTGTGGTGATAGCTTTTTTTTCCCTTGTGTTTCCCACTATCTAAGGATCTTACCATACCAAGATATCCCTACCATCACCAACCTACCAAGTCATCCCTTCTTTAATCACCCATCTATCCTCCCAAATTGATCTCCTAATGTAGCTTGTCCTACTATCCATCTATGCTTTCATAAAAGAAGAGAGATGATGATATTTGCCTTTCAGAACTCTAGCAACTAAGCTTTATAGGTTTTGTATTAGTCTACGCCCTTGCTTACTTATAAGTGCCTAGTTGAAGAGTTCGAGAAACTAGACTAGCACATATTTTCCAATCCTTGTAATCTTGTCTCAAGCGTCCTTTTAACAACTCTAAAGATCTTTGACTTGCCAACATGTATGGGTAAACCTAAATATTTCTTGCAAGTAGTTCTTTGAGGAATTTCAAGGATTTGGTTGACTTGATCTTTTGTGTGTTGCCTAGTTCCTTTGCTTAAACAAATCTCAATTTTACTCAAAATCAATCTTTTAGGTAGAATGGGTCTTTTGTAATAGTCTAGTAGTTGAATGAGCAATACTAATACGAGAGATACGATTTTTTCTAGAAGCTTTCTCAATCATGGATGATAGAACCTAACCACACAACAAAAATAAATAAGGAGATAGGAGATATTCTTACCCAATATCCCTCTTTGGTTGAAAAACATTACTTGGTTGGTCATTAATTAAGATAGAAAAAGACACGGTAGAAATGCACATCAAAATTCTTTGAATCCACTTGTCTCCAAATCCCATCTTCTCCATAACTCTTACTAGAAAAGAAAACTCATTCTACTCTATCATAGGCTTTGAACATATTAAATATGAGGACAAATTATTTTTGAGTATGAGAGTATGTATCCATATGATGAAATTTTTTGAAGGTTGTCAAAAAAATATCAATAATTATATGGCCTTGGATGAAAACATATTGATTTGGGGAATTAATCAAATAAAGAATTTCTTTAAGCTTGTTAGCAAGGGCTTTAGATATGAGTTTGTACATAACATTTCAAAGGCTGATGGGGCGAAATCACTCATATTTGATAGCAATCAAAGGAGCATGAAAGACAAGGGTGTAAAGAAAGTGATTTGCAAGCCTAGACCAAGACCTTTTCCAAGGTCCCGAGCATTAAAGTTCAAAAATGTCTTCAAGAATCTCAAATTATTTCTTTAAGAGTTTGGTTCAAATGAAAAAAAAAACTATTATCCTGAAAAATGAAAAGAAATGCACTTTTTCTAGTTCGTAGTGCACTTTTCCTACTTCGGAGTGCACTTTTCGTATTTTTTGTAGTACACTTTTCGGATTGCACTTTTTATATTTTTTAATGCACTTTTCTTATTTTGTAGTGCATTTTTCATTTTTCAGGATAAGAGTTTTTTTTAATTTGAACCAAACTCATCTTTGTAATACTTTGACGGAAGACCAAGGCCACCAAGGAAAAAGATCAAATCAAAGAAGTTTTGGAATTTCAAGAAGCCCATCAAATTCAAAACAATGCTCAGTAAAATGGTCATATCATTGGCTAGAAAATTGATCTCAAGTTCGCTCAAAAGGCGTTAGAGAGATAATTCAAAGATCTAAAACTTCGTAGTATACATCAAATCGAAACTCCAACAAGAAAAAGACAAAAAATTATTTTAATGATAGTTGTGCAAGATCCCACGGGAATGCTTGACTTTCCTTAATTTTATCTTTATTTATTATTCTATCTTAGGATAGTTGATACTTTCGAGTTTATTGTAGACATATTATATGTAGTTTTAGTCATTCTAGCTTGCTGGATGAATAGAATGAGGTTTGCTATCTTTTTATTTTTTATTAGGTTTAGTATAGTTTTCTTATCTTTTAGACCATTCGGTTATCTATTGGATTAATTAGAAACAAAGCTTAGAATAGCTAATTTATATTATTTTATTAGTTTTAGAAGTCAAGAAAAAGACAAAAATACCATTGCACGGGTCGATCCATCTATCTTGTCTTGTACTCCAAGTTAGCATAGTTAGACCTAGTTTTCTACTATTAAACACTTGTATTTGCATTCTAGTAAAATCAACTTTGAGAGAGATAAACCCTAATTGGAGTTAATCTATCTCTCGGGGTAAGAAAATTTGTGTGTTCTTGAGATTTCGATCTATTGCAAACACAAACACATTAAAGATTTCATACAAACACAATTGGAGTGAGATATAGTTTAAAAGAGAGTCAATAAAAAGACAAAAATACCCTATCATGGGCTGATCCATCTATCTTTTCTTGCACTCCAAGTTAGCTTAGTTAGACATAGTTTTCTACTATCAAGCACTTGTATATGCATTCCAGTAAAATCAACTTTGAGAGAGATAAACCCAATTGGATTTATCTATCTCTCGGGGTCAGAAAACCTATGCGTTCTTGCTACATTTCTCTTGAGATTTCGTTCCATTGCAAACACAAAAATGTTCCAACTTTCATACAAACACAATTTGAGTGAGTGAGAGAGAGAGAGAGAGTTTATATTTGAGTGTTTCTAGTCTTTATCCTCACAATTTTATGAGTTAAATTATTTGGGCAAAGCATTGGTGTCTCCCCAATCAAGCTAACACCTTTATCTTCTCTTTCTTATTCGAATTCATCACCATCATCAATCGTTCAGTTCAATTTTGTTCTATTGACAAGCGTGTCATGACTGAGTTCTTAGAGGAAGTGAGTTCAAGTTGAGACCTTGACAAGATTGGGTTCTTGTTGGGTGAAATACGAGACTATTTGGGAGATCCTTTCAAGCAATTACGTATCAATATCCATAGGCAAAACCATGTTAATACCCACAATGATGGTTCTTTCCACATCATGCAAAACCATGTTAATACCCACAAGTGAGCTTGTATAACAGATATTATCAAAGTATTTAACTACCACCTCTTTTGATGAAGGATCTTGATGTTGCAAGCGGTGCAAGGCAATCCGAGGAAGACCCGAGCAATCTTGATGGAGAAACTTCTCTTCTAACTTCACAAGGGAAGATCTCCCTCATCCGGACTCGGAGTTGGGTGATTCCAAATCCCAGAGTTATATCTACGAGTCTTCTTTAATTCCTCAAAATTTTAGAGCCAGATAATAGGTGGTTCAAACGTTATGGCTATTCTGTTGAGATGTTGCAAAATCAACCGAGAAGGGATTTCGACTTGTTTTGATGGAGTTTTTGAAGGGGGTTATAGATCCGAGTTTGATGGAGGATGAGATGTGATTTTGAGGATGAAAAGTGATGGAAAAGTGGATGGTTATGATGAATTGAGGATTGGATATGGACAAGCAAAACTCAAGGATATGATTTACCTTGAATCTAGCTTGAACTATGAAGATCAATCGAGGATATGACTCACCACAATCTACCTTCGGATTTGGATTGATATGACTCACAATCCAAGGAATCAAAATCTGAATTTTTTATTCAAAACAAAGCAAAAAAAACATTTTCAAAGGGAGAGACAAAGAGTTGGCATTTTTCATCAATCTTGTCTAACTAGCAAAGGCTCCTCCTAACCCTTTTAACGTACCCACATGGGCATCTAACCCCAACCTCCCACAAATAAGGAGTAATTTCAAAAATGAACCAAGGTATCCAAATTTTTATAAAATACACTTACAACTCATAAAACAACCCCACACACGTGGCCTTCAAACTTTCAAAGTAAGCACAAATCGAGCATCACGGCGTCGGTGCGGCCGCATCAAAAGGAGGCTCTCGGTGCTTGGTTGGCTCCGCACATATTTGAGGGGAATTCATGGTATCTTTGGCCTTCATTTGAGGAGTAGGAGGACCTCCCAAAATATAAACCGATAGATTTTGAGAAGTGCCTGCCGGAAATGGCTCAATATCACCACTCGACGCTTGCTCACTTGGCACCGGCACGCCCTCGGCATTGATGTCGGTTCCCGACTGGTTTTCTTGCTCATGATGGATCAAAATCACATCATATTTGATCTTATTTTCGTTAGTTTAAGAACATTTCCATCCTCATCTTTACTTCTCTTAATGACATTTCTTTCTTTCTTGGCTGATCTTATGAAAAAAAATAATATGTGTTCAAATCTCCAACTTTCAACCATAGAGCTCTACTTCTCTAGCTTCAATATTTTTCTTCCTCCTATAGAAGAGCTTCAATTTAACAATAATTCTTCTTCACAAGTATTTTTAATATTGAATAACTTAATTTATTATTATAATTTTTAAAATAAATTAGGATTTTGATTCCAGACACAAAACTCATGTGCATATGGTGTTAGACTAATGTGCCTAAAGAAATCGAGCTAATTACAATATAACTCAGAAGTTGAATCCCTAAGTTGAAAAAGCACAAGATTGAAACTCAACAGGTTAAAATATACGGAGTAAGGGTCTATGTTTCGAAGAGATAATGAAAGGAACACTCTAATAAATGACATTTAAATAAAAAAAGCTAAAAATTGACTTCAAGACCTCAGCTCTACTGAAAAGCATACTTCTCGGACCCCAGTGGAATCAATCAAGAAACTATCAATAATATACAAACCCATATGCTAAGCTATTGATGATCGGCACCTAGTAAACACCCATAGTTATTGTAGAACTTGAAGACATTTTATAAGACAATATGACAGTCTAATAATGATTTTGACAAAGTAGTAGGATCAACTACTTCCTGTATAAAATTCTTATTTCTCAAATTAGTACAAAATTTAACAATTTTAAACATTCTTTCTACCTTCCTGAGAAGTTGTGATTCCTCAAAAATAATTAAGTTCTCGAAAATTTAATTTCCCATATTTTTTTGGTAGAAATTTAATTTCCCATATTAAACCAAATAAGGGACAAAGCCTCAACTCTAGGAATAAGCATACTTCTCAAACCCCCCGACGGTATCGCGATCAATCAAGAAATTATCAAGAATATACAAACCCTTATGGCCATATAATTCATTAAGTTCATTAAGAATAATTGGATCAGTGGACCGGACATCCGATCCAGCATCATATATTATTCATATATCTAATTTGGGACCGAATCGGATATCCATAGTTTTCATGTTATAATTCGAAAAGCATATTTGAGAAATATTTTGTTTTGCTGATGAACACTCTTACCGCCAATATCCCGTTTTGCATGTATTGAGTGACCCGTCGGAGGGTGTTTTATTTTTGTTATCTGATAATATAAGGGGTCCCTCGTTTGTTACTATTTAGCCAATTTTTTGATGTCAATACCTTCCAATGCACACCCTGTTGGGGATCGATGAATAGCTCAACTTCCAACAGACAGTTTCATCGGAAGCAAACAACAATATGTAGGACTGAAAATACAACCAAGACGAAAAACTCCAAGCAAGCAAACCAAAGAGTTCAATCCAAGAAACAAAACCACACAAGCAACAAAGACAATCTCAAGCAAAATCAATGCACAAATCAACACCAAATTTAAGTGGGAAAACCCTTCAAAAATAGGGGGGAAAACCCATTAATGCCCAACCGAGCACAAATCCACTAATCAACTGACGAGTACAAGTGTTTACAATCACATACAAATCTCTCTCTGCTCCAAATTGGCCAGCTGCTGTCGTGAAGTCTCGTGCTTTTCTTTGGTGGAACTTGGGCTGGACAAAATTTTTGGACCTTGGCCCAACACACACCACTTATATAGTCAACAAACATGGGATAAACACTACTCTCAATACCTTGAGGGATTGGAGAGTGTCGCCTCTCTTTCTATTAAAAAAAAATTGAACACTCCTACGACTACCAATACTTTCCAATGCAATCCATATAAACAAATGAGACACCTACTGCAAATATCTTCAAACTAATTTAAAAAATAGATGGGCTTGTGGCCCAGCCCACTTATATAACAGGACATTTGGGTATATACAACATTAATAAACATTTCTAATTCTTGCCATATATGTATTTTGTCGAAAAGAGATTGTTTTAATTTGTTTATTTTTTTTTGGTCCAAGGTTTTAATTTGTTTATTAGCTTGTGTAAGCAACATTTTTACTACTGTATCATTAATGAGATTAGTTAACATTATTAATGGATCTCCGTTGTATAAGATTACCTAAAATAGCAAAGGTTCATGAAAATTGTGACTAAAATTATCATTCAATACAAGTCTCCTTCGTAACACACTAACTCAAGCAACGAAAACGAGACAAGGAAATCGTAACCCCACACCCGCAAAAAAGAAGTTAAATACACTACTACTTAAATCAACAATAATTCATCTGCAAATGTTGTGTTGCTTAGTAACAATCTGATATGATGTGTCTTCAGCATCATGATAATTAACAAGTATAATTTCTAACGCATTTTCTAATTTATATCTTAAGAGCATAGGTTAAAGCCCTTCAATTGGAAATCATTTGTTAGATTTCATTTTCTCAAAAAAAAAATTGTTGTTTAAATAAAATCTATACTTCTCTCTAAAGATTAACAGATTATAAGTTAGAAAAGTCTATAGTTGTCATTTACAAATTATGAGATAGTACGCATCTTATTATCCAGTATTATCATAATTTGAGTATTTGACAAACTTCACTTGTGACAATGATATTGATCTCTCTCCTAAAGGAGTTTAAAAACAATTAAAATAGAAAAAGAAAATGAATAAGAGTTGTCACTTGCACGCATGTTCTTATTGAGTCATGATAGTGCCCACATCGATCATCAATTATATATATTATATGTTGCAGAATAATAGAGTAATATAATCACACACGAAGATCCAAATTTTCTTGTTTATAACAATTTACATGGATCTTTTCAATAAAATCATTTATTAAATAAAAATAAGATTATGAAAATATATAATGTAATATCGGAATATCGAATAAATAATTTGATGATAAACAAAAACTAATTTAAGTTCTCTATTGTTTATGAATCAATAGACATTTCAAAGGTGGCATTGCCATTTGGCATATGCCTTGCTGCTACAAAGGAATTGTACTCCCCCAGATTCCTTTCTTCAATGTAAGTAATATTCTGTCTGATTAGGGAGCCTACTACGGGTCATACTTTTTTGTGGTTTATTCTTAAGGTTCTTCATGTTTCATTATTTTAAAAGAGCTAAATGTAAAAGAATTGTCAAGAAAAAAAAAATCTTAGATTACATAATTATGTGTATGATAGAGGATTCTTTTATTGCATTCTGGTTTGACTATGTGAAGAATCAACGTTTTTGATTTTGAACGTCACACTTTCTGACTCTGACTAATTAGTCATGTTCTAGTACTTTTAGTCAACTTATTAACAAATCAAGAACCTTAAATATAAAATTAAAAATAGCTTATATTTATATGGATGGATCTAATTGGTTAACGAATGTAAATTATATTAAATTTCAAACATCGTATTTTTAATGCGTGTGAGTAGACAATATATACAAAAAAAATCTTTCAAAAATGTATTATTCTTTTTAAGGAATCTTAATTTAATTATAACATAGTTCATTATTATAACAAATTTTGTTTAGTTACTTTTCAGGATGATAGAGGGTGTATTAAACTTTATTTTTAAAATTGTGATATATATATATATATATGATTTTTGAAATTGAACTTCCTATGCCTTGATTTCTAGAGGACAAATTAATGAATATGGATGGGCCAACCAATCTCCATCTTCATACAAAAAATGATCGACCTGGCAAGTAAGGGTTTGCTGAATTGCTAGAAGGAAGCATAATATATATGCATCCGATTTCCCTTATTGACCCCAACTAAAAATGACCTGGCAAGTAAGAAATTAACAAGCAAGAAATTTATGGTTCCACGTTCCAAACTATACTCTTACCGTATTGTGAAAAGTAGCATTTGGAATATACTTATAAATATTCCTTTCTTTAATATATTTTACTTCATATTATCATGGCTAGACTAACCCTTTTTTGACCAAATGGCTGCAGTCATAGATTTACCTTGTCATTATAATGATATTTTTACCTTGAGATGTGTGATTAAAAAGTCTTGATTATATGAGAAATCAGTGTGTTTTTTTATAAGGAAAAAATTCGATAATGCAGTCATAGATTGAGAGGCTGAAAAAATCAACAATCACATAAATTAACAAGAGAAAACTAACCAACAATCAGCAAATAATAACCAACAAAATCTCTAATTGGTGTTATATTTGTAGTTGAAGAAACACATGAGGAGGAGAAGACGATGCAGAGCGCCACACGAAGAGCATAAAAATGCTAATTGGGAAAAATTAACGTGGAAGATGAAATCCCAAAAAACGATGTACTTTCACTTAACAGTTTATCTGGCCAGTTGCCATGAAGAATCAACATATTTGATATTAGACGTCACACTCTCTAGTTAAAACTAAAAGTGCAGTATTATTTAATATTTAGAATTCATTTTTGAATTAGGAATATGATACAGAGTACTATAATTACACAGTATTGAACGAATATTCTTACTATCTTATTCATTTTATATTTTCATGTACAAAGTATGTATATTTCACATTTATTGGTAGAAATAATGTCTAAAACTACTTAAATTTCACATATATTAAAGTAAAAAGTAATGTTTTTTATTTTAAAAAAAGTTTATAATTGTAAGAGTTGTAAGGCTGAATCAGAAGTAGTTGAGGGATGGATAGCTGTCAAACTAGATTTTTCACTCCTTTCGCAAAAAACAAGGTCGTGAGGGATGGATAGCTGTCAAACTAGACATGGAAAAAGCTTATGACCGGGTTAGCTGGGATTTCCTGGCAATAGTCCTACACAAATTTGGTTTCAATGATAAATTCTTGGGTTGGATCCGAGAATGTGTCGAAACGGTTTCTTTCTCTGTATTGGTCAATAACGGGCCAACAGAACAATTTTACCCCCAACGGGGACTTAGACAGGGAGACCCCCTATCACCTTACCTATTCATTCTCGCATCCGAAATTCTTGCAAGACAACTCCAATTGCAAAGCACAAACCCCAAAAGTGGCATCGGGATCCAAATCACGAGAAATGGAACAAAAATCCCATTCCTCGCTTTCGCTGATGATATCATCATTTTCGCGAAAGCAAATAACACTGCATGCGAAAACATCAAACGAATTATTGATAACTATTGCCATGTATCAGGCCAGAAAGTCAACTTTCACAAATCCGCCTTCCAAGTCACCGAAAATACAAGCAATACAAATAAGGAACAAATCAAGCAGATTCTCCAAATTACAAACATAGCTGCGTTGGATAAATACTTAGGATGCCCGATTATCAACGGCACAGTAACGCAAAACACCTTTAAACCACTTATTATGCGGACCAGATCCCAACTTGCGAAATGGAAAGCAAACACTCTATCTCAGGAGGGACGTAAAACCCTAATCAAAACAAATCTATCAGCACAACCCAACTACATTATGCAATCATTTATGCTACCCCAAGCTACCTTACAAGAACTTGACCAAATCAACAAAAATTTCTTCTGGAACAAGGATCACAACTACAAACCTCTCATTAGTTGGAACTCCATTTGCCGCCCACCCGCTCATGGTGGGGTGGGAATCGCCAAGGCAGAAGAGATGAACCAAGCACTACAAATGAAGCTGCTCTGGAAAATACTAGCTGAGCCATAAAATCTATGGGTCAAAATTATTATGGAAAAATATCTTAAAACGGAAAACGTCCTAAACTACAAGAAAAAACAAAATACCTCTTGGCAGTGGTCTAAGCTAATAGGTCTTAAAGACCTATTCGTGAAAGGACTAATCTGGCAGATTGGGGATGGTAAAACCGTTCGAGTATGGAAAGACAACTGGACCGGTATGGGCCCTCTCAACCCAAGGCCAGATGCGGTAAATTTCATTAATTGGGACGAAACCGTGGATGAGTACCTCAGCGAGGATAATTCGTGGAACATTGAAAAATTGAGCAAGGCCATTAATACAGACGACCTTGAAATCATATCCAAAATCATAAACCCCATAAACAAAATCCCGGATAGACTATATTGGCAACCTAGCAAAAATGGATGGTATTCAACACATTCTACCATGCAATGGATCCAACAATCTAATGGCGAACCAAAAATTAACCTATCTTGGATCAACAAACTTAACATCCCTCCAAAAGTGAAAAATTTCATTTGGAAAGTAGCCAGAAATGGCTTGCCAACCAAGATGAGGCTCGCTGCTAACCATATCCCGGTTCCGCCGGGATGCGAGGCTTGTAACAACTTGGAGGAAGACACTAACCATGTGCTACTTTCGTGCCCACTAACCGTGGAAACCATCAAAGCTATGAATCCCAAACTCTATCGAATCCTCAATCAAATTTCCCCTGTGGATAAAAACCCACACCTTGTCCTGGATGAGATAAGGATGAGATTAACGAAGGAGGAAATGGAACTCCTCGCTATCTCCTGGTGGAGCCTATGGTTTTCTAGGAATAAAAGAGCGTTCGACAGCAACAACAACAATAACTTGAATAACGCCGCATACATATGCGACTTTATTCATAACCAAATTAAAAATTGGAAAAACGCGGTAGTCGCGGCATCGGATATCCCACTTTCTGGAATGGCTAGAAGTGGGCCTAAGAGAAAACCCACAAAATGGGCAAAACCCAGAAGAGATTGCATTAAATTGAATTTTGATGGTACAGTGAACGCGGATGGCGTGGCTTCTTACGGGTTCATTCTCAGGGACTCCAACGGCTCCCCCATCCATTTCGACGGAGGATTGATTGGTCATCAGTCCGTGCTGACTTCCGAGACCATCGCCTTACGCCAAGGACTACTCGAGGCTATTCGTCGTGGCATTCCCCGGATCCAGATTGAAGGCGATAATTTGCAGCTGGTCAAGGCCGTTCTTGGTGACTGGCGCTGCCCGTGGGAGATTGAGTTGCTTCGTTCGGACATCCACTGCTTGCTGGCTCGTTTTCGGGATTGGGGTATCACTCACGTCAACCGTGAATGCAATTCGGTGGCAGACTACATCGCTGGCTCGTTCCGACGCGTCTCCTCTATTCCACTCGCAGTTGATTCGGGTTTGCACACCCTCATCCAGCAGGATGCGCTTGGGCGGCCACTAGCCTGTTAGTGACCACCCAAATTCCTTTCCTTATCAAAAAAGAAGAAGTAGTTTATAAACCTATTTGGTATTTCGAATTCTTACGTTATAAAAAAATTAAAATTTTAATTATAAAAAAGGAAAAGTAAAATTGTAATTTTTTTTTTGTTGTAGAGAGAGGTTTAGTCCACATACGTTATGTGTTGTAGATTTTAATGCTCATGCTATATTATCTACGATTAAATTAAGGGTGACATAATCATTTTTCATTTAATTAAGCAATAACAATAATCAGTCTTAATCGTGATGTCCACTTTCATGCATTCTTTAATTTCCCTTTCAATAAACTAGTTACAAATTCGGAACAAAAAATAAATAAAACTAGTTACAAATTGGAAACTTCAACTACGAAGACAAAACCTCTTTAGTTTCTTAGGTTGCGTTTGTCATACAAAAATTAACTAGTTAATCAAATTCAACAAGTTAAAAATTTAGTAAATCATGCTTATCTTGTGTTAATTACCTAGTTTTTTTTTAATAGGTAAAACTTAGACAAACTAGGTCAGCATAGGGCATCCTTACGGATGAGGGTCATTAGGACCCCTCCATCTATGGTTGATAATCTGATTGATACTATAATCGCGGTGTAGCTTCGTAATCAAATCAGCCACAGAATGGCATTCTCGAGGGATATGTTAGGTAATGACCCCTCGAAAGGCTGCAACATAACCAAAGTGTACGTACGCTATTAGCATGTCAATTGTGCAAGGACTGGATCGACTTCCCTTGTGTTAATTAACTAGTTAATAAATCTAGCTTATTAATTGATTTATAATAGTTTATTTAAATAATAAAAAAACTCTAGAAGATGATGTAGAGGGGTAGTTTTAAAATTTCTACGTGATTTTGACAAGAGCAAACTAGTTTATAATGACAAACAAAGTTTATTAATTTAGCTAGTTTTTTTTATCTAGTTTTTTAAACTTTAACTAATTTATTAACTTCAACTAGTTTTTGACCTCTTGACAAACATAGCCTTAATCCCCAAAAAACTTCATTAGTTTTTTAAAATCTCATATCAAACTACATATTTAGAAATTCGCTGTCGATGGGCTAGAATTGTGTTTTCTGCTCTAAAATTCATGAAATTCTGAATTGGGTCGGGTCAAATTATGGATCATTAGGTCATTTGAACAACCATACGGTATTACGGATGCTTACAATAAAAATAATTCTCTTTGGTCTTCATAATATATGATCAATATTTATTGAGCAGTAATTAAACAAATTTTGGTAATTTCCCTTTCTTGTTGAATTGTAATGCACTATTCCATTTTATAATAAAATTTCGGGTCCGTTCGGTAAAGATGTACTTATATGAGTTGATGTTGATGTAGTTCATACTGATATTAGTTTATGCTGAAATTATGTGTTGAAATTAGTAGTTGAAATGAGATGTTTATATATATATATATATATATAGTGTTAGGAAAATTAGTAGTTTATGGCTCCGTTCGGCAATGTCAAAAAAATTTCAACTACCCCAAATCAACTACATCAACTAGATAATGTACATCCTCCAACCTTATATTTTTTGCAAAATATCAACTACTATCAACTCCATCAACTTCGTAAACTCAAATCAATTACATCAACTACCTATTGCCGAACGAAGCCTATATGAGAGTTGAAAAAGTGAGAAAAAAGGTTTAATTAAATTTCAACTAGTTTAGATAAACTCATTTAAACTCGATAAGGTCCTCCCTCTCATCTTATTTTTTTCCTCAAAATTTCAACTAGCATCAGCTAGTAAAAACGCATTTCAACTAATTCACCCGAACACCCATATAGTTGAAATTTTTTTCATTTCAACTACACAACCCATTTCAACTCTCATTTCAACTCTAACGAACGGACCTTGATCCTTTTATAAGGAAAGAGATTAGAGAGCCCAAACTAAAGAGATTGGCTATGAATAGTTATTGACAAACAAAGTTTATTAATACTTACGGATAAAGTCCCAAAGGCCTAAATCAATTACAATCTGATTAAAAAAAGTTGGCAAAAACGAGTTGGCGATGAAGTCCGCAACAACATTGACTCTACAAAAAACGTGGGAGATGATCCAACTTTGATACCGAGCCACCTCGCACATGAAGTCCGACTGAATCAACTCAATCTCCTAGGAGCAACTCAAATCTCCTTACATGACTAATCTTCTTTGACAAATGACAATTAAGATTTTCTTTCAAATATTATACACAAATGACTTTCAACAAATAAGACATAAGCTTAATAAATGATCAAAAGCCAACAAAATATGAAAAGTGAGCTAAGCACTATTGAAAACAACCTTAAATGAATACTGTTGAAACCCGAAATAAACTAGCGCTTAGATCGAGGCACGAGATTATTAAAATGGACCAAACAAACCCTCGCTTTTATTATAATCGCAATTCGGGATTACAATTCTGAATTTGTTTGGGATCTTTCTCTTATATTCGAGATTACTGCTACAGGATTACTCGAGATATTTCTATTACAACAAGGTTATAACTACTGGATTATTCGAGATCTTTCTATTACAGGTTGAGATTATAACTATCAGATTATTCAAGATCTTTCTATTACAACTTGATATTGTAGCTATCGGATTGTTCGCAATCTTTTGAAAGATGCATGTGAGTTGCTTCTTAATGACTTGAGGTCTTTTTATTGACATTCCCTTGATTATATCGTGATTTTTATAATTGTTTCAACACATCGATCTCTGAAAGCAAGATAGGTCTTGAGTTAGTGGTGTTTTTCGACTCTTGTAACATTCGAGTTCTTCCCCTATTTGTAGACATTTGAGAAGTGAGGTTTTTGCGTTTATTCGATGTGGGACGAGTGAACTACTACCATTTGATTGGTAGAGAAAGAGGTGGTCTTTGATTGGTTGGGAGAGAGGTGGCCTTTGATTGGTTATGCAGGGTGGTCATGCCAGCTTTGAATGTGTGTGGTGTTCGGCCTTGCCAACCTCCTCTCCTTGGATTGTATTGTTGGCCACTTTCCATCTTAGTGGTAAGTGCGCGATGTTTGGCCTTGTAAACTCTCTTGCCTTGGATTGTGATGTTGGTCACTTTCTATCTCAGTGGGAAGTGCGCGATGTTTGGCCTTGCAAACCCTCTTGCCTTGGATTATGTCGTTGGCCACTTTCCATTTCAGTGGGAAGTGCATGATGTTTAGCCTTTAGGTTTTTTCAAATGGATGTAGGAAAACTTTTGGGATACATTCCCCAAGGTCTACCTATGGGGCCGACCTCGAACTTCCCTTTACTGGCCTTATCTCGACTTATTTTGTCCGTTTGGCGTTGTTAAATTCGTGCACCATCACAACCCCATGGCTTATGGTTCGCTCTCAAGAATCATAAGGCATAAATGCACGGTTATACTTGTCTCCCCTTTATTTCGAGGTTCAACAACAACTTAGGAGAGAAACGCGACGTCCTAGCACCGGTCGGGGAGTTTTAAGGGAAATATGCCTATGGTGGTTAGGCCTTAGTGTTCTTCCCTAGGGGTTGTTTATTGCATGTTGGTCATGGGCTTTGGAGTATGTCATTGGCTTTGGAGCATCAGACACCTCATACTCCGAAGGCAAATAAGATGAAAATGATCCCAACGGACTCTAGGATCAAGGGAAACTACAATCTTCCTCCAAGAAGGTTGTAGAAGTCAAGGTTACTCATGTCCCTACTACTTCCAAGGGAACATGATTAAGAAATTTGATTTCTTCAGTGATCATTGAAGAGAAAGTGTTAAAGGAGAATGACTTAGAAGAATTCTGGGAACTTCTTTGTCATCAGTTTTGGGAAAAGCTTAGCGTCAACAAGGTGATCGTTGATTTTGAGCTCGTTTGTAGTTTTTGTAATTCTTTCACTCTCATCCGCTCTATGAATGTGATGGTGGGAATGGATAAGGTGGAAAAGCAACTTTCCTTCTCCAATGACGAGGTCACTTTACTGCTTGATGTTCCCATCAGAGGACATGATTTTTTGCCACAACCGAGAGCGTGGCCAAGTGATAAGGAAGGACATGTGAAGAGGTTATTTGGATCTAAGTTGCCATAGTTTACATTTTCAGAGTTATTTTTTGTGACAAGGGTGTCACGTCAATTTTTATGAAGGTGATGGTGCCAAGGCAAGAGAAGAGGGCCAACATCACTGTGTCTGACATGGTCTTATTGGACATTTTCATGTGGAAAGAAAAGATAAAGCTCTCCAGCTGGTGTTGCTTCACATGGAGAAATGTTCTGGTAAGAATCATTTTTTTGCCTTATGTGGGATTGGTGAAGAATATTTTGGAGAATTGTGGAGTTTATAATCTGGGGGAAGAACAAAGCTTTTGATTTTCAATTGAAGTCCATAATTTGAAGAAGATGGGTATCAAGGAAACCCAAATCCAAAAAAGCCATTGTTAAGAGGGAACATGATGTCTCGCCGCCAATTAAGGGCAAGGGAACAAATGCCATGATTCTAAAGGAGTTGCGGTCTATTTAGAAGACTTTGGAAGCACTGGTTGATCATCTGCTCCAAAAGGATCAATTACAAGAGAAAGACAAAGAAGAGGTTGAGGGATCTCAGTCCTAAGCTTGAGTGGAACCCCTCCTTGTTCCTATAACCCCTATAAAAATTTTTTTCTCAATTTTTATGTTTTTGCTTTGATGTCTCTTTGGTTTAATTTCCTCTATTTCTCTAGTATCAATGTAATCATTTTCTATGACGAATGAACTGAGTATATTTTGCATGACTGAGTGTTGCTTGTGTGGTTGTTGTTTTTTCAACTTTGATTAATTTTTCAATGATGCTAAAAGGGGGAAGTTTGGAAAATTGTAGAGATGCAATTAGTTCATGGTACAGAGGTAGCATTCCGTGGTTAAGGGGGAATTTTTGCTCACAATGGTAAGTAAGGAATGTGTATCCTATTAAGGGGGAATTTCTAGAACCTGTATTTATCTTACATTCTTTCTACACTTTTTATATATGTTTTGTCAGCATCAAAAAGAGTGAAATTGTTGGGTAACTGATTGTTCCTTTAGGTTTTGATGATGAAAAACCTCGTGAATTTTACAGTTTGCATGTGAAGATATTTCAGGTGTTTAACTTAAGGAGAGGAATGCAAAGAATAATCACCAAGCCTGAAGGAACGGAAGAAACAAAGTAAAGCTATTTCTAAGTTCGTTGCTCAAATAGAAGGCAACAACGAGGGAGATGCGCGTATGGCTTCTGAGTTGTCAAAAGGCGGTTTGTTTGGTTATCTTGGAACACAAGTAAACATAGATTGTCGGCCAAGCATAGGAGTTTAAGATAGATTTTTAATTTATGAATAGTTTACTAGATAGATAAAAATCTATGTAATTATATCATATCTTATATTATAGATAGAATTTATTCTAGACATGAATATCTATATGGTATAAGTCTAGGAAATTTTAAATGGTTTTTACATAGAGGAGAACTCTAGGAGCTAATTGCTATTAGGGTTTTAAGGAAGAAAAAGAGGACAAAGAGATCGAGACGAGTTGTGTGCTAATCGAGTTTGTGCAGTTGAGTTTGCTAAGCAGAGTGAGGAAGAGTCATTCGAAGCTTATAAATTCAATCATTCTAATAAAGTTAGCAGATTTGATTGGAAAATATTTGTCTTTCAGTTATTTTGTTTATTTTCACTGTCCAATTCACCAATCCTTCAAGATTAATTTCTTTATTCTAACACACTCGATCTAACCGTTGCCTTGGGATATAGTAATTGTTGTATATATTCATTAAGTTACACCATATTTCAATCTTGAATTCATTTCATAATCAAATTTCTATTTTTTTTTTTGAAAAATGACAAGAACAAGTATTAAAGGAAAGGAAAACATAGTAGCTCGTGCAAAATTAGAGTGTCGGGTTTGAGGCTTGGATCCGGGAATATTGTAAGAGCAGAGATCCGGACCTTCCAGGTCAAAATCGTAAATTCAGACAAATAAAGCTACAGATATGAACTTTAAAAAAAATAAAAAAATTCCATAGCATTACGTCGTTCATAACTTCATATCATTTTGAATTAATTATATGATTATATGATTTTTTTTGTTTAAAAATTAATAGCATGTTGGCATATGCCGTATATCCATCCCAATTGGCATATTCTATTTAATTCGTTGGTGTGAGCATTTGGCATATTCTTTTTCTACCAAGGCATTATACTTCTTCAACGTATTCAACATATATATGTGACTTTAGCACCTCTTTTTTTATGTTTTAATGTTGTAACACCACATCCATATTTCAAATTTATAAAATTATAATATTGGGTCAAAGTACATTTCTCGTCCAAAAATACACGTAATTTTCTGATTCGCTGACTATACGAAGAATCAACGTTTTTGATTTTGAACATCACGCTTCAAAATCCTGACTGATTAGTCACTTTTGATGACTAACTTATTATTAAATTAGGAATCTTAGCTACCAAAAAAAATTTATGTATATAATATTTTTGTGTGGGTGAATTTAATGGTCCCCACATATAAATTTACATTTGTACATTTTTTATTTTTTATTTATTTAAATAGGCTCATATAACAAGCTAGTTAAACAGACTCAAAAGTCACTATTACACAAAGACTCTTAAATTAAATTTCAATTTGATGACAAATTTGAACAAACAAAGTTTCTATATTTTCTTTCCGAAATGTAGATGTATTTATTAAATGGATTAAATCATTCAAAATTAAGTTACTCATCAAATTGACGTTTCCTTGACGCACATAAAAAGATTAATCAGCTAAAATCTCTCTCTCTTTCTCCATTGTGAATTTGTGATGACAAATTCAAGAGACAGAACAAGTACTAATTATTTTTTTTAAAAAAAAATTGGTAAGAGTTGTTCGTGCGAAATAGGTGATGATGTAGTAGTAGTAGTGTGTGAACTGGATCCAGGAATATGCTACGGCATATTCGGAGTTCGGGGGGCACAATTGGAAATTCATAAAAATGAAGTACGTGAGAACAAGCCCATTTCGCGCCGAAACGCGGAAGCCATTTATTTTTTATATTTTGCTTTCTGAATTTACGGAGTAATAATTAAATTTGCCGACCACTGTTGTATTAGAATTTTTTGTTTGAAATATTTAATTTTTTAGCTACCATGATTTTTAATTAACATTTTTTGCAACCGCAAAAAAATGTTTATTAGAAACTTATATCTATAAAAGGTGGCTTCTGAAAAAATACGAGTGAACAACTGAACATAGATGTAAAATAGACAACCAAACTATTTTAAAAATGACTTTTTTTTTGGCATAATATATGCAACCCTATCTATTTCTCGATGTCAATCCTAATTAATGCAAACCGTTTAACAAAACCAAAAACCAAACAAGGTTCACAAAATGTGTCCCTAGTCTCGTGCCAAAGACTCTAATTTTGAAGAAGTTGTCCCCATCGTGCCCTGCACGACTATGACTTGATATTTTTTTAGATATACTATAAAAAAATATTAATAAATAAAAATATAGTATAAATAATAATTGTGAATTGGTGAGTTATATAAATTATAAAAAAAAGCATGATTCATTAAAGATTTTGATTATACTATTTTTTATTCATTATATTTTTAGATAGAATCTTTATAATAACTTGTGTATTAAAAACTATGTATGGCAAAATTCTAGTATATGAAATGTAGTTTTTAATATGGTAGAAAATATAACTTAAAAAATTATTTAGCATTAATATTTAATATCTCTATAATTTATTTTAATTTAGATAGAATCTTTTTAACTTAATTAAATTATCATAAAAATATTTAGCATCAATATTTAATGTCCATATAATTTATTTTGTTTTAGATAGAAATATATGTAAACTGCCAAAAATACAAAATCATATGTGAAAAAATCCAAGGTGGCTTAATATGAGAATGACATATATAAAAAATCCTATGTGGTATATATTAAGATCATACATGGCATATAACTTATATTGCGGTAGAAAAAAATTACTATAAATATTTGATTTATATGCTATTTTTAAAAAATAAAATTACATAGATTAATATGGTTGCGACATGTGGCAAAATCCAATGTGGCTTAATTTAGGAGTGACGTGTGTACAAAGTTGATGTGGCACAATGTGGAGGCTCCAAACCTTATTGCTTTTATATATATATATAGTAGATTTGGTAATGACTTTAATTTAAAAGGTAACAATTGAAGCAATTGAAATGTGCCCTACTAAAAGGAATTGTGCTATAATACGGGTACCTATCAAGATTCCTTACGGTATACCCTTTTGTCATGACATTTTATTAATTGTCCACGTACGAAATCATCGTATTTGATTTTGGTTTTCAACGTCATGATTTATAATTTCGACTAATCAAATAGGGAGTATTTTTTTTAGTTTTTAAATCATTACATCAGCATAACAAGAATCTTGTAGGATAACAGGTCTTGTTTCACTTTCAACAAGTAGTATAAACTTTATAAACATGTGTATTAGTATCAAATATGGACTGAATCAGACTTAAAAAATTTAATAGACTAAATTTATCTTATATATTTTAATAGGCCAAATTTACTTTATACAAACCAAAATTAAAAATTTTAATAAACTAAATTTACCTTGATTAATTAAATTTACCTTATATATAAAACATCACTGTGTATAATTTTAAATAAAATGATTTTCACTATTTTTTTATTATTTTGTTTTAATTTTTTGGTGTGCTAGAGCAAACCTTACTCATGTTACGTGCTTGACGTTAGAACAAAAATTATAAATAAAAGTTGAGTTCTCTTTTCGTTAACACCTACTTCCTCCGTTAAGATAAACTTGTCATTTTAACTTTATTTTATTGTTCAATATAAAATTGTCATTTGACTTATTTTAACCCATTTTTTCCAATAATATCCCTATTAAAAAAATATTTACATAAATCTACAAAATAAGGTAAAAGATCTTAACAAGATTGAGGATATTTGAGTTAAATCAAGTAATTTCTTAATTTGTAGGACAAACTCTAAAACGAAAAATTTACCTTAATGAAGAGAGTATGAGTTTCATTATGTTTAAAATTTTAATTCGTCTTACCAAAATAAAACATTTTAATTCCAAATTTCGTAACAAGAATTCAAGATGCATGCATATTATATCAATTTAATGTTACTTCTTATAACGTTAAATGTCAGTTAGCAACATAATACTACTCATAATAAATCACTATACAACCTTTTCCTTATGGTATTGGATTAAAGGGGAAATTTACATAAAACATTTTTAAATTAAAATTTCTTTCAATTGTCAAGTAGAATACAACGGAAATCTTTTACATAACAAATCCACTGAAAAAAAAGACAGCAACTCTCCATAAACTCAATTATTATCTCTCTTGTCACGAATCAAAGAATGAAAAAGTGAATCGAAAAACTCTAAAGAGATAATGTGCTCGTTTTCACTCCGATCTCTCTCCTAGGGTTTCGCCCCGTGTTCTCTCTTAGCTTTTCGTCTCCTCCTCTGTAAATTCGCCTCTCTCTCTTTTGCTCCTCCTTTGATCTCCCCTTTTCTTGATGAGGATTGCCAGTTGATTCTTTCTCATTGGTTTGATTTGTGCGGATCTCCTTGGAAGTTCCGCTGTGAAATTTTTCTCTTCTCTTGCTTGGCCATGTTCTGGAGAGGTCCCTTGCGCCTGGATGGCTCCCCTAACCTTTTTTTTAACCTGTTCAACTTGATCTTGCTCCAAACTGGGCATCTTGGCTAGTATTCTTCGGTGCGCCTTTTGAGTTGCCAAGTTGGGATCCTTGTTTGTGAAATGGTGGGTGTGGATTTGGGATGCCAATTATTTGGGCTTCTCGATCTGGTGGCGCCTCTTGATTTCTTCTCCTTGGTGGTGTTCATTGGTTGGCTTCTTGCCAAATCGCTCCAATTAAGTATTCCTTTGAACTTTTTTCCTTCTTTGCTCCTCCTTTCTTTTATGGTGAGTTCTGTTGCGATTTGTGGCCTTGTTGGGTTTTGCAAGTTCTTTACTCTTTGGTTTGGGTGCTCCTTCTCCTATAGTAACGTTCTGACTATTATGTGGTTATTGTGGATTGTGCCCTCTTTGTGATGTGGTGATTTTCGGCTTCTCTATTTCCTTTGGGATTTTAAGAGTTGTTTTCTAATTGCTATGCTCTTAGTTGGTGGTATTCATTTAATTATTGATAGTGGTTGTTGGAACTTTACTTGGATAGGATTGAATCTTGTGAAACTTTCCATGACTCTTCATTTCAAATTGGTGCTTGAACAAAGTTTGAAATATTTATGCTCTTTGGCTCTTGTGGCTGTTTTAGGTATGTGTTTTGTTCTGATAAACTTGACAATGGCTTGGCCAATGTGTGTCCTTTTAATTGATTCTTGTAGTTTTAGTGATCATTCCTTTGCTCCTTTTGTTAATGATATATGGGCTTTGAATTTTTTGGATCTCTATTGTAGTGTGGGCGTTGATCTCTGACCTTGTGCTCTTGCTGGGGTGCTTGGTTTTGTTATCAGGTCTATGTTTAGGCTTTGCCATTTTGATCTCTTAAAAGCTTATTGGAAATCTTTTGTTTTCTCTCTCCCCTTTGCTATTCCCTTAATTATTTTTATGGCTTGCTAGGTGTTTATTTGTTTGTGTGTTTCCTCTTCCAAGTATTCAGCTTAGACGTCCTTTGGTGGATGGATTTGCCGGGTATGGCCTTCATTGTTTCATTGTAAAGCATGGAGGTATTCATGTGACTTTTCACCAATTCTTTTTCTTGTGTGATATTCTTGTTGAGGTAAGGGATCTGTTCCTCTTGAACCTTGCCAATAACCTAAAGAATGTTATGAACCATTTCAATGTCTCTTGGATTGTTGGTATTTACAAGTGCTCCTTTATGTGTTTTCTTCTTCTGATTCACATATAGTTGATGTGTTGCATACTCCACAGTTTGGGATGACTGTACAATTTAATGATGAACAAGTTCCTTGTGATCAAATTCAAAATCTTGTTCTGAAAATTTGTCATTCAAGATATTGTTATCAGGTATGCCATAATCCTTCTCTCTCCTCCTATTTTCTCTTTGTTAAATTTTTTTATCTAAATTTAAATAGTGGGCACCTTCTTCAGACTTTGCTTGTACAAGTTAAACCACCTCCTCTTTCTTCTATGGGAGGGTGGTTTGGGGTTCAGTCTAGTGTGTGGTTTTGCTTGTATTTGGATTTCTTCCCAAGTTTGGGAAAAAAATGTCTTCTGTGAATTCTCCTTTTGTGGTCAAATTAAAATTTGCATGGAGGCTAGCATTCTCCCTCATATGAATAGTAATTCTCTAAAAATTAATCATCAAATTGCCACTTATCCTGACACGTGCAAATTACATTTTTACGGTTGTTGTCTTAATCTACACATTTATTATCTGTCTATTATTATCTCTAAGCTAGATGTGAATCCATTTCTCTATGTAATCATTTCTCCTCTGCAGATTTTAAATAAGAGCACTTCTACTTATATTTTTTCTTTTACTTCTTCACTCTTATTCCATATTAATCTCATACTTCTCTCTGCCTCTCTTCTTCTTTTTAAAGTTGACTTCTTAATTACCAACACCTTCTTTTAACTTTATTTTTTGTATGCAAATTTTATGGACACGGGTTCCAATCTTTATTATCATCCCGATCTCTCTTCTAATCCTCTATTAATACTTCACTTTGCTTAGGTTACTTATCTTCATCCCACAGTTGTTTTCCAGCCAATCCTATTCCTCATAATTTTGTCCAAAATGAGGAAGTAACCTTTGTTCCTTTTTCTGAGCTTCTTATGCCAAATATGCTTCCTACTAATATCCTTATCCCGAATCCTATAGCTATTCCATATGTTCAAAAATACTTGCATGAGCTTCTCCACTTCACCCTCCTTCTCAAGATGGTTGAGTAACCTGTTTCCACAACCCTCATAAATGGGAAGATGAAGGAGGTGTGGAAAGAATATGCTAAGGGAGAGGTTTTATTTCAAGAGTTTGGTAACTTCTGGATCCTTTTTAAGTTCTCAAACCGAGAGGCTAGGGATTTGGTTTGGCGTTATAGGCCTTATCATGTCCGAGGCAAGCTTTTTGCTCTTTCTGTAATATTCGGGAATATTTTCATACTTTAATGTTTTTCGAAATTCGTGTCGGAATTGCTTAGTTATTAAGTAATCTCGGATAACCTCGCTTTTATCAAGATTTTTTTGTATTAAAAATTATCTAATCGTCAAAGTTATCTATTAGTTCGTTTCTTAGTCGTTAAGTAATCTCGTTTCTTAATGCAAATGAAGATAGACTTGTAAAAGTTTTGATCTTATCCGTTTTCTCATATATTCGTGTCGTGTTATCTTATCTTATAGATTTGTGTGATATGCTTATCTTTCTTCCTTAATATTCGTGCCATGTTATCTTATCTTTTAGAATTGTGTGTCATGCTTATCTTTCTTCCTCAATATTTGTGCTATATCTTCTAGATTTGTGTGCCATGATCTTTATCTCTTATACAAGCTGAATTGAATTTGTCTTCTTCCATTTCTTCTATATAAAGCTACACCTCCCTTCCATATTTGATCATTCCTCCCTTCCTCTCATTTTCACCCTCTTCCTTCTCTTCCTCTCTTTATTTTCGTCCACCATCACCATCTTGTCTTTCTTCTTCTTAAAATTGGTGAGGAGTCTTGATTTGGAACCACCAACGTGCCTTTCGAGTGTTGGAGCAAACCGTTCTCTAAGTGGTGGTCTTTTGGTGCTTAAGCCGTTAAAGGAACACCCCTTTCATCTTTGAAATCATTTTGACAAGTCCGTGTTCTATTCAAGAGTTCAAATTTCAAATCAAGAGGTAAGTCGCCTAGACTTACTTAATTATCAATTTTGATGTGTGCTGGATGTGTAGATATGATGTGTAGAGCTTTATTTTGGGATTCGTCCCCGTATCTTGTTATACATCTATGTGTGAGTAAATCGTTATTTTTGAAAATATACTACTAGATGATTAATACGTCGTATGTTATTTGATTTACGAAACTTGACATCTACCGGTGCGACGATGCCTATGGGATGATCGGTAAGGAGGGAGACATCCCTGGCTTAGTCATATGGCAAGGAGAGCCCCTTTAAAACCATAATAAAATGATTTGGCGAGTGCTCTAGTGGAGGCTTGACCAGGGGTAAGAAGGAATATTATAGGTGATAGGTGGTTCGGATGATCGGTAGAGTTTATGCCGCCGTTCACCTAGTGGTTCGGATAAACGGTCGAGTTGATGCCGCCGTTCACACACCCCGAGTTATATGGAGGATATTTTTATTACTATAAAATTTATATTGATAATTAAGAACTGATGTGGAATGTGGTTGGCCTGATGTAAAGATGAAATGATGTTGCTAAATGAGAATTTATGAGTTGGGATTGAACTATTATTGATGCGAAAGATGAGTGAGGTGATACTAAAGTGAATAGATATACTATTATTATTATGCGTTGCAGGACTTTAAGTATTATTATATGCATCTTATGATTATAAGAGTTGTTGTGTGCTTGTCTAATGTTGTGAATATATTATATGTGAGCTATTCTATTACTAATCTTTTTAAGTATTTTAATAAATTGATTTTGCTACTGCATATTGTATTTGTTATTTAGTGCATATTAGAATTGTTAGCTAACCCTTTGGGGTGTTTTTGTTTTCTTAGGATTCAACTCATATGCGAACTATGCTTCAAGAAAACTCTTCCAAGATAATGGTGGGTCAGCTCGACGTGGTGTGTCATAGGATGTTTTGGGTTGTTGTGCAAGGTAGTGGGTTAATGTTATCTTTGAGAACTTGTGAAAGTAAGTGGTTGTTTCAAAGAGCAGGTTTGGGTTGTTTGTATTTGAGAGATGTGCATACATGGTTTTCAATCCTATTTTAATGATATATGAGTTGGATGTTTTCCTTATTTTCTCGTCGTACCTTTGTTGCAAGATCCATAATGTGAATTTGTTGTCAGACTAGCTTAATTGGACCCACGTGAGGTCCACTAAAGAGTAGCATTCCGGTATGAAAAATCGGGGTGTTACACTTTCGCCTTTCTATCTTGACTTTAACCCTATTTATGATGACATCTCTAGAGATGACACTTGGGTGAGGATTCCCTTCCTTCCTTACTATCTTTTCAATGTTGCTGCCCTTGAGCTTATCATGAGAGACAATAATGTTGGTCATTTTATTCGAGTAGATGAGGCTTCTAACTCCAAAATAAGATGAAGTTATGTAGAGTATGTGTCAATATTGATGTCACCTCTCCTCTCAAAAATTGTTTCAAGATCCTTGCTCATGATAACTCCCCCTTTAATCTTTAAAGTATGGTATGAAAATTTCTCCCCGGGTTGTGGGTGTTGTGGGGATGCTTCTCACTCTTTTGATAATTGCCCCTTGAATAATATTCAGCCGAGAAGGCTTAAAATTGTTGTTGATGAGAGTCGTGCTGATGATGCCCTTGTGCAGCAAACCAGAAGCAAGCTTCTGGGAAATTTGGATAAAAAAAACATGAGTGCAAAGGTTGCTGCTGGCCCTACTTTTATTCGTTCCAATGTTGTTAGTCCTTTAAATGCAGCTAATATGAAGGGTAAATGGGTGCCCATGCAGATTGTGCCTAGTATTCATGTTGGTACTACTGCTTTGGCCCCTATTAGTACTCTTCCTCCTCTCAACTCTATAATGACCCTTGAGATGCTCTCCAATTTAGACCTGGTTGTTCATGTTAATCCTGCCTTGATGATGCATGCTAGGGAACAATTGGCTTATGTGTTATCTTCCTTTAATGTGCCCAACATTAAAATCAGGTGGTGATAGTAATTTTAAATCTTCCAAAAGGAAGGATAATGAGGCCCTCATTGAAGTTGTTGAACCTGATGCTCCCAAGAAACCGTGCAAATCTAGAGGTAAGGGAAAGGCGAAAAATGAAGAATGATTAGTCCTCCCCCGCTAGATGTTTGGGTTCCTTTTGAAATCTGGTTTGGTGCTTTTGTTTTTGCTTTCTAGGTTGGTTGGGTTGGTTTTGGATTCTGGTTTGGTTGGTTTGTTTGGTCTGTTGCTGTTCAATGTTGCTACGTCAGCTTCTTTGTGGGCGCCTGTGCTTGCTGGAGTGTGTTTGCTATCTGTTTTAGGGCTCTTGTTGAGTTGTTGGTGTGTTTGTTTCTGTTGTTTTGTTTCTGATGGTCGGTTTGTTTGTCCTCTTTGTTTGGGTGAAGCTTGTTTGTTTAATATTATATTATGACTATTTGCTCTATATTGAAATCTCTTATGACAAGTTACATTTTAAACCTTTTTGTTATGCATATTGGTTATTGGAACGTGATAGGTGTTTGGAGATCATCCGCAATGATGATTTAGGTTGGCCTTGTAATGTACGGGTAACCTAATGTTTGCCTTGTATTATCAAAAAAAAAAGAATGAAAAAGGGCAATATAAACAGTTATAAACTCCAAATCTCCAATATATTAGTATATTACTCTAACAAGTTATATGAGCTCAACAAGTCATCCACATGTATCTATTATTTGTATCATATACATGATTAAACATGTAATATTGTATAATGTATGATTGGAGGTAAATTGTATAAGGTGAATTATTCACCTTCTTCACATCCTTATTTTCATGCATGAACCATGGAGATTCAACTAGGTTTTCACCCTTTTGGCCTATAATAGAGCCTTCATTCACTGTAAAACTTCACAAAAAAAAGAGTAAGAAATACATTCTCTAAAGTTTTTACTCCCCCTCTCTCTTCTAATGATCTAAAGTCCTTCTAAAGGTTATTTTAAGTGTTCATTCCATAAGGTTCAAATGGTTTTGCTTTTATACTCTTTTTTAAAACGGATTATCAACACACCTGCCTCTAATTACCAATTGAGCTTTCTAATCACCAAGGTACAAACTGTATCTATTCCCAATCTTAATCATGCAAGGAGTTTATTTCCCAAAATCGTTTTGAGGAGTATGCTTTGTAGTTTCCCGATTTGGGATCCTGTACATCAGAAACTCGTTTTCCTCCTAGATTTGAAATGATTTCTTATCAAAATAAATCATGTTTTTGGATATATACAAGATACAAACAAAACATTAGATTTGCTTACCTCTTTTGACGTTTAACTCGATTTCTCCTTCGAAAACCTTTGCTTTAACCACTTGGATTGAAAATAAGTTTTAACCAAAAGGATTATGAGTATGATGTTGGTAATCCCAATAAGAACAAGGTAAATGAAAAGCTCAATCATAAATCTACTATTATTGGCCCTAAGACGAAGCATAATCTTTTCGTCGGCCATGGACAATGTTGGAAGAAAAAATTGGTAAAGGAGATCGAATATGGAGAAGTGGAGGAGGAGATAAGATCGAAAGTGAAAAAGTGAAAGAAAAAAGGGATGAAAGGGAACCAGACTTTTTAAGGACTTTACGGACCCTACAGGCTTTTCAGACTCTAAGGAAGCTAAGGATTTCAAAATTCCCACTAAATATATTCTTTCATATCTGTATGATGTTTTACTTTTGTCTTACAATATTTTCTATGCCTATATATTGATTGACCACTTCTCTAACTCAGACCATTTATCTTTATTCAATGCATTTTAAATATATCATCTACATGTAGGCTTATATTGATTGATATCACATGTTCTTCAATCGTCCCATACACGACTCGTAAATTATAATATTATTATGTTAACCTTTGTTTTGCATATCTTTATGTGTAGTAACTAAATGACAAGCATCACTAAATGAGAGTTTGACATCCTTAATTTGTCGGGCAAATAATACCTCGAATGAAGGGTTGATTCCTTGACTCACCTAAGGCAAATGGCCTTGAGGAAACAATTGTGGCTAACAATAATGCACCCACACAAGAAAAGGCAAAAGCCATTGTTTTCTATGACACCATATTCATGAAAGTCTTAAAATTGAGTACTTATTTGTGTAGGATCTAAAAGAATTGTAGGAGAGCTTGAATGAGCGATATGCTCATCAAAATTAAGTTTTACTCCCACAAGCAACACATGAATGGAACACATCTTAGTTGAGACTATGTGGTCAAATGAACACTCAACAAGAAATGTTGAAGAAAACTTGATGCGACCTTGCCTAGGCTCGGACCCGATCCCGGCTAGCCCGCGACTCCCTAGGCCTTGGCGACCCCCTTGGCGTAGGACTTAGTCATATTTTATGTATTTCCCTATTTTAGCATATTTCCATTTATGTCTTTCTAGATTTAGTTGTTGCTATTTTTAGTATTACTATTTATGTTTTATGGGCTTTTGGACGTTGGGCCTTACTTGCATGCAAACCCTAGTCCATTAAGCCTTGTTGCTTGTTAGGGTTTCGAGAGCCTCCTCTTTATAAGGAGCTCTCGAGCTCATTTATTATTTAGCTCACACTTGGGATTAATATAGTTGAGGTTTTTGCTCCTAATTCTTCCCTCGTGCCATTGCGCCGCCACATTCATTCGATCAAAGCTCTCGTTTTTCGTCAATTGTTCAAAGAGTTCGTTCCATATTCGAATCATTCAAGCCTTCCACTGCGTTTGTTCGAGACCTAATAATCAAACACCGAGTCGATCCGTCGCATCCCAACGAGGGACGCATCAAAACTTTCTTCATTATGCATGCCCCAAACATATTTTTGCAAAAACAGTACAAAGAAAGAAAGTTCAAAAGATATTCTAACTTGTTTAAAGTATTGTTGTTACTGAAAAGAATAATGAGCTCCTAATGAAAAACCACAACTTGAGGCCTACTAGCTTAACAACAGCCCCAACAAATGCTATGTACAAAGCGTTTCATGGTAGAAACGATAATGCACATGGGTAGTAATCATGTTGTAATAATGGGTGTGGACGAGGTCGTGGTAACTATGGGGGTCGTGGGGCCATGTTCATGGATGAGGCTACAACAAAAGCCACGATAATCACCATAAGAACCATGGCTATAAGGCGGGTGTGAAGCAAAAGGTTTAGACGAGTCCATCAGGATCTTTCCAGAAATCCAAATCAATATGCTACAGATGTGACATGACTGATCACTAGTCAAAGGTATGCCACACAACTCTTCACCTAGTCAATCTATACCAAGCTGAAAAGAATAAAGAAAGGGCTACAAAGACAAACTACACCGATAATAAAGATGTGGATAGGTTACCTATGACTATTCTGGATGTTAATGACTTTCTCAACTTTGACAATAATGATGGCTTTGCCTTAGGGGCTTAAATGAAAGCACAAGCCCCTAAGTATCTAGAGTGTTTGAAATGAGGTGGACGAGGATATTATAAGAAACATTGCCCGAATACAAAAATAGTGCTCTTCTCCACCACCTGAGCGGGATATTAGTCCCTAGATGAAGAAGATGAACAACTCGATCCAATTGAAAAGGCTTAACAATTTGATGAAGACGAAGCCTGATCTTGTCAAGCACCCTCTTTAAACAATGGCACCATGCCTAGCCTAGTATCTCGCCACACATTGACCATCAAGGATGCCCCTTTGTCGGACCAACGAGAAAATCTCTTCCATACCCATTGTATATTCATGGATGCTAGCTTGAGTGTCATAGTGGATGGAAGTAGTTGCTTAAACCTCATCAATAAAAGAGTAGTCAAGCACTTGGATTTGCCAACCACCGTGCATCCACAAGTCTACGGTCTACAATGGCTCTCCTCATCTACGGGTGATATGATCACTCGCCAATGTATGATTTCTTTCTCTATTGATCCATATTGTGATTCAATTCTTTGTGATGTCATTGCTATGGATGTTACACACCTTTTGTTGGGACGTCCTTGTCAATTCGACCGACGCGTCATCCACATTGGATTTTTAAACACCCTCATGTTGAATTACCACGGGAAACACATTACTCTCTTACCTATGTATCCTAATGAGATTATTTAGGACCAAATAGAAAGGAAGCACCAACAAGCCATAGAAGATTCTTGCCACCGCTAAGGAGTCCAATTCGGCAAAATCCAGGGCAAAACTCAAAATTTAGCCACATAGCTTCTTCCACACCTTTAAAATAGTCCAAAAAGCCTCAAAATTCAAGGAGTGACTCTACACCTTCATTGGAATTTGTTGGATTGAAGGTTAGTTGAAAAGGTTATAGGAACTGTATTGGACAGTTCCCACATGCAGCGGAATAAACAAACGTGAAGGTAAATAAAAACAGATTGGGATAATTCCTTATAGAGGAACCCCACAACGATCAACTAATCGCGTGAGTAAACCTCTACCCCCGGTTGGAGGATTTTCGAATGAGTTCTCTTTTCTTTATTGCTTAGTTCCCTTGAAGTTACAAGGCCGATACAAACTTCTCTGTTCCTACAAAGACTTTCTCCCTAGGAAACAATATTGTATTCTCTCAACCCTAACATTGGTGAACGCTCACAATCAAAGCAAAAGAAAAACTTAAACCTTCCTACCTCTGTCTCTGCAACTGCGTTCCCCTAGACCTAGGAACTCCTTCTTTTTTCTTCACCATCTTCGAGATTAGCTCGCAACTGGGGACTTTTCACCAAAGCGATGGTCTTCACTGATATGCTCTTTAGCTCTCACTCTTTGTGTTTGGCAATTTCAAGATTATGATAAGTGTCGAGCAAGATCACTGTTGAAGGGTTTAAATAGGCATGATGTGCAACCCTTATCCACTTGAGGCATTTGTCCTAAATGCCCTTTTTGCCTTGCTCTCCAGGTCTTATCCTTAACGTTGACATGTGACTCTGATTTGAATTCGAACCTCATCAACTCTTGAATCACATCGGATTGTTGGATGGTCGTCGTCAACCTGTTGCACAGTCTGAAGCGCTTGAAGTCTGAGAAGCTCTTTTTTCCGATCGAGACAGGATCCCTAAAAATGTGCTGAAAAGCTCTCGGTTCCCTTGTCTTGGGAACTCTCTTGACTTTGAGGGAGTCCTGTTCTTCTTGACTAGTTCCCTTCTCGTGGGAACTCTGGTTCACTGAGTTCCCAGTTCCCTACTCCTTGAGAACTCTGGTTCACTTCTGAGGTTGGTCGCATCTTGATCGAGTTCCCCTGACATGAGAACTTTCGTTGCCTTAGTTCTCATGCATTGGGAACTTGTTTCTCTGTGTTTTGCTCATCGACGTGCAACTTGTTAAACTAAGAAATACTTGGCAATGGACGTTAGTTCCTATGACATTTGTCGTTATCAAAGCTGAGGACGTTGTTCCAGTGTTAATGAACGTGAGTTCCTAACACCGACTCATTATAATTAACAATATCCATCTATTTTATATTTGTTATAGTTATGAATGAAAATTAATTTTTAAAATCATTATTTTTTATGAATAAAAAAGTACTATAAAAAAGCTATAATTAAGAATATGATGAGTGAGATATAAAAACGTAATGACAATATTGTCCTTAATTGCTTTAGGTTTAAAAGATATGATATATATATTTATATATATTGGCCGATTAATAAATCATTGAAATTGCCATAAAATAATTTTTCTTTTGAAATTGAAAAAGACTAGTGGCTCCAAGATATTTTTCTGCAATGAGCCTAACCCATATATTATGTGGTTCGCTTTAAACTTTTCATAATTGTTTAATTTGTAAAAAAACGCAGTAGGATTTTTTAATTGTACACACTAAAATTACCCTTTTCTTTGGAGGCAAAAATCATATCCCAACTCAAAAGTGAATGAAAATTAGGACAAAAACATATAGAAAAAGATTTATTTATAGAGTGTTTCAAAAACCTATGGGATGACGAAAATTATATGCTTGTGATAGCTTTCTATTGAGACAATTATTCAAAAACAAATATCTTTTTAATGAAGCCTTACATTTAGACTTGAGACGACGTGTATTTTGCCATGAAGTCATGCTTCCAAATTCACTCTAGGTACAAAATTCCTCTTGTAATTGTGTTTCCAATCTACCGAATCCCTACCGAAGGTAATAAAAATGAAGTTCCAATAAGAAAAATATCTCATCGATTTTCCTTTTTTTTTTTGAAAAAATGACATATATTTTAATAGTAATTATCAGCAATTTATTTCTAATTAAAGAACTCCATTACAAATGTTGCACGATATTTTCATTTTAAAAAGAAAATGTTGCACTTGATATTACACAAATAAGGAACATTAAATGTAACATGTGTCATTCAAGTTTGACATTAGTTGCCAACTAGTTGTCCCCGTCGTGCCCTACACAACTATGACTCGATATTTTTTAGATATACTATAAAAAAGATATTTATAAATAAAAACATAATATAAAATTTAATATAAGTAATTTATTACCCGTAATATGTATAAAAATTATTATTTTTTAAATAAAATAAATAAATATAGATTATTAATTTTAAAATTGAGAATAAACATTATTAACATAAAATAGTCTACATTGCTCATTTTCCTTGACAATATTTGATAAATAGATTTAATTTAAAAGAAGGAGATAAAATATGAAGAAAATAAAACAAAAAAGATATATTTTGAAAATATCGAAGAGATGAGGTTGAGCATATATATTTTTATTGGATTATAAGGAAAAAACCAACCATTAGTTAAAATTTTTTAGTTAAGATATTATCTCCTACCAAAAATTAAGATATTATGTAAAATTGGGAAATAAAAATAAATTTTAATTAAGTGGAAAAAATTTACCATGTGGAATATAAAGTGGAAAGAATAATTAATATATATATAGTAGATATGCTAGAAACTTTCAAAATTACAATTTGGATTCTTTCTAAAATATTGAATGATATTATTCTAAAATATTGAATGATATTATAAGATTTGTTTCCAAAACTACCAATTTATTTGAATAATTTATATGAATTAATGAGGAAATGACACGTGTCAAAATCTGATGTGGCGCATTTTAGGAATGACATGTGGCAAAAGATGATGTGGCGCAATGTGATGGCTCCAAACCTTATTGCTTTTATATATATAGTAGATTAATCCGTGACTTCTCATCCCAATCCATATGACGAACCTGATTAATTATATAAAAATTCACAGTACTGTTTTACACTCCTATACGAAATACCCCATCTCAGTTTTTAAAATTGTATAATGAGACATTATTTGCCTTATTGTTAAACCAACAAGACATAAAATGAAATGATAAACACCAAAGGTTAATTTTGTTAATATATTGGATTGAAATTTCCTTGGTCTCAATGTTAGAGAATTAAACCCCAAATATACTCGCTAGAGAAATAAAACGCCGGATATTCGGCCAGGAAAATGCCGAATATTCTGTTAGTTTTCAAAACCGTTTATTACTATATCATCTCTCCTTCGTAGTTCGTACCCTCCACTTTTCGCTTCTCCCTCCTCCTGTGTAATTAATCTTTCCATTTTCGATTTCGCCTCGCAAGATCGGCAGAATTTTCATTTTCGTCCAACAATGAAGTTCGGGAAGAGCCTGAGGAACCAGATCGAGGAGACTCTCCCCGAGTGGAGAGACAAGTTCTTGTCCTACAAGGACCTCAAGAAGCGCCTGAAGCTGATCGAGCCCAAGGACGCCAACAATGGCGCTCTTCATCCGGTTAAGCGCCAGAGGCTCTCGTCCGGCGGTTTCGCCGACGGCTTCGCGGTGGCTGTGACCGAGTTCGGGATGTCCAGGGAGGAGGTCGATTTCATCAGGCTTCTCGAGGACGAGCTTGAGAAATTCAATTCGTTCTTCGTCGAGCAGGAGGAGGAATACATCATCCGGATGAAGGTATAGTGATTTTTTGGACATTTCTCCCTTTTCCTTCTCTCTCTCTCGATCTCTTAATTGATCAATCGGCCGGAATCCCCGCGAATTTGGAATTGGAACTTGGAAGTTGTATGATGAGGTCAAATGTTTGGGGATCTTCAAGCAATTGACATTTTGATGGCCGGGAACTGAAATTAGGAGCTGTGTATTTGCATGTGTATGATTCGATCCTTTTCCTTATAGTTATGCCTTTAGCCGTCTTGTGAATCGCGTGATCTGGTGGTTGTTACTATTTCTCTCATTGGCCCTTCCCCTGAATCGAACTGTCAAAAAGTCATCCGAGGCGCCGTTCAATCCCCTTACCAAATTGACCTCTTGATATAGAATTTTGGGGCAAAGATGTAAAGTAGCACTAATGGGACATGAGCTGATGGATGAGTCTTTGCTACCTAACCTAACTCTGAACGCACTTTAGTATGCGCGATCTTCAAGTCATGCCGTTTTGGGTTAATCTGAAATTGGATTAAAACATTTACATCCTATCTAAGTGTGGAATTACTTACTTCCTCTTGTTCATTTTTGTTGGCCGTCTACTGAAATAAAATTTGATTTTTTTTTCAATTTGATGTCCCTTCAAGAAAATTGACAGTTGATATAATTGTGGATGCGTCCAGGAATTGCAAGACAGGGTTGCAAAGGCCAAGGCCCTGAACGAGGAGATGTTGAGAATTAAGAAGGAGATTGTGGATTTCCATGGGGAGATGGTCTTGTTGGAAAATTACAGCGCCCTTAACTACACAGGTAATTCCAGGGTTTCTACTTTGCCTTTTTGGTCTTCGCTTTGAAGTTTGCATTTCCTATTATCTATTTATCTTATCTCCACTAGTCGTGTTGGGCCAAGCTCTAGTGTTAATTGTTTAAGCTGGGGAAGGGCCGCCATGGCCTTTATGATAGAGACCTTTGACCCACCAGGTAGGGCCAGTGAAAGGATATTTTCTAGTTAAAGAATTATCCTGGGCATATTCCTGCTATAAATCTATTTTGGTTGTGTTACTTGTAACTTAGTTGTGGCATTTTACTTTGATATTCCTTGAAGGGGAAGAAGATATTGATCGTTTTTTTTAATTTAACAAGGAAGATATTGGTAGTTGGTAGGGCTTAGAATGGTTCTAAATCAAAATTAGGACTTTTGGATGATATAAGATCCATATTTTCCTTAATTGGTATGGTCAAATCTTTTGTTTCATGTCGCTGTTGCTGAGTTCAGCGAATCCTCTAAATATAAAAAGATACTATAATAGATGATTTATATACTTGATGACTATCATTGGACTAGTGATTTCTTTATGCTTGAGGGTTGACTTATCTCAACACGTTTGACTGATTGACTTCCTTCAGGAATTGACTATTCCATGTTTTGTTATGGCCTTAAAATGTCTATTAATAAGAACATATTCTTAGTATGTAAGCTTTAGAACATTTCTATTAGTAATTGAGTATTTTCTAGTTAAAGAATCATCCTTAAAAAGTCTATTAATAAGATCATATTCTCTGTGTTCTTTTCCTTTGATGTTCCTTGAAGGTGAAGATTGGTAGTGGGTAGTTAGGATGGTTCCAAACAAAACTTAGGACTTTTGGATCGAGTTTGATGTAAAATTCGGATATCCCTTAGTCGATATGGTCAAATATCTTGTTTCATATAGTCGCTGAGCTCAGCAGATCCTCTAATAAAAATGTAAATAGATGGAATATGCACTTTAATACCTATATCCTTGGACTACTGATTTTCTTTATGTTTTAGGGTTGACTTTTTTCAACACGTTTGACTGTTTGACTTTGTTCAGAAATTTATTATTCTTTTTGTAGTTATATCTTTGAAAAGTCTATCAACAATATTATATTGTTAGTATGTAGGCTTAGACCAATTCTAAATGTGACTTGGTATTATCTAGTTAAAGAATCATCCCTAGGATGTTCCTGCTCTAATTTCAATTTTGGTTGTAACTTGTGATCCAATTGTGACATTTTGATTTGGCATTCCTTAAAGGTGATGATATTGGTAGTTGGTGATTAAAATTTGTTTCATATCAAAATTAGGACTTTTGGGTCGAGTTTAATGTAAGATTTTGATTTTCTTGAGTTGATATGGTCAAATCTTTTGTTTCATGTCGTCGTTGAGTTCAGCGACTCCTCTTGTCTTGTCCACTTTTAATTTAAAAATGTAATGAATAGACAGAATATGTTCTTGATGACTTTTTTTGGTCAAATGTTCTTGATGACTCTCTTTGGACTACTGATTTTCTTTATGTTTCAAGGTTGACTATCTCAACGCGTCTGACTGTTTGACTTCCTTTAGAAATTGACTATACCTTGTTTGTTATGGCTTTGAAAAGTCAATATCAATAAGATTATATTGTTAGTATGCAGGCTTAGACCATTTCCATTAGTGACTTGGTATTAACCGGTTAAAGAATCATCCCTAGGATATTCGTCTCTTATTCTATCTTGGTTGTAACTTGTGATCCAAATGTGGTATTTTAATTTGATATTCCTTGAAGGTGACAATATTAGTAGACGGTAATTAGAATGGTTTTAAATCAAAATTAGGACTTTTGGATCAAGTTTGATGTGAGATTCAGATTTTTCTAGAGCTAATATGGTCAAATCTTTTGTTTCATGTCTTCGCTGAGTTCAGCAAATCCTCTATAATTAAAAAATGTAAGCAAAAGATAGAATATATACTTGATCACTGTCTTTGGACAGCTGATTTTCTATATGTTTCAAGGCTGACTATCTCAACGCGTCTGACTGTGTGACTTCCTTAAGAAATTGACTATTCCAGTATACCTTGTTTGTTATGACTTTGAAAAAGGCAATATCAATAAGATTATATTGCTAGTGTGTAGGCTTGGACCGTTTCTATTTGTGACTGGGTATGAACCTTGAAAGAATAGTAAAATTTGTTAAAAAAAAAGCTTCTTTGCCGAAATGGGAATAAGCATATATATACCTCGTGATATGTGACATGCTTTTCAATTGAACAAAGAAAAAGCTAGAGTGTTGATAAGGAAATTTGTAAGCATTATCTCTGTGGTGGCCTCATATCGTTTGCTTTCTTTATATAAAGACCATCACCTCGTGAATTTTATGGCCTGTAATACTTCCAAAACATGAATAATGTAGAAGACATCAAGATAGACAATCAACATTTTCTCAATATAAAAAGTAACGACCAAAGAGAATCAAACTCGAGATGGGCATCATCTGGAGGAATACCTTTACTAATGTGCCCACCCTTATGAGCTAGTCTAAGTCTTTAAGACATGAGCTATGAGGCTCATCTGCTTGAACCATCCTTCTATCTAAACTGGCTTGAAAATAGGATCAGAGAGATGAGCTGCTAATATGTTGGTCTTTGATGCTTAACCAAAAGCAGATGAGATCAAGAGAAATTACATTACATCAAAAAACAATTAAAGAGGGAGAATCATTAAAGCATGCTATGTTTTTTATTGGATTTTCACATAATGCATAACTCTAAAAGGGTATTCATAGGATAATAAACAGTTTACAAGCCTGGTAATCAAGCCTCTCTATATTTCTTGTTCAGTTCGATTATGCCTCATGCTATGTTATGATTCTTAAATACCTTGTTTCTGAACTCACACTTGTGCTGCAGGACTAGTGAAAATTTTAAAGAAGTACGACAAGAGAACAGGCGCCCTTATTCGCCTGCCCTTCATCCAGAACGTTCTCCAACAACCCTTTTTCACAACCGACGTCCTCTACAAACTCGTCAAAGAATGTGAAAGAATGCTTGATCTGCTCTCCCCTATGACCGAGCCATCCATTGCCGACTCGGACGAGCTGTGTGGGCCCACCACTAGCGCCGCAACTGTAGACGACCTCCTCAAGTGCCCGAAGGAGCTTGGTGAAATCGAGCAAATGGAGAGCCTTTACATGAAAAGCACCATTTCAGCACTAAGGGCACTGAAAGAGATCCGGAGCGGCAGCTCCACGGTTAGCATGTTTTCGTTGCCTCCATTGCAAGTTACTGGGATGGAGGAGACTTGGAAGAAGATACCGGTACTCGAACAAGTGGCCAAATAGCATCCTGCGGACTGTCAAAATTGGTGAATTTGTCCTGTATCTTATATAATTTACACGGATTATGAATGATAGGTAGAGCTAACGGGAAATCTCAATACGGATCGGAGTACACCTGAATTGGATTTGGATACAAGGTATAGGGAAGTGAAATACTGGTTTGATGTATTATTTTAGGTTGCTTTTTTCATGGGATTATATTAGGTTCCTATTTGTAAAAGGTCGATTTACACTTTCTTTGATGGGTCAATCAAAGACGCTTTAATTTTATATACAGTTGTCTTTATTCACTGCTGGCGAAGATTTATTTGATGGGATCAATTTGGCGCGGAATGTATGGTTTCTATTTATTTTCTTGGTGGCGAAAAACTAAGATAGATTTGTTTGGGTTCAAGCTGAATATTAGGCTCCCGTTCGAGTATAGAGTCAACCTAGAATATCTTACGGATGAATATACAAAACTCCTCCCGGATATGAGAAAGGTCTGACCTCAAGGAAGAGTGGGCAACAAATGCATTAGTAGTATTTAGAATAGTATTTGGATAGATCAGAAGTTAAAGGAGAACGCTCTCTAGGTTTTCTCCTCCCGCTCATCAGTTTTCAAATTCTGTCATCTCGCTGTCGGTTTCCTGACCCATGGGGTCGGTCGGAATGGAGATTGACGATCCTGGTGAAGTCCAGACTCCATCAACTGTTCCAGGATCGATCCAAGGGGCCGATCAAGGATTTACAAATCCACTTTATGTTGCGCCTACTGATGGCCCGAACAACGCTCCAAAGGATCCAACGCCAGCAGAAGCCCAGGTCCAAATGACTGCCGCAAAAGCGAATGCTCCAAATCAAGTGGCTTCCCCCCCACGCTCATTCAAAGACATGGTGGTTGGAAGTTCGACGCAATCACGCGGCGAAAAACAAGATGATCCAGATGATTGGATTAAAAGAGAGAGACCTGATCTTTATGATACTGATGACGACGCAGAAGATGACAATGCTGATCCCTTGTGCCCAACCATTCAGTTCACGGCTGAAGAGAAAAGAGCAATGCGAAGACCCTGGGCTAAAGCTCTCATCCTCAACATGTTCAACAAAGGCCCGGGTTATATCACCATAAAGAAGAAACTTGAGCAAAAATGGGAGTTGAAGGGCAAACTCACTTTGATTGATATTGGGAATGCGTATTACATAGCTCGCTTCGCCAATGATGATGACTACAATCATGTGCTGACACAAGGCCCCTGGATGATTGGAGACAATTATCTAATGATGCAGCGCTGGCGGCCTAATTTTGACCCATTCCCGGATAAACAATAATTTCTGACTGCTTGGGTCCGGATTCCTGGACTCAGTATGGAGTACTTCAATGCTACTTGTATCCGCAGAATCGGAGAACAAATTGGTGAAGTAACTAGAATTGATCGCACTACAGTGACCACTGATCGTGGGCAATTTGTACGCTTCAGTGTTGAACTCGATCTCACTAGGTGTTTGTTACCAAAATTTCAATACCGAGGTCGAAATTGGCCTATTCAGTATGAAGGTATCCGAATGTTGTGTTTTGAATGTGGCTGCATAGGCCACACCAAAGAAACGTGTCCAGCCCTGGAGGTTGAAGTGGAGGAACCATTGGGCGATGCTAATTCAAGTGATGAAACCATTAGAGAGAACAAACAACCCACCATCCAAGAGCAACTAGATATGGATACTTATGGTCCATGGATGAAGGTTGTTAAGCCGAGGAGGAAGTCAAATTCTAATGCCAATGTCCCGTCTGATCACAAACAAAAGGCTATAGTAGGAGTTGAATCACAAGAACCTAGAGTCACAAGGCAGAACACGCCATCACTTAGCGCCAATTCTTCACCAGCCAGAAGGGGAAGGAGTGGGAGAGGATCAAGGCCGAGCCATCAGGATTCGGGATCGAGATTCACTGTGATTGCATCTGAGGAAGAAATGGGCCAAGAGGAGGTGCTGGCCAGCGTTGATGCCCAACCGGTTCATCAAAACCCGGTTCAGCAAAATCAGTCTAACCAAGGCATGAAATCTCAAATGGAAGGCAATAATTCCAAATCAATTGTGGTTGTTACATCGGTTGGAGTGGGGACCATTGATCCCGCTATCGTTGCTAAAGATTCAGTGAGCAATAACGCAGTTATACGACAAGTTTCAAGCGGTAACAAGGAAACCCAAGATTTGGGTAACATGCCAAAAAAAAATAATAAAGATAAAAAAGATACCAAAATCTCGGCCCTTTCCTTAACCAAGAAACCACAATCCAAACTTTCCACCAAATCTGTTATAGTTGCTAAAGATTCTGATATCAAAAAAGCCGCTTTACTTGCCGAACAAGCTTTATCCCAAACTCGACGATCTAGTTCGCGTACCCAACAAAGCTCCGTACTTGCCAGTGACCCTAAGCCAAAAAACCCTAGTCCTAATCCTGCTCCCCAACCGCACGATGGAAGTCATCCCACTGGTGATTCCGCTAGTGCAACCGGAAATTGTTCACATCAACCGAAGCCGCTCGATCTCGGATACCCGCCCGGGCCTGTGGCGGCCAACTCTTCCGAGACTAGCCAACAAGATGATAGTCGATCTATTGCCAATGATTGCAGACACAGTCGCCGGGTACATTTCATCTACTGCCAATCCGTTCCAACCAATTTTTGGACCCCTTATAAACTCTATGTTTCTTATGAATAACATCAACTTTATGATTTGGAACGTTCGAGGAGCCGGAAACTCTCGGTTCCTAAACTCCATCAGGGAGTTAATTCGTCAACACCATCCAAGTGTGCTTTGTATTTTGGAGCCTCGTATCAGCGGTTTTCGGGCTGATGAAGTATGTCGTCGTATTCGGTATGATGGCATGCTTAGAATTGAGGCTGATGGATTCGCTGGTGGAATTTGGCTTTTCTGGCAAACGGCGGATATTATTGTTACTCCTATTTCTCTTCACCGACAACATATAACTATCGCAATCTCTCGGCGGGGTGAAGAACCATGGCTTCTCTCCGCTATTTATGCGGCGCCAAACCCTGCTAGGAGTAAAGATCTATGGGATCATCTTCAAAGTTTTGCTCATCTTAATAATAGGCCTTGGTTATTAGCCGGGGATTTCAATACAACGATCGGACCTCATGAGAGATCGAGTTCTTCTGTGGGCTCGAACCAAACTTCTACTGATTTCTGTCAATGCATTGATTCTCTTCAACTACTGGATTTAGGCTTTTCTAGTCCTCCGTTCACGTGGTCTAGCGGTGTTTCAATGGAGACCCGTCATGCAGCTCATCTTGACCGCGCACTCTGTTCGGAAGCTTGGACGTGTTGTTTTCTAGGGGATTCTGTCCAACATCTCTCGGCGCCATCATCTGATCATGCTCCGATTCTGATTAGCACATCCAGTGGTAATGCTTTCCATTCTGGTGAAAAACCCTTTCGCTTTCAGGCAGCTTGGTTATTACATGAGGAGTTTAATTCGTTTATGGCTTCACACTGGTCTTCACAATCTGATTTACAAGCTAATCTGAGCACTTTGTCAACGGATTTGAAAGAATGGAATAAGAATGTGTTTGGCAACATTTTCTTTCGGAAACGAAAATTATGGGCTCGGCCAAATAGTGCACGACGAGCTCTTTCTGTTCGGCCTTCACAAAGACTGATTGATCTTGAAAAACTCTTGTGCAAAGAACGTGAAAACGTGCTTCAACAAGAACAAATCCTCTGGTTTCAAAAATCACATGCCTCTTTTCTTATTGACGGAGATCGTAATACGAGATTCTATCACTTGTCTACATTAATTAGACGGAGATCTTCTCGTGTGACTATGCTACAAAATAATAATGACCAATGGATTACTGATAAACGAGAGCTGCAACTTTTGGTACTGAATTTCTTTGCTAATTTGTTTACGGCAGATCAAAACTCGGCTGCATCTTCTATTGGGTCTGTAACTCGTGTGTCATTCCCAAGGTCGGCGGATTCTGAGTTACCTTACTTGGCTCAACCTTTTATCCCTCCTGAAGTTTATGCTACTCTGATGACTATGGGCCCTTACAAGGCTCCGGGGCACGACGGTTACCCGACTTGTTTTTATCAGAAACAATGGTCTATAGTTGGACACACGACTACTGCTCAGGTGATGCGCATTCTGAATGATTACGAAACACCGGATGGTCTTGGTGATGCCCTGTTGCATTTGATTGCTAAAGTGGAAGGCCCAACTTCTCCTGCACACTTTCGACCTATTGCTTTGCTCAACGTTTGATGTCGCACTTTTTAGTTGGTTTTTGTAGGTAGTTTTCTAGCTAGGATTGAGTCTTTTCTAGGTTTATTGTGTTGTTTTGCATGTAATTCCGACCCTCTTTGGAGAGTTGGAGTCGTTTGCGCTTGTTTGTTGTTTTTGTAGGTATTTGAAGCGTTGAGGAGGAGATATCCCGAGTTTTCAAGCTTTCTAGGAGGTGGCGTTAGAGTTGTCTTTTGGTGATGTTGATAGAAGGGCAAGAGTCGGTGCATTTGAAGGTTTGATGATTCAAAGGTGAAGATTTCAAGATCAAGATGCTTTAAGAAGGAGCTAAAGGAAGTCTTAGAAGGCCAAGAGCGATCAAAGAAAGAACATTGAAGAAGAACCAAGCATTGGAGCAAGTTTCGAGCAAAGAAGTGAAGAAAACAAGTGCTGCTTGGGTCGGAGACGACCTACTTTAGGTCGGTGACGACCATTTCCGTGTGTGGCGAAATTAATACTTGCGCCTTAAGCTAGGTTTAGTAAATGTTTTATTTATGGGCCTTTTTAAGATAAGATTTAGTTTCCTTATGAGACATTTCCACTGCTATATAAGGTCTTTTAGGTTTTTATTTCTAGGGGGGACGCTTTTTGGGAGTTTTTGGAGACGTTGTTTGTGGAGAACGGAACAAGTTGCAAGTTTGTTTTCTAGGTTAATTTGGATTCCAAGCTCTTGGACAATTTTAAGAGAGGCTTGGAGGTTTGCTTGAGATTGTAAGTTTTCTTTTTAATTGAAGTTTGTTTGGATTTGGATTATGTCTTCTCTTTTGTTTATGGTTGTTGATTGTGCCATGGATCGTGAGTAGTCTATTTTCTAGGGTTGGGGTGAAACCCGACGAGTTTTGCATGATTTAAGCATGAGTTTTTGATTAAACCACTCTTTCAATCTCTATCCTTTATCCTCTTGTTTGTTATCAATTCCTTGATGAAAGTTGAGGCATGTGCAAGTTCGTGATTGAATTGAAAGATTGAATTGTGAATTTTGATTGTATTTGGGTTGAAACGAAAGTTAAAACCTTTAGAAAATAAGTAGGGTTGCAAGTTTGGATCTTTATGAAAGTTTAGATTTTTACTTGATTATTTGTGACGAAAGTCATTCATGAGATTGTTGTTGGTTGAATTCGATTCATGTTTGCATGCATAGCTTGTTGTGGTGAATCCTTTGCTCTAGATCTCTTTTAATTTGATTTTTCGAAGTCTATTCATTACCCGGATAGGTCGGTTACGACCCCTTTCAGGTCGGGGCCGAGCTCCTAGTTTTCTGGTGTTTACTTCTGCGTTTTGTGTCTTGTTGTTGGTCGGTTACGACCTGTTGTGGGTCGGTGCCGAGCACCTGCTGTGTGTGTTTGGCTTTGTTTTGTTTTCTTTTTGTTAGGAATAATAACTAGACTTGGATACTTCTAATTCTCGTGGACGAACCTGACCTCCATGTACTCAGCGGGGTCTTGATATAAATTTATTTGTTGTCAAGAAACCCTCTCAACAAATTGGCGCCGTTGCCGGGGATTTAGTTTAGTTTCTTTGTCTAGTTATTTTTCGGGTTTGGGAATAGCCCATACCCTTTTGTGTTTACTAATTCGTTTTCTCGTGATTGTGTGTGCAGGTGTATGCCCTCTAGTTCGCGAAGGGGAGTCGACCATTTTCCTTTTGATCCCGAACTTGAGAGAACCCTTCACCGCAGGCTAAGAGAACGAAGCGCAATGGCCAATGCTGAGGAACTTGCTCGCCAAATGGCTGATCTTCGCCTTCAGATGGAAGGTATTCAAAGGGAACGAGATACTCAAGCAGCTAATGCTACCCGTCTTCAGGAACAACTCGATGCTATTCCACGTAATGCGAAGCAGTATATGCACCCTAAATTCAAGGTTTCCGAATCTGCTATTGTGCTCCCTGCTATCGAGCACGCTTTTGAGATAAAGTCGCACTTCATCACTCTCATTAAAAGGTCTCAATTTGAAGGCAAGCCCACCGAGTGCCCTATGGAGCACATCAAGAACTTCACTGACCTCTGTGACACTATTGCCGCTGATGATGTATCGCTTGAATATGTGCTTTTGAAAGCGTTCAAATGGTCTTTAGCCGGAAAAGCTCTTACTTGGCTTGAAAGTTTACCCTCCAGGTCAATCACTACATGGAAGGCTCTGCATGATCAGTTTCTGACAAAATTCTTTCCGCCAGCTAAGACTACTAAGTTAAGGAAGCGCATCACTTCTTATCATCAACTTCCCAATGAGACTTTTGTGGAAACTTGGGAGCGGTTTAAGGAACTTCTTCGGCAATTTCCAACTCATGGAAAACCTCCTTATGTGCTTCAAGAAATATTCTTCCAGGGAATTAATGCCGCTACAAAGGATCGAATCAACCTCCACACCGATTGTGGGTTCATTGAGATGGATCCCGATCAAGCTTGGGCTTTGTTGAACAAACTCACCAACTATGATGCAATGTATGGCACCCAACAAGCCGTCAAGCTTCAGCAGAAGAGACTTTATGATCCTAATTCCGAACCGATTGATCAAGATGTGAGGTTTCAATTTATGCAAGATGAGATAAACCGGCTCAAGAAGCAAGTAGGCCACTATAAGTCCGCCGCTCAACCTTGTCAAGAGTGTGGTTCCCATGCTCATCCTACCTCTTCTTGCACGAACGTGGAACAAGTCCGAGCCGCCGAGGCTTATGCGGAGGCAAATTATATGAGGGGGCCCTACCGTGGCCAAAACAATGCTTATCCAGGGAGGAACAACAACAATTTTACTCCATGGAACAACAATGGCTACGGTCAAGGTTTTCAAGCACCACCACAAGAGTAGAGAGCCCCTCCCTATAGACCTCCTGGTTTCCATGAGCCGCCAACTTGGGCTCAAGGACTCCTTGAAGGAATGAACGGTATCCGAACCGATCTTAAAGGAGTGCAAAATCAACTAGGAGACTTTGAAGCTTGGAGGAAGAATGTGAATTCTCAACTTGGTGATTTAGCGGCCCAAATTCCACGACCTCAAGGGCGATTACCGGGTCATTCTGATGAGAATCCGAGGGGTCAGATTGCTGCAGTCCATCTGAGGAGCGGAAAGAAGTTGCCGGATCAGAAAACATGCAAGAAGGCGGTGGACGATGAGGATCGGCCGAGCTCGGAGGAGGTCGTCACCGACCCACCAAGGGTCGTGACCGACCCTCTCCCCACTACAGACAGGGTCGTCACCGACCCCACTCAGGTCGTGACCGACCCTCTCCCCACTACAGACAGGGTCGTCACCGACCTCACTCAGGTCGTGACCGACCCACGTTCCGAAATTCTTCCATCCATTCCTTCTACATCAACAACAAAGGTGCTTCCTTTCCCATCCAAGAAAGCTAAGGATTCCACGGAAGGCAAATTCAAGCGTTTTGTGCAGGTTCTTCAAGGGCTTAATATCACTATTCCTTTTGCTGAAGCTTTGAATGAGATGCCCGCTTACACCAAATTTCTTAAAGAGATCTTGTCAAAGAAGCGGTCGATGTCTGAACTAACCGATGAGGTGCGATCTCTAGAACTCCCGGAGAAACTCGGTGATCCGGGTAAATTTGCAATTACTATTGGCATAGGTGCCCATCTCTTAAAGCCTTATATGATCTTGGTGCAAGTGCTAGTCTTCTTCCTATCTCTATATGGTCTAAAACCAATATGGGCCCTTTAGTCTCGGTGAATATGAAGCTCTATATGGCGGACGGTTCTTGTGTGAAACCAACAGGCGTTGTCGATGATTTCCCTATTCAAGTTGGCAAGTTCTTTGTGCCTAATGATTTTATTGTCATGGAGATGCCAGAAGACCTTGTCGTCCCGATCATTCTTGGGCGACCTTTTCTTGCAACCGCCGGAGCTATTATTGATGTGAAGAAAGGCCTCCTTACGTTTGAAATCGGCAATGAGGTGGTTGAGTTCCGGTTCAATCCAACGATGAAGGAAACCGGTGAAGCTATGGAAGTGAAGATGTTGTACACTCATTCGGATTACATTGACTGCGAGGATCCGATCGAACGCTTGCTTGGAGCTTATACAAGCGAAGATAACGCCGAGGAAGAGACTGTAGGGTTGACACCGACCCCAACCAGGTCGTCACCGACCACATCCAGCTCGGCACCCACCCCCATTCCGATCGTTTCTGAGGATTTTGTGATTGCTTCTGGCTCGGAGACGACCCCTCTATGGTCGGAGCCGACCCTTCTGGAAGCCGATGACAACGCTTACTTTGAAGAGTCTTTCAAAATGGAGAAGGTTGAGGACATTGTTACATCACCACCACCTACTCTAGAGCTTAAGACTCTCCCCGAGTCTTTGAGGTATGAGTTTCTTGGCCCTAATTCCACTTTTCCTGTGATTATTAATGCTAACCTTAATGAGGAAGAAGTTGGAAAGTTGTTGAATGTTCTTAGGACTCATAGGAAGGCCATTGGATACTCACTTGAGGATTTGAGTGGCCTCTCACCTTCTTTGTGTATGCATCGTATTTTCCTTGAGGAAGGACACAAGCCAACCATAGAACACCAAAGGCGGCTTAACCCGAATATGAAGGAAGTGGTAAAAAAGGAGATCTTGAGAATGCTCGATGCAGGTATCATCTTCCCAATTTCGGATAGTAAGTGGGTAGCCCCGTTCATGTTGTGCCTAAAAAGAGTGGTCTTACTGTTGTTGAGAATGAAAAAGGCGAGTTAGTTCCTACTAGGACTACCACTAGTTGGCGCATGTGTATTGACTATAGAAAGCTAAATAGCGCCACTAGAAAAGACCATTTTCCCTTGCCTTTTATTGACCAAGTGCTAGAGAGATTAGCTTTGCATGAATATTTTTGTTATCTCGATGGCTATAGTGGTTTTTGGCAGGTTCCGATACATCCACATGATCAAGAGAAAACCACCTTCACGTGTCCTTATGGCACATTTGCTTATAGGAGGATGCCATTCGGGCTTTGCAACGCCCCAGCCACATTTCAACGGTGTATGATGGCCATCTTCTCCGACATGATCGAGGACATTGTGGAGGTATTTATGGATGATTTCTCGGTTTACGGTATCACTTTTGACTCTTGTCTTGCCAATCTTGCTAGAGTACTTAGGAGATGTGAGGAAACTAACCTAGTGCTTAATTGGGAGAAGTGTCACTTTATGGTACAAGAAGGAATTGTTCTAGGTCATGTTGTGTCAAAAAGGGGGATTGAGGTTGACAAAGCTAAAATTGAATTAATTGAAAAATTACCACCCCCTTCCTCCGTGAAAGATGTTAGGAGTTTTCTAGGACATGCCGGGTTTTATAGGAGGTTTATTCAAGATTTCTCTAAGATTACCAAACCGTTAACTAACCTATTAATGAAGGATGTTGTGTTTGAGTTTTCTTCCGAGTGTCTTGAAGCTTTCCACAGGATCCAGGATGCACTTGTATCGGCGCCTATCATGCAACCTCCAGATTGGACAATTCCCTTCGAGATCATGTGTGACGCTAGTGACTACGCTGTGGGCGCAGTCCTTGGGCAACAGAGAGAGAAGAAGCTTCATGCTATCTATTATGCGAGCAAGACGCTCGATGAGGTCCAAAGCAAATACACGACCACAGAGAAGGAGTTCCTAGCCGTTGTGTTTGCTTTTGAGAAATTCCGGTCATACTTGGTGGGTTCCAAGGTAATCGTCTACACCGATCATGCAGCTATCCGTTACCTTATGGATAAGAAGGACGCCAAACCGAGATTGCTCCGATGGATGCTTCTATTGCAAGAATTCGACCTTGAAATAAGGGATAAGAAAGGAGCGGAAAATCTTGTGGCGGATCACCTTTCCCGGTTACCCATTGAGCACATTAAGGAGTCCAGCAATTCGGTACCCATCAACGACTCTCGGCCGGACGAAATTCTATTGAGCAATGAAGTTTTACGGATCGAGGTCGACCACCCTGGGTCGGAGATGACCAACTCTGGGTCGGAGACGAGCATTCTTGGGTCGGAGACGACCATTCTTGGGTCGGAGACGACCATTCTTGGGTCGGAGACGACCTCCCATTTGCAGCACTGGGCTGACACCGAGCTGAATAGCACGGCACCGACCCCCACCACTACTGATCCAGGTCATTCTTCTCACTCTTCTTGTGTGCTTACCACTATTCTTCACTCTTCTGCTCCCATTCTCTCTTGCCATTCTGTATATACTATTCAAGGGGCGAAAACCCCTTGGTTTGCGGATTTTGCTAACTATGTTGTAGGAGGCATTATCCCTGATGGATTGACTTCCCAAGCCAAAAAGAAGTTCCTCCACGACGCCAAGCAATACTATTGGGACGATCCCTACCTCTTCAAGCAAGGGAGTGATCATATCTTTAGGCGTTGTGTGCCGGACAATGAGATAGAGGGAGTAATCCGACACTGTCATACTCTTCCAACAGGCGGCCATGCTAAGGGATTCAAAACCACCGCAAAAATTCTTCAAAGCGGATTCTATTGGCCCACTCTCTTCAAGGATGTTCAAGCCTATGTCACGGCTTGTGATGAATGTCAGCGTGCGGGAAATATCACATGGAGGAATGAGAACCCACTCACAGGAATTCTAGAAGTTGATCTTTTTGATGTATGGGGAATCGATTTCATGGGACCCTTCCCCTCTTCGGGTCCCTACAAGTACATCCTCGTAGCGGTTGACTACGTATCTAAGTGGGTCGAAGCCATAGCCACAAGAACTAACGATGCACGAGTGGTGGCCAAGTTTATGAAGTCCAATATTTTCCCCCGCTTTGGTGTTCTCCGAGCCCTTATTAGTGATGGTGGTTCCCACTTCATTGAGCGGAGTTTTGAGGCACTTTTGACTAAGTATGGGGTCTTACATAGAGTAGCAACACCTTACCATCCCCAAACTAGTGGTCAAGTGGAGATCTCCAACCGGCAAATTAAAAACATCTTGGAGAAGACGGTTTCCCGCTCAAGGAAGGATTGGGCTTCCAAGTTGGATGATGCACTTTGGGCGTACCGCACCGCCTACAAGACACCACTCCACACTACTCCTTACAATATTGTATATGGCAAGTCATGCCATTTGCCCGTCGAGCTCGAACACAAGGCTTTATGGGCTCTCAAGGAGCTCAACATGGATCTTGACGCGACCGGAGCAAAGAGATTTATGGACTTGCAAGAATTGGAGGAGTTAAGGCTCAAGGCGTATGAGAATGCCAAGATTTACAAAGAAAGAACCAAGAAATGGCATGATAAGAAGCTCATCCCAAAGACCTTCAACATCGGTGATGAAGTACTCCTTTTCAACTCTAGACTTCGACTCTTCCCCGGGAAATTACGATCCCGATGGAGTGGACCATTCATTGTTCACCACATCTACCCACATGGAGTGGTCGATCTCATAGATGAGAATGGAGGAATTTTTAAGGTCAACGGGCATCGATTGAAGAAATACTATGCAAGAGCCGAACCCGATGAGGACATCCGAGCCACATGGGCTCTCACATCTTCTGACTAAGCTGAGGTACTTCACGTCTAGCTAAAGACGTTAAATTAAGCGCTTACGGGAGGCAACCCGCTTTGTTTTTGTTTTTGTTTTGATTTTCTTTTTAGCTCAATTTCTTTTGTTTTCATTAGTTTAGAGTAGCTAGGACTCTTGTCTTGTATCTCCGCTAACCTTTTGTAGGAACCCGAGGCGGCGAAATGTGAACGAGAAGGTTGAATTTGCTTGATAAATGGGAAGGAACAACATCCGGTTGGGTCGTCACCGACCAAGTTTGGGTCGTAACCGACCCCCTCCAAGTAAAAAGGGTAAAAATTTGCAATATCCGGAAATTGCAGGTAAGTCCCTGAACTTTTACCCCTTTTTAACCCTACCCCTCCCCTCTCTTTCTCCCCCACACCGCCGACCCTCTCCTTCCTCAAAACCCACAACTTCCATTCATCCCTCTTTGCCTCTCACACCTCACAATTCTCCATCCCCATCCCAAATCTACCAAAATCCTTCCTTGTGCTACATAAATCCTCCAATTACTCCACCAAGAACCGAAAAATCCGCCCCTTCCCCACAATTTCTCAAATTTTAGAACCGCTCTAGTGCTCGTCTACGACCCCCCTTCTACCTTCATTCCTCTATTTTTGCTCATCTTTGGTATGTTTCTCTACTCCTTTGATGTTATATTCAAGTTTACTTGATTTATGTTTGAAGGATTAGTTGAAAACCTAGGTTTTGGGTGTTCTTGAGTTTGAATATGGAAGTTTGGGTTGTTTGCATGCTTAAGTGGTTAGATCTACATGATCCCATGATGAATTGTGGGTTGTAAGTGGAAATTTTGATGCATACTTGGTTGTTTGGTTGTTTATGAGAGTATGTGATTTTTTCGGAATTTTTGGTAACCCTCCCAAGGACATCGGGCTGCATTTTGTGGACTTGATCTTGCCCGAAGAGGTCGGTGTTGACCCACAAGGGGTCGGTGACGACCCAACAGCGTCCTATCATGGGGCTTTTGCGTGTATTTGCTCGGTACCGAGCCTCCAAGGGTCGGTTCCGACCTAGGTTGACTCGCATTCCTCATTCAATGCATGCTTATGGAGCTACTTTCACCATGATTTGAGTACTTTTAGCATGATCTTTCCCTCTACTTACCTACTCTTCATGATTAAACATGTTAGGTTGCGATTTTTTTTTCTAAATTTAAGCATGTTTCTTTGAGTAAGTATGGGGTACTTCTTCGGGAGGTGACATGTGTGGTCTTTGATTTGGCATTATTCTTTAAAACTATGGAAATTATCTTGGAAGCTTGAATGTGTTGTAGTAAATGGCTTCTTCTTCTCGTCACCCCGCCAAGAAGCACAAGAAAGACAAGCAAAAGGTGGATAGTGTGGTCTTTGACGATGAGGAACAACAAACACGGTTTCTTGAAATGTGGAATGGGGACGTTAATGTGCGAGCTTACCATAGGGAAGGCGCAATGAAGATTGGTTTTCATAGGGAGGTGCTCACGACTTTCTCTTGGATTGGAGCTCAACACCTTATCTTGCATCCAATTGAGGAACACTACATCGCGCTCACATGCGAGTTCATGTCCAACTTCCGCATATACCGACATGAAACCGATTTCAACAAGTCAAAGGTCACCTTTCAACTCGGCAATAGGGACCACGAGATGAGCATTAAAAGATTCAACCACCATCTTGGCTTCCGCGCACCATCCGGAGCGTACACAACCTCGAGTTTTCCCACTAAGGAATTGTGGCATTACCTCACCGGCCAGGTTGAATACCCCACCAACCACCTTCCCGGTCGATTCATTGCTAACCCGGTTTTCCGGATTATCCTACGCATCCTTGGCTCCACAATTTGGCCAAGATATGAGCTCTCTCGGCCACAGAAGCACGAGATTGCATGCCTCTCCACCATGCTCTTCGAGCCGACCATTCACATGAATTTGGGGTTTGAGTTTGCTAATGCCATTGTGAGCCACCAAGCCCTCAAGACCCACACCACCACTTACTTTGGTTGGCTTGTGGCTATCCTTGCCAAGTCCTTGAAAGTCAATCTTTCCGCCTACTCTTCAAGAAAAGTCATTGCTATGGATGTGAAGTACTTCTTGAATACTAAAGTGCTTGCTCAATCTTCTGCCGGTTTCATCAACAAGTTCTATATTAGCCCGAATGAGACTCATGACGTGGTCCTTACCCGTGAAAATCTTGAGCTTTTCTACCGCCCTAATTGGTATGATGTGTGGGCACCCGCTCCTTATCCTTTGGTGCCAAATGTTCGGCTTGATCGAAGAATTAGACGCCAGCCCAGCAGGTTTCCAAGGGCCGAAATTGACCCACTGAGAGAGACATCCTCCGAGTCGGAATCCCCACGAACACATTCTGGAGGGGTCGTTGACGACCATCAGGAGGTCGGTTACGACCCACCAGTGGGCGGCCACTACCAAAACCAGCCCGGTGTCGACCCGATGGACTTCACAATGGGACCTCAAACTGACATGGTTCCTTACTACTCCCACCCCTATGGCTTTGATGGGTCTGACGGCTCTCATTTTCAAGGACAAGGCACATATCATACCGGTTCAAGTTCGGGTGGTGATCCCGATATCTCCCGTCTCTCGGCTAAGATGGATGCCCTTATGCTCCATCAACACCAACTTTATGGGGCACATAATCATCACCACAACCAGTTTGTTGAGCATCACAAGCAAACACAAGCAAGATGGAATTCCGCATTGAGTATTATGAAGATCACAAGCAAGATGTTGAGAGATGGAATGCTCAAGCGGATTTCAACCATTGGTTGGGGCAACATCTTTTCCAAGCTCCACCGCCTCCTCACCCTCCTCAAGAATGATTCTCCTCCTTTGCCAACGCTTCAAGGTGTCCAAGTTAGTTTCTCTTTCCTTTCTCTTTACTTTCTTAATCAATGGGGACATTGATGTTTAAGTATGGGGTGGTTTGGGAGATTACTTGTTTGAGTCATGTATTGTTTTGTGTTTTGATTGATGTGTGTGTTTAGTTTTTGTTTTGAGTCTTTTGATTTTTGATTTTAGATGGATAAATACCCTATTTCTTAGATGTCCTAGGATGGAAATTGCTTGCATCATCATGTAAAACCTATGACATGCTTTAAGAATTGCCTAAATCATGATCTTGCTTTTTGAATTTTGAGCTTATAATGGACATTGAGCATGCATATTTCTAAGTAAAAGCAATCCAACAAAAATTGAACCTAAGTGAGATATATTTTGGCCTATAAAGGATGTGCATTTTTACTCCTTTCTCTTTCATTTGTGAATTACTCTTCCAAATGCAATATACCAATTGACAATGGCATGGTTATTTTAAACTTGAAACCAATGGAGATATGTTCATTACTTGATTGAATCAAATGATTTTGAACTTATTTTTACAAGCCTATTATATTCCTTATCCTACCTATACATGATCCCTTTGTAGCCCTTATTTTGAGCTTAAAGCCTATTTCTAGCTCCACAAAAAATTCCCTAGCCATGAAAAGCTTGACCTTTGATCCGGGAATTAGGACTTAGAAGAAATTGTTGAAGAATGTTATGGAGTAATTGGGTGAAAACAAAGTGATTGTGGAAAGTAGATAAAGTGTGTTGTCTTTGGAAAATCCAAGTATGAAGTGTTTTTTGGGCTCGAAGTGTACGAATGTAGGTCGTAACTGACCCAAATAAGGTCGGTGCCGACCCCCCAAAAAAAAATTGGGGAAAGTCATGTAATAAGCACAAGAGTTCAAAGGCTTTCAAAGAATAGAAGAAAGACAATTGTAATAGGTGAAAAGGGAAGTGCATTGTAAAGTTTTAATTGTTTGGTGATTGAAGTAAGAGGAAAGAATGTTAGGTGAGTGATGTGTAGTCTAGGAGTTTTTGATTCTCGGATTAGTTAGCACCACATAGCCAAAATATTTTCCACGCCTTATTGTCATTACCAAGCCCCATTACAACCCGGCCGAATGAAGCTTCTTTGAAGTTTTCATTTAGCCACCCGAGTTCATTTGATGATTTGACTTGTTTTGACTTCTTCGGTGGAGAGTTTGCTTATATAAGTTCCATTGACTATGCGGTTTTGTGTTTGGAATTTGAGTCGAGTGATTATTGCTATACCCTAAACACTTTGAGAGTTGAGTGAAATACATTCCTTTTGTGAGGTTGGATTGTGATTACTTGGAAATGTTCATGTGTGCTAGGACGTGGAAGTTGTTTGCTCATTATTCTACTTGTGCTTCTTTTTCTGTAAAGGTGATTCTTGAGTTTTGTTGTGTGGTATTGATGCATGTTAAGTGATTGCTTGAGGACAAGCAAGTTTAAGTATGGGGTATTTTGATGTCGCACTTTTTAGTTGGTTTTTGTGGGTAGTTTTCTAGCTAGGATTGAGTCTTTTCTAGGTTTATTGTGTTGTTTTGCATGTAATTCCGACCCTCTTTGGAGAGTTGGAGTCGTTTGTGCTTGTTTGTTGTTTTTGTAGGTATTTGAAGCGTTGAGGAGAAGATATCCCGAGTTTTCAAGCTTTCTAGGAGGTGGCGTTAGAGTTGTCTTTTGGTGATGTTGATAGAAGGGAAATAGTCGGTGCATTTCAAGGTTTGATGATTCAAAGGTGAAGATTTCAAGATCAAGATGCTTTAAGAAGGAGGTAAAGGAAGTCTTAGAAGGCCAAGAGCGATCAAAGAAAGAACATTGAAGAAGAACCAAGCATTGGAGCAAGTTTCGAGCAAAGAAGTGAAGAAAACAAGTGCTGCTTGGGTCGGAGACGACCTACTTTAGGTCGGTGACGACCATTTCCGTGTGTGGCGAAATTAATACTTGCGCCTTAAGCTAGGTTTAGTAAATGTTTTATTTATGGGCCTTTTTAAGATAAGATTTAGTTTCCTTATGAGACATTTCCACTGCTATATAAGGTCTTTTAGGTTTTTATTTCTAGGGGGGACGCTTTTTGGGAGTTTTTGGAGACGTTGTTTGTGGAGAACGGAACAAGTTGCAAGTTTGTTTTCTAGGTTAATTTGGATTCCAAGCTCTTGGACAATTTTAAGAGAGGCTTGGAGGTTTGCTTGAGATTGTAAGTTTTCTTTTTAATTGAAGTTTGTTTGGATTTGGATTATGTCTTCTCTTTTGTTTATGGTTGTTGATTGTGCCATGGATCGTGAGTAGTCTATTTTCTAGGGTTGGGGTGAAACCCGATGAGTTTTGCATGATTTAAGCATGAGTTTTTGATTAAACCACTCTTTCAATCTCTATCCTTTATCCTCTTGTTTGTTATCAATTCCTTGATGAAAGTTGAGGCATGTGCAAGTTCGTGATTGAATTGAAAGATTGAATTGTGAATTTGGATTGTATTTGGGTTGAAACGAAAGTTAAAACCTTTAGAAAATAAGTAGGGTTGCAAGTTTGGATCTTTATGAAAGTTTAGATTTTTACTTGATTATTTGTGACGAAAGTCATTCATGAGATTGTTGTTGGTTGAATTCGATTCATGTTTGCATGCATAGCTTGTTGTGGTGAATCCTTTGCTCTAGATCTCTTTTAATTTGATTTTTCGAAGTCTATTCATTACCCGGATAGGTCGGTTACGACCCCTTTCAGGTCGGGGACGAGCTCCTAGTTTTCTGGTGTTTACTTCTGCGTTTTGTGTCTTGTTGTTGGTCGGTTACGACCTGTTGTGGGTCGGTGCCGAGCACCTGCTGCGTGTGTTTGGCTTTGTTTTGTTTTGTTTTTGTTAGGAATAATAACTAGACTTGGATACTTCTAATTCCCGTGGACGAACCTGACCTCCCTGTACTCAGCGGGGTCTTGATATAAATTTATTTGTTGTCAAGAAACCCTCTCAACAACGTTCTTTACAAACCGACGTCCAAAGTGATTGTTAACAGGCTCAAACCGATCTTGCCTACGCTTATTCATCCTGCTCAGGCTAGTTTTATTCCGGGCCGCCAAATTATCGATAATGTGGTGGTTGTCTAGGAAGTGATTCATTCTATGTCGACCTCTTATTGATCAACAAGATGGATGGCTTTTAAAATTGACTTAGCGAAAGCATACGACCAAATCCGTTGGGATTTTTGAGAGGCTGTTTTGGCCCAAGCTCATTTTCCAACACATCTGGCTCATATTATTATGAATTTGCAAACAAGAGGTGAAATTCGGTTGCTATGGAATGGAGAATTATCTGGTTCTTTCAAACCTTCCCGGGGCGTTCGCCAAGGCGACCCACTTTCCCCATACTTATCTGTGCTTTGTATGGAGAAACTTTCACACATGATTCAAGAAGAAGTTATTGATGGTAATTGGAGACCAGTGGAATTAGGGGGCGTCCCGATTTCGCATTTATTCTTTGCGGATGATCTTGTCTTGTTTGCTGAAGCTTCCAAAGAGCAGGCAGTGGTTATTAAACATTGTCTTGATCGGTTTTGTAACTTGTCAAGAGAGCTCATCAACTACAGCAAAAGTGCCTTATTTTTCTCCAAAAAAGTCATGAATTCTATTCAAGCTGAGGTTAGTAATTTCATGGGCATTCCTGTTGTGGAGGAGTTCGACAGCTACCTGGGAGTTCCAATGCACAACAGTCGTGTTACTAATGACAAATATCAATTTTTTCTTGATCGTATTTCCTCGAGACTCCGAGGGTGGCATACACAAACGCTCTCAATGTCGGGGTGTACCACGATGGCAAACTCGGTGTTAACAAGCCTCCCTCTTTACGTGATGCAAACCTCACTGATTCCTAGAGAGATATGTGATAAAATTGATGCTCATGTTTGTCAATTTGTTTGGGGTTCAACAGTTGAAGATAAAAAAAATGCATTTGCTCTCTAAAGACAAAGTCTGTAGACCCAAAAAGGAGGGCGGGTTGGGTGTGCGATCAATGCGCCACTGTAATGCTGCAATTCTCTCGAAATTGGGTTGGAGAATCTTGCAAGAACCAAACGCCTTATGGAGCAATGTTTTGCGAGGCAAGTATTGTGACAGCCGGGCTGATGTTGACATGTTTAAACCGGTGGTATGGTCATCGATTATTTGGAAAGGAGTTGTTCATGGGGCATCTTATCTTCCCAAGGGGCTGTGTGTCTTTGTGGTTTCATGTCGCAAAACTCTTTTCTGGTTCCATAGATGGGTTACTGATCACCCTTTAGTAGATGTGGCTTTGCAGCCGGTGCCAAAACCTCTGCTTTACACGAATGTTGCTGAATGTTGGAATGGAGTTACATGGGATTGGGGATCCATCTCGCAGTATCTGCCGAATGATGTGTGTCTTCGCCTTATGGCTATCACAATTGACCCTGATTCTGATCCGGAAGATGTGTTATACTGGAGTTTGAACGAGTCTGGCTTGTTGAACTCTGCTTCAGTTATGAAAATTGTTAGAGATGAAGATCAACAACCGCCAATCCCATCTTTCAATTCGAATCTAATCTGGACAACACCAGCACAGCAGCGAGTTTGCAATTTTCTGTATATCTTGGTGCACAACTGTGTGTTTTTCAATGCTAACCGGGTCCATCGGCACATTGCGACATCTGCTGACTGTCCTCGTTGCCGTCAACAGGAGACATCACTTCATGCACTACGGGATGGTGAACCAATCAAAGACGTGTTTATGGCTCTTTTTGGCAATACATCTCCGGCTAACTTTTTCGAGACTTCTAACATTCATGACTGGCTGCGTGCTTCTTTAAAATCAAGAGACAAAGGAAGTACTCAATTTGCAAATATGGTGTGGTACACCTGGAAGTGTCGAAATAAGCTGGTGTTTGAAGGGATTGATGAGCATCGCCTGCTTTCTTCTATTGTCTGTTCGATATCTGATGCTTACTGGGAGTCGAAATCCACAAGCAATGGCACTACAGCTGTTGTCACTGATGTTGCTACAACTGTTTCGACCCAATGGCAACCACCTCCGCCAGATTGGCTTAAGCTGAACATCGATGGTTGTTCGAAAGGTAACCCGGGCTATGCTGGTGGTGGAGGGTTGATCAGAGATGCTGGTGGAGCTTTCCTCAAAGGGTTTATGTTTAGTGCTGGGGTGTGCAACGCTATCACGGCGGAGCTCAAAGCTATTCATTATGGGCTTCTTATGGCTGCTGAAATGGATCCCCTCGTCTCCTGATCGAATCTGATTCCAAGTTAGCAGTGAATCTCATCAACAAGGATAAGCTTCTCACTCATGCTGATTTTGCTATCATACAACAATGCAAATCTCTCATTGCAAGTCGAAGCTGGGAGATAAAGCTTACTCATGTCAAACGTGCGGCTAATACTACAAAAGATGCACTTGCTAATCAAGCTGTGAATGAGGCTTCAAATTTTAATATTTTTAATAACCCAACTCCTTGTATTCTTAGCAATCTTAGCCATGACATTGTAGCTCCTGCGGAGTATGCTTAACTTTTCCGGTTTAATAAAATCGCAGAGGCACTAGCCTCCTTTCCTGATAAAAAAAAGTATTTAGAATAGTATTTGTCATCCATGAAAAATCCGTTGCCATGTTACACTCTCAGAAGCAACAGAAAATACGAGCTTCTTTGAAAGAGGAGAGGAGACTGTCAATGTCCTGAATAATCGGAAGTATTTTTTAAAGGATGTTCCAGCTCCATTTGACGATGTTGATAATTGTCAGGTTGTCGCCTTCAATGATAATTTTATCCATCTTAATCGCATATGTTTTTGCCAAACACTCCTGTCAAGACAAAGTGATGACGGTATTGTCATGAAAACATAGAATGTACACAATATGTGAGGTTCCATCCCTTCGTTTAGAGCCATTAAAGTTGAGTTTGATCCAACTAGGGCCCGATTTCTCCCAAAACAAGAGTTTGATACTTGCTTTTTCCATGCTTCTCTAGCAAAGTAGAACTTTTCCAAGTGACATGGGCTCGAAGAGCAGTATTACTAGTAGAATCATTGTTAGAAGGTGAAGCCTGCCTAAAGATGACTAAGTTACAAGCTAACTAGACATTCCACCAAAGAAAAACTAAAAGATAAAAATCTTCATTTCCTATCCTAGCTTGTTCAATATTTGAGATAAGATCATTATAAAAGATATATTTAATAAATTCTTGGAGTTCAACTTCTAAGGTTCGTTTCATGTTAAATGTAAATGGGAAATTGAAAAAAGATTGGTACCGTCTTCTTCATTACCATCACAGAGGCAACACTGGCTAAAGACATGGGGGGAGTGTTGATTTAGTTTTTCTGCTGTAGGAAGAGCATCGACATAAATCTTCCAAAGAAAATTCTGAATTTTGGAGGGAAACTTTGATTTCCAGATCTAATCGCCTCGAAAGTTTGACTTTTCTTGTTTCCTAGAGTTTTGCTACGAATTTGATGAAAATTGTCTGTTTTTAGAGTGGGCCCAAATAATGCTATCATGTACATTTGTATTCGGGAGGCAGATTCTACATATTTCATCAACTAAGTGTTGGAGAAGGATTTGAAGAAGGTGATCTCATTGCCAACTAGAGTCTATGAATTTTGAGACTGTAAGGTTGTAATTATTATCGTCATAACATCGTTGGATAGAGAACTCTCCAACACAATAGTCAGTTCAGAAAGTAATGCTAGAGTCATCTCTAACTTGCCGTCTCAAACCTTTTTGGAAAAATGTTCTCACTTGTAGCAATCCACTAAGGTCCCATTTGGTACAAAAGTATGGAAAGAAAAGAGAAAGAAAACAAATTTATATGGAAGAATAATGCAAATCCTTTTTTTTTTAAATCTAGAGGAGGGATGAGGGATTTGGTTAGAACAAAATGGAGGATATAGTTGCCCCATGTTTAAAATAGGGAAAGAGATAAAGAGAATTTGCTCAAATGTTGCATGAAAAATGGGAGAAGGGGGTGACGGTTACCATCTTGATCAATGAACCATAAATTAAAAGCAGATTAGATATATTTCCTTAACCATTTCATTTCCATACTCAATACCAAACGGATCCTAAAGTGCCGAGAATACTAATTATTCTTCTTTTCAATGTTCAGGATGTTTGCGGTGCCAATATATTTTTGCATAGTAATTTGCACACAAATTTTAGCTGGGTGAATAAGTAACTTCTAGAGAAGCCTCATTGGAGGGAAATGTTGGTGGTTTCAACGTACGAAACTTAGACTCCCAAGAGACTTGGGGGAGCAAATCTTATCCCCCGAAATGAGAGGGTTATGGCTTTGAGAGTTTTTGGTCCAAGTAAAATCCTTATTGATTTCATCAATTTGGCCTCATATCCCTTTTGGAAGTAGAAAAAACTTTGCATAAGATAGTTAACTTTAGATATGAGGTATGCTTGGATCATGATCGAGCGACCTACTTGGAATAATGAGTTAGCTTTCCATTTAGCCAGCTGTTTTTTGAGGTTCAAAAAACAAGGAGTGACAGACAATTACCATTTTTTGTTAGCTAATTGCCACTCATTACTGAGGTTGACAAGCCTCAAGGTGAAGGGTTCTAGCTGATGTTCGTGTTTTTAGTCTAGTTTTTGGTGTCTTTCTTAGTTTGTTTAGTTTAGTTTTAGTTGGTTTTAGAGTTAGTTTTGTGTGTTTTTGGATGAGTTTGCATATTTTGTGAAAAGTATGGAAGCTACAACGTTTTGTGTCTTTTCGTAGGGTTTTAAGCAGGAAGGAGCACTTTTCGAGCTGAGTTGAAGTCTTGTGATGGAAGGTGGATTGCATGGAAGAGGAGGAAGAAGATTGCATGGGAAGATCAAAGAAAAGTCCAAGTTAAAGCCGAAGAAAAGTTCAAGAAAAGCCGAAACAGAGGCTCGTTAACGATCCTGTGAAGGTCGTTAACGAGGCTGGAAGATAGAATTTTTCAGGGGAATCAGCGAAGTCTACCGATCCTATGCGGGGTCGTTAACGAGGGTCCCGTGTTGGTAGAGGCGTAGCCGACTTTTTAGTTGTTATATCTTTTATCTTGTTATCTTTTGAGTAGGGTAAGTTTTTATCTTTTAGCCTTTTTAATAGATAGTTTCTTAGTATAAATACCCTTGTTCTAAGCCTAGACAAGGGGGAGTCGTACTAGTTTTAGGAGAAGTCGAGTCGAGAGAGAGAGAGTCGAACCTGAGTTCGGATCGAGAGAGAGAGTTTAGGGTCGGTGATCGGATCTTCCTCGGTGTTCTTAGTGTTTTCGGGATTCCACAGAGTTTGTAAGACGAGCTTTTCTTTTCAATTTCAAGTAAGTTTGATTTTTGTTTTCAATGTCTTCTTTAAATAAAGTTGTTTGCTTTATTTCGATGAAGAGTGAGTAGTCTTCTTATCTAGGGCCGGGGTTGAAACCCGGCATAGTTGTGCATGTTTTAATGAGTAAGTTGATGTTTTGATTGCCTTTTATCTATTGAATTGCTTGTTGTGCTTATGCTTAGACGATGGTCGAAGTAATTTGAGTTTTCAACTTGATTGAAAGAGAAAGTTGAGAATTTGAATGTTGATATTGTTCGATAACGAAAGTTTCGAGCTTTGGATTCAAAACAAGTGATAGAGTAAATTGATTTATGAAAATTGATTGATTTGCCTGTTAGTCAGCGAAAGTTGATGAATTTATTTTTAAATGCATGATCTTTATCTTCATATGAGTTTTTATGCATGGCTATGTCGTGGTAACCCTTGTCCTAGATGTTTTTATTCATTGATTTTGCTTAGTTTTGCTCTCGTTCTTATTTGTTACCGAGTTAAAATACCCTCGATACCGAACCTGTGATTGAGTCATTAGTTGTTCTGTGTTCGTAGTTTTCCTGGGTCGTTAACGACCCTGACAAGGTCGTTAACGAGGTTGGTCATAGCTGTTTTAGCTTGTTTTGCTTCGTTTTCTTGTTTCTGTAGTTGATAGACAAACAACCGTGCTTCCCGTGGACGATCTTGACTCTGCTATACTCAGCGGGGTCTTGACTTATAAATTTATTTGTTGTCAAGAAACCCTCTCAACAACTTGGCGCCGTTGCCGGGGAAGCAACAGTGTTTGTTTGTTTATCTTTGGGTATGGGAATAGCCCGACCCTGTTTTTGTTTTTAACTTTGCTTTCTTTGTTTGTTTTCTCAGCGTATGCCAACAGGACGTCGCATGGTCGAATTTGACAACACTTGTTACTATTTCGAACCTGAACGCACCTTGCACCGTAGATGAAGAGAAAACCGAGCCATGGCTACACCTGAAGAGATGGCTCGTCAGATGGAAGTCCTCCAGTAGCGGATGGAGGAGTTACAAGCTGATAGAGATGTCGTTGCTGACCGTGAACGAGCAAACAATGCTCGTTTACAAGAAGAACTGAACGCCTATCCAACGAATGACAAGCAATATATGCATCCAGAACTGAGGGTGCCGGAGTCTGCAATTGTGCTTCCAGAGATAGAGAAGACATTTGAGATTAAATCTCAATTCATATCCTTGATAAAAAGGGCTCAGTTTGAAGGGAAACCTATTGAGTGCCCTCTGGAACATATTAGGAACTTTCTTGATTTATGTGACACTATTGTTGCTAAAGGTGTCTCACTTAAATATGTTCTTTTAAAAGCTTTCAGGTGGTCTCTTACTGGAAAGGCCCTGAGCTGGTTGGAGAGCTTACCTCCTAAGTCTATCAGGACTTGGAAGGCTTTGTATGATCAATTTCTTACAAAGTTTTTCCCTCCTGTGAAGACAACGGAGTTGAGAAAACGCATCACCTCCTATCACCAGCTGCCTAACGAGACCTTTGTACAGACATGGGAAAGGTTTAAAGTGATGCTTAGACAGTACCTTACTCATGGGAAACCTTTATATGTACTCCAAGAAATCTTTTTCCAGGGGATCAATGCAGAAACAAAGAACCGCATCAATACACACACTGCATGCGGTTTTATAGAGATGGATCCCACAACTGCATGGGAATTGCTGGAAAAGCTGTCTAACTACGATGCCATGTATGGTACCCTACAATCACCCCAACCCCAGAGGCGTCTCTACATGCCTAATAAGGACGACGTTGATCCCGATGTCAAAAATCAATTTCTACAGGACGAGGTCAACCACCTTAAGAAACAAGTAAGTTTTATGAAAGCCTCTCAACCTTGTAAAGAATGTGGCTCTTCTACCCATATTACTTCTTCTTGCACTAACATCGAGCAGGTAAGAGCCGCTGAGACTTATACTAAGATGAATTACATGAGAGATCCATACAGGAACCAGCCTAATAACTTTGAAAGGCCAAACAACTATCCGACATGGGGCAATCAAAATCCGAATTCAAACTATGCAGCGCCCCCATCGGACGCACGACCTGCGCCATATCGACCTCAAGGCTACCAAGAGCCACCATCCCGGGTACAAGGTTTACAAGAGGGTATTAATGGAGTTCAAGCCAACCTTAATAACCAGATGAAACGATGGGGAGAGTTCGATGTGTGGAAGAAGAATGTCGACTCACAACTAGGGAACTTGGCCGCACAGATTCCAAGACCGCAAGGGCAACTCCCGGGTCGCCCCGAGGAGAACCCTAAAGGACAAATAGCGGCTGTGCACCTTAGGAGCGGAAAGACACTACCGGAGCGTGCCCAAGCTAAGAACAAGAGCCCCGAAACTGAAGAGGATGCCACGGCCCAAGTCGATAACGACCCAAAGAGGGTCGTTACCGAGCCTGAACAATTCGGTAACGATACTCCCAAGGTTGTTAACGACCCCAACCCAGGTAAGTTCTCTACTCCTAGCTCTTCTCTTAATCCCAGGCTCGTTACCGACCCCACCAGGCTCGTTACCGACCCCACCAGGCTCGTTACCGACCCCACCAGGCTCGTTACCGACCCCACCAGGGTCGGTACCGACCCTTCAAACTGACCAATCGACCCCGATGTCGACCCGGTAGCATCACCTCTCGAGCCCGTTTTGGCTCCGAGATTGGTGAAATCTCTTCCCTTTCCTACTAAGAAGTCTAAGGACTCTATTGAAGGCAAGTTTAAGCGTTTCGTTAAGATTCTCCAGGGCTTAAATATTTCTATCCCATTCGCTAAGGCCCTAAGCGAAATGCCGGCTTACACAAAGTTTTTGAAAGACATTCTTAGCAGGAAACGATCTATTACAGAGCTTCAAGATGAGGTCCGATCTATTACTCTTCCAGAGAAATTAGGCAACCCAGGGAGATTTGCTATAACAATTGGCATAGGCGACCACCGATTCAAGGCTCTATGTGATTTGGGAGCGAGTGCCAGTTTACTCCCTCTGTCAATCTGGTCAAAAGCTAACATGGGACCTCTAGAACCTGTGGACATGAGGTTGTGCATGGAGGACAGATCAAGTGTAAAGGCCACATGAGTCGTTGACGATTATCTTATTCAAGTGGGGAAATTATTCATTCCAAACGATTTCATTGTCCTCGACATCCTTGTAGATCCCCTAGTCCCCATCATCCTAGGGAGGCCATTCCTTGCTACAGCAGGCGCTAGGGTGGATGTTCAAAATGGACTCCCCACTTTCGATATAGGAGAGGAACGTGTAGAATTCAACCAAAATGCCAAAGACCCAACTACTGTCGCACAAATCGAGTTGTCCCAGCCAGAGCTTGACATTGCTGAGTCTAACGACTCTCTTCCAACAAATAAGGAGTACAAGAGTACAACCAGGATTTCTACCGACCCTCCCTGGCCCAGTACCGAGCCTTTTATGCAAAAATATGATGGGGCGACTCGTCATGGCACGACACTGATCGAGGGTTTGCACTTAATGGATCGATAACATCCTCGACGACCTCAGTGTCAACATCATCACCAGTAAATCAAGGTGAGTATTCTAACCATGGATTCACCATCAATGGTCATGATTCTTCTTTATACTCTATCCATACGCCGTACCCCACTATCTATGCTATAGAGAAATCGAAATCACCTTGGTTTTCGGATTTCACTAACCCTTGTGTAGGAATACCGGGCATACTGCTAGAAGATAAAGGACCAAATTTGGTGGGACGAGCTAATAATGCCTACAAAGCTAAGTATGGGGTCTCTCAAAACCCCGACATAGCTGAAAAGGAACCACCTTGATCTATGAGGTAAGTACGTCGGGATAATGACGTTAAACATAGCGCTTACGGGAGGCAACCTTGTTTTTAGTTTTAATTTAGTTTTCCTTTCTTTTTAGATCTTTTTCTTAGCTTTCTTTTGATTTTTTAGTAGTCTAGAAGTTAGCAAGATAGAATTGTTCGAAACTAACATGGTATAGGAAGTTGGGCTCGGAACAACGCTGAAAAATAAGTCGAACAGGCTCATTAACGACCCCCAGGGTCGTTAACGACCCATGTCGAGACCCGAATAGGCGGAAACGAGCAAGGTAAGTATTTCTAACCTAAATCTATCTTCTATCTATACCCCACGCCGCCTCCTTCCCCCTTCCTCTTGCCCCTTCCTACTTAAACTCCCCAAAAACTCCAATTCTACACCCAAATCTCAAGCCAAATCTTCAAATCTACAACCCAATCCCACCGATTCTTTCTACCCACCATCAATCGAAGCACCACCGCCCCTAACCTCGGAACCGCACCAAGATAACGAGCCGCCCCTCTCTTGAGTTCGTTACTGGTCACCTCGTTACCCTCCCCAAATTCAATCTTTGTTCTTCAATTCTTCAAATCAACGGTATGGATTCTAAACCCTAACTTTCTATTTGCAAGATTCATGATTTTTGGGGTAAAAATTTCATATCTTGATTTTACTTGAGTGGTTGAATTGCATGTCTAAATTGCGTAATGATTCTATTGCTTCTTCTAATGGTGATTGATTTTGATTTATTGGTGGTTGTTCTGGCTTAGATTGCATTGAAATTTTGATGAAAAAGCTTGAATTAACTTGTTCTTGAATTGATTGATCTTCACCATGAGTTTTGGCAAATTTTTTGGCATGTTTGGATAGGGTAATCGGCTAAGTATGGGGTTGCATATGCTTGATTGTGTGTTTTATGTGGGATTGTGTTCAATCCATGCTTGATTAGTTGGAGATTTTTGGAGTTTAGAACTCGGAACAGTCCGCGAGTGGTTCTCGCCCAGGCTCGTTAACGACCCTACAATATGTCCAGTTTCAAAAAACGAGCCCAGGCTCGTTAATGACCCAATTGACTCGTTAACGATGCAAGTCGAGAGCATTTGCGAGACCAAGTATGGGGTCTCCTTTTTATTTGGCTTGTGTGGATCTCATCTTGGACAAGTCATGGTTTTTGTAGGTCCATATGGCAAGCACTAGCAGAGTTACCATAAGAGCCTGGAAGAAGAAGAGGACTGAACGGTCCCCGTCCTATCCCCATATGGACAATGTCATATTAGCTACCCAAGCGCAAGCTAATCTCTTGGACGCCATTCTAGACAAAGACCACTACACTAGGTGGTTTTCGAAGTCATGTGCTAAGGCAATGGGGATTTATGAGGATGTCAAGCACACCTTTGCCATTCTAGGAGTGCCTGAACTATTGAAGAAGGAAGAAATACCGCATTACCCGGCTCTCACTTCTGAGTTCTTGGCCACTCTAGAGACAAGCTTCAAAACCAAGACCTCGGTGGGAATGATACGATTCTGGCTAGGCAATGTCAACCATGAGTGCACAATGGCAGACTTTAATGGATATCTCAGGCTTCCTCACCATTCTCGGAACTACAAGATCAAGGACAACATGGTTACCAAAACTTGGAGTTATATTTCCAGGGAGGGTGAACCTTCCTCCGCAGCACTTTCCGAGGCAAGCATCATCAACCCCATCTTCCGGATCATTCTCCGAGTATTGGCTGCCACATTTTGGCCCAAGAGAGAGTTATCGAGGCCGACACGGACGAAAGTTGCATGCCTCCCTACTATACTTTTTGAGGATCCCGCCCTGTTGAACTTGGGGTATGAATGGTTGGAATATATTGAAAAGCACGGGATCAAGTCAAAAGAAGTATGGTGCGGGAATCTGGTTAGTCTTTTGGCGGACAAGCTTGGCGTTGATCTCACACTCTACACGCCGAACCATGCTCAAAAACTCGACAAGAATTATTGGTTTTCTTCTGGCATTTTTGTGTGGACCAAGGAAGGGCACGCCACCAAAGTTCATGGCCGAGAAGTGTTGCTTGATCGGGCGAAGATGGAGCTGCTCTACGTGCCAAATTGGTACGAATCTTGTACGGGACATGAATTCCCGTTAGAAAAGAAGCCACATGATGAGCCGTCGTTGAGAGAGTGTGTATCGAGGTTTGCTAGAGAAGGAGAAGCTATGGATGAAGATGATGATGCAACGGAGGCAGAGACGGAGGCAGCCACGGAGGAGCTCGATATCGGGGACGATGACCTCGGTACCGAGGTCTTGGGCGATGATGACAACATCGTTAACGACCCACCCAGGGTCGTTAACGATTACTTCAAGGCTACTAACGAGGCACACAGCTTCGGTAACGACCCCCGCCACCGCCTACCGTGCCGCAATCTTATGATCTTATGCCTTATAAATCGGTGATTTTTTCAAGACACTTCCAGCCCCAAGATCACTACCAACCACCTCCTGAGCCCACTTATACTGGATCGAGTGTACCACCTCCATGGGCCGAAGATCTATCTTTTCAGATGCAACAACTCAACCTTCAACAGACACAGCTCCACCAGAGGATGGATCGTTGGGAGGGTGTCTATTCAGCTCGTATGGCTTTGGATGATGCGAGGCATCAGCCGGCGAATGCTCGTTGGAGGACTATGGAGCAAAGGGTGACGGTTGATGAGGAGCGTTGGAGGACCATGTACGAGTTCATGGGGAACTTTGAGTGCCAGTTTCCACCACCAGGGCGCTGATTAAGCTTTTGAGAAGATGTTTCTTTTCCGCTTCAGTTGTCTTGTAAGTTTTTTTTCCTCTTTTTCCTTTTTCTTTCTTTTCTTTTCTTCTGCTTAGTCTTATTACAATGGGGACACTGTAATTTTAAGTATGGGGTGGGAAAGGAAGAGAACTTGTGTGTTTTGTGTGTTTTAGTTGTCCTTTGCTTTAGAAAAAAAAACAAAAATCACAAAAAAAATTGGAAATTGAAAAATTTCCAAAAAAGAGTTTTTAGAATGGATAAATACCCTTTCTTTTGGTTCTATAATAGTAGTTGCTAGCATAATCATGTAATTTCCTTGCAAACATGTTTTTGATGGTATAGCCTGATTCTCGATATGAAATCGTTTTTATAGAGGAATAGCAATTTGATGAAATTGAGCATGTGTAACTTTTAGCATGAGTAATGCAATCCAACAAAAAATGCTACCTTGTGAGTTATTTTTGGCCTTATAGGGAGAACATCATAAATCCCTCTTCTTTTCTTGTGTGATTTACTCTCTTTATGTATATTATCTCTTGGAATTGTGATGGTTATCTATTACTTGAGACCTATATAAGATTTTTAGTTCATTACTTGTGAAAATCATATGATAGAGAACTTATTTTTCATAAGCCTTATTTATCCTTATCCACCCTTATCGTTATCCTTCTTTTTTATTACCAAATTGAGCCTTTAAGACTTTTATTTTTAGCTCCACAAAAATTATTTCCTTAGCCGAGATAAGCTTGACCTTATCCGGGGATTAGGACTTAGTTGGAGAGGTATGTATTGTAGAGTGAAAAGTTATGCTTGGTTCAAATTAAAGTGTTTTGGGAAGGGTAGATTGGAAGTCTCTTGTTTTGATTTGTAAGAAGATCTCTTGGTAGTGAAAAGATGCACAAGAGTAAGAAAGGCTATTGTTGAAAAGAAAGAAAATGAGAGAAGAAAAAGTAGCTCGTTAACGACCTCATTTGGGTCGTTAACGAGGCTGTTCGAAACAACAACAGAAGAGATGAAAGAGAAAAATGAAAATGAAAGAAAAAAAAGAAAAGAAGTGAAAGTGCATTTGTGTTTAAAGTTAACCAGATATTCTTTTGAGTTTTATGAGGCTTTCTAGGATAAAAGGTGAGAGTTTGAGTATAATGTAGAGTGAGTTTGGTATATGTCTTTTATGAGAGTTTTGGTGAGTTATGTGTGAGTTTTAGGAGTCTTTGATTCCCGGATATTATTAGCACCACATAGCCAAAATATTTCCATGCCCTTTTGTCTTTAGCAAGCCCCATTACAACCCGGCCGAATGGAAACTTCTATGAAGTTTTTCATTGAGCCTAAGTTCTCTTGATGATTTTTGCTTGTTTTGACAAGAGTTTGGTGATATATGTTCCAATTTCTATGAGTTTTTGCATATAAGATTAGTTGAGAGATTGAATTTATAAGCCTAAACACTTGAGAGATGAGAGAAACACAAATATCCCTGGTGAGGTTGGATTGTATTTGCTTATGTCTATTGTGTGCTTATATATGTGTGATCACATTAATAGTCATTTGCTATTTTCTGCTATGTTTTTTATGTTGCTTTTGAGTTGATGGCTGTTACTTGATGGGGTATTTTGATGTTCGTGTTTTTAGTTTAGTTTTTGGTGTCTTTCTTAGATTGTTTAGTTTAGTTTTAGTTGGTTTTAGAGTTAGTTTTGTGTGTTTTTGGACGAGTTTGCATATTTTGTGAAAAGTATGGAAGCTACTCCGTTTTGTGTCTTTTTCGTAGGGTTTTAAGCAGGAAGGAGCACTTTTCGAGCTGAGTTGAAGTCTTGTGATGGAAGGTGGATTGCATGGAAGAGGAGGAAGAAGATTTCATGGGAAGATCAAAGAAAAGTCCAAGTTAAAGCCGAAGAAAAGTTCAAGAAAAGCCGAAACAGAGGCTCGTTAACGATCCTGTGAAGGTTGTTAACGAGGCTGGAAGATAGAATTTTTCAGGGGAATCAGCAAAGTCTACCGATCCTGTGCGGGGTCGTTAACGAGGGTCCCGTGTCGGTAGAGGCGTAGCCGACTTTTTAGTTGTTCTATCTTTTATCTTGTTATCTTTTAAGTAGGGTAAGTTTTTATCATTTAGCCTTTTTAATAGATAGTTTCTTAGTATAAATACCCTTGTTCTAAGCCTAGACAAGGGGGAGTCGTACTAGTTTTTGGAGAAGTCGAGTCGAGAGAGAGAGAGAGAGAGAGAGAGAGTCGAACCTGAGTTCAGATCGAGAGAGAGAGAGAGTTTAGGGTCGGTGATCGGATCTTGCTCGGTGTTCTTAGTGTTTTCGGGATTCCACGGAGTTTGTAAGACAATCTTTTCTTTTCAATTTCAAGTAAGTTTGATTTTTGTTTTCAATGTCTTCTTTAAATAAAGTTGTTTGCTTTATTTCGATGAAGAGTGAGTAGTCTTCTTATCTAGGGTCAGGGTTGAAACCCGACATAGTTGTGCATGTTTTAATGAGTAAGTTGATATTTTGATTGCCTTTTATCTATTGAAGTGCTTGTTGTGCTTATGCTTAGATGATGGTCGAAGTAATTTGAGTTTTCAACTTGATTGAAATATAAAGTTGAGAATTTGAATGTTGATATTGTTCGATAACGAAAGTTTCGAGCTTTGGATTCAAAACAAGTGATAGAGTAAATTGATTTATGAAAATTGATTGATTTTCCTGTTAGTCAGCGAAAGTTGATGAATTTATCTTTAAAGGCATGATCTTTATCTTCATATGAGTTTTTATGCATGGCTATGTCGTGGTAACCCTTGTCCTAGATCTTTTTATTCATTGATTTTGCTTAGTTTTGCTCTCGTTCTTATTCGTTACCGAGTTAAAATACCCTCGGTACCGAACCTGTGATTGAGTCATTAGTTGTTCTGTGTTCGTAGTTTTCCAGGTTCATTAACGACCCTGACAAGGTCATTAACGAGGTTGGTCGTAGCTGTTTTAGCTTGTTTTGCTTCGTTTTCTTGTTTCTGTAGTTGATAGATAAACAACCGTGCTTCCCGTGGACGATCCTGACTGTGCTATACTCAGCGGGGTCTTGACTTATAAATTTATTTGTTGTCAAGAAACCCTCTCAACACTAGCGAGATATATATAACAATCATCATTATTCTACCTAGTATAGCTTGTTGTTGGGGGGTCTCGACGTATGCACCACTACGAGCGAGTCAAATGAGTTTTTTCGTTGACGCAAAGGCAGGAAGGAAAAAGAAAAAAATTTAAAACAAAAGGAAAACAATAAAAAACAATAACCAAACAAGCCAATTAAAAGGACACTAAAAGCAAACAAAACAAACATGCACATGGTGTTGGCTATTGTATTGCATAATGCTTAAATGGGGTTTTAAGCTAGTGGCAATGTGCTTGGTGTGCATTGCAAGTCTAAGGATGACGATCTCGACTTCCATACTCTTGTGTGTGGGGGGGGGGGATAACAACTTCAATGGGAAATTTGGACCAATTTATCTCTAATGTCCCATCCCAATGTTATAACTTTCATAAGGTTTATTCTTAAGGTAACCATTTAAGTTCTAATCAAAGATCTCTTTTAATTAGCTACTAGAAAAAATGGATATAGAAAATGGAAATACCTGTTTCAACAACTTCTATTTTGTTTGTCTTCTAAAGGTTGGCAATGTCCTTAAAGAGGGGATAATCAAGGTTTGGAGCTGAAGCACAAGATTGCCATAGGGACTAGATGGGTATTTAGAAAGAAGCTTGATGACACGAGATTAGGGAAAAAGAACAAAGCAAGGATGGTATCTAAGGGTTATAACCGACAAGAAGCTGCAGAAAATGATGAGACCTATGCTCATATGGTTATGATTGAGGCTACTAGACTTCTTATAGTCTATGCCATCCATAAAGGATTCAAGCTTTATCAAATGGATATAAAGACAATGTTTATAAATGGCTATCTTCAAGAGGAGGTTTATGTGCAACAACCTCCAAGGTTCGAAGATGTTGATTGTCCTGACCATGTGTACATTTTGTACAAGGCGTTGTATGGATTGAAGCAAGTTCTCAGAGCTTGGTATGAGAGATTCACGTAATTCCTTTTGAAAAATGGGTGTTGACATTGTGCAATCGATAAAACATTGTTCCTTAGGGAACAAAGATGTGAGATTCGTATTTATTCAAGTCTACGATGATGATATTATCTTTGGTTAAATTAATCATGCTATTTTAGAGAATTTCAAAAACTAATGAGTAGTGACTCTAAGATGAGAATGGTGGAAGAATTCTATTTTTTCCTAGGATTGCGTGTCATTCAAATTAAGGAGGGAACAAAGATTCATCAACTAAAAAATACAATAAAGGGATGCTTACGAAGTATGATATGAAATCCTCTACACCCATTAACACTCATATTTCACCTAATACTTGATTGGATTTTGACTTTGGTGGAGTAGATGTGGATCAAAATAATTATTGTAGGATGATTGGTTCCTTTTGTATCTAACGGTAATTAGACTATATATTGTGTTTAGTGTGTGTTTATGTGCCATGTTTCAAGCAAATCCTAAGGAATCTCACATGAAAGAAGTAAGAGAGTCTTGAGATACTTAAAGGGGAGTGATAACATGTGTTTTTGGTACCCCATAGAACTATGACTTCGAATTGGTGGGGTACACAAACACAGACTTTGTTTGTCATTTGGTTGATCGCAAAAGTATGTCTAGGATAGCCCAATTCTTAAGACCATGTCTTGTTTTGTGGGGACCAAAGAAGCAAAATTTTGTTGCACTTTCAAGTTGAGTACGTCATTGTTGTCTCTTGTTGTTGCCAGGTACTTTGGTTGAAACAACAACTTGAGGATTATGATATGTCTCTTGGTACCATTGATATTCTTTGTGATAATATAAATGTCATTAATATCTCAAAAAATCTAGTTCAACACTCTCGTACTAAGCATATTGATATTCATCACCATTTTCTTAGAGATGATGTTGAGAATGATTTTATCAAGTTGGGTCATTGCAGGAATGAAAACCAAGTTGCATATATCTTCACCAAGGCATTAGACAGGCCACCTTATGAGAATCTGAGGATTCTCTTAGGGATGATCACCTTGAACTAATTATGTTCTGGTCCACTATTCCCCCGATGGCTAAAATAATTGATTGATATTGAGGGAATGGTGCTAGATGTCATCTAGCACCGTCTAGTAGATGATGTTTTCTTTTCTAATGATTACGTGTTTGTGATGATTTGCTCTACATGCTTTATATGATACCGTGGTTGCATGATTTTCTTATCAAAATTGAAACTTCATTACATTAACATGAAAACCTTTTCTTTAATTTGAAGCCTAAAATGACTAACTTGATCTATTCTATCCCGCATTACAAGACGAAATGATAGATAGTCATAGAGTCATCCCAAGCCATGATCCATGTAAATGTTTCCTATGAGCCTATTTGTTTTGTACCACTTAAACGAGATTTAATTATCTGGATCATTAAAAATATCTTTGCCTTATGTGATTTTTATGTTTTGGATATGCTTTATTTTATGTCTTTAACCTTATATACTATCTAAAACTAGCCTTGTTAATTTCACTCAAGTAAAGGACGATGGGATCAGTTGCTCAGAGAAAAAAGGTTGTGAATGAAGTTTTTTGAATTGGAAACAATTATAAAAAGTATAGTGAGAGAAACTCTCTCCTCTCTCTAGCCTTCTTCCTTTCTTACCTTGACTCTAAGCCTTGTCGACGACCCTAGGGCGGCGATGCCCCTTTCCGGCGGGGTTGGGGTGGGGAGTGTGAGTGGTTAGGCGACATTTCACGAGTAGAATCTCCGGTGGGGCCTCCCTTGGCAGCCGGAGAACGAGAAGGTGTCTAGTGGTTTAAGGTTTGAGAGAAAACACGGTTCTAGGGTGTTCCTGGTGATATTTTTCGGCGAACATCTTGAGTGGAGTGTGGTGGTGCTTTGTGAGGTTGAAATCTTGTTGAGACCACTTGGTCCGAACAAGATACGTGAGGGAGTTGGAGTTGGAAAGGAGAGTGCACAATAAATCTAGTTTAGGGATGGTTCTTGTGTTCTTGGCTCTTCTTGGAGTTTTTGAGCAAGGCTGAATTTTCCTTGCGTTTTGAGAAGAGGGAAATTGGGAGGTAAATGAGGTTAAAAGAGACAAAATGAGCATGTAAGCGATGTAATTTCACACTATAATTAAGCCTATTGGTACTAAAATAAATTTTATAAGCTCAAAGTAAAAAACTGGGTAGGATCTTACGATTTTATATAGGATCTCATGAGATCCTATACGATCATATACGATTCTAACACGATTCTAAACCGATTCTAACAAATTTTGATTTTAATGTACGATCCGGATCAGAATCCCACATAGGATCGTAGTATCTTACGATTTTAAGATCCGAGTCTCGATTTTAATAACACTGCTTCTTAGTGAGATAGGATACAAACACTCACACTCTCGGATTGTACGATTTCCGGTTAAGACATGCTTGAAAGAAGGTGGTTTGAAGCTTTGGTGGTTCCCTCCAAATTTCAAAGATGAATTAATACATTCCCCCGTTTTAAAGCATGGTGAGAGGCATTGGAAAACTGATTTTTGGCTGGAAAATTTGAGTTGAGGGTAGGTGGGAGAGGCTTTACCAAAGAGGAAAGGGAATCTCCTAGCTTTTCCTTTGCCTTCCCTTGCTTACCCAAATGAGTAGGTGTCCCTTTCATCACATGTGTGCCTTGGAAACACACCATTGTCTTTTGTGGTTGCTCAATATTTGAATTTTTGACCAAGTCACCATCTTCAACCCCTTGAGGCTTCCCTTGGCTGGCACCACCACCTTCACCAACGTCGTCGCCGCCCGGTGCACTCGACATCCCATTGCACCCTCCACCACCTTGACTCATATTTTTGAAGCCCGAATCTAGCCTTTTTCTCTTAGATGATAAATTCCTCTTGAAAGCATCAACTTGAGCTTCAAGTTCCTCAAGAGTCCATGCCTCAAAATCAAGCTTCTTCCCTTTTGGTGTAGCCACTTCATTCTCGTCCACTAGTAAAGAAGTCCTAGTCGCCCCTTTGGATTTTGAAGGAGGAGGTGAGAACTTATGCCTCCTAGCCCTTTAACCCGCCATAGCAATACCAAGAACACAAAGGAACTACCTCCTAATTGTTGAATTTACAACATTTTTTCCCTAATAAAGACCCATAATCTTTCTTCGACTCTTTATGTGAACGTATATATTTTTAAAATGTGCTTCTTGTGCATATATAAGTTAGGAATGTCAATTTTCGGCATTATGACCATTAAATTTTAATAAAATTATATATATTTTTGTTTTAGTACCTATATTTTTTTAATCATATCTATATTATATTACTTTTAGTGATATTATAGGATCTTACAATCCTATGATCCGGTTTTACGATCCGATCCATAAGACCTTCCGTGATCCGATCCTAGAATCTTGATTTTAAGAACCTTGCTAAGAAGCAAGGAGTTTTATGAGTTTGATATGGAGGAAATTGCCCAAGAGAAAGAGGAGTGGAAGGCCACCTTGATTGGCTTTGTGGTTGGTGCAAGGCCTACTTTGGGTGCTTTGGCTCACTTTGCTAGAATGAATTGGAGTGTAGCTTCTCAAAAGGTGTATGCCAAGGAAAATGGGGTCTTCTTATTTAAGTTTGCCTCCATGGAAGATAGAGATTGGGTCTTGGAGCATGGACCATGGTTGATATATTTACAATAACAAGCCCCTTATCTTGAAGGGGTGGAAGATGGGAATGGCCATAGATTGGGGGAGCTTCAATTCTATTCCGGTTGGGTGAAGATTCTTGATATTGACCCAATTGTCCTATCCTCAAAGCATTTGATCAATGTGATGGGAAATATGATAGGCAGCCCGTTTTGTGTGGACAAGATGACTTCAAGTGTTGAGAGAATCTCTTACGCTCGACTTCTAGTGGAGATTACTACCGAGGAAGCCAACCGAGAGAAGGTTACTTTGAGGTCAAAATGTGGTAAAGTTTTCTCCTACAAGCTCGAGTTTGAATGGATGCCATGGAGGTATGTTGTTTGCCAACATTTTGGCCATACCTTTGCTTTTTGTAGCAAGAGGCAAGGGAGAAAAAGTTGCAAGCCAAAATGACTCAAAAGGCAAAGGCACGCTCTATGAGCAAGGAGGTTAAGGGTGACAAGGCCGAGCTTGAGAAGGGTGGTCGAATTGGTGCTAGGTTGAATGATGGTAGGCTTGAAAAATGGGAATCATGTGCTAAGGGCCCCCTTGGCCCGAGTAAGGAGATAACCGAACTTGAGCGTGCTAGTGATGTTATTGTTGAGGAGCCGGTTGCTAACCCGACCCAATTTGTTGAGTTGCTTGAAGGAGTGGATCATCAAGAGGATGGAAACTTTGTTGATGATCGTGATGTTGATGGTTGAGATATTGAGCTAGATTCTAGTGATCGGGATGATGATGATGATGAAGAAGGAGTTGGGGATGTCCTTGGCCTAGACTTAGTGACGGTGGAAGTCAACTATGCGGAGGACTTGGCTATGTTCACTCCTTCCACTATTGAGGAGGAGGTAGTCATAGCCCTAAAGGCCGGCTTGAAGGGCATGAAAGGGAAAGGAAAGGATGACAACTTAAAGGGCGACCCAAAGAATGATAATTATGGGTGGACTGTGGAGTGAAGTGAGGAAAAAGGGGAAGTACAAGTTAAGAAATCCAAAGAATGTGAGCTATGAAGAAGAGGGTTGTAGTAGCCCTTCCTAAGGTGATGATGATTAGCTCCCGATTTGGGTTTTGGAATGTTAGAGGGCTTAATGACCAAGATAAGTGTGAGATGGCCTCTAACATTTACTTTGCTCAACATCTCGGGTTACTTGCACTTTTGGAAACCAAGGTGGATAAAGAGAAGCAAGAAGTTATTAAGAAGATGTTGCCTCGAGGTTGGAAGCATACTACGAATAGTGAAGTCATTAATCCGGGACATATGTGGTTGATGTGGGACCCGAGGGTCTTCGTAATCTCGATGGAGTTTGTCTCGGACCAACTTATACATGTAAAGGCACGTCGGTGGATGGTAAGCTCGAAACCTTTATCTCGGTTATTTATGGTGCTAATACTAATCGGGAAAGGGTGCCTACTTGGGAGTTCTTGAGGGAGTTTGCCGACTCTCGTGAGGTGACGTGGGTGGTCAGGGGTGATCTTAATTGCTTGTTGGAGCCGGATGATAAATCTAATGCTAGTAGGGAGGTTGTTAATGATTTTGAGGAGCTCTTGAATGTGGTCACGGATTATGGGGTGGCTAACTTAGAATACTCAGGGTTTCGGTACACTTGGAACAAATCGAGGAAAGGAGTTGCTAGGATTTTATGTAAGTTGGACCGGGTGATGGTTAATGATGTTTGGAGAGATCGATTCCCCTTAGCCAAAGCACACATTGGGATCCCATGCTCTCGGATCACTCCCCGGGGGTGGTCTCGGTGTTTGATGATTGGAGGCCTTTGAAAGTGCCTTTCAAGTTTAAGAACTTTTGGGTTAATAAGGAGGGCTTTAAGGAGAGAGTGTTGTATGCTTGGGAGGACGAAGTGAGAGGGTCCAAGCAATTTGCTATTATTTCCAAGTTGAAGAAGCTCAAAGGAGTGCTTAGGAGTTGGGATAAAACCTCGATGACGGAGTTGGAAGGAAGGTCAAAGAGGGTGTAGAGAGGGTGGCTACCTTACAAAGGGAATTTCATGATAGGCCCTTTTGATGAAGCTCTTCATGAGGAGGTGGACCTAGCCACAAAAGGGTTGAGGGAAGTGTTGGAAAATAGAGTGATCAGTTTTGTCAAGCAACAAGCTAAGATAATGTGGGTGAAGTTTGGAGAGGAAACCTCTTCCCTTTTCTTTCGCTCGGTGAAGGAAAGGAGGGCCCGAAAAAATATTCTATCTCTAACCCTTCTGGATGGCTCGGTAGTAGAAGAGAGGGAGACCATAAAGACTCATATTGTGAACTTCTACAAGTCCTTTCTAGGGGAGAGGGAGCCAAGGGAGGAGGGTTTTTGTGTACCCAATGGTGGCCGAGTGGTGGATGATGGGGAACATATCTACCTTCTTGAGGTTCCTACCGGGGATGATGTGAAGAGGAATGTTTGGAGTATAGGGGATGAGAGATCACCGGGGCCGGAAGGATTTCGTAGCAAGTTCTACAAGGAATGTTGGGATATTGTGAGGCCGAGTATGGTGGAGGCGGTCCGAAAGTTCTTTGTGAGGGGCTCCTTGCTTAAGCAACAAAACCCTACCCTTATTAAATTGGTGCCCAAGGTGGATAAGCCGACCTTTGTGAACGACTTTAGGCCGATCTCTCTTTGCAATGTTACCGTCAAGGTGATCTCAAAGATTTTGGTGGAGAGGTTGAAAGGGGTGGTGAGGATGTTGTTTTCGATGCTCAAGGAGCCTTTGTTCGGGGTAGGTCATCACCCATAACCATGCCCTAGCCCAAGAGCTCCTTTGCCGCTATGATCGTAAGGGGATTTCACCGAGATGCTTGATGAAGATTGATTTGCACAAAGCCTAGGATTGTGTGTCTTGGTTCTTCCTTGAAAAGACACTTTTGTACTTCAACCTCCCTCCCCCCTGGTGAGATGGGTGATGAAATGTGTGACTTGACCTCTTTCTCGGTCCTAATTAATGGAGAGATTGAGGGGTACTGTAAAGGGGGGAGAGGGTTGCACCAAGGAGATACGTTGTCCCCCTACCTCTTTGTGCTAGTCTTGGAGATGTTGAGTAGGAGGTTAGGGGAGGCTAGTCAAGACATTGAGTTCAACTTTCATCCGGGTTATAAAGAAATGTGGATGTGTCATGTGTCCTTTGCGGATAATTTGCTTATGTTTTGTAGAGCGGATGTGCACTCGGTGGGGGTCTTAAGGCGTACTTTGGAAGATTTTGGGTGAGAATCCGGCCTAATGGTGAGCCCTAATAAGAGTCTCTTCTTTTGTGGGGGTTTGATGGAAGGGGAAAAGGAGAGAGTGGTGGAGACCCTTGGTTTTGAAAAGGGTGTGTGGCCCATGAAGTACTTAGGCCTCCCCCTAAATTACAAGAAGTCTCCCGTGGGAGACTTTGAACCGCTCCTAAAGAACATCTCCTCCCATATCTATAGGTGGTCGGCTAGGAAGCTTTCTTATGTGGGGAGGATACAACTCATCAAAGAAGTGACCTTTGGGGTATTGACTTTTTGGTGCCAATCTACATTGATCTCTCAAAGTGTCTCTACGAAGATTGATGGGTTGTGTCGGAGTTTCCTTTGGGCAGGGAAAGAAGGGTCTAGAAGGAACCCGGTTGCTTGGAATGCCCTAGCCGCTCCTTTTGAAGAAGGGGGTAGGATTTAAGGAGCTTCTAGCATGGAATAAGGCTAACCTTATTAAGCTTGGGTTGGATATCCACTTTGAAAGAACTAATGTTTGGACAAGGTGGTTCCATTATAACCTAAGCGATGGCAAGAATTTCTTGACTGTCGTGGAAAGGAAGAGGGCTTCGTGGGTGTGGAGATGCATTCTTAGAGCCCGTGATGATGTTTTGAAGGGTATGGGGACACCATGCCAAGTAGGAGAAGAATTGGTGGCCGACTTGGGTGTGCTCCAAAAGGCAAATGGGAAGAATGCAACAAGTGTCCTTTATGACTTCCTTAGAGAGAATAATCCCACCTTGGCTTGGGGGGGGGGCTTGTGGAGAGGAAGCTTCTATAATAAGAGATCGAGCTTCAAAACGTGGATGGCCGGGCTTGACCGTATGCTGTTAAGGGCAAAGATGTATGCTTGGGGGATTTTGGCGGAAGACACTTGTGTACTATGCAAACAAGGGAGGGAGGATAATAAACATTTGTGGTTCAATTGCCCGGTCACGAGTGATGTAGCTAACCGAGTGTTTACTTGGTTGAATATTGGGGTGAGGAAGAGCTCCATGGAGGCTTGGTTACTATGGTTCCACCAGTCCCGAACTAAGGAAGCAATCTCCTACAAGGTACGACTTCTAGCTTTCACATGCTTGGTCTACTTTGTATGGAGAATAAGAAATGAAGCGATCTATGAGGGTGTGGAGCCCAATGCAACAAGGTGCTTCTTGAGCATCCTTGAGGCATGTTGAATGAGGGTGGCTTGCAAAATAGACCTTAATGGAAAGAATGGGAGGAAATGGAAAGGGTTCTTGAGGCTTTAGGAGGTTGGAAAAGGCCTTGTGGGGGCTCGGGAAGAGGAGGTACAAGCGCGGACGAGCTTTGTGAGCATAAGGCCGAGTTGATGAAAAAATCTTGGAAGAGGTAAAAACCTATCATATATGATTTTATCCTTATTTATCTCTTTCCTATACTCTCACAAATCTATAAAAGCCTAATACATAAGAATAGTTTTAGACAACATCATTGTAGGTTTGTTTAATTCAAATAATATAAAGAAATATTATTTATTGTTACAAATACATAAGAAAAAACATTAGGTTATTGCTTTCTAGCTGCATGAGCAAAACATGTTAACATTTATGGTAGGCAATTTGGATTTCAATGTCCTTTATTTTTATAACTAGTTGCTCATTGGAATCTAAAATTGCAACTGAGCCATTAGATTCATTTTTATAAGTTCTAAATATGGGAAATGGATGTTTTTTAATCTAATATGTACATTGATATCACATAATCATTCATTTCAAGTATGAACTAGAAACAAGAACAGTAGCACAAAACCATTATAGATAAAAACATCAATCAGTGACAGTTTTGTTTCACCAAAACAAAAGAGGATCCCTATTGAGGCAAACTATCTAGATATTAAAAAAATGTCACTGATTGATGTTTGGTGAAACAAAACTTTAGCCATAATAACTTAATGGTACATTCAACATTTTATTAATTATTTACATAAAAAATCAATATCATTTTTAGATCCTTAATTATTTTTTATGTTGAAATGTCATGTTTTATGGGTTTTTGTCTAAAGACAGACATTTTCAAATAAAGTTACATATAAGCTTTACACATGGGATTACAAGGGAGGCGATAGAAACAACGCTATCTTCATCCTAGGACATAGACTTGATTGGCGAGCACTTTTATGTCGTGTTAAAAGCGTTGTCAAAGAAAAATCCTAACTTTCAAACCTAAGTATAGTGAAAGAAAGGGTTGTACCACAGAGACTCAGATTTCCAGTGTTTAAGTAGTATTACTAGAGTATTAAAAGGGTGATTTTCAAATTTTAAACTATTATTCTAGGAAAAAAACAAAACAAGTAAAATGATTGAGTTTTCAAATAGAGAGAAAGCGTCCAACTAGTTTCGTATCCATTGTATACACGATTATTGATCCTTGATTATTCTTATTTCAATTCCCTTGACTAATCTATTGTGAATTCATGGAGTTCAAGCTCAATATGGTTATTAATATGCACCATCTTTAATAACCTTTTAACCAATTATCCTAGAAAACTTTCTATGTCAAATTGATCATGCAAATTTTAGTTCAAAGCATTCAATAGAAACATCGTTCATAAATTCCACCGTATATTCATGAAGTTTTGTGATTGAATTCTCATCCTTTGATTAACCTTATTCCACCGTATATAGTTTTAATCAAAGGATTCATCCATGAACAACCGAATTCCACTGTATATTCAGTTATTCTAGTTGTAATTCAACCTAGAAATCAAAATAGGTGATCAAGCTATTATAATCCTAAGCGAATTTAATCAATTAAGCATGGAGTAATTCAATCTAGTCAAGGCAAGTTGAAATAATTCAAATCTCACAAGCAATCATGTATACAGCTTCAACTAACTAGTTGGACATGGGAAATCAGCTGGAAAACAACATTAAAGAGGAATCAAACTTACAAAGAGTCAAGTTTCTCTTCAAATTCTTCTCTAGGGTTTTAGTCTCCCAAGTTCTCTCCAAATCTCTCTCAAAGTTGAATAACATAAGAAACTCTCCTCTCAAAAATAAAACCATAAAAAGTCTTTATATCATAATATAAAAACATCCTAAAATAACAAGAAGTCAACTAAAAGATAAATCGAAGTCTCGAAATCAGCGCCAGATCAACGCGGGCCTAGGCGCGGTCAAAACCCTGTAAGCGCGGTCGCACTCAATTGTCCTTCCCCGTGCTTAGCCTCCAGTAGCCTCTATCTTCTTGGCGTGGTTTAAATCTCCTGAATGCCACCGCGCTGATCTTTCTTTGGCCGTGCCTGTACCCATGTCTTCGCTTCTTGACACTTCAATGCCTTCCCACAATTTCTTCATTTCTTGCACTTGTTCCTAGCTCCATAGCTCCGGTCCCTTGCTTGACATCCACCAAGCTTACCTCTCGATCACCTCAATCCTTCAATGAAGCATGAAAGAGTGTAGATTCCGAACTAAACTAAAACAAAACAAAACTACGAATTAAGGTGAAAATCTAGCTAGAAATGCGTGAAAAGAGAATAAAAACATGCTCTAAACCTATAACTATATGCTCTATCAAATTCCCCCATGCTTGAACCTTGCTTGTCCTCAAGCAAGACATAAAATCAGTCACACCACAAACAAGTAAGCTATGACGTCAATTCATATTCATGAGACTCAAACTCAACTATGAAATCATCACATACATCAAATGAAAGCTTCAAACCAAGTCATTAATCCATTCTAACCCTCACCAAGGTATATGTGTTTGCACTCATCACTCAAGTGTTTAAAAAAGGTAAGTGTTTTTGCTCAAAAGTCATCTCTGAATGCCAACTACCATATGTTTGCATCAGTGTACTAAATCTCCACCACGGATGATTAAATGCACAACATAAATCATGATGACTTTTTCAAGGTTGTAACGGGGACAAGGTATAAACAAGTAGGTGGGGATCATATTTGGCCATGTGGTGCTAAATCCGGGAACTAGAATCAACTAAAACCCAAATTACAACATCACTCACTCTCAAGGCATTTCACCAACTTACTTTCCCTTTCTTCCCATCACATACATTCAAAATACTTATTTCTTTTTGCTCAACTTTTTCTTTCTTTGTTCATTCTTTTATTCTTTTCCTTTCCACAAAACCCAATTTTGAGATTCATCCTTTATCCTTTTCTTCTCTCACAAGAACAATTATGCAAATTTTACACAAAACTCATATCAATCAACCAATCATTCCAAACTTCCTCTTATAAGATTTTCAATGAAATTTCCCAACATCCTTAACTTCCTTATCATATTTTCAACATTCTCCTCAATTACAACTTTTTCAACTTCATTACAAACCCAAAATTACATCATATAACTCACAAAACTCCCCTAGTCAAATCCTAATTCCCGGATATGGGTCAAGCTTATTTGGCTATGAATAAATTTTGTGGAGCTAAAAATCAAGGATAAGGATCAAAACATTGGGGCTACAAAAACAAAAGGTATAATGTAGGGTAGATAAGGATATAAATGAGCTAAGAAAATTGCCTCAATCCCTTTTACATCATGCATTTAAAACATATAATGTGGCCTCGAAAAAGAATCTAAATGCAAGTTCTAGAGTTTAAACAATCAAAGAGATACACTCAAGAATTTTCATGCAAATATAAGCATATAAAAGGCTCAAACGATCTCACAAGGTATTAAATGGTTTAGAACTTCATAAATAACTCAAATTTCCACTTTCATGCATACTCCTTCATAATCAAGCAATTTTGTAGAACTTTCATCAATAACCGACAAGTCATGGGATATGAAATCATGCTCACTCGACAAACAAGTGGTTCCAAGGGGAATACGAATCCTAGAATGCAATATATATTTATTTATTTTTTAAATTTTCTGAATTTTTCAATTTTTATTGGAATTTTCATGCTTTTTAATCAATGCAAAATAGTAATGTAAACATGCTAATGCAACTACATGAACTAACTACAACTAAGCACTTATAACAAAACAAAGAATCCCCTTCCCCCATGCTTAAACTTTAGTTTGTCCCCAAAGTAAAATAAAAGTAAAGAGAAAAGGAAAACTAACCTCGTCATAAGAGCTGGCATGCTCTAAAATCTACTCCTCTGGTGGTGGTGGTGGATATCCCGGTAAGGTTTCTCCATCACCTAGAAAGTGTACTTAAGGTGGTCCGGTAGTTGCTTGAGCTCCACATTTGGGGCCTGCACAACAGAAGGTACAAGCTTCTTGCTTGGCAATGTTAGTGGTATGAGCATAGAGCCCGGTAGCAAGAAGGGTCGCTCATAATGAGCGTTCAACTCAGCTACAACTTCCTGCATGTCATCATTTAGCATAAAATTCACTTCATCATCATTAACCATAGAGTTATCAAGAGTAGATTTCAATCCATCATGGTCATTAATATCGAAGAAATTTTGGACAGGAGTATCTAAAACATCAATGGAGCATAAAGAATTGTAATCATAGGGGAAGTTCATGGCATCATCAATGTTATACTCAACCCTTTCCCCGTCAAATTCCATAGTTAATGAGCCACTACACACATCAATTTTTGTTTTGGCCGTTTTTAAGAATGGTCTACCTAAAAGAATTGGAGCCGCATGCTTATCATGTTCCATATCAAGTACATAAAAAGCAGCGGGAAAGATCAACTTATCAACCATAACAAGCACATCTTCAACAATCCCTTTTGGGTAAACATTAGATCTATCGGCCAATTGAATTACTACACCCGTTGCATGTAATGGACCAAGCTCAAGAGATTCATAAATGGAATAAGACAGGACATTTATAGAAGCGCCCAAATCTAGCATAGCGTTATCGAACTTAGTTTCACGTATGATGCAAGGAATAGTGAACATACCTTGGTCTCCGCACTTCTTTGGCATTCATCTTTGGAAATACACTAATATTTTCTCGCTGACCTTGATCTTTTGCTTCCCCTTTAGCTTTTGACTCCGCTTGACCGTGCATAGATCCTTCAAGAATTTAGCATAGCGAGGAATGCTCTTGATAAGTTTGAGTAGTGGGATGTTCACCTCGCATTTGCTAAATGTCCCAAAGATCTCTTTGTCATTCTCGATCTTGCGGGTCTTCTTTAAGGCCTTGGGAAATGGTGGAGGAGGTTTGGGAGCCGAGGTAGAAGGGTTAGATGATTCATCGCACAGGTCCATAGATGCGAGCAGAACCCCTTTGAGCGCAGTCGTGCTCCCATCAATTTTGACCGTGCTCAACTTATTCGAGCTTCTGTTGCTTGGGCGCGGTATGGTGTTTGTAAGCGCGGGCGCGCCCCTAGCTTCCTCACCATGCACGGACACTTGTACATGTTCTGAAATTTCATCCTCTTCTCCCTTGTTCTCTTGCAAAGTTGGTTGCTTTTTGGCTTTGTTCTCCAACACTTTACCGCTCCGAAGCGAGATTGCACTTACGTTTTGCTTAGGATTGAGCTCCGTTTGAGAGGGCAGTCTGTTGGAATCTTTATCTTCAAGTTTGCTCATTGCCTTTGCAAGTTGGCTCACTTGATTCTCCAAGTTGGTGATGCTTGACTTGGTTTCTTGTTGAAATTGTCCCACGGATTGTTACATAGTGGTCATGCTTTGGGCAAGAGTGTGGATCATGTCATCCGTGGACAAAGAAGAGTCTTGATTTGGTGCTTGAAGCCGAGGTTGAAAGGGAGGTCTAAAGCCTTGAGGGCTGCTTTGAGGAGCGTATTGTTGATTTTGATCCCCATACCTCAAATTAGGATGATCCTTCCAGCCCGGATTGTACGTGTTTGAATAAGGATCATACCCTGACCTTTGTGGCCCATAACCTTCAAGTGCATTAACATCTTCCTCTTGAGCATGAAGAGTAGGACAAGCATCTGTCTTGTGGGTGATGTCGGAGCAGAAACCGCAAGCTTTGACTTATTGTCGTCCTCCTAAGATGAATTGCTTGAACATCGTCTTCAACTCACTCACCTCCTCATGTAAAGCACTAGAATCAATGGAATGGGCAGGTTTCATTGTAGCTCTTTTGCTGAATTGATGAGAGCCTTCGGAGAGCTCATGGAAGAACTCAAATGCTTCAGCATGAGTCTTGTTTAGGATGTTTCCTCCACATGCAGCATTGACATGTCGTCGTTCTTCATCTAATAAACCTTCATGGAGGTACGTAACAAGATCCAGCTGGGAATAACCATGATAAGGGCAACTTGAGATTAGCTTTTTGAACCTCTCATAATACTCATACAATGATTCATTCAGGAGTTGCTCAATGTTGCTAATACTCTTCTTCAGACTTGAAAGCTTTGTAGCCGGAAAGTACTTCTCAAGGAAAGCCTTCTTCATTTGCTCCCAAGTCTCAATAGTGCCAGGAGCCATATAGTATAGCCAATCACTAGCTCCCTTTTTCAAGGAAAAAGAGAAAGTTTTAAGCTTAACTTGATCATCAGTGACGCCCTTCGGTTTCATGCTAGAGCAGACAGCATGAAATTCAGCCAAATGTTTGTTGGGATCCTCACCGGCCTTCCCATGGAATTGAGGAAGGAGGTGAATCAACCCAGACTTTATTTCAAATTGGACACCGTCAGGGAGCTCAGATAGCTTCACCGCCAATGGTTGTTGAGCCAAATCAGGTGCAGTTAACTGTCTTAGTGTTTGTTGAGCCATCTCTACAAGTTCAAGAATGCCTTCGGACTCAGAATAAGAGGGGGAAGAATCCTGGTCTAACGGTAACTCACGAAAGATAGCACGAGCTTCACGATACAACCTAGAGGTCGCCCTTTCAATTTTTGGATCAAAAGCAACAAGAGATGGATTAGTAGCTCGGTTATGAACCATGCAAGTGGTTCATACCCAAAAATAGTAATACTATGTAAACACAAAGAAATAGCCGAGTCCCAGGCAATGCCGCCAAATTTGATGAGCACTTTTATGTCGTGATAAAAGCGTTGTCAAAGAAAAATCCTAACTTTCAAACCTAAGTATAGTGAAAGCAAGGGTCGTACCACAGAGACTTAGAATTAGTATTAATAGAGTATTAAAAGCGTCATTTTCAAATTTCAAAGTATTATTCTAGGAAAGCAAAAACAAAACAAGTAAAATGATTGAGTTTTCAAATAGAGAGAAAGTGTCCAACTAGTTTCGTATCCATTGCATACATCATTATTGATCCTTGATTATTCTTATTTCAATTACCTTGACTAATCTATTGTGAATTCATGGAATTCAAGCTTAATATGGTTATAAATATGCACCGTCTTTAATAACCTTTTAACCAATTATCCTAGAAAACCTTCTATGTCAAATTGATCATGCAAATTTTAGTTCAAATCATTCAATAGAAACATCGTTCATAAATTCCACCGTATATTCATGAAGTTTTGTGATTGAATTCTCCTCCTTTGATTAACCTTATTCCACTGTATATAAGTTTAATCAAAGGATTCATCCATGAACAACCGAATTTCACCGTATATTCAGTTATTCTAGTTGTAATTCAACCTAGAAATCAAAATAGGTGATCAAGCTATTATAATCATATGCGAATTTAATCAATTAAGCATGGAGTAATTCAATCTAGTCAAGGCAAGTTGAAATAATTCAAATTTCACAAGCAATCATGCATACAACTTCAACTAACTAGTTGGAAATGGGAAATTAGCTAGAAAACGACATTAAAGAGGAATCAAACTTACAAAGAGTCAGGTTTCTCTTCAAATTCTTCTCTAGGGTTTTAGTCTCCTAAGTTCTCTCCAAATCTCTCTCAAAGTTGAATAACATAAGAAACTCTCCTCTCAAACACAAAATCCTAAAAAGTATCTATATCATAATCTAAAAACATCCTAAAATAACAAGAAGTCAACTAAAAGATAAATTGAAGCCTCGAAATCAGCGTCAGATCAACGCGAGCCCGGGCGCGGTCAAAACCCTTTAAGCGCGGTCGCACTCAGCTATCCTTCCCCGCGCTCAGCCTCTATTAGCCTCTATCTTCTCGACATGTTTTAAATCTCCTGAGCGCGCCCGCGCTGGTCTGTCTTTGGCCATGCTTGTACCCATGTCTTCGCATCTTGACACTTCAATGCCTTCCCACGGTTTCTTCATTTCTTGCACTTGTTCCTAGCTTCATAGATCCGATCCCTTGCATGACATCCCCCAAGCTCACCTCTCGATCACCTCAATCCTACAATGAAGCATGAAAGAGCGTAGATTCCGAACTAAACTAATCTATGAATTAAGGTGAAAATCTAGCTAGAAATGCGTGAAAAGAGAATAAAAACATGCTCTAAAACCTATAACTATATTCACTATCATTGAAAAGTTCTCGAGAATACATAATTTTGGGGTAATGAGTGGGGAGTCGAGGGGAGAGCTATGATTTTAAAGTGTCGGAATTTGTGTATGATTGAAAATTCCATTTACTATCTTGTGGTCATTCACATAAAAAGTTAAAAAATATTAATATTATTATTGTAATATTGTAAACAATACTTATAGTGATTTTTCTAACAATTTTTTACTCAACAATCAGATAGGGAGAAGAAAATTGACATGAATAGTGTGGTCATAAGCATTATGGATTCAAAACAAAATAACTATTTATATAAAATCTTTATATGATTTTTTTTGAAGTAAATGAAACATTAATATGTTTTTGTTGCTTTAAGTCAAGGCACAATTGCTCAATTATGGCAGAAAGTCGGAGGTGTGATGGCGCCTCCAGTGTCGCAAAAATATACCTTAATATGAAAGATAAAGATAAAATATGATAAAATTATAATTAATTTTTACCTTGAAGTGGATACAAAACTACTCTTCAAGGTGATAGTGAGGGAAAGATCTTTACTACCTTGACAAACTTTTTTTAATTTCACAAGCCAATCAAAATCATATAGTCTCTAATTCGTTTGTTTTACATTTGCTTTAATTATTTTGCCCTTAACTTGCAAAATTTTTGTTTTCTTTGTCGTTTACTTTTACCTATCACGAGCAAATGAGGATTTGTCTTTAGCTTATGAACTTGTTAAAGAAAAGAGTTTCTTCAAGTATTCCCGATCAGCGGACATTTATGGGTAATGATATTATTTTTAGCCAAATGTTACTTCATTTGTGATATAGGGTTTTCATTTGATGGTTTCAAATGCTCTCTTTTTAGCCTTTTTTTCCCGGTAGGGTATCTATCTCTAAGTCTCAAGATGCAATTGAATTTTATGAGAAGGCTATAAGTCATGCTAACAATGAGGATTAGAGAAAGAAGTTTGAGAACTCTTTATCACAGTTTCGTCCTTCTGATACGGTTTCTCAAACGAAGAATAGTTCAAAGAAGAAGGCACCAAAGCAGTGGTGAAAACGAACATGCCAAGAAATTTGATTAAATTTTTATCTGTTGACATTGATTTTTGTGTCATTAGATGAAAATGGATATGTCAAGACATGTGATTGAATTTTATCTCTGTTTACATTGATTTTGTGTCGTCGTTGAGCAGTGACAGTAACACGTAGACCAGTGCTCATAATTCTAGACAAAATTCGGATATGCTAGTTAAAATTTAGAATAAGAGTTTGTTTCTCTTATCCTAAATTTTAACTAGCATATTACTCTAATTAATATTTATGTATGCATTATTTTAGAGCTTTTGCTACTCTTCAAACTTTGTTGTTGTTCAACTGAAGGGGCTTGGATATGTCTCAGGTACGCCTAGGTTGGATAATGTAAACATGAAGACAAAGAAACTTTGGTTAATCAATTGGTTGGCCAAAAAAATTATGATAAGGCCCTTGTTGAAAGCGAAAAGACATTGATAATCTTTGGTTATCTAATGAGAGGATGATATATTTGGTCATGGTTAACTTCTCATTAGTTCTGGAGTAACTAATAATTCAATTGGGGGCATCGAACTGACCTGGTCTGTGCAATATATAGAAGTCTTGTATTTAGCTTGTGAGGAATAAAATGAGATAAACAGAGTCTAAAATAAAATGAGACAACTACGACCACAATTGCTCAATTATGGCAGGAAGTCGGAAGTGTGATGATGGCGCCTCCGGTGTAGTAAAAAAAGTACCTTAATATGAAAGATAAAGCTAAAATATGATAAATTATAATTAATTTTTACCTTGAAGTGGATACAAAATTACTCTACTGCATAAATAAATATAACTAATTTAAAAGAGAGTGATAATATCGAATAAAATAATTTTAATAAATTGGCGAAAAGATGATGTTTCACCCTATTATTGATCAAGGGTACGGTATGTTTTTTTTTTAAAATTTAGCACTTTACTTTCAAAACTTATTAGATGTCCTTTTATTAAATTTATGAGTTGTTTTATATTGTACAACGAAATAGTGGTTTTAGTGCTCGATACATCCCTCCTCAATCACAATCTTAAAGTGTGCTTCGTGTATCAAGAACAAGTGTTGGATTAATATTTCAAAACAGCATGTGCTTGATACATTTCCTATGGATTTCAAAATGGGCAAGAGAAAGAATGCATTATACTTTAGTTCTCTTCAACACAAGAGAATCCCCTATGAGGTAAACTATCTAGATATTCAGATAATCTCATTGATAGTTGCCTAGTGAAAAAACTTTTGTTATAACAATTTAGAGGTGCATTCAACATTTTATTAAGTATTTACATTTAAAAACTCAGTATTATGTTTAGATCATTAATTATTTTTCGAATCGAAATGCCATGTGTAATGGATGAATGGAACAAAGTAGGGGGTGAGAAAGCTATGGAGGATGAGTTGAAGAAGAATCCTCGTGTTGGGTTTCTATCTATAGATAAACATTTTCAAAATAAAGTTACAAATAAGCTTTACACCCGGGATTGCAAGAGAATCAATAGAAACCACATTGTCGTCATCCTGAGACATGGAGTTGATCCCGGCCGGGGAAAAATACTCTAGATAATACAAAATAGTTGGCGTAATGAGTGAGGAGTCGAGGGTAGATCTATGATTTTAATGGGTCGGAATTTGCGTATCATTCAAAAATCTACTTACTATCCCGAGGTCATTGCCATAGAAGGTAAAAATTATAAATATTATCATCTTAATATTGTAAAAAATACTTGTAATGATTTTTCTAGCAAATTTTTACTCAATTTTTTTTGCACAATTCGATTTGGAGAAGAATATTGTAATCTATACTCATTTTAGATTCAAAATACAATAACTATTTATGTAGAAACTTTTATGTAGCAAATAAAATATTAATGGGGTTTGTCGTTTTAAATCAATGCACAATTGCTCAATTGTGGTAGGAAGCCAGGGGTGTGATGGCGCCTCCAGTGTTGCAAAAAGGAACCTTAATGTGAAAGATAAAGATAAAACGTAATAAATTACAATTAACTTTTACCTTGAGTGTACGTATACAAGATTATTCTAATACATTAATAATAAAGTTGTAATAAAACCGATTTCAAAAAGAGTGAAAATTTTATGTCCATCTCAATGGCCGGAGGAAAGTGATAGAATCGGCTCCAATTGGTCCCACTCTGGTCCGTTTATGAATGCGGAAACCATTGGTTTAGTTTTTTAATTGTTCTCAAATTCTAAATCATGCCTTATGTAATACCCCTCTCTTTCATAATAAGGTAAATTGATAAATATTATTTGTTCATAATAATATCTTAATTATTAAACCATAATGATTGTTAAATCATTACAATTTATTTAATTTTGTGTCTTAATAAATAATATGTGATGGTATGCTAAATAATCTAGCCAAATATTCAAGCCACAACCCAAGTACATAAGATTATATTTGACATGATCCTACATAGATCATTAAATAAATGGAAGTATAAAACTCATTGTGAGATCAATGAACTACTCAAACAAATATAAAATTCAGGATATATAAATTTAAGTTAGGCTCGTGTATAGACCTGTCAATCGGGACGGGTCGGATGGGTTCGGCTCGGTCATTTAGGGTTCGGTTTAAATAGGGTTCGGTTTTTTTATGGGTCACGGGTCAATCGGGTTGGGTTGTAGCGGGTTTTCGGCCGAGTCGGGTTGACTAACGGGTCTAAAATATCCTCTTTTTATGATTATTAAAATTAATTTTAATTAAATAATAATATATAATTATAATATATTATTTTTCATTTATTTTAATAATAAAATATACTATAATTATCAAAATAAATTTTAAAAATTCTATAAATATACTAAATCGGTCAACCCAACTGGTTTCAGGTTCTATCGCGTTCGGTTGATTTTGGGTTCAAATTTTCGGATCTTGACCCTAAAATTATCGGGTGATTCGGGTCGGTTTAGCGGGTTAGGTTAGCTTTTGACAGCTCTACCCGTGTATATTTGGCTGCCAAATTTAGTTCATCCCAATCATGTAACTTGGCCACGAGATATTTAAAAGCTTATCTCCACTTTCTTCTATTAGATAAGGTTGGCCCCTTGTGAAAGAACGTTATCCCACATCGGAAATTCTGATATAACTTGCCCAACATATATATGTTTGGGCTACTCCTCTTATTGCCAATTGTTTTTAGGATGGAACCCCATGGGCTTGTGTATTGAGCCTAATGCGACTATGCGCATGAATGGACATATATTCCCCCCCGCCCCCCGTTATGGCCCACCGGAATTTAACATGGTATTAGAGCGGGTTCGGTCCGGGTCCGGTTTTCTTGGAACAAATTTGGGTGTATAGCTAAAAAGAGATTCAGACGCTAATCACCTGTTTCTAAACCAAAAAAATTATGGGCTAGCTAAACCGAATATGTGTTTTCATTCTTAAACTCGTCCTCTACTAACCCTAACCCTATTGTTGTCGAGCCGCCAACCTCCACAATTACCCTTCTGATGCTTCCACCTGCTGAACCGAACCTAGACCCAAATCAAACTCTGCCCGGTTCGCCGCTAAATCGCTCGATCTCCCCGCTGCTTACACCCCCCACTTTTCTAAACACTATCCCTAAGAAACCCAGCCGTTCTCCTCCTCGTGTTCTCTCGCACACCGCTTTGGGTCTCCAACAACCTCCGCTTCTTCCTCCATTGCGGACTCGAGCTCCGACTCCTTGCCATAACCTACTCCTCAGCCTAACTGACTAGTAACCCGGTCCATGAACAACATCCATAAACCTTTCCAAAAACTCTTCCTTCACACCTCTCTTCAACACCATAAAGAATCTCAAAACATAACTCAAGCCCTTAAGGACCCTGATTGGCGACATGATGTGAGCTCGACCTTGACGGCTAGCCAGGAAGAGGAGTCTATGTCCGTGCGCTCCGACGGACCCATCGCTCGAGCTAGAACCCATGCCATAGCTCGAGCCACGTCCTCCATTGTCGCACGCACTATCGCGAGCCATGGGGGGCCCACAGCCGCGCCCCTCTTTAGTTGTCTCTACATCGTTGGTGTCGCGCTTATCATCGGTACCGATGCCTCGCACCACGGTGTCCAGGACCTCGCATCGGGGCACATCGTCATGTCCACGCCGGGCCAACCCGGCATCGCAACATGAGATTCTAGTGTGCCGCGTCTCGGCCATGCCGCGCCGCACGTCCGCGCCAACGCTTGGCCTTGCGCGCACGCGCTGGTGCGCCAACGTCCTTGTCGCGCGCCTTGTCGCGACACTGGCAACATGGGCACTGTGACCATCTATCTTTTATGCCATTTTTAGTACTATTTGCCTTCTTAAACATTGCTTAATAAGTTGTTGCCATGTTTGGCATGTATTTTATGGGCTTAGGCCAACGTTGGGCCGCTTGCATGCGCCACCCTAGTTGCCCCCATGCCCCCTAGGGTTTCTTGCTAGGTTTTCTAGGAGCTCCTCTATATAAAGGAGCCTCCTCTTATGTTTTTACTTACGCTTTGATTGAATATACCAAAACTTTGTCGAGATTGCTCCACACTCATTTTCTTAAGGCGTCAAACACAATTTTTCTTCTCATCTCATATTCTCCTCGTCTAGGTCAAACTAGACACCTTCTCATCCTTTCACTTCTCTTCTCCTCCCAATGTCTAGGCGTTTCGCCTCAAAACTATTAATTCGTTCACGTGGAAGACCTAATACAAGTCCAAGACAAGATCCTAGTCGTGAATCCGAGATCGGGTTCACATCAACTGGCATCAGAACCATCGGATTGCGTATCTTATTACACCCATTTATCTCTTTTTGAACGAATTTTTTTTCTTTTTCCCATCAATTTTCTTTAAGCTTCCGCCATCTCTAACTTCATCCATTAGATCCACCGTTTTTCATTACAAAAAATCACAAATTCACAAAAAAAAATTGCCATACCCCTCGACTTTGCATTATTTGGCTGTTTATTGCGCAAGTATTTCGAGTCATTCCTAGATAGAGTCGTTCTTGTTCAATTAATTGCCGAATTTTCTTGCAATTGTCGAGCTTCTTCATTATTGTTCTTGTTGTTCTAGTGGTTGGAAAGAGTATAAGATCCATGTCCATCTTGCTCGATCTAAAAGTCAAGAGAATAAAATTCATTGACTTGTTTGGGTCGTCCGAGATCATCCACAATCTTGTTTGTTACCTTTCTTGGAGGATAAAATCCACAAGATTTGGTAAGTTGTTTGTTAGTTGCCGAAATAAAATTTAAAAAAAATCAGATACGGCCATCATTTATTTTAATAAAAAAAGATTTGGTGGGGATACACTAGTCAAAATAAGGCAAGTGTTCCAATATCTTAGCAAGACACTATCGGCCACCCTTCTCTCTCCAATTATCTCATATATTTCCATATCTTCTATTATTATCTTATAATATCTTGCATATCTTTCTTGTTTGACAATTCATAAACTTGATTGGTATTGTTTGATTGCATAATCTCGCCTTTCCCTTAAGGCCGAGATCTTTTTGCTTCCTTCCTTCTCTATCTCGTGTAAGCAAAGGCTAGTAGCCAAAGCCCACACCTCTTTTCTCTTCCACCTTGTCTCTTGCATGCTTGTTGCTTTACAATTGAGTGTGCTTAGTCGAGATCCTTAGCCACCCGCGATCTCTAAAGCCTCTTGTCCGTGCAACTAGAGTACTTGGGTCGGTGAGTTATAAAGTCTTGGTTTTTCTTTGATTTGTTTCTAGGAACTTTTTACTCGTCCATGTCTATGGTTGAAATAGGTGATGAGAGCAACATGGCCTCAAGCGAACAACAACAACAACAACACAACAATGCCAACCTTCCACCGTCGGCGCCCCCGCAAGGGCTTCCGCCAACGTCAGGCGCGCCGCCGGCCATGGTGGGGAATTTAGAGGCGCGCTTTGCCTCGATGGAGCGCATGTTTGCGCAATTCATGGACCAACATACAACATTTATGTCCATTCATGCAAAACGTGTCGGTTCCGAGGGCTACGACGCAAGAGAGGGCCAAGGGTTCGATGGTTGAGCCTTCTTCCCAACATGGCAACCAACACTTGGAGTCCATGAAAGAGTGTCGGCCGACCAACCAAGAAGACGGCGTACAAGTTGTGCATGACATCAATTCCGACAATGATTATGACTCGGAGGAGTGGCGTCGTCAACAAGCTAAACAATAAAAGACGCCAAAAAAGAAGAAGAACAAGGGCAACGATGACTTCGATGTTAATGCTTATCGAGGTCATTAGAGTCCGACTAGTTCGTGCTCGAATTCCGAGGACTCTATGATGGAGTACGATGAGAAATCCAAGGACGATTTTGACCCCCCTCCGGTCCATGATTCGAGTGGATAGATCGGGACCGAGATTGGATTCCGAGACCCAAGCTTCACGAGAACCGCGCGGTGTATGATCGAATTGAGGGTCAAGACAACCGCAACCGGCCTCGGCGCAATGGGGATCGTCGCACCCAAAACCGGGACCGCGAAGGGCATCGACGCCCTCGACGCGATGGTGGCGACGAACATAGCGATGATGATGGTGGCCATGGCCGAGGCCCTCCCCGAGGCCAGCGCTGCAACCGTACCCCGCCACCACATGCCAATCGGCACACCGAAAACGACCGTCCGACGCATGTATCACGACGCGACGTCAAGGTAAAGTTTGAATCGTTTTATGACAACTACAATCCTGATGAATTTATTTCTTGGTTGCATGGAACGGAGAATTTCCTCAAGCATTGCCACTATGAGGAGCATGAAAAAGTGGAGGTGGTTACCCTTCATTTCCATGGGGCCGCACGTATGTGGTGGAATCGGTTTGAAGCCAACCGGGCTCGAAAGGGCAAGGCCGCCATTACGGAGTGGCACCAATTGGTGTTTATAATGAAGCGGAAATACATCCCCACGGACTACAAGGAGTAGGTCCATAAAATGATTCAAGACAATCGTCAAGAGTCCATGAGCTCGGAAGAGTTCTTTGCCTACTTAGAAGATTTATTCTTCAAGGCGGTCATTAGTGCTTCACCGGGGGCATTGCGGTCACGCTTTGTAGAGGGACTCCATCAATGGATCCGAGATCGACTTGTTGTCTTGCCCATCAAGGACCTTAGCAAGTTGATACACACGGCCATGGAACTCTACTCCCAATTCAAGAGGCCGAAATCCACTTCGTTCCAAAGGTATGGTTCGAACTTTCAGTTTTAGTACTAAGCCTTCTTCTTCTCCTTATATGTCTAAACCCAAGGTAGGTACCCCCGGAATGGACTCCAAGACTCCCTTGGATGGGCAACATCATGAGAGGACATCCCCTACCCCACAAACTAGGACTTGAGACATCGACTGCTATCAATGTGGTGGGCGTGTCCACCTTACATGAGATTGCCCTAACACGAAGCGGGTCCTTTTCTCGGCTCAATCGGAGGCATATGAGAGTGACGAAGAGGTTGAGTCGGAGGATAACGAGGCCACGGTCGAAGATGGTGCATATTGCACGCCCTCGGACATCAATGTCAACGTCTCGAAATTGTTGCTCGTGACTCGCCGAGCATTGAATGTCAAGGAGGCTTTGCAAACCGATCAACGGGAGAACATCTTTCGTACCCGTTGCTTGGTTCAAAATGTCTCCTTAAGTGTGATTGTCGACTTAGGTAGTTGCAGCAATTTTCTTTCAAGGAAAGTCGTCGACCATTTCAAGTTGCCAACATCGGAGCATCCGACGCCTTACAAGCTCACTTGGACCTCTAATGAGGGTGACCATTTGATAAACAAACAAGTACGACTAACCTTTTCCATTGGCATCTATTCTGATTCGATTTTATTTGATGTCACTGACATGGACGCCATCCATCTTCTTCTTGGTCGTTCATGGCAGTTTGACCGTCACGTGCTTCACGATGGCCGGTTGAACACTTACATGTTCAACTACCCTGGTAAGCGCGTGACCATCTTACCTATGCCCCCTAGTGAGCTTTGCAAGATGAGGCCAAAAGGAAACAGGCTAAGGCTAGGGAGACCGGCACGGCGCCGTTAGCACCGAAACAAGAGGCCAAGGGCGTTTCTGGAGACAACACCAGTTCTAGTGGCATTTCTGGTCTTCATGGTTCTGAAATAAAAATAAAAAATCCAGCAAGAGACACCCAGGAAATACGAAGAAAAAGGGACGCACGTCGTTGGACAGTCCCTCAGCGCACAACGCCGGTGTAGTTTCAGGAAAATCGAGCCCCGACTCGATTCAGCCACATTCTGTTGGCGCTCCTGGTGCAAATGGGCTCCAATTGCAGGGAGCTACTGACCTACAAAGTCGAGCCCATGGATCTTCTCGGGCTATTGAGGACGCCGAACCCCCATTGCTTGGCACGTGCCTGGATCGCTTAATGCTTTGCCGGCGCCGAGACGTCATCAAGACCATTGAGGGGAGTTTTTCTTGTTTCTTACTATGTCCTTTGTTGAATATTTTTGTTGATAAGGATCATGTGCTACCCCCTCTATCTCCGATCTCTTGCAGAAGTATACTGAGATCATGTCTGTTGAACTTCCTGATAGGCAACCACCTATTCGGGGAATTGAGCATCGCATTGACTTGGTTCTGACGCTTCATTGCCAAATCGGACCTCTTATAGGGAGTCTCCAAAGGAGACTCAAGAGCTTCAACGCCAAGTCCAATCTTTTTTGGACAAGGGGATTGTTCGCGAGTCATTTAGCCTGTGCGCGTTCCCGGTTATCTTGGTGCCAAAGAATGACGGTTCGTGGAGGATGTGCGTGGATTGTCGTGCCATCAACTAGATTACTGTCAAGTACTGTCATCCCATTCCCCGTTTGGACGACATGCTAGATGAATTGCATGGTGTCGTGCTAATTTCAAAGTTTGACTTGAGGAGCGGCTACCACCAGATTCGGATGCAAGAAGGGGACGAGTGGAAGACGGCTTTCAAGACCCAACATGGTCTCTACGACAGGTTGGTGATGCCTTTTGGGCTCACTAATGCTCCTTCTACATTTATGCGTCTCATGAACTTTGTTCTTAGAAAAATTTTAGGTCGTTTTTTCGTTGTATATTATGACGACATTTCAGTTTATTCTAGAACTTTGGAGTCTCACGCAGGGCACCTTAGGCACGTGTTAGATTGCCTCCGCGAACACTCTTTGTATGTAAACTTTGATAAGCGTGTGTTTTGCTTGGATAAGACGAATTTTCTTGGCTTCGTCGTATCCAAGGATGGCCTACGACTGGATTCTGACAAAACCCGGGCCATCCGTGAGTGGCCAACTCCCACGACCCCCACTATGGTTCGTTCCTTTTTGGGGCTCGCTGGGTTTTACAGGCGATTTGTCAAGGACTTTAGTTCTATCACCGGGTCACTCCGTAATTTGACCAAGAATGCGACCACAATAAAGTGGTTGCCGCATCATGAGGCCGCCTTCGGCCTTAAAAGATGCTTTGTGCCGAGCCCCGGTCCTATAATTGCCGAACTTCTCAAAGCGCTTCGAGATCGAGTGCGACACTTCCGATTATGGTATTGGTGGCGTACCCCTTCAAGAGCAAAAGCCGATTGCTTACTTTAGAGAAAAGCCAGCTAGGGCTACTTTGAACTATTAGACCTATTATAAAGAGCTTTACGCTCTTATTCAGGTCCTAAAGTCGTGGCAGCATTATCCATGGCATAGCGAGTTCGTAATTCATACGGATTACGCGACCTTGGCTTATCTTAAGAGTCAAACGACTCTAAAAAGGCGCCTCACACGCTGGGTCGAATTCATGGAGATGTTTCCTTACGTCATTGCTCATAAGAAGGGAAAAGAGAACGTCGGCGCCGACGCTCTCTCTCGCAGGTATGTCCTTCTAACCCAGTTGCATTCTAAGCTAGCCAGGAAGATGAGTCTATGTCCCTGCGCTCCGACGGACCAATCACTCGAGTCAGGACCAGTTCCATAGCTCGATCCACATCCTCCATCGTCGCACACACCATCGCGAGACATGGAGCGCCCATAGCCGCTTCCCTTTTAACTTGTCTCTTCATCGTTGGTGTCGCGCCTTCCTTCGGTGCCGACGCCTCGCACCACGGTTCCTAGGACCTCGCTTCGGCGCACATTGCCATGTCCACGCCGGGCCAACCCGGCATCGCGACATGAGGTTCACGTGCGCCGCGCCTCAGCCATGTTGCACTGCACGTCCGTGCCAGCGCTTGGCCTTGCGCGTGTTGGCGCGTTGACGTCCTTGTCGCGCCGCGCCAGCCTTGTCACGGCCTTGTCACGACACTCGCGACATGGCCACCGTGACCATCTATCTTTTATGCCATTTTAGTACTATTTCCCTTCTTAAACATTACTTAATAAGTTGTTGCCATGTTTGGCATGTGTTTTATGGGCTTGATCCAACATTGGGCCGCTTGCATGCGCCATCCTAGTTGCCCCCACGCCCCATAGGGTTTCTTGCTAGGTTTTCTAGGAGCTCCTCTATATAAAGGAGCCTCCTCTTATGTTTTTACTTACGCATTGATTTAATATACCAAAATTTTCTCGAGATTGCTCCACACTCGTTTTCTTAAGGCGTCAAACACAATTTCTCTTCTCATCTCATATTCTCCTCATCTAGGTCAAACTCGACACCTTCTCATCCTTTCACTTCTCTTCTCATCCAAAGTCTAGTCGTTTTCGCCTTAAAACTATCAATTAGTTCGTGTGGAAGACCTAATATGAGTCCAAGACAAGATCCTAGTCGTGAATCCGAAATGGGGTTCACATCACGACATGCTATGGAGCTTGAATTCTCGGCTTTACAATCCAACAACACATGGGAACTCATTCCGCCCGATTAGGCGTTGGTCGCCAAGGGATTTCACCAACGTCCGGGTTGTAATTTCACCGAAACCTTCAGCTCGGTTGTTAAAGTTGTGACAGTTCGCACAATACTCTCTCTTGTTGTTAGTTTTGGCTGGTCTCTTAGGCAACTGCATGTGAATAATTCCTTTCTTCAAGGATCTCTCACAGAGGACGTTTACATGGAACAACCTCCCGGTTTTGTTGACATGATGTATCCTTCTCATGTTTGCAAACTCCGGAAAGCTATTTATGGGCTCAAACAGGCGCCTAGGGCGTGGTATACTGAATTAAAGACGTCTCTATTTCAGCTTGGCTTTGTCAATTTGGTGGCGGATTCCTCTCTGTTTATCTACAAACATAAAGGCATCACACCTTGTTTATGTAGACGATATTATAGTTACTGGTAGCTGTGACTCTGCTCTTCAAAGGCTGATTGATCGCCGGTCATCTCGGTTTTCATTAAAGGATCTTGGTGAGCTCTCCTATTTTCTTGGTGTTGAAGTGTCTAAACATTCCAAAGGCTTGTTTCTAAATCAGCACAAATATATTGTTATCTTCTATCTAAAGTGAACATGGCTGATTCAAATGGTTTGTCTACACCTATGTGCTCGTCCACGATTCTCTGGAATTCAGTTGGTGATCCCTTGCCCAACGCATGTGAGTATCGTGTGTTTGTTGGAAGCTTACAATATTTGTCTCTCGCCCGCCCGGATATTAGTTTTGCAGTCAATAAACTATCTCAATATATGCAGTGTTATACAACTGCACATTGGAGCGCAATTAAGAGGGTGCTTCGCTACTTAAAAGGGACGGCTAGCCATGGCATTGTGATTCATGCCCTCAGCCCCCACACATTACATGCATACTTTGATGCTGACTGGGCAGGTGACAAAGATGATTTTATTTCTACCACTGGTTATGCTGTTTTTCTTGCGAACACCTATATCCAGGAGCTCACGCAAACAACACACGGTTGCTCGATCATCGACTGAAGTAGAGTACCGGGCTCTTGCTGATTCAAGCTGTGAACTTCTGTGAGTGCTTTCTCTACTATTTGAATTAGGCTTACAACTTCATATTCAACTGGTGATCTACTGTGACAATATGGGTGCCAAACAATTAAGTGCTAATCCTGTTTTCCATTCTTGGATGAAACATGTTATATTAGCATTTCATTTTGTTATGGAGCATGTTCGGATGGGCTCGTTCCGGGTTTCTCATATTTCTACTCACGATTAGATAGCGTACGTCCTCACTAAACCACTTTCCCAAGCTCAGTTTCAGACACTGACTTCCAAGCTAGGACTTTGTTCGGCGTCGTCCTACTTGAGGGGGCATGTTAGAGATATTATTTAGCATAATTAGTTTTATTCTATCTTGTGTATTTGTTTCTTATCTTATGCTTTAGGAAATCTACTTTACCTAGATAGAATATTATGATCTTGTTTAATTACATTGCTTGGAGCCCACACTCTTGTAATCTCTATTTAATGAGACCATTCTTCTTTAATAAAATCATCAATTCAGCATAACTCTATTGTTAAAGTGGGGGTAATTTATTGGATTTGCAGGTACATTCATATAGTTTTAGTATAAGAGATATGAATTTTGTGGGTAATTTTGATTTTTAGGATAATTAGGATCCATTATGAAAGGATGGAAAACGTAGGTTTTGTTGAATAAAAAATTAAATGTGAAATACGAGCAATTGTGAAAAAGTGAGTTATTACTAGCGTTCATACTCGTGTCTTTACATAAACGTAAACCAACTAACTTTCACAACTTTTATAAATAATTTTTTCAGCTTTCAAAATCTTACCATCTTTTTTAACCAATAAAATTCGTCATTATTTTTATTTGTGTCCTTTCTTTGAGTAATTTGCATATTTAATAATTAAAACCATGAAATGCTAACACTTGACTACTTCCCTTCTTTCAATTCCCTTATAAACAACACCAAAGTTCATCATTAAAATCTCTATATAATTGTGAACATGAGAGGATGCAATGTCAAGTTAATTGATGACGGTTGAACGTCATCAAGTCTTAATGGTGGTTGCACGTCATTAAAGTCCTTTGATGGTGGTTGGATATCATCAAGGTTCTTTGATGACACTCGTGATGACAAATGAGTATTCGTGATGACAAGAGAATGTCATCAAGGCCCTTTAATGACACTCGTGATGACAAACCAGTGTCATCAAGGCCCTTTGATGTCACTCGTGATGACAAACGAGTGTCATCCAGGCCTTTTCATGATACTCGTGACGACAAACAAGTGTCATCAAATCCCTTTGATGACGATTGTAAAATGTCATCAAAGGGAATTATATTTCTGACTGGCTAAAAGTCGTCGTGCCAAATCAAAAATAATCCCTAGTTACTCAACTAGTATAGCTGGTAAGTCGAGGTTGTACCCAAGAGACACTTATATTCGAAGCAGTTATTTTTATCAACTCAAATAAGTAACAAAGGAGGGGGTGGATTGAATTCTAACTCTAGGGAAATTAAATCCAAGCAAGCAATCAATCAAGTAAAGTAAAGATTGAGTTTTTATCAATTTAGGGAAAACAATCCTATTCAAGCATCCACTTTCATCATCAAGTTATTAGCCATTGATTCAAACAAGTTATTCCCTTTAGTTATTCCTATCCTGATCAGTTGTAAAACATGGCAACGAGGCATGCAATCTTAATCCCCAAATAAGCATGAAACGATCATGGAATACAGGGACATTAGCAATAAGAACAAGGATATGCGGGATACATGCAATTGAGTTCCAACGAGTCAAATAATTAAACATGGATTCGCAACTCTCTCTCTCTCAAGTTTTTTAGTCCAACGAGTCCTAAAAAATGAGTTGCTACAAAGATCAGGTTTTGCTACGAGAAAACCTGAATCTAGCAATAGTGTGTATCAATTTCAACAAGGTGATCAATCAAGCAGAAATCAATACAATTAATAAAGATTGAGCCCAAGAGAATTGAAATAACCATACATGAATAAACTTGAGAAGAGAATCTCACAATGCATTTGAATCCAAAAGCTTCAACTTGAATAGAATTAAAGGAATTTAGCTCTCCATAGGAAGAGAGAATACAAAATCAAATTAGAATAATAGATAGTAGAAAGGTCCAAGAAGTAATTCTAACAAAGGCTAAAAACTAGGCTTAAATAGCCAACTCAAAAACATGAACTAAAAAGAAAGGAAACTAGATAATAAAAGATAGATAGAATCTCCGTCTCGGTTGTGCTGATGTGTAAATCCACGTGCGCGGAAAGTGGATCCACGACCGCAGATCTGACTTATGTTGACTTCCCGAGTCGGCGACTTCCCGCGGACGCGGACTGGTTCTCCGCAATCACGGAGCTGCTTCTGAAACTTGTTTCCGCGGACTCTTTGTTGCATTCCACGATCTTCTTGCTCCACTTCTTACTTCAAGTCTTTTTCAGCTAAAATCTTCAACTCTTCGGTCTTCTAATAAATCCTCATTAAAGTACTAAAAAGACCTAAACCTTATACAAAAAGTGTACTAACTAGTCCTAGTTATGCTATATGAAATACAACATATCAATCTCAAAGATGTAGTAAAGGTTAATTAAGTTCATTTTTACTTTGATTTCTACACCAAAAAGGATCGTACTAGAATCAATAATTTAAATCTAGATTTGTTAGCTTTTCTATGGTGGTGTGTATGGAAACATAGGAACTCCATTATCTTCCAGAACCATGGGTCTTTTGACATAGCTGAACCTTTTGATTTGGCCTTCAAATCCTTAGTTGAATGGAATAGTATGAATCCTATACAATAATGGACTAAGAGCTATGTCAAGATTTGTTCTTGCTTGAAACTTGAAGCAGATTGGATCAAACTTAACTTTTATGGCTCAAAGCAGAGTGATGGGTTCCCTCATATGCTTATCTTTTTAGGGATCAAAGTGGGCGGGCGCGGGTTCTTTATTTCCGAATCAAAATCCTGATACTACTATTCTACAAAGTAAAGCTCTTGCAAAAGGATTTTGTAAGGTTTTTGACTTAATGATTAAGAAACTAATCATAAAAGGAGATAATTATATTGTCATTAATAGTCTCAAAAATATCTTGAAGATGCTTGGGAGATTGCGATCATCATCCAAAATGTTAGATACCTTGGAAAAATTTAAGAAACTTTTTTATTGTCTTGCTTTGTTTGATGAGCATCGGTTCCATAAAAAATATAAAGAGACAGATTTAAATTACTCTTCAAAATTAAGAAGCAAAGAATGATTGGATTGAATAGTGAGGGCTAAAATCTAATATCATTTGTTGTTTTATCTCGTTAGAGAACCCATATATGTATTCTTCCCATTATTCTTTTTTTTCAAAAGATTCATTTCATTTTATTCTTCTGAAGCATGTTTTTCAAATTTTATAAGAGGGGCATAAAAAAATAAAAAGAGAAAAAGATAGATAGATAAAAAGACAGAAATAGAGTTCTAAATTTTTTTCTGAATAATATAAGGCAAATAGTACTAAATTACTTGGACTACAAGGCCAACCAAATTCATTATAGTGGTTGATCTTTAAAAAAACTTAGAATAACAATAGTTGTTGATTAGCAACCAAGCCTAAGATTGAGGAAGTATTTGATTTAATTTGGACATCATTGTTGCTTGTATATTGATAATAGATTGATGAAGAAGATGAAGATTCACACGTCTTCTTCCTAAAAATAATGCACTATTACATCCCCTATAATAAAGAAAAAGTTGAAATTGTGGAATATTTGTAAGCAATATATGGTTATTAGAAATAATATTAGAAAATTTTCAAAGAATTTCCCAAGTTTAAAAAGAATTAATAACCATTAAATTAATCTTATTTGTTTAGTTGTTTTTACTTTTTACTCGATTGATAATTTGTTAATGCATTGCCTCTTCTCCCGTTTTCAAATATGGATTTTTATCCTATGTCTCGAGAGAAAAAAAAAACTATTTACATAATCGTTTTTTCCTAATACTTATATATTGTTTGTTTCCCCTAAGATAGTGGGTTATTTATTAATTAGTTTATTTAGAATTATTATAAATGTTCGTAAGTACGGAACAAAAACTAGACTACTAGTGCTTATTTAGTTCCTTGGTAATGGTAGTGAGAAAGTATATTCAAGTAATTTCCCATGTTGTTAATCATGCATGTTTGGATCATATAATCAAAACTAATGTTTCAAAAATCAAACAAATAAAAAAGTTAAAGAGTGACCGAAATCCAGAAACATAGTTTGTATAGAAATAGGCTGAATCAAATTTAAAAGTTGCATCTGTAGCACCGTGGATAGAGCGTCTGTTTCCTAAGCAAAAGGTCGTATATTCGACCCCTACCTGTCGCGTGTTTTTTTTTCCCAGTGGCCAGTGCCAAATGTTCTCTCTTTCAATGGCGAAGATGCATACACTTTATTCTAATTTGTTTTGATAAGGTAAATTTTTTTCCCGTTTTCACTTTTGATGCAATATTGTTTTATTGCTTTTGTTTTTCCCCTTCTTTTGATGCAAGGCTAAGCTTTATTGATCTGGTTTGTTTTTTAAACTCATGACACTTTATTCTTCTTCTTCTTTTTGTAAGTTATGACACTTTATTCCCCCCCCCCATCAACACACTGAAAACAGGATAAAATGGCTTTTGCTGGTTTACTTTATCCGATACAAATTAAAAGACATGTTCAAAGTTTAAACAGTTAATTTTTTTCAAAAAAAAACATGATTTAGATTTTGTCCATGAGCGTTTTTTAGGGGAATTGGTAAATTTATTATAGTAAGGGGAAAGGGGAAAGTGCAAAAAAAAAAAAAACACTTGAGCAAGAAAAACAAATATCAAGTGGAAAAATGAACTCCATAGCATACATTGAAATTGTAATGTTCATCTTAGAGTTGCGATTGCAACAATCTCCGAATTTAACTCACAAGTTAACTTCTCTTTTTGCCTTGTCAGTTTTAGGTTCATATTGGTCAATGGGAATTTCTAACATGTGTCCACCATGGACAAACAATAGAGATACTAATTTTAGTCAATTTGACTATTATTTGTTAACTTAAATTTTTAAAGGGGTTCATTAATACCAACTTAGGAAATAGTTTTAAAATAATTTTCAAAATGAGCATTAGGTCTATTATGCTTTAGCCCAGTTCTAGTTTATTTGAAGTTTGAACCTGGGAGAATTTTCAAATTTAGAAACAAAATTCATGCCTTGGAGATGCCTAATCCGGTTGGCCCAGCCCAATCCGGTTGGCCCAGCAGAGGTACAAGAAAAAGGGGAAGGAAGAATAGAAAAAAAGGTAATTTAGGATACAAAATTCAACCAAAAATCGCGTAAATTAGGAAAAATTGCTCCAAACATTCCAACCTTTCATTCGGTTGCGCGCTCTACCCCGACCTTTTCAAATTTCACAAAATATCATATACTTTGGGGATAGTTGCGTACTTTACCCTCGAATTGTCCACAATTTGAATAAAATTATGAATTAGCCTCTCTCTTTTTCGTTTTGTAACAAAAATGCCCAATCCATGTACAAACACATTTTTTTCATTTATAACATAGCCTTATAGGTTTAATTTTCTCATTTGTAAGAAAATATAATTACTTTTATTATTTAATAATATAAATCTCATCTTTATAATAACCAAATAAATCATTAAACCATAACTTTTATTTTACAAAGTAGTTCATCTTAATACTCTTTTCATTATTATTTTAAAAAAAGCTGACACAAGTAAAAAGATTTCATAACCTTTTTATAAAACTTATGTTATAGCTTCTCGCCTTTATAATTAACCACATAAATAATTAATCTATAACTTTTACTATACAAATTAGCTCATTTTAATATTTTTTTCCATTATTATTTTCGAAATAAATTTAGGCACAAGAAAAAAATTCAAAACCCTTTTATAAAAGATTAAAAACTTATGTTCTACTTTTTCCAACTTAACCAACCGAAATATGAGATAGTGTACAACTTATGTTATGGCCTGTTTATTTAAACAAAATGATACAAACTAATTAAATAAAGAAATATTAAATTAAACATAAAGTCCAAATTTCCTTTTTAGTAAATGAAAAACTATAAACTCAATTATTTAAAAAAAACCCAAACAAGGCATTAAAAATATTCATAATTATTTTTTTGACAAAAAAAAAGTTGGACTCAATGATTATGTAACAACTCAAAATTTTCAATCTTTTATAAAATAAGTTTATGAAAATTTTTACTAATTTTTATCTAAAAATATTTCAAAAATAATGACAGACAAAAAGTATTAAAATGAACTAATTTTAAAGTCAAAGTTATGACTATATATTTATGTGGTTAATTTTGAATTGGAGAATTTATATTAGCCAAATAATAAAATTAATGACATTATTTTCAAATAAACGAGAAAAGTAAATCTATAAGGCTATGTTATTACTTTGGACTTTAATCAAAATGTTACTTACTTTAACCAAATATATTTTTACCTAAAGGAAATTGATCATTTTAAATTGACTTCCACTAAATTTGATTTAGAACAAGAAAAGATCTAAAATGATTATTTTTTAATGTTTTAATCCTTATAAGGACAATATTTATAATTTTTAAAAATTATTTGTACATGAGTTGGGTATTTTTGTCTCAAAATAAAAAGGTGAGGAGTCAATCCACAAATATACCCAAAATGTGGACATTTTGAGGGTAGAGTGCGCAACTATCCCCAAAGTATAGGATATTTTGTGAAATTCGAAAAGGTTGGGGTAGAGTGCACAACCCAATGAAAGATTGGGATATTTAGAGCAATTTTTCCCGCAAATTAACATACTCCTCCAATCCCATATACATACCCTAGTTTATACTATCATATTCTCCTCCAATCATCTATACTATCGGGTATAATAAGGTCTTCTGACCAGAGCCACCTGTCTTATCGTATGTTTAGTAGTCTCATCCATGACAAAACGACAAAACACAACCAGCATTATATGGACATTATAGATAAAAATGATATATTTTATGTTCTTATAAAGTCATTATAAAAGCTTATAAGGACATTATACATAAAAATGATGTTGTGCCAAACGAACCCTGATTGGCTTGTGATGAATTATGGATGTGCACTTAAATGGGGTTGGACAAATGGTTTTTCTATTTATGATTTAGACACTGCACGTGATTATAGAATTAGACAAGTTAAATGACAAACATCCTCTCGTGATATATGTGTTGCCATATCAGTGCTCAAGTTGAGGTGAGCATCTCGGAGATGGGAGAGAATCCATCCGTCCACGCAATTTGGAGCGTTTGTAAAAAGGAAACAAGATTCTGTGAGTAAACAACAACGACCCATAGTCAAAATTAAGTGCCACTCGAGGATCAAAATATCCAAGAGAAAGCAATGAAACGAACCATTATCTTAATTCCTAGTACAACACAGTTGCAAATGAATGTACCTGCTTAGTGTATACTGACTGGAAAGGAAAGGAATACCAAACATGATCACAAGTCTTCCATAATGCAGATAAAAATCTATACCTTCATCCACCTTTCCCCTACATCATTAGCTCCATGCTTAAGATTAGAGTGTTTACTGGTTTGAATATAAATTTCTGATTTTGATTATCATCAATATACATCATTATTCCATGAATTGAAGATATACAATGAAGGGACAAACTCAGGTAGAACAATTAACCACAAATCACTCAGAAACCAATCATGCAAATCAGCTAAGCAGCCAATTGCATCACATTCCATGAAGGTAATACCTTGCAACGGAGAATAATGCAGCAGCTCTGCCACAATCACAGGCCTGCCGAAAATTGTCCAGGGCCAATGTAGCTTCCACCGCATCTTGAGTTTCGAAGAACACAAGTTTATGCTGCATTATATCCTGCAAAGTGCAAAAAAACATGGGCAGAGGTACTGTCAGAAGTTTGGCAAGGAGAATATAATAGCAGCTTAAATAAAGATGAAAAACAAGATGAGCAATGGCATCCGTGAATGAGTAATAGATAAAGAAACATACAATCCTATCTGGCACAAGAGAAACCATTTCAAGCAACAGTCTTCCATAATTCCGAGCAATACTAGGATCATACCTTGTACTAACAAGAAGTTGATCACTGAACGAATACGAGCAAATGATCAACACTATAAGGAAACAGATTAAATCAAACATGTTAATCAGAAAGAGGACAGTATTTTATCAAAGGCCTCACCTCCCGCGAGTAAGGACCATAGGGCATATGCAGTTTCTGGTCAAGGACATGATAAAGCTTCTACTGACTACTGGATTAAAATTGAAAAGCGGGATAAAGATCAATTGGGATCAGAGTTCGCAAATTGATGATAACTGTTTGAAACCGTTCAAAAAAAGGCTTGATTGCAAGAGATGCATCATGACAATGTAGATTTATGAACTGCAAAATATTTATCACTCATCAAGCAATTATATAAAGGAAGAAACCAAATCAACCAGCAGCTAGAAGATCACATTTTTTGTTGATTCGCTAAAATGTCATGTTCACAGGAATAAAAAAGCCATGGACAAAAAAGAAGTCTTCGCTAGCTTGATTCACAGAAAAGTCAAGCTACCGAGCACAAGAAAGATAAAACAGATATCCAGAACCCCGTACTTGAGGAATATTCTCAAAACGATGTTCATGTAGATAAAAAGAAAAAGTAGTGAAAATATTTGAAATATGTATTGATGAAATCTATTCTGGAAAAAAAAGGGAAAAGGATGGAAAAGGAAAGAACAAAGCATATTGTTGGAAAATTAATCCCCTTTAGACCTAAAACGCCAAGATCGAACATACTAGGTTATTAAGAAACACCAAATTTAACATACCTTTAATCCTGATGGCAATCGAACCTTATGCGGAACTACGAACGAGAACCGTAGGTATGTGATCTTCCTCAACCAAATCTAGGGTTTGTGCTTTCACCCTGATGGGAAGAGTATCGTAGAAAGCCTGAATGATTTAGCATATTGGGGACCATAACCTAAAATCTCTATTTATTTAACCCAAGAGAGTCCCATTAAGCCTATTGGGTCAAATCTGGTATCCACCCATTGGGCCCATACCATTTATTAGAAGTCTAAGGGCTTTTCACATAATTGAATCACTTAAAATAAACCCACTAATAATTAGCCATATAATATAATTGCTCTATTAAATATGTAAGCCCACATAATAGAGATTAAAAAATCTAACAATCTCCCACTTGGGCTACATATGAACCAAAAGAACAATTATATTAACCAAATTCTTTATGTGTGCACGTCTTGGCTAATTCTATAGACTTCACCTTTATTTCAATCTGGTCCATCTCTTATACCAATATGAGATCACGGCAGCATTCGTCACATGTTATCATAACTAAACCTTTCGTGTTCCCCAAGCTAGTATATTCAATGACATAGATCAAGTACGGATGAGTGGCATGGAAATTACATGCAATGTGATCTCAAAAAACATGTCTATTTCCAACTGGTCCTACTTTATTCGGAGATCAATCCAAAAAATTCTTAAATAAGTTCAGTAATCTTCGTTATGACTAAAACCATAACAACTTCATTATGCATAAATCAAATATAGAATATTCACACAAACTCCCACTTAAAGAGCATAATGCTCATGAAGGACTTTAGGAGGCAATCCTTGGTGAACGGATCCGATATCTTGGAGTTTGTCCTCATATATTTTATAAAATACTTGACTTTCTTGAACTGTTTCCTTCATCAACAATGTTGATGTATTTCTCCATCAAACAACTCTTGTTGTTGGATAACAATATTGTAATTTGTCACACAAAATCCTTAATGGGCTCTCAATGCAATTGAATGCACCCTAGTGACAAAACTAAGCAACTGTAGTAGAAGCAGCTACAAGTGTTTGATTCACACTCTTCCAAAATATAGCTCTTCTAGCCAAAATAAAACTATAGTCTCAATGAAATCAATGCTAAAATACCCAATGATCTCCAAGCCTTTTGATTTCCTTTATATGAGAATAATTCCTTCATTCTCTAAAAAAAACTACATGACCCCCTTTATGGTTACTTACCAATGAGGTTCATTTAATACCTGCTAAATATTATAGTTCAATACACCATATCTAGATGTGTATACACTACATAAAATTTAACTTCTCACTAATCAATGTAGAGTGAGTCAACAATCTTTTGAATCTCAAAATTCTTTATAGGGCATCGAGACTGAATTTATCACCTTTAGTGATATATGTACCTTATTGTGGACTTCCTTTCATGTCAAATCTACTTAACATTCTAACGATATAGCTCTTTTATGATACTCAATGGCATCTTAAAAACATGCCTGAAATCGCTTTATGCCTAAATCCCAAGATCTTTTATCTCAAATATCCTAATGAGATATTTCTTGGTTTCATGCAATAGGCCTATATCGTGGTTAGACAGTATTTTGTCAACGACATGTAACATTAAAAGATAAACTTGCTCCCACTGAATCTGTGATATACACAACCCTTAACCTTGTTTACCTCAAAACTAAATGAGATAATCACTTGATGAAATTTATGATTCCATATCTTTAAACTTCTTTGAAACCATAGATGGACTTCTTTAACTTATATACCATAGATTTCAAATCTTTGATTTGAACTCTCTGGTTCAACCATATAAACTATTCTCTCAATATTTCTACTGAGAAATGTTATCCTTACATCCATCTTATGTAGCTCTAAATACAAATGAACTACAAGTGTCATCATTCTTCTTAATTATCTCATTAAAGTCACTAGCTTTATTTTGAGTGAATCCTTTTGCGATCAGAGTCTTATACCTTTTGATGTTGCCGATGAACCCCTTTTGGCATTAACTATCAATATGCAACCAATGGGTTTCACACCTTATGACAACTCAACAAGAGCCCAAATATCGTATTTGTCATAGATTTTATCTCATCTTAAATGATCCATTTTGTAGAACAATAACTTTTGAAGATCTTCATGAAGATTAATTGGATCATCCTATGCAATTTCTGCAATATCTTCTTATTCTACAAGATATACAATATGATCATCCAAAGTTGCATATCTCCTTTCTTTATTGGATCTCTGTAGTGACACTTCTTGAGGTTGTTGAGTTTGATATATGGGAGGAACTTTAATGTTGTCTAAAACTGAAGTTGTTACTAGAAAGCATTATAATTAAACCCTACTTGCTTTCAACGATAGCACTTGATAGAGAAATTAACTTCTCTCCTTAAGACAACTTCATCCAAGAAACGATAGAGAAATTAAATTCTTTTCTCAACCACATATTCATCAAAGAGATGCTGCTCAATCCTTCCCCTCCAAACTCTACATCCTCAAGTAACTTTATTCTTCCATAGGAACAGTAATATTTGTAGTAACACTTGAAACAAACTATCAAATGTTTCTAGGTAGGACTTTACTTGAGAGCAAGACAAATTTAAGAAATGTGACTTTCTTTATACGTCTTAATTGACATTTAGGCACATTTCTTCTTAAAATGTCCAAATCCTTTTTTTATAACAAAAGAAGCAAATTTCCTTATTTAATCCTTATTATGCTTCTTTTATTTCTGAACAGAATAAGGTTAACTTTAATCACCTTACTTTCTTTATTTTGCCCTTTTCTTTATGTGTTAACCGATGAGACCCTTATACTAGCTTTATTGCTTTTAGTAAAGCATCATTAATCTCAACGTGAAACACTTTGGGATTCTAAATCTCTTCTTTACCTAAAGGTTTCAGAAATGGTGTTGTTCATCATGATCATATGACCTTAGCAATTAGAATGTTCCTACATCTCAAAAAAATCATCTTCTCTTAGAAAGAGTCGAATCTGTAGGAGAAGGGGTTGTTCTATCTGTATGCAAAGTCAAGATCCATACACCCAACAATGTCCTCCAATTCCTTAAAGTTGACATACTTATAGATTGAACTATAACTTAAAGCAGCAGATACTGTCATGAGATTTACTAAAACGAGAGCAATATAACTAAGAATTTTCATTGTGAATCAAAATTACCAACAATATAAATTCAAGAATTGTACAACCCGTCTCAAGATACCAAGTGCAACATTAATACCAAGTCTTTGGACAATAGTATCAACTGCTAGTGGTACTCTTGGTGTAATGATCAAACATTGACGATAATTCATAACAAATAATAAATTAATCTTTGGATCAATCTACTATTCATATGTATAACTTTATAATTGTCACATGTTTACCCTTACAAGTGTGTTTGCAATCCAACCAAGCACTAAACTACCTTTGGGTCGATTAGTACTCGCATTGACATGCATACACACAACATTCAACACTTCTTATGAACCATCTACACAAGAGAGGTCACTTTGGCGACATCATGCTTCAATTCATTCACTTAAAATGTTAAACATGTACAATCCAATACATATAATCATTGAAAAAAATATAATCTTATCAAAAGTGTAATATGCATGGATATAATGAGCACAAATTTGTTGGTCAAAATTCTTAAAAAAAAAAGTAATCTTAAATTTCCTTTATAACAATTCAAATACTAAATGTGGCTCCAATGCCCCCAAAATTGAAAAAGTATAAAAGAAAATTGAACAAAGTAATTCAAAACACACCACATTCACATTTCTATTTGTCAAGAACCAATCAAGCCTCTAGGCCCATATTGAAAAATAGAAAACATGTGAGAAAATTAAAGTCCACAATGCACATTTAAATATCCTCAGGTTTCCAAAAAAAAACTTTATGGAAATTTCAACTATAACTCTCTAGTAATTCTTTAAGGACTACTTAAAATCCTGTCAAACGGTAGCCTTTCTTTGGACCGACTACCATCCACATGGACAAAGCCCCACATAATTATACAATCATAAGTGAGATACCTAGCACAACTTGATATCTAGTGTTTGCACTAGAAATATCAATCGTAAGTGGTACTCTCAACGCAATAATCAAACATTGATAATAACTCCGGTCAAACAATAGCCTTTCTTTGGACCGACTATTGTTCACATGGATAATATCTTTATAATATCAATATTTATTATCGCATGTGTATTCATTACTTGGCCAAATATTAACCTTCCTTTGGGCCGATTAATATTCACATAAATAAGAACACACAATCATTATATTTCAAATTAAATTAATATACACATACCAAAATTTCTTAATAGTATACGTATCACTTTAATTAATCTAATTTAAAACTAAAAATTATGTACATGTAACAAGTCCATAATATATTACACGTAATATAATTAAAAACTTAAGCCTTAGTATATCTTATACTATAAATGTAGCACTCATATCATTTAAAGTGCAAATATATAATCATATTGATAACTTTAAAGAAAAGAATATAATAACATACTAGTATGTATTCCCGTACCTTGTACGGGTTTTCCTTAAACAAAATATTAATCATTATTTTTTTTTAAATATATCATTCTCGAGAAATAATCATATTTATACTAAATATAGAAAATTTTGAATAAATATATAAAATCAAAAAACTATAAGAGTTGTCATATATCATTTAAAATAATAAATATTTTATTAATATTATGAATTAAATTAATAGGCAAAACATGATAGTTTAAATAATTATGAAAAAGATAGATAAAAAGTAAGATTTATAAATTAATTTTTTTTAGGTTCAACCAATTAAAATCTTCTCGATTAAATTTTAACCAATTATAATATTTTAATAAATATGGAGCATATGTCTTCCAAATATATGTATGTAATCTTTTAATAAAGTAAAGGTGTAATCTATGTCTTCCAAATATAGTCAATATAATATATTTTTATAAGAAATATTATTATAATATATAAGGATTGTAAATACTAAAAAAAATTAAGGGCAAAAAGGTAAATGAAAAAATTAAAACGCCTATATGGCATAGTTAAGACGACGACACGTAGGATAGAGAGATTCGACTTTAGTTATAGTACTAGTATGTATTCCCGTACCTTGTACGGGTTTTTCTTAAATAAAATATTTTCAAATATATTTATTATTTGATAAAAATAATCATGTAAATACTTATATATAAATTTTGAATAAATATTTAAAATTAATAAACTATAAAAGTTATTTATTAGAAACAATAATATTTTATTAGTATTAAGGTCTAAATTAATATTCAAAACATGATATATTTATAGAGATATGAAGAGAGATATGAAATCATATCTTAAATGAATAATTATATTGAGATTTTCTATCCTATCATAACTTAAATTAAATAAATATTCTAGAATTTGTATGATAGCATAAAAAAATATCCTAATGATCTTCCTATCTATCATATGCAAAAATAAAAAATTGTTTAATAATACGATATTGATTAACTTTCCAAATCAATACGAAACCAGTCACATAAATATCATTCAATTTAACTATGTGACTTGCCGAAAATATTATTTCTTCCTTATCACAAGTATGCCATAAGCCAAAAAAAAATATAAACTGAAACTATGAAATATTTAAAACGATAAAATCTTCATGTGACATCTTGCAACTTGTGCTGAATAAAATAATATTATACATATATCAATAGGAAAGAATATCAAATAAAATATTATACTCCTTCCAAAACAGTAGCGCATAAAACATATCAATAGTGTATCGTTGACAGACAAATTCGATAACAAACCATATACTAATTCATAAGAATCTACTATATATATATATATAAACAATAAGGTTTGGAGCCACCACATTGCGCCACCTCATCATTTTCCACATGTCGTCCCTAGAATGTGCCACCTTGAATTTTGCCACGTGTCATCTTTTTATTAAGCCATGTCATATCATTTTTTACACATCATATGCCACTTCATATTATTTAGGGTAATTACTATTAACTTTTTAGAGAAGAAAATCTTTTCCTTATTTATAGCTAATAAACATAATTATCCTAACTTTCACCTAATATATCCTACCAAATTGTTTCCAAGATCTTTTTTATTGTGTATTTTAATAATATTAAGTTAAGCAAATTTATAAATAATCTTATTTTGTTAATGGTCTAATCTTATAAAATATTACCAGATCACTTCATGAGCAAATTGTATACAAATCAAACATATAATATATTATTAATTTAATCGTATCAGATCACTTGACAAACTGATAGCTTTCATTTAGGTAGTGTTTAGGATGAATATTTATGTTTATTTTGCATGGTTTTAGCTTAGTTTAGTCTAGCTCTTAAGTTTTTAGGTTTTCTAGGAAATTCGGGTTTTGCGCTTGTTTTGTTCGGTTTTGCAGATCTTTAGGTAAACAAGCGTGAGCGGGATGGATCTTAGAGGACTATGGTGAAGTTTGAGGAAGCTTAGAGTGATACAAGTGAAGATTAGAAAAGATAAGGCCCGAGAGCTTGAGGGATAAAAATACTTAAACCCGGGATATGCATTGGCGTTGTTGTTTCGACACCTCTATCTTGCAATGCTTGGTTTGGGAGCTATAGTGCTCGGATGAAGCTGAATTTGGTATCACTGGAAAGCTAACTCGAAGAGCTACAATCCATATTTTTACTCCGAGTCCAAATTCCAACTCGAAGGGGGTGAAAACAGCCTCTGAAGTGTCGCCTGAAATGCTGAACCGAGAGTACCGCGGGCTAGGAAGGCATGTGCCGCGACCGCGCCATTTTATGTTGAGACCGCGCCTCACATTCTGCCGCGGGAGAGTTGGGCCACGTATTTTGGGCTTCTGGTTGGACTTTATTAGGTCTTTTCCGACTGGTTTGATGTAATTTCGGGATAGATTGATATTTGAATATCCTAGCGGTATTTAAACTTGGTTTTTAGTTTTCTCTCTCTATCATTGTCATAACTTTTGTCAAACTTTGGAGGCGAGGGTTTTCTCTCTCAAGGAAGAACCTTTGAACCTTTGTAAGTTTGATTTTAATTCAATTATGCATTGCTAATTTCTCTTGTGTTTGACTAGTTATTGAAATCATAGATTGCATAATATTGTGAGGTTTGATTGATTCTCATCAACTTGAATAGGTTTTATTCCCTGTGCTTAATTGAATCAGAATTATTCTAGGGTTTTGTTAGATTAGCTACCTAATAGAATTTCTAGGATAATTTACAACTAATCTGATCAAGTCCCGTTCGGGATTGGTTAGATAAAGTAGCAACTATAATTGTTTAGACCCGTTCGGGCTATTCAGTTGTAGAGGGAATAAATCACAGATAACTTGATTAGCTGTTTGCATTGGGTATTTGTTTCTATCGATATTTTGAACTTAAAGCTGTCGTTTAATTGAATCTAGACATTGTTCTAGGTTGTTAGATGATTAGGGTTGTTCAGACTGTTAGCTCTTTCAACTAAATATAAAGTTTTGGATAATAATCCACGGTAGATTATTCAAGGGAATTGAGAATCAAAAGAATCAATGATCAATAAGCATATCTATGATGGATAATAATCCACGGTACATTTACACGAGTCTCTATGGGATCGACCCTTACTTGTCGCTCTACTGAGTTGGTTAAGTTAGGTTACTTTGATAGGTAGAATGACCACCGAAAATACCTCATCAAATTTGGCGCCGTTGCCGGGGACTCGTCGCTATTTGTGTTTTTACTTTTGTGCTATTCTTGGTGTTGTGAACCTATCTTACGGTTCATAACACTCGTGCTACTAATCTATGGCTTTGTTCGATTGTAGACAGCTGCAGGATGAACACTTCCATGACTATTTTTCAAGATTTCAAGACCATGTGTTTGAACTTGGTGCTTGGGGATTACGATACAATGATAGAGAGGTGAACATGGGAGTTATCCATGGTATGAATTTTGAGACAAGGGGAATGGCAGATTACATGAGCAATGAGATGCTTTTGTTTATGGGACCTGAGGAATGCTGGGATTTCTTATGTTTCATGAGCCATCAGAGCTTTTTGGTCGAATCATCTTCTCAACCACCCCAGCCGATTGATACGTCTCTTGAGGATATAATCAAGGATCTCTCCAAAGGGGCAGATACTATAATCAAGGAGCACTGTGAGTCTTGTTCTTCAAGTTTTCATTCCACAATCTCATGTCCTTTTGAGTTGTGTGAAAGGAGAGGTGAAATCACATTGGAGTCAAACGATCAAGAGTCAAACACCCAGATTCAAGTTAAGGAGCAATCTAAGACACTTGATATGGGTTATGAGGATGAATTTGATGTCCAACATGAATTCACACCTATAAGTCATGCTGAGCAGGAAATCACAGAGCCAAGAGAAGTTTGTGCAGGCATAGAGATTCTTACAGAGCCTAGGGAGCCTGAGTCATATTCACCCATGTGGAGTAAATTGTTTGAGGGTTTTACGGTTTTGGAAGAAGACTCTTTTGTCGACCATGATGACTTCTTTGCTGATGAAGTAGACAACCATGAGGGAGAAAATCAACATGATACATCTGTTAAGGCTCCCGTTGTCATGGTGTGCCCTATGTTAGGCCTTGACATCCCATGCTTCAGTTTCCCCACCTTCTCACATCAAGAGCTTATGGAGTTCCAAGATGAGAAGCCAAGTCTACAACACAAGGTGGACGATGAGAAATCTATGGAGTTCATCTTGGATAAAAGTGGTATTGCTGACAAGTGCTTTGATTCATACTGTAAGTATTTTCTAAAGCCACCACTTGTGTTGAATTTATTTGAGCAACTGCCATTTCATGCTAACTGGGCACACATGTTTGATAAGTTAAAACGGTCTTTGAAAGTTATAATATGCATCTTTAATTTATCATGGTGTTACTTATGTTTTTCTGAGTTGTGTGCACAGGGATTTGACAGGTTGCTAAGGGCATTGACAATGTCTAATCTTGTCAAATCATGCTCAGGGTCAAGCTAATGACATTAAACAAGCGCTTATTGGGAGGCAATCCAATGTTTAGATTAGATTTCTTTTTGAGTTAATCTTTTGCTTTTTTGGTAGTTTTTGTGTGTGTGTTAGATACCTCAGGTCCGAAGATTGATAACCCGAAGAAGCCACCACCACCGTCGGATTTCCCGCCGCATTACCCGGATGACTAGAGTTTTGTGAGTTTTTCTCTTCTCTTTACTTTTTACTATACTTTGGGGACAAAGTATGTTTTAAGCGTGGGGAAGGGACTTTTGCATTTCATGTAGTTGCATTAGATTAGGTCATATTTAAATTTTTGCATGATTGATTAAAATCCTGAAAAATGAAAAAAAAAAATTAGAAAAAATGAAAAAAATACAAAAAAAAATGCATTTAGGTTCTTATTTCCCCATTGTTTGATTCCTCTTGTGTTTCTAAGTTAAGTATAAATTCTAACCCATGATTTGCATGATATGCTGAAGTTTATATGATATGAGTATGATCATTGATTATTTACCTTGACTATAAGACTGAACATGTATTTAGCTTGAGTATTTGATTCATTCTGAAGTTCTAGACAAAAATTTGCCTTGTGAGATATTTTGGCCTTTCATGATATATTTGTTCTCTATATTTCTTGAGTGTATCACCATGATTATCTAGCTCTAGAACTTGCGTTATGACTCTTTTTCAAGGCTGCTTTATATGATTGAATGCATGACATTAAAATGATTGAGGCAATGTTTCTTATAAGCCTATTATTTCCCTTCCTGCCTTACAAGATCCATGTTCTTGGCACCCCATTTCTTTTAAGCTTTAAGCCTATTTTTGATAACTCCACAAAATGATCCCTAGCCTAATAAGCTTGACCCATCCGGGATTTAGGACTTTAGGTTGGTTTTGTTTTATGTGAGTTTGGTGTAAGTATGGGGGACTTGGAAGAAAAGGTGGAAAAGAGGAAATACAACTTTTGGTTGCAAAGTGAAAAAAAAAATGAAGATGAGAAATATGTTGCAAAGCAAAGAAAAAAATTGAGTGCAATTGTAAGTAGTCTTCATTAGTATGAAAGAAAAGAGTTGAAGAAGAGGCAAGAAAAAAAAGAAAACAAGGAGTTTAAATGTGTGTATGGAGTTGAAAAAGAAAGTTTGGGAGAAGTAAGAAAAGAAAGTGTTGAGTTGGGTTTATGATTAATTCTTTATCCCGAATTTAGCACCACATGCCAAATATGATCCCTTTCAAAATTTCTCTTTACCTTGGCCCCATTACAAGCCTTAAAAAGACCTCTTGATTTTTGTTATGTGTTTGATCCTCAGCGGTGGAGATTTAGAACTCTGATGCAAGCATATGGTAGTCTAGTTTTCATGGTTGATTTAGAGTGAAACACATACCCTTAAACACTTGAGAGTTTGAGTGCAAACACAATTACCTTGGTGAGGTCTAGAATGAATGAGTGGTCTTTATTCCTTACTTGTTATAATGCATGTTAGGAAGTCTTGGTCGGGTTTTTAATTATATGTGAAATGCTTTTGATTTGAGATGGATGTATGATTGCATTTCTATGGCGTGACTTGGATTTATGACTTGCTTGAGGACAAGCAAGGGTTAACCATGGGGGAATTTGATAGCTTTCATTTAGGTAGTGTTTAGGATGAATATTTATTTTTATTTTGCATAGTTTTAGCTTAGTTTATTCTAGTTCTTAAGTTTTTAGGTTTTCTAAGAAATTCGGGTTTTGCGCTTGTTTTGTTCGGTTTTGCAGATCTTTAGGTAAACAAGCGTGAGCGGGATGGATCTTAGAGGACTATGGTGAAGTTTGAGGAAGCTTAGAGTGATACAAGTGAAGATTTGAAGAGATAAGGCCCGAGAGCTTGAGGGATAAAAATACTTAAACCTGGGATATGCATTGGCGTTGTTGTTTCGACACCTCTATCTTGCAATGCTTGGTTTGGGAGCTATAGTGCTCGGATGAAGCTGAGTTTGGTATCACTGGAAAGCTAACTCGAAGAGCTACAATCCATATTTTTACTCCGAGTCCAAATTCCAACTCGAAAGGGGTGAAAACAGCATCTGAAGTGTCGCCTGAAATGCTGAACCGAGAGTGCCGCGGGCTAGGAAGGCATGTGCTGCGGCCGCGCCATTTTATGTTGAGACCGCGCCTCACATTCTGCCGCGGGAGAGTTGGGCCGCGTGTTTTGGGCTTCTGGTTGGACTTTATTAGGTCTTTTCCGACTGGTTTGATGTAATTTCGGGATAGATTGATATTTGGATATCTTAGGGGTATTTAAACTTGGTTTTTAGTTTTCTCTCTCTATCATTGTCATAACTTTTGTCAAACTTTGGAGGCGAGGGTTTTCTCTCTCAAGGAAGAACCTTTGAACCTTTGTAAGTTTGATTTTAATTCAATTATGCATTGCTAATTTCTCTTGTGTTTGACTAGTTATTAAAATCATAGATTGCATAATATTGTGAGGTTTGATTGATTCTCATCAACTTGAATAGGTTTTATTCTCTGTGCTTAATTGAATCAGAATTATTCTAGGGTTTTGTTAGATTAGCTACCTAATAGAATTTCTAGGATAATTTACAACTAATCTGATCAAGTCCCGGTCGGGATTGGTTAGATAAAGTAGCAACTATAATTGTTTAGACCCGTTCGGGCTATTCAGTTGTAGAGGGAATAAATCACAGATAACTTGATTAGCTGTTTGCATTGGGTATTTGTTTCTATCGATATTTTGAACTTAAAGCTGTCGTTTAATTGAATCTAGACGTTGTTCTAGGTTGTTAGATGATTAGGGTTGTTCAGACTGTTAGCTCTTTCAACTAAATATAAAGTTTTGGATAATAATCCACGGTAGATTATTCAAGGGAATTGAGAATCAAAAGAATTAATGATCAATAAGCATATCTATGATGGATGTAACTAGTTGAACACGGTTGTTTCTTATTTGATTTAAACCATCCTTTGCATTCATATTTACTTCTAATTTTGCATAGTAGTTTAGATTTCCATTCAATAAAACCCCCCTATATTAGTTACTTGGCACTTAAGCAATAACACATTTACACGAGTCTCTGTGGGATCGACCCTTACTTGCCGCTCTACTGAGTTGGTTAAGTTAGGTTTCTTTGATAGGTAGAACGACCACCGAAAATACCTCATCACCAACATTGTGTCACTTCTTTATAGTATTTTATTATTACATCTATATTATTATGTTCATCAATAGAATATAATAAAAATATTATTAATATCTTTTTTATAGTATATCTAAAAAATATTGATTTATAGTCGTGCAGGGCACGACGGGGACAACTAGTATAATCCATCGTGCTTAAAAAAATCGATTGATTCAATCGTCCAGTATATATCATGATCGAATTGCACATCAAAAATACGCACGAAAGAGGGAAACGATAATTAACAGTCCCAAATTCAACCAACCAAAAAAAACATATATGGTCAGTCGATTAAACTGTGGCTCTGATACCACTTGTTGGAAAATTAATCCCCTTTAGACCTAATACGCCAAGATCGATCATACTAGGTTATTAAGAAACACCAAATTTAACATACCTTTAATCCTGATGGCAATCGAACCTTATGCGGAACTACGAACGAGAACCGTAGGTATGTGATCTTCCTCAGCCAAATCTAGGGTTTGTGCTTTCACTCTGATGGGAAGAGTACCGTAGAAAGCCTGAATGATTTAGCGTATTGGGGACCATAACCTAAAATCTCTATTTATTTAACCCAAGAGAGTCCCATTAAGCCTATTGGGTCAAATCTGGTATCCACCCATTCGGCCCATACCATTTATTAGAAGTCTAAGGGTTTTTCACATAATTGAATCACTTAAAATAAACCCACTAATAATTAGCCATATAATATAATTGCTCTATTAAATATGTAAGCCCACATAATAGAGATTAAAAAATCTAACACAGAGCATTTAAAACAAAATCGTAGATACCTTTCAATTTCTTGAGACATCCTATTAATATTTCTGTTAGCACCTTCAGGTGTTTGCCTCCTTATACTCACACTTAGTGCCTCAATGCACACATTATCAATATTATGTGCCTCATCAAACACCACTACGGACTCCTCCTTTTGCACATCATTTGATAGATATAATGCCAGCAACCTTTGGGTCGAGCAATTACTGATAGCTGGAGACGACAGCGTTAGCACACTTGACAATATTCCGGGCCAAGAAATATGGAGTTATGGACACCATCCTTTCTCCCTGCCAAATACTCTCAAATCCTGCATTGTGTAGACTCCAGTCTCCAGGAGACAAGAATGCCTCAGACTCAGCTCCATCAAAATCCTCAACAATGAGCAGGAGGGTAGGTTTGGTTTCTGAAGTGCAAGAGTACAGACCTAGCTTGTAGTGAGTTCCGACATGCAGTGTCCACAGAATCTCTGGATTCAGCAAATATAACAAAAGGGTTGTTGCAGCGGTTCTTGCGGGATGAGCAACCAATAATAAGACTACGAGCAAAAAACCCCAGATGGCTAACTTGGTAATAATGAAGGACCTTTAGCTCAGCTAGGGTTTTCTCCATCTCATGTGCAGTACGAGTACAAACAAAAGTTTGAGGGGATTGGAAGGTTTAGACAGAACATAACTAGTAATAAGGGATAAGAGGGCAATCGTTTTCCCTGTACCAGTGGGCATCTCTAGGAGACAATGGCCCTTGCAATCAAGGGCTCGCTTAAATTTCACCATATAAGCATATTATTCTGGGTATATATGATTGTAGGGGATTAGGGGAAGTAAAACTGTCACACCTTCAATTTGAAATTTCATCTCTTGGTTGCTCCCCTTTGTATGTATTTGTGTCGAATCACTGAATTCAATTCTGGTTAAGACCTGTAAATACTGATTGTAAAATACGTAAATTAAAAAGCAGTTTTCCCCTTAAAAGTTAAAACGTTGAAAGCTAGCTAACCACTATGCTTAGAAACCTGGGGAAGTAAACAAAGGCAAGAATTCAAAACTCAATACATCTATGGCTAATCACAATGCACAAATCTCCACAGAATTCCAATTTAAAGATACCCAAACACAAAAACCCATCTACGTCAGTCAATTATCAGCATCCAGCTTTGAGTTCACAATAATTTTAGTTTCTGATTGTCTTGCAAAATCTGATGCCCCTATTCTCCTACCTTAATCCATATTGTTAACAAACATTATAAGCAAACGTAGCTCGATTAACCGTTTAACAAAAAAATTGCCTCTCATAGACAAATCCGCCTATTCTCACACAAAAATCCAACTCTATCAATTTTTTTTTCTCCTGCGAAGTCCAAAAATTTCCCAATGAAGTGGTTCCTTTAAATTGGCAATGCAAATTGGCATAAACTCCACTTCCATACTGTGATTATTGACATTAAGATTAACAAGCCCTAAACTTTTAGACAAGAAAATCGATGGATTTTCCACTAAATAACAACCAAACATCACGCAATCATGAAGCCCTAAACGCATGTACGAAAAATCGCAAGACGAAGCACGCTTACCGGTAAGCGAAGAGCGGATGACCAGCGACGACAGTAGGAAAGTCCGGAGGAAATTTCGTCGGCGAGTGGATGGGTTGGGACTAGGGACTAGGGAGGACGGACGGGCCGCAGCTACGAAGATGGAGGAGATGAGACCAACGCGCGAGGTGATTCACAGCTTTGTAGTTCGTAGTTTGCATTGTCTCAACGCCTAGCTGCAACATTAAAGGCTTGTTTCACTTGTGGAGATCTTTGAACCGCCGAACAATTCGGCCCATTAGCAAAAAAGACTAGCAGGTCCATTCTTGTCTTTTATTTTCTTCAAAATCACGCCCTTTTTTTGCATAACGAGAAAACGGTCAATCCCGCTATAACATTGAGAGCGACGAGTAAAATGAACGTACACAAGGCCGAGTGGAAAATATTGTGGTGATGAGATACTTCTCTGTTTTCTTCGTTAGGGATTGAAAAGTATTGTGGTGGGCTCATTTTGTTGATGGTCATGTCGAAGGTGGAATGAAATCCCATGTTATCATGACTAGGTGTAAATCAAAAGGTAAGGATATTGAGCTACTTTGAAGGATGGTGTGAGTTTTTGATACGGGGTAAGCTCTGCAGAGTTGTACGTTGAGATTTGTTCGACCTCCTTTTTGACCGAGCATAGTCTCGCGGAGCTGTACGTCGAGGTTTGTCCAGCCTCATTTTGACCGAGTTTAGGCTTGCAAAGTTTTATGTCGAGGTTTTCTAACCTCATTTTGATGGTGTTGAGTCATGATGATTTGCTTATTGAGATATGGCCCACCTCTGCTTAGGTTGTTCGTCTTGAGAAGCCTTTGTGTATACAGAGGTGGTTGTTTTCTAGACCCTTACACGGGCGTGCTTAGTTTGCTTAGTCATGTCTCGTGTTGTGGTGGTCTCTCTTTTGGAATGTTTTATTTCATTTGTTAAGTGGTTCGGAGCTTTTGAGTATTCTATCTTTATTATTAGCAAGGGCTTGAGCATGTGATTGTGGTGTGTTGTCTGAGTTATTGTAGAAATTCTAGGACAACTGGTGAGACTTTTAAGCCTAGAATTATCTTTCTTGGCTTTTCCCTCTTGTTTTCTAGTGTGAGATTGATGAGGTATTTTTCAGTCGTTTTACATATCAAAGAAACCTTAACTTTACCAAACTCAGTAGAGCGGTAAGTAAGGGTCGATCCCACAGAGACTCGTGTAATGTGTTTTACTTAGATGCCAAGTAACTAACTGGGGGGTTGTGAATGATTATTCTAAACTACTATGCAAGATAAAAGTAAATATGAATGCAAAGATGTTTTAAATCAATAAGAGACAAGTGTGTTCAACTAGTTAAATCCATCATGAAATTGCTTTGTTGATTATTGATTCTCTTGATTCTCTTCTTACTTGAATAATCTATTGTGGATTATCACCCTACTAAGGATTATGACCCGAACTTCAGATTTAGTTGATAGAACTACCGTCTAACAACCCTAATCATCTAACAACCTAGAAGACCTTCTAGATTCAATTAGACAACAGTATAACGATTCAAGTTATCAATAGAAAGAAGCACTTAGAACAACCAGACATCTAAGTGACTTGTGAATTTATTCCATTCCTTAACCAACTAGTCCAACCGGTACTAAGTTGATTAAAGTTCTACTCTTGATTATATTAACTCCGACCGGTAATTAATAACATTCAGTTATAACTAGAAATTCAATTAGGTGACCAATCTAACAAAACCCTAGTTTAGATTCAATTAAGCATAGGGAATAAACTCTATTCAAGTTTGTTGAGAATCAATCAAACCTCACAACTCATGCAAATCATGACTTCAATTAACTAGCCAAACACAATGGAATTTAGCAACTCATAATTAGATTAAAGAAAACTTACAAATTAGGTTCAAAGGTTGCTGCTCCTTGAGAAAAGCTCTCTCAAAACAAACCCTACCCTCCAAAATTGTCTTCCAAGTTATTAAAGAAAAGCTAAAAACATGGTTTAAATACCCAAAGATTTCCAAAGATCAAATTATCCCAAAATACATCTTAACACGTCAGAACACATTAACTCAAGCCCAACTCGAAGCCCAAAACATAGCCCAACGTCGGCCCAAACATCCCCATGCAGAAACATACTGCGCGGTCTCCTCCTTGGGTGGCGCGGTCGCGGCACTTAGTGTTGTAGTCCGCTACACTCTCGGTTCAGCATTCAAGCGACACTTCAGATGCTGTTTTGACCCCCTTCGGGTTAGAATTTGGACTCGGAGTAAAAATATAAATTGTTGCTCTCTAAATTAGATTTCCAATGATAACAAATTCATCTCCATCAGACTACTATAGCTCCCAAACCAAGCATTGCAAGATAGAGATGTCAAAACAAGAACTCCAATGCATGACCCGAATTCAAGTGTTCTTTTCCCACAACCTCTTGGGCCTTAGCTCTTCCAATCTTCACTCGCACCACTCTAAGCTTCATCAAACTTCACCACATTCATCTAATATATGTCCCGTCCATGCTTGTTTACCTAAAGATCTGCAAAACCGAATAAAACAAGCGCAAAACCCGAATTTTCTAGAAAACCTAGGAACCTAAGAACTACACTAAACTAAGCTAAAAACCATGCAATATAAACATAAATATGCATCCTAAACACTAACTAAATGCAAGCTATCATAGATGCTTGCTTTGTAGTATATTCTTTAGCCCCTAGTCGAGGCCACTTATGTGTTTCGTGTACATGTTGCTAGTGTGATTGAGGCACTTTTTTAGCCTTTTCTTTTCTACTTAACTTCCTTTGCCTAATGTTTTCCACTGCTTGAAGCCCCTCTTGAGCTTTTTTGGCATTTTCATGTTAGCTCTCATATATCCCAAGACTTGACTGGCCTACCCTCGATATAGTAGTTTTCTTCCTATGGTGCTTGGCTTTTGAAGGAGAAGAAGTGTCATAATAAGAAAAGGAAAAGGGAAGAGAAAACCTACTAAACAAGGTCCGTCCTTTCTTATTTAATGTCTCTCTTTAGGAAACTTTGCAAAAGAAAGGCTCCATCTCTCATTTGGGACCTTGTTTCAACTTTTTTTGGTTTGGTTTTGTCTCTTCTTTCGAAAAAGTCATGTACCATTTGGGTTTAGCTCTTCCCAAGATAGATCCACATGACTAAATCATCCACCTTACCCTCCTTCCTCTTTGTAGACCCATTACAAACTCTAAAAGACCTCATGACTTGTGATGATACACACCCAATTGTAGTGGAGACGTGGACGAATGCATAAGTCTCTTTGTTGAACACCCACATAGTTTGTCCTTGAGAAATATACTTACCCCTTAAACACATGAGAGAGAGTGGCTTTCCCGCTTTACCATTCTTGTAAGAACTGAACTTTTAGTATGATACTCACGTTACTCCATAATTGCTAGCATGTGATAATTGCCCTAGCTATGTTACATCTTGATTTTATAAGATTTTTCTCTATTGTCTTTTTTATATGAAAACTATCTCACCTTGTGCATATGAGGTCTGGAAGGAGGTTAATTTAAAAACCTCCTCTTGGATTTACCTAGGTGGTGTAGTTTTGTCCAGGGCTTCTCTCACCTCTTGTTTTATATCTGCACATATTGTACGTTAAGGTATGCCCTAGGTATTTAATAATTTAAATATTTCTTTTAAAATAGTAAGATACTATTTTTATGATTTTCATATTTATAAACTCTAATAAAAATCACCTGTAATGGAAAATAAAAATTTATTTAATTTAAAATACGAAATTCTAATTTTCTGTTAGCATGTATTTTAAAAATAAAGTGGGAGAAAAAAGGAAAAGAGGCAAAAATGCTAGAAGTGGGATTTGAACCATTAAACTCTTGCATTTTCTACAATCTCTACACTCCTTTCCCACCACCTTGCTAGAAGGTTTTTCTTGTAACATAAAAAGGCTAAGTTTATTATATTCTTTCCCATCTAAGAAGCTTCCAAGAACACCAAATTATGTCATCCTCCATACATCATGTGAGGTCATGGAGTCACATCACCTCCATCTTCATCAATCTCTCTTCTTCTTTTCTTACAAGGCACCTCCACATGTAGCCAATCTATCTCCTTTCTCCATTCCTACAAGGCACCAAGTAATGATGGTGGGAGGGTGGATGCTCCCATCATCCACTATATAAAGGGGTGTGGGCAAGAGCTAGATGTACACTACTCTCCTCTTCTCTTCTCTTCGCTCTTGTTCTTGCAAGCTCCAAAGAAATCTCCTAAGTTTAATCCCCCACCACATTAGAAATCCTCCCACATTTCTCCTTCTTTTTCCTTCCCTCTTTCGACTACCCTCTCCACCGCCGAACACCACCGCCGAAAGTCGCCGCCGACCGCCACCGTCCGCCGCTAGTTGTGCCGTCGTCGGTCGATCACCAAAGAAGAAGAAGGAGGAAGGAGGGTAATGGAATCTTCCACTAGTAAATAAATCTTTAATAAATTTCTTAAAAATAATTGTTGGTATATAAAAGTATTTATTTAAGGATAATAAATGTTATAAAGGCTATTACTAAGTTCATAAGAAAATAATTTATGTTGCATGCTCACTTAGAGAATTTATAATTTCCATAAAAATTATAAACGAATCTCTTAAGAAGTTCATAATATTATACTTGTAGCATGCCAACTAAATTATTAAAAAGGAATATTTCTAGAATAAATTTCATTCATATAAAAGGAATTTTATGAATTAAATATAAGAAATGAAATAAAGGATTAATATATTTTTTTCCATTATCCAAACTCGGTTATTAGGAAAATTATCGGGAACGTTATCTGTCCATGACTTCGAATCGTTCTCAAGACAAAACCGAGGATAAGGCAAGTGGATATTCTGCCTTGTAACCTTTTTAATATTTCGATTCTGTTAAGGATATTCTTTTATGTTGGGAACTACTTGTTTGTTAAATAAATGAACTTAGGTTTGTTTATTTACTTAGAAATAACGAAATATTGTTATTATTATTTGTACTACGCTGGTATTGAACTTTAGGACCCATGATTTTTGGCATTATGTGTTTAAGTGTCTCGTTTGAGACCATGCATGGATTAGCATAGTTGATATTGTGCACTAGCTAGATGCCTATTTATTTAGGGTGATAGAGACCTATATACTTGGGATGAAAGATGTCAGGTATCCTCCTGATGAAAGAGCCTGAACACTCAAGATGGAAGAAGCTTGAACACTCATGATGGAAGAGGCCTGAACACTCAAGATGGAAGAGGCTTGTATACTCAGGATGAAAGAGGCCTAAAATTCCTTCGTTTCCTTTATGTGGATCGACCTTCGTAGCCACCACATCTAGAAATTGTCAACTAAATGCAAAATTTAATAACTTAATAAAGATAAGTGCCTAGTGCACAATAATAATTGAACCAGGATGGATCGAGTACAACTTGGAAAGTCCATTCTTGCTCCCGGCTTTTGACGGTCGTCTTTCTAATCTGAATGCTTATTCGAGCTTGTCTAGGTGGGCTTGGTACTTAAGTGCCTTCGGGCCACCTCCTCGGTCTAGAGCTCCGAATATGATGAGGTTGGTTGAGGTCCGACAAAGTTACAAGAGGCTTTTAAAAACTTGACGTGAAATAAACGTTCCCAATAATAATCTTACTGAAAAAGGAACTACAATCTCGTAGTATCCTTCTTCTCGTAAAATAGTTTATCTCTCTTCGAGATAAACTAACTTCCGTTCTTATAAGCTCCACAAAGATGTTGTTACACTCAATTAAATCTTATCCATTATCTTGTTGATAAATTGATGATATTACCAACCCTTACCGGCCCGTGATAATTATTCATTCTCCCTTGCTTAGTCTCTTTAGACTAATCCCATTTGTTTGCGCACTTTTTCCTGGTATTTCTCGCCCTTTGTGAAAATATCATACTCTAGGAGAGTTTCCATAAGGTTGAAGAAGAAGGCTAGTAAGTTTGAGAAGAGTTATTCAAGGATAGAAGATCAATGCAAGACGATGTTGAAGGAAGGAAGGAATTTCTAGAGCAAAGCATTCAGAAGGTGGCACACCAGCTCTTCCATTTTAAGGCGATCAATCATCGTCATATGAGTTGTCTTGGAGAAATATACTTGTATTTTCAATACGACTTTTCAACCCTTTTTATAGTATGAGCTTTATTTTTCGCTGCTACATCCTTTGTAAAACAACTACCATTGTTATGAACGTATGTTCTTATTAATGGATACAAATTCTGCTTTTAGTTCATTCTCCATTAATTATGTTTATTTATAAGCCTTGGGTGACTTTGGACGGGAAAAATCTGAGGTCACTGGCGGTAATACCCATTGTTGCAAAATAGGGGTGTTACAATGAAACACCTTTTTTCTCTAGTTGTTGAATCGATCATAGTTTATTTGGACAGTTTTTCTTCAATTTTGAAGCTTTGTAGTTTGTCTAGTTTGTTGCAATCCTGTTCTCTCTCTCCCATTGGAGGCAGCAATTATAGTTCAAACTAGTATGTATTTTCGTACCTTGTACGAGTTTTGCTTAAACAAAATATTATTAATAAAAAGTTTTAAAATATATCAATAATTTACGACAAATAATCATATAAATACTTAATATATAAAATTTTGAATAAATATTGATATTTTAAATAATCATGAAAAAAAGATGAATAAAAATATAAGATTTATAAATTAGTTACATATATGGGGTTCAACAAATTAAAATATTATCAATTATATTTTAACTTATTATAATGTTTTAATAGATATGGATCCTATGGTTGCATGTTTAAATTTGAAGTTGACATCTCAATAAAAAGGATATTGATGATAGATTTAGATAAATGCCAAAATTTTGAAAGATTCAATCTTAGATAACCTTCTAAATTGATATTATAATAATCTCATTTAACTAGTTACAATTTTAAATTCAATTTTAATCATGCAAGAATATATATTATGAGTTTGGTTCAAATGAAACACACTATTATCTTGAACTAGGAAACGTGACACTTTCAAACTTCACACATGCCAAATTTTTTGGTCAGTTCACACGTCTAGATCATAAAATGAAAAATGCCCCCAACATTAGAAGGGACAAATTTTAGGTGCATATGCATCTCAAAATTTCAAATATCTATCCGTCAAAATATCTTCGACTTGTCAAATATCTATCCATCATTCCAAGCTTCAATAAAATTTACTAGAAGTATAATGTATATGCAATTATGGATTGCATACACATCTTACAAACTTTCAATTCGAATTGCTTCTACTAAAATTGCCTTTAGCTTTCTTGCATTTTCCCTATTAGTAATATTTCACTCTTAGTATTGTCGTCACAACCATAAATCCAAAATACATGGTTGTGATAAATAAGATTTATTAGATATTGAATCGATGTAAACACAACTTTTATCTATTATGATTCTTTGAAGCAGAACTGGCAATGGTTGTTAGTCAATGTATCTATATCACCTTAATCAAAATTGGAACGTTTAAACTATAACAACTGTTTATTCCAAAACTTAAATAGAAAGAGAGAAGATTCAAAGATGGCTCATATCAAGAAACTTAGTCATAACTTCGCCTTTGATTCATAGAATCGCCAGACTCATAGAAGCCCGGATAAAATGTAATTGTCACTAAAAAAAGCAGGAACAAAGATCATATTCTGAAAAGAGCCGAAAGCAATCACATGTAGGGAATCTTTTTAGAGGTATAACAACAGGTGAACAAATTCCAACTTCCACATTAACAAGTTCCGTACAAATCTCTCACCGTTTCTTTATTATTACAAACACACAAAATAGAACGTTCTTTAAGTGCAATTGTTTCAAAAACCGGGATAAAACCCCAAGTTACATGTGATAGAAGAAAGAGTATATCACAAACTGTAAATTCTCTTACAGCCAAAGTTCTCATAGTAAGTTCTGGATTTGATCTAGTGACACAAGTCCATGATCCATCTTTGTTGTTTGTCTCGGCGGTATTCCAGCGATTTCCTGATATCTTGAGCAAATGGTCAGAACTCAATAGGATCAGTTCAACAGGTTCACAAGGGTGTTTTATATAAAGGAATTCTGGTTCGGATTTTCTCATATCATGATTTTTTTCGAAATTTTCGATTGTTCAGAGGTTTATAAAAAGGTACCAATAGCACCAGAAGATTGACAAACATAGGAAGCAAATCTGACCAAAGAGGAAAACAAGAGGATTACCTGTGTGTTGTCTTGATCCAGCTTTCCATTTATTTCTTGGGTAAGACAATTCGGAAATTATGTGGTTGGAAGGGTAAATCTGCAAACATTGACAAACATTAGTAGTTAATTTGTTCCAATTCAGAAACCAGTATAAAGAGCAAGAAGTCAACATAAACACTTATTTGTTAAGCTTGTAAATTTTTTTGCAATGAGTTACAAAAGCTTGAAAAATCATGAGAAGATTCATATACTACAACAAGCAGCAGGATTTCCATTCACAAGGATAAGGGACTACAAGGGGAGATATAATTCCCATAAACCAGACATTACAACAAAAAGAAAAGCACAATAACCTAAAAAATACCTCATAGACAACTATGTAGCTGCTCAAATAAGGCACCATACAACTACTTTCTGAAAAAGTTAAAGAGGCTGGAATGGCAGTCGGTGCCCTGAATACTCCTAACCACAACAACAATGTGATCATCTTAGACAAACTAGTAGATATGTTGGAGTGTTTAATCTGATAGCAAAATAGACCTTTGTGTTTTCATCATCAATATAACTATGCGGGATTGACAATGCAAGTTGTTGGCTCAGCCTGAATCAAGACTATCATACATTATCCTAGAGTTATTTGACCTAAAAATTTAAGGTGTAAGGTTGAATAGACCCAAAATACGAAACTACCAAACATTAACTTGAACTTGAAGTCAATTCCCTCAAAAAGATCCCAAAAGTCAAAATAACAAAACAATACGTAGCTTGACCACTTTTACACATTAAGCTTCCATACCAAACATTGCATGTAGCAGAAGAGGGAGGAAATAATAAGCAAAAATATTCATCTACTAGTAGTTAGCAAACTAAGTTTCATTGGATGGATCAAATGTATTATTCAGTTTAGCAAAGATAGTTCTGTAACTCACAGTTCGAATTCAAAAACGACAGTGTGACCTAATACCAAACAAAATCTTTGTAAGACTTGGAAAATAGCTAATTAGCTACAACATACCTAAAGAAGTCTCTGCGGCTCTTTTCATATCTAGAACTGAAGGCCATACAAGGGTCTCGTGATAGTCATAAACCACGGAAAAGGCTTTCAGCAATGACTTCACCATGTCTCTCCAATCCTACAATATCTTTCAAATAAGGCCCAAATTGTTCTATAGTCAACTTCTCTATCTCGAACAAAGCATTGCCACCATTATGAGTCTTCTTCATCTAACCCGATGACCTGTAAAAAAATATTATTTGACTCGTGACCCGACCCGTAACCCGGATTACTGGTTTTATAAATATTATTTGACCCGTGACCCGACCCGTAAACCCGGATTACGGGTTTTACGGGTTGGGTTGTAGGTTGACCCGTTAACCCAAATTTTATTAGTTCACGAAATCAAACTTAAGCCCAATAATTAGAATGACCCATTAAAAGAAGGTCTCATTACATGAACTACTAGATTAACTAAACAAATGCATGTCATGCATTTTTATAGCCTTTCGAATTGAGAAAATCTAGTTGATTTTTCGATGTGGGATGAGAGGCCTATCCCACATCGAAAATTTGAAGGAGCCAACAAGGATATTGGTATTATAAATAGCCTATGGTGTCCTGTAAGTTGGAATACACATGGGCTCAAGCCTCCGCATGTAATAAATGTTGGGCTATTCTATTATATAAAAATAGAATGGGCCTAGTTTATTAGGGTAGAGTAGTTTAAAATATTATAAAATAAATTTATATATTATTACGGATTACGGGTCGGGTTTTACGGGTCAACCCATAACCCGTAATCTCAAAAATCTTGACCTGTGACCTGACCCGTAAATTACGGGTCGGGCAAGGTAACCAAGGTAAATCCACTATCTCGGTTGTTCTCCAACTACCAGTTACAGTGTTGCAGGAGTCTTTGAAATACAATATCCTTAACCCTATAAGAGTCTTTGAAGTACAATATCCTTATAACCATGTAGCTATCTGAATTTTCATCATATACAAACCCTCCACAAACTCATTCATTATTTCCTACCACTAATTGAAGTACAATATCCTTATAACCATGTAGCTATCTGAATTTTCATCATATACAAACCCTCCACAAACGCATTCATTATTTCCTACCACTAATTGAGGTTGTTGGATATGAGAATGCTTTCTTATGGCTGGATTCCATAGCACAAATGATGTACAATCCTTGCAAAGACGCAAACAAATCAGTCCATTTATAGCACCCACTATTTGAATGTATTCCAAACCTTCAAAGGGCAGTTAAATATTCTTTATGCTAGGGTTCCCACATGAGCATTCAAGCAGCAGGGAGAAGATCTCATCATTGTCATTTAATGAATATCTTTTTATGTGAACCAGCAAAGACATTGTAGTGCTCATCTCAATAATATCACAATGTTGTTGGATGAAACTTGGGCTACTTAAGACACCATACCAAGCTCTACAAACAGATTTGAACCGGATAATGGACTTGATCGGAAGCCCAACAAGTATTTGTATCATTACATCACCGTGCAATTCGCTTGTTGAAACAACCCCTACCAAGTCAGCGTCATGTACCTGGATAATTCTTATGAAATTATAGTAAGAATAGAATTTTATATAAGTAGAAAATAAATTTGGACTCATTCCCATTCTATTTTATTCAAGGAAAAATTGCTCTAAATATCCCAACCTTTCATTCAGTTGCACACTCTACCTCGACCTTTTCGAATTTCACAAAATATCCTATACTTCGGGAAAAGTTGCGCACTCTACCCTCGAAGTGTCCACATTTTGTGTAAATTTGTGAATTGACTCCTCACCTTTTTATTCTGTGTCAAAAATACCCAACTTGTGTACAAATAATTTTTAAAACTTATAGATCTTGTCCTTATAAGGATTAAAACATTAAAAAATACTCATTTTAGATCTCTTTTTGTTCTAAATCAATTTTAGTGGATTAATTTAAAATAATCAATCTTCATTATATAAAAATATATTTGGTTAAGGTTAATAACATTTTGGGTAAGGTCCAAAGTAATAACATAGCTTTATAGATTCACTTTTCTCATTTACATGAAATTAATGTTATAACATCCCCGACCAAAATGCATACGTCATTTTGCATTCATATAAGAGTAATAGCATATGCATAGTATATTGACATGATATACAGTGAGTTTTTAAAAGTAATATTTATTTTTAAATTAAGTTTATTATATTTTAAAAAGTTTTTAATATAAAATTAATTAATAATTATTTCAAGGTAAAGTTTGTAGTAAAGAGGATTACAGGGTGAAAAGTGAAATTTCTTTTAAATTTTGCCGACTTGCTCGTTGATGGATATATATGATTGTGTTCATTCAATATCTTTATCATTAAGGATCTACGAGAAAAAAAAACGAGAGTACATGAAAGAGAGGAAAAGAGAGGAAAGAAGAAAAGATTTGATTTCGGTTGCTTTTGTTGGATCTGGTACAAGATCTCTTCTATCGGGTTTTAATCTCGAAGTACAAGCGTGGTTTGGTAAGTTTAAATTAGTTAATTGTTTATCTGGATTTCACTGATTTTTCTAGATCTAGATCTATAGTTGATTTTTATTTGAAAATCGGTTGATCTATAGTTCTCAGAGGGTGTTTTCGATATTGGATTTATATTCGCTAAAAGATTTCAGAGTAATTTTAGGCTATTGCCTTGTAATCATATTATGGAGTCCTTTGATCAAGTTTTACAGAAAGGTTTGAACTAGAAAAATATTCTTCTATATATATAGTTTATCATTGTCAAGTTTTAAAGGATTTGGAATTATGCACAAGAAGATATAATGCATATTGACATTTCATTACATTTGGGGTTAAAGTTTGTAAGAGTAAATAGGCTGTTTTTGCATTGTGTTACATATAGGAGCACAAGTGATAGATCGTGGTCAGAATCACGTGGGAGAAATATAGTAATTGTCTTGAACAGGTGAGTATAGACCGTAGATTAAACCATATGTGCTATATAGAATATATATGCTATATGTGATATATGATATATGCGTTATATGGGTGAGTATAGATCGGAGATTCAACCCTATGTGTTATATGTGCTATACGGATATATATATGCTATATGTGGTATATGATATGTAACACCCCAACTTTTGTCGGAGCGCTACTAGGTGGTAGACCCTATCCGGGTACTACTCAGATTAGTTTGACAAACAAATTCACTAGGATCTTGCAACGCGGACACGCCGAGAAAATGAAATAAAACATCCAACTCATTTTTATTAAACATCAACTATTAAAAACATTCATTTAAGACCCCGAATTTACAAACAAAAGATGATGATCCTGTCATTTTGTACTCTCTACCTATTCTGAACCAGTTTTATCCAACTAGCCACAAGACAAATCAACAAACAAATATGAATACATAGATAATCAAATCCCAACAACCCGGACCTAATGACACGTGTGTCAATTCCGCATCACCACTTCATAGATGACTTATCACGGTTCCTCAAATGTACCTGAAACTGTAAAAATATTTCCCGAAGGGTCAGCTACAATTCTAATTCAAGCTAGAAAGCGTAAGATGCATATAGAACGTTTGAAAAACCACATAGAACCCTACAACCAAGATTCACACATAAATCAATAATTATCATTTCATACCAATTCAACATTTAATGTTAAGTAATCACACAGGCACCCATACACACAAACACACAGACACACAAGCGCACACACACACATACATACATCACCACAATTACAATCACATTAAAAATACAATAGTATCACGATAGTATAATCATTACAGATAACATCAACAATAGTAACAAGGATAACAATAATCTTCATAAAAATCTTCCCAACATATATAACCGCAAAATACATTCTGTTAAACAAAACTCATTGACCTCAGACCATTCAAACAAAATTCATCAATTAAAATAGCAGCCAAACATCCTCCTCAAATCCAAATGGCACCCTCCGGCCTCTCATCTATTGCGCACGGTCAAGGCGTGTACCATATACAGGTGCCCATTTCCCATATTCACCCTTCTTTCCCCGGCTAAACCTCTACTAGAGCGTTTGCCAAAACATTTTATTTTATTTTTAGAAGGGGTCCCTTCCAGCCTCATGATCATGCCCAGGGGCCTCTTCATCCTCAGCGTATCCGCACCCATGACCATACCGGTGGAACCCAATGCACGCATAACGAAAAATGTTTAAAAACGATTTTTCATAGTTTCAAATACATCTACAAGCAAGAAATTTAGAATCATTCCAAAATGAGGTTTATATAATCAATTCACTCATTTAACACATAACGGTCGTAAGCAAAGCAAGTCGACAAGCCATTAACCTCGAAAGACGGAAGCAAACACGCAACGGAAGAAAAATAGGCCTGAACAAGTCACAATCACAATAACAAGCACAACCACAATTTCAATTCAAATACAATCCTAAATGCAAACACAATCACAATTACAATTACGATCACAAGCACACTCATAGTCACAGTCGGATTCAGAATCACCATCATACTCGCGCAATCAGAATCACAGTCACAGTCACAAGAACAATCACAAATACAATCACAATTACAACTAAACTCACAACTTCAAATACAATCACAACAGCACTGCAACACAATTACAAGCACAAACACAATCACATTTACATTTACAAAGACCACTTACAAATATGAGTATCAACACAATTACAGATACAATTACAAGGTTCACAAGCATAGAGAGAAAATTTTATTTTAAAAATAATATGCAGAAGGGACTAGTTCCCAAAACCAATTCCACATACATGGCACCCAATCTAACAAGAATTGAATTAAGCTGAGCAAGTCGCAGAACGACTTACCTCACGAAAGAATTCCTTGTACACAAAAATCCACCAAACCGAGCCACGCAAGGCCCTAGACAACAATGACGAAAAAACATTCAAGAAGACAACTTTACACAAGGATTTTTAACGAGCCCAAAAACCACTAGCTTAATATTCTTAAACTTAGACCATCATGAATCAACATTAACCGCTTGTCTTTTAAGAATGGAATTCAGTGCTTCACTTTTTGACAGCTTGTGTCAAAGGCACTTAGGACGCACTACGATCCCTTCACTTACAAACCCAAACCAAAAGGTCAACACCCAAAGCGGGAAGCAATTCCATTAGAACACTCACACCTAATATCCCATACCTAAGAAAGCATCAGCTTATATACTCAACCGATCAATTAATTAAGAAGAGGCCAAATTAAATTAATATCCAACCTTAAATTCAATTTGGTAATTATGCTCAAACTTAGAATAAAGAACGTGTAGTCAAGCTCAAACCACATATATTCACATGAACATTTGATCAAACTATATCCTTAATTAATCCACACACTCCCTTCAATAAACCACAAACCAAAACATCAAGTTATTCAATCGGAGAACTCGACATCCAACTAAATTAAAACCCACTATACTAGCTCACCATAACACCTTGAAGATCACAATACTCCAATTAAATCACACGTTCAAATTGTAAGAACCGAATTGATCCATATAAAACCGATAGACGAACTCGGACACGCTACACAACTCAAGAACTCAGCAAATCCCATACCCAACTCAGCCAAACTAATAAATTGTCAAATTGCTACACCACAAGCACCACTCAACCGTGAACAAATAAACGGGAAAAGAAAAATATATCTCACCTTGTCGGAACAGAAATGCGGGGTCGAGTCCTTAGCTTGGATCGATCGGTTGGTCACAATTGAAAAGGGCAAGGCTGAACGAAAAGAGAAAGTGGTCTTGACTTGATCCAAGGTGGCCAGATTGGCAAGCACCTAGCGGACGTCCTCAGATCCGAGAAACCAAAGGGATTCATGATTGGTGGTCCGATGGCGGCGAGCGAGGAGGCGAATCGACCGGCAGATGCGAGCGGTAGAAGGTCAGCGTTGGGCGACCCGGTCAAGTGATGCAACTTCTCGTCGAATTTGTACCTGGGCGGAGGCTCGACATCGGCCTCGATCGGAATCAAGAGGAGCGTCGCTCATCGACGCTGAGGAACGAGAGCGAGGGCGCGAATGGTGTCGGAAACGGCGGTGGAGACGCAGAATGGTGTCAATCGGAACCAACCTAGTGAGGCGACGGGATCGGGGTACCCTCTCTCCCGTGGTGGTGTGGGGTGCGGCGCTCCTTTAGGGTAGGGAAAAGAACAGGGAAAAGGAATAAAAGGGGAAAGAAAAGACAAGCATCGGGCCTTTCAACTGGGCCGGCTCAATCAGGTTCTTGAGCCCAACGTCAAATGAAGAAATCACTGAGGGGAAATGGCATCTTGGTCCGAAGTAATAAGATAGAACTACTGGATAGGGAGAGGAAGACACATATTAGGACTAGCCTCGGTCTTTTCGAGACTCGGGTATTACATGATATATGCATTATATGTGTGAGTATATACCGGAAATTCAACCATATGTGCTATATGTTCTATATGAATATATGTGCTATATGAACTATATAGATATATGTGCTATATGAACTATATGGATATATGTGTTATATGTGATAGCTCTGAAAGGAAGCCTTGTTATTTTGGTTAACAAGAAAGTTTCACTTGTAGGTTCAAAGTTATGAATACCTTCATCCTTTTCCATATCCACCATGCGTTTCATGTGGACATGCCCTAACCTCGTGTGACATAGATCATAAACCGAATCATTTGACACCACCATGTAATCATGCACAATCTTATAATTATTGATTACATTAAGTAGGAATATATTGTTTTATAGTGGCGGAAGCCTACAAATATTCCAGCCCTACTTATAACAAGACGATCAGCTTCGAAAACCAACCAATATCCTGACTTATTTAGCACACCACCACTTACAACATTTTTCCTAATGTTGGGTGCGTACAATACATTATATAAAATAAGTGATGTCCGCTTTTTAGTCATGTTTTTAGGGTGTGTTTTAGTGTGTTTGAGTCTTTTTCTTTGGTTTTGTGTTTTGTTTTGAGTCGTTTGTGTAGGTTTTCGTATTTTCATGAGATATGGAGTCTACATAAGCTTTGGTGGTGTTTTGTAGGTTTTTAGAAGCATTTTGGAGCACTTTTGAGGAAAAGAGCAAAACCGAAGAGAAGCACTTAAGGAAAAGCTCAAGATTGAAGATTAAGTGCTCAAGTAAAGTCATTGAAGATCAAGTTTGAGCTTAGAAAGAGATAGAGAATTCCGAGAGTTACTTCGAGACCAAGTATGGGGTCTCTTGTCTATTTGATTGGTGTGGATCTTATCTTGGAAAATTCGTATTCTTTTCAGGTCCACATGGCAAGTTCTAGCCAAGCCGCAACCCGAGCCCAAAAGAAGAAGAGGACTCAGAGGTCCCCATCTCCACCCCGCATGGACAATGTGATCTTGCGCACTCAAGGACTAGCGGACCGCTACAATGCCATACTAGACAAGGACCACTACACTAGGTGGTTCTCGAGGTCGAGTGCCAAGCAAATGAAGATCTATGAGGATGTCAAGGAGGCCTTTTCTATTCTCGGTGTGCCTCACTTGTTGAAGAAGGAGGATGTACCACACTTCCCGACTCTCACATCTGAGTTCCTAGCCACTCTTGAGACAAGATTCCCGACGAAGGCTTTGGAAGGACGAATCAGATTCAGGCTTGGTAATGTGAACCGTGAGTTTACAATGGCGGAGTTCAATGGTATTCTTGAGCTCCCAAATCCTTCTCGAGATTACAGCCTTAAGGACTACAAGGTGACAAGGACTTGGAGCTACATTACTGGGGAGGTAGAGCCCTCCGCTGCAGTATTATTCGGGGCGAGCATCATCAACCCCATTTTTTGGATCATTATCCGAGTCCTAGCCCCTACTTTCTGGCCTAAGAGAGAGCTGAACAGGCCAACAAGGATAGAAGTTGCATGCCTCCGCACCATTCTTTTTGAGGATCCCGCCCCATTAAACTTGGGGTACGAATGGCTATACTATGTTGAGAAGTCGATCAAGTCAAAGGAAGTATGGTGCGGGAATCTAGTTAGTCTCTTGGCGACCAATCTTGGAGTTGATCTCACCCTCTACACACCGGCCCACGCTCAGTTGCTCAACAGGAACTATTGGTTCAGTTCCAATATTTTTACACAGGTTCAGGGCAGGTACATTACAAAAGTTCAAGGCCGAAATGTTACACCCACCCTAGCTAAGATGGAGCTCCTTTATGTACCGAACTGGTACGAGGCATGGACGGGGCATGCATTCCCGTTAGAGCCCAAGCCGCAAGATGAGCTGTCACTTAGGCCATGTGAGTCACGATTTGAGAGAGAGGGAGACGAGATGGAAGAAGATGATGAAGATGGGACTGAAGAAGCAACAGAGGGAGGCACAGAGGAGCTCGACATCGAGGAGGATGACCTCGACACTGAAATTCTGGGTAACAATGTCTTCATTGACGAACCTGCCAGGGTCGTTAACGACCACTTCGAGGCTCCTACCGAGGCTCACAACATCGGTAACGACCCGCCGAGAGCACCTACCGACCCCCCGCAGCCACCTATCGACCCTCATTCTTATGGTATCATGCCATACAACCCAGTGCTTTATCAAGACCACTTTCAGCCTCACAACCACTATTAACCACCTCCTCAGCTCGAGTACACTGGATCAAGTATCCCGCCACCATGGACCGAAGATCTTTCAGCTCAGATGCAGCAGCTTAACCTTCAACAGACACACATTCATCAGAGGATGGATAGATGGGAGAGTGTCTATTCTGCCCGCATGGCATTAGAGGATACGAGGCATCAGCAGAGAGAGGCGAATGATGCAGCGCGCTGGAGGACGATGTACGACTTCATGGGGAACTTCGAGCATTATTTTCCACCACCAGAGCGCTGATTCAGTTTGAAGAATTGTTTTGTTTTCTGCTTTAAGATCTTGTAAGTTTTTCTGTTTTTCTTTTTTCTTCTTTTCTTTTCTTTTCTATTCTTTTCTTCTGCTTATTTTTATTACAATGGGGACACTGTAATTTTAAGTATGGGGTGGGAAAGGGTAGAAAACTTGTGTCTTGTTTGTTTGATGAGTCTTGTTTGTCTTAAGTAGTTCTTTGTTTCATAAAAAACAAAATCACAAAAAAATTTGAAAATTTGAAAATTCCAAAAGAGAGTTTTAGAATTGATAGATACCTTCTTTCTTATGGTTCTATGATAGTAGTTTCTAGCATGATCATATAAATCCTTACAAGCATGTCTTTGATAGTTTAGCCTGATTCATGTTTTGAAGTTGTTTTTATGAAGGAATAGCATTTGATGAAATTGAGCATGTATACTTTTTCGCATAAGTGATGCAATCCAACAAAATAATTACCTTGTGAGTTATTTTTGGCCTTATAGGGAGAATATCAAAAATTCCTCTTCTTTTCTTGTGTGATTTACTCTCTATATGCATATTATCCGTTGGAATTGTGATGGTTATCTATTTCTTGAAACCTATATAAGATTTATAGTTCATTACTTGTGAAGGTCATATGATAGAAAATCTTTTTCATAAGCCCTGTTTTATCCATATCCACCCTTACATTATCTTTCTTTTTGAAGCCAATTTGAGCCTGAAGCCATTTATTTTTAGCTCCACAAAATTTTCCGTAGCTGAGATAAGCTTGACCCTATCCGGGGATTAGGACTTAGATTGGAAAGGATTGTTTTGTTGAGTGAGATGTTATGATTGGTTTTGAGAATTTAAGATTATTGGGGAGGGTAGATTGGAAGTCTCTTGTGTTAATTTGTAAGAGAAAGATCTCTTGATAATAAAAGATGCACAAAAAAAAGAAGTAGATTGTTGAGAAGAGGTGAAGAAATGTACATGATGAAGCTCGTTAACGGCCCTGTTGGCTCGTTAACGAGGTTGCGCAAGCAATGATAAAAATAATAATAAAAAAAGAAGAAGAGAAAGGAAGTAGATGTGCATTTGTGTTTAAAAGGCAAAGCAGAGATTCTTTTGAGTTGTTTTATGAGGCTTTCTAGGATATGTTGGGTGAGTGAAAGATGAAAGTGCATAAAGAAGAGTGAGTTTGGTATATGTTTTTTTTTTGAGAGTTTTTTGTATGTGTGAGTTTTTAGGAGTCTTTTGATTCCCGGATATTATCAGCACCACATAGCCAAAAATTTTCCATGCCTTATTGTCTTTACCAAGCCCCATTACAACCCGGCCGAATGGAAGCTTATATGAAGTTTTTCATTGAGCCCCCTAAGTTCTTTTGATGATTTTTGCTTGTTTTGACAAATCTTGGGTGGAGAGTTTGGTGATATAAGTTCCAATTTCTATGAGTTTTTGTGTATAAGATGAGTTGAGAGATGAATTTATAAGCCTAAATACTTGAGATTTGAGTGAAACATGCATTATCCCTAGTGAGGTTGGATTGTATTTTCTTATGTCTATTTAGTGCATATATGTGTGATGATATTAATAGTCATTTGCTATTTTCTTTTATGTGTTGAAGTTGCTTTTTAGATGATGGCTATGGCTTGATAAGTATGATTGTATGGTTTTGATTAGTGTTTAGTGATTGCTTGAGGACAAGCAAGTCTAAGTATGGGGTATTTTGATGTTCGTGTTTTTGGTATAGTTTTTAGTGTGTTTTCTTAGTTTGTTAGGTTTGGTTTTAGTAGTTTTAGAGTTAGTTTTGTATGTTTTTGGATAAGTTTGCATATTTTGTAGAAAGTATGGAAGCTACTCCGTTTTGTGTCTTTTTGTAGATTTTGAGCAGGAAACAGTGCTTTTTGGAGCTGAATTGGAATGCTATGGTGAAGGAAGGAAGAGTATGGAGATGAGAAGTCGAAGTCCAGCTTTTTAGAGTTCAAGTGTTGAAGAAAACCGAACCCAGGCTCGTTAACGAGGCTGTGAAGGGTCGTTAACGAGGCTTAGTGATGAGGTATTTTCGGTGGTCGTTAATACCTATCAAAGAAACCTAACTTAACCAACTCAGTAGAGCGGTAAGTAAGGGTCGAACCCACAGAGACTCGTAAATTTGTGTTATTACTTGTATGCCAAGTAACCAAGGGGGGGTTTTTATGAATGATTATCTAAGCTACTATGCAAAAATAGAAATAAATATGAATACAAAGATGATTTAAATATGTGAGAGACAAACGTGTTCAACTAGTTAAATCCATCATGATATTGATTTGTTGATCATTGATTCTCTTCTCACTTGAATAATCTATTGTGGATAATGACCCTACTAAGGATTAAGACCCGAACTTCAGATTTAGTTGGTAGAACTACCAGTCTAACAACCCTAATCATCTAACAACCTAGAAGCCCTTCTAGATTCAATTAGATAATAGCATGACGATTCAAGTTATCAATAGGATCAAACATTTAGAGCAACCAGACATCTAAGTGACTTGTGAATTTATTCCCTTCTTCAACCAACTAGTCCAACCGGTACTAAATTGATTAAAGTATACTCTTGATCAAATTAACTCCGACCGGTAATTAATCAGATTCAGTTATAACTAGAAATTCAATTAGGTGATCAATCTAACAAAACCTTAGTTTAGATTCAATTAAGCACAGGGAATAATTTCTATTCAAGTTTGTTGAGAATCAATCAAACCTCACAACTATATACAAATCATGACTTCAATAACTAGACAAACACAAAAGAAATTAGCAATGCATAATTAAATTGAAAACAAACTTACAAGAGTTTCAAATTCTGCCTCAAGAGAGAAAAACCCTAGCCTCCAAAAGTTTTTTCAAAGTTCTCAGAAAATAAACTAATATAAGGTTTATATATGTCTCTAAAAATAAACCTCAAAAGCTATATCATCAACATACTAACTCGGCCAAGATATAATAAAGCCCGAATATCAAGCCCAAAACCAAGAGCTTGGCCCAAAATCATGTCCGCGTGAAACCCAGGATTGCGCTGCTTGACCCAAAAGCGCGGCCGCGCAATTGCTTTCCAGTTGGGAATGCGCGGCTTGATTGCTTGGGCTTGATTCCGAGCACTTGTCTCTTCTCTTGTCTTGGCTCTTCTCAAGCTTCTATCTTCTTCCTAACGTCTCCTTGCTTTCTTCTAGCTTGTCCGCCACCGCCATGGTCAATCAAAATCTCGCCCCGTTGTTGCTCCTGAACCTAAAACCTGCAAAAATGAGCAAACTAGCGCATAATACCCGACAATACAAAAACCTAAAAACTACATAAAAACTAACCCAAAACTAGCTAAAACATATATAAAACATGCATCTAACTACTCCTATATGCAAGCTATCTGTAACACCCCATTTTTATACAGGGATATTACCGCCAGTGACCCCAAGATTAAACTCTCGAAGTCACCCAAGGCTTACAGTAATTACAGAACTTAACCAAAAACTTTAAAAATGCGGAAGATACATATACATATAAACGATGCGGAAGTCGAATACAATAATGGGATAAACATGAACGAATAACAAAAACTCAAATGGAAAGGGTCCCACAAGTCGGAACCTCGACCCTTAAAATTTTTCTAACTTTTTCCAACCTAACCACCTTCACTCCAGTTGCTCCTCAAGCTTGCTCCTCGTGATCCTCGACTTAGAACTCCACTCCTGATGTGTCGCGACGAGAAATGCGATGGACACCAGCCGACCATGCAAGGAAAATAAACGGTCGGTTAGTCTTGTGACAGACTAAGCAAATGGGGTTTTGGAAGGTGGTTCGGTTTTAGGAAAGGACGAGTTGGGATGTCGGGTACCGAATGAAAGCCGGTCCCATCCTCGGACCTCGGACCTCCTATGAAAACTATGATTTGAAGAAACAGAATGAGAACGTCACCCAAGGGTGAGTCTCAATTTAGTAAGAAAGGATTACTTATGTTGGGAACTTGGGTTTCACACATTTAGTCAAGCGGGTGATTAAACCCCTCGTTGATCACGTTTCCCTCTACCAACCTCACCGCATACGTGTTGTGCGAATTCAGATTGGAGCCAAAGAATTACGAAATCCGAGAGTAAGGATGGCATTCCATTTTGTACTAGCCTTCCTATCATTTTAATTGTCGCCAACAAGCGCCTATTTAATCTCTACCAATTTTACTGATCACAATATCGTTCCACTTGGAATTAAGCATACTTTTTAAGTAAGACAGAATGTGGGTTACGGCCCCAAGAAAATACTCAAAAGACAGAATGTGGGTTACGGCCCCACAAAAATACTCAAAGGTTGGGTTGCAAGCCCAGATTAACACGAGCTACGTGCCATCACCCCTCAGCGATCGAGCGGGTATTGACCATGGTCTTACGGGTAGAGCATCGGCTCAAAATTTAAAGTTGAATGAATTGACGCGTATAACATAAAGTACGCAAACACAAAGCCTACTCATCTAGGCACACATATCACAAGGCAACGGCCCTACAATCCATCTAGCGTAACCTAAGTACGACTAGGAATAACATGTCATTAAATCTAGAACAGTATAAATCCTAGATTCATTTTATTTCATACAAGAGTTCCCAACAAAGTCATGAAACAATTTAAAGCACATGAAAACGTATAACACGATATAAGACATGCTTCGAGAAAACAAGTGATGCACAAAGGACGTTTCATGGAAATCGAACCCAAACCACTTGCCTCGAAATTGACGTAGATGGTTTACGAAACTATCCCTCGCAATTAAGAACTTATTCCTGTTTAAATCAACCACAAATAAATTGTCGTCAATTTATTTTGTTCATTTGATAGCGTTGATTTTTCGAGGAATGACAACGGATTTAAGTTTATAAAAAAAAATTATAAACTTTGCACACTATATTAATAATTTTCTTTTTATCAATATGATGACACTATGTTATGAATTTTTATAAATCCTTCATATCATTCAATTTAAACTTTTCCTTATAATATATTAACCTCAACATATGTGTATATATTAATAGTAATCTAACGGAAAACCTTATTTCTTTATAAATATTCAAAATATTTTTACTAGTCTTATTTATCCATAAGAAATTCTTCCTCTTATTAATCTCCTTTTAAAATACCAATTTATTCAGATGAACATTAAAGATACTCATTTAAAAAAAATCATATATTTATTTAAATACTTATGGAATACATAATTCTTAGCATTTCTCCATTTAAATAATTTTTACCCATTTTAATTTAACAAAAGATCTTTTTTTTAAAATGAATTAAAATAGAATATACCTACAATGGTGAGCAGCCCGGTCGGGCCGGGTCGGGCCCGACCTGCTCATGATCCAAAACGAAGCAATTCGGACAAGGCAAAACAGGGCGAACTTCAAAGCCTTCGTTCTCCCTCGTCCGACGTCGGTTCGGGGCGTGTGAGTAGGCGTTGGAACTGTTAGAGAGAGAGAGCTTTCCAATGATACAAAATGGGAAAATTTTTATTGTGTGTGGAAGAAGAACGAGCCCAAAAACCATCGGTATCCCCTGTTTTTCGCTGAACAGAGGTGGATCTTCACGAGCCAATTTGGGGCTGTTTCGTGAGTGTTTTCGGGGAAATTTTGGATGGGTTTTAGTATGGAAGGATCTAAATAAGCCAATCCCATTTTATACTGCTCAAATCGGACTTTTAACGCAACCTAAATCAACCCAAAGGTCACTTACACATCAATGTCGTTCTTATCCCGAATTCTTCAATTCCACAAGATAAATGATAGAATTAAGTCCGATTAAGTGTGTAGCGTTTGACTTTATACTCCTCTACGACCCATCCACTACTCATTGATGTCGAATACACCTCCAATTGATGGAATTAAAGCCCTCAATTATTTTGGATTCAAGGAACCCTAAACGTTCCTTCTTCCCCCATTCGAGATAGAATCCGATAACTTTTCGTAAAATTGATTGATGAATTTAATAGAAAACCTCATGGGATTTCCGGAACATCTTTCGGATCGAAAATCCGTTGAGAAACGAGTGAGATATGGCCATTTGAAAAATCCGGGCTCAAGGTTGAAGACAACCCCAATCGGGTTTAATCCATTTCCGAAAAATTGCACAAACAACCCTCTTGTTTTGCAAAAGTGATAAAAATACCCTCCTACCTTAACTTTTGTACTTCAAATAAAATCTTATCATCCTTAAAACATTTTATTTAGTTAAAAATTTATCGACAGACATTTATATAAATTTTAGAGATAGAATTGTAATACTTTCACATAAGTTTTATTACTTGTAGTTATTGTCTTATAATTTTTTACTAATAAGACTCATATTATTTATGGTTACATTTTATAATCATAAAACCATAATACATATGGTTCATAATTAAGATTTATAATATGAGGAATATTTTCTTAAAGTTATAACATTATAACTTTAAGAAATAAAATATTTAAATATTTTATCATATCAAAGGGGAATGTAAAAATACATTTTTACCCTTTATAAAAATGAGGGATATTGCAATAGTATCCCCTTAAAAAGAGTTTCGTCCGCGAAACTAAATCGAGGTAAGGTCTCGTCCATGAAAATATACACCTCCCGATTGATCATGCTATCCAAAGAACGATTCTCGAAACGATTATCAAGAAATAAAAACGCGGGTGGTTACACTATCACTTAGAGATAGAGTTTTTCGAGAGTTCGTTGTGATGTTTACCGACCCTGTGCGGAAATTTATTCCGTGTCGGTAGGGTTTTTAATAAGTTTTAGGGTTATTATATTTTATATTTTTTAGGTCTTGTTATTTTTTTTAGATTTTATTTCTATCTTTTTAGAGTTAGTTTCTATCTTTTAGGAAAGTTTTATCTTTTAGCCTTTTTTATTAGATAGCTTTATTAGTATAAATACCCTTCTTTTTAGCTTAGAGAGAGGGGGGTTGTTCGTTCGAGAGAGAGAAGAGTCGAGTCGGAGGAGAAGTCGAATCGAGGTGGAACGAGAGTGAAGCCAGGTTGTTAATCGTGTTTTTCGATTCGGTATTCTTGTTATTTTCGGTTCTTCGGGATATTGTAAGACGATAATTTTCATATTAATTTGAAGTTGTTTTGTTTTGTTTTTAATGTTTTCTCTTGTTGAAGTTATTTGCTTTATAGTTATGAGTAGTGAGTAGTTTTCCTATCTAGGGTCGGGGTTAAAACCCGGCATAGTTATGCGTGTTTTATGAGTGAGTTGATGTGTTGTATGCCTCTTATCTATTTTTAGATTGCATGTTGTGTTTATGCCTGGATGAGAATCGAGGTAATTTGAGTTTTTAACTTGATCGAAAGAGAAAGTTATAGACTTAAAGGTTGATATTGTTCGATTGCGAAAGTTTCGAGCTTTGGATCCAAAACAAGTGATTGGGTGAATTAGTTTATGAGAGTAGATTGATTTGCTTGATAATCAACGAAAGTTGATGAATTTATCTATTTAAAGGCATGACCTTTATCTTCTTACGAGTTTATATGCATGGCTATGTTGTGGTAACCCTTGTCCTAGATTTTTATTATTATTTGAATTTATTCGGTTATATTCGTTACTGAGTTTGTTGCCTCGGTACCGAACCTGTGTTTAGGTCGTTATTTTGTGTTAGTAGTTTATCCAGGTTCGTTAACGACCTTGACAAAGTCGTTCACGAGGTTGGTTGTAGGTATTTTGTGTATTTTGCTTTGTTTTATTTTTCTAGTAGTTTGATAGACAAACAACCGTGCTTCCTGTGGAACGATCCTGACTCCCCTATACTCAGCGGGGTCTTGACTTATAAATTTATTTGTTGTCCAGATGAAAGAGCCGTCAACAAATTGGCGCCATTGCCGGGGATCGAACCCGGGTCACCCGCGTGATAGGCGGGAATACTTACCACTATACTACAACGGCACACAAAAATTTGAGTCATCTCCTCGGGTGTAGCCATAGCTCGGTTTTCTCGGCGTCTACGGTGCAGGGAACGTTCAGATTCTGAATAATAACCGGCGTTGTCAAATTCGAGCCTTCGACGTCCAACTGGCATATGCTGGGAAAACAAAACAAAGAAAACAAAAATTGAAAACAAAAACGGGGTCGGGCTATTCCCAAACCCACAGATAAACAAACAAAATTGTTGCTTCCCCGACAACGGCGCCAATTTGTTGACGGGTCTTTCCTCTGGACAACAAATAAATTTATAAGTCAAGACCCCGCTGAGAATAGGGGAGTCAGGATCGTTCCACAGGAAGCACGGTTGTTTATTTATCAAACTACTAGAAAAATAAAACAAAGCAAAAAAAAACACAAAATACCTACGACCAACCTCGTTAACGACTTTGTCAGGGTCGTTAACGAACCTGGATAAACTACTAACACAAAATAACGACCTAAACACAGGTTCGGTACCGAGGCAACGAACTCAGTAACGAATATAACCGAATAAATTCAAATAATAATAAAAATCTAGGACAAGGGTTACCACAACATAGCCATGCATATAAACTCGTAAGAAGATAAAGATCATGCCTTTAAATAGATAAATTCATCAACTTTCGTTGATTAGCAAGCAAATCAATCTACTCTCATAAACTAATTCACCCAATCACTTGTTTTGGATCCAAAGCTCGAAACTTTCGCAATCGAACAATATCAACCTTCAAGTCTATAACTTTCTCTTTCAATCAAGTTAAAAACTCAAATTACCTCGATTCTCATCCAGGCATAAACACAACAAGCAATCTAAAAATAGATAAAAGGCATACAACACATCAACTCACTCATAAAACACACATAACTATGCCGGGTTTCAACCCCGACCCTAGATAGGAAAACTACTCACTACTCATAACTATAAAGCAAATAACTTCAACAAGAGAAAACATTGAAAACAAAACAAGACTACTTCAAATTAATAAGAAAATTATTGTCTTACAATATCCCGAAGAAACCGAAAATAACAAGAATACCGAATCGAAAACACGATTAATGACCTGGCTTCACTCTCGTTCCACCTCGGTTCGACTTCTCCTCTGACTCGAATTTTCTCTCTCTCGGACAACAACCCCCCTCTCTCTAAGCTGAAAAGAAGGGTATTTATACTAATAAAGCTATCTAATAAAAAAGGCTAGAAGATAAAAACTTTCCTAAATGATAGAAACTAACTCTAAAAAGATAGAAATAAAATCTAAAAAAAATAACAAGACCTAAAAATATAAAATATAATAACCCTAAAACTTATTAAAAACCCTACCGACACGGAATAAATTTCCGCACAGGGTCGGTAAATATCACAACGAACTCTCGAAAAACTCTCTCTAAGCCTCGTTAACGACCCTTCACAGCCTCGTTAACGAGCCTGGGTTCGGTTTTCTTCAACACTTCAACTCTAAAAAGCTGGACTTCGACTTCTCATCTCCATACTCTTCCTTCCTTCACCATAGCATTCCAATTCAGCTCCAAAAGCACTGTTTCCCGCTCAAAATCTACAAAAAGACACAAAACGGAGTAGCTTCCATACTTTCTATAAAATATGCAAACTTATCCAAAAACATACAAAACTAACTCTAAAAATACTAAAACCAAACCTAACAAACTAAGAAAACACACTAAAAATTATACCAAAAACACGAAAATCAGACAGAAAATTGGATAGAAAATTGATTTGGGTGCTTAAATGAAAACAAAATATAAATAAAAGGTGGTTTTTTGAAAATATGAAATAAAGGATGGTTTTTTTCAAACTTAATTAGATAAGGGGTGGTTTTTTGAATTGAGTCCGGTTCAGGTGCGAATGGGCGCCCGGGTGCGAAATAAGAAAGAACAACAGTTGTTGGATCAAGAAAAATCAAAGGCGCTGATCATTTCACTTCAAAGGGGAAAAAACGGCACGGGCAATTTTTTGGCGAATTATTCGCCTATTTTTGAAAAAAAAAACGGCCTAGATTTGTTCATAAATATTGTGGATTTGTTCATCAATACTGTTGATTTGTTCATCAACACACGGGTTTGTTCATCAACAATGTGGATTTGTTCATTGTTATATTCATATTTTTTCATTGGTCTTGGCATATTTGTTCATCGGTTTGTGCATATTTGTTCATTTGTAACATCAATTTGTTCATTAGTTTATGCATATTTGTTCATTGATAGAAGCATATTTGTTCATTGTTATATTCATATTTGTTCATTGGTTTTGGCATATTTGTTCATCGGTTTGTGCATATTTGTTCATTAGTAACATCAATTTGTTCATTGATTTATGCATATTTGTTCGTTGCCTTTTTCATATAACTGTTCATTGCTAGATGCATATTTGTTCACTAGTAACCTCAATTTTTTCATTGCTATCTGCATATTTGTTCATTAATAACATCAATTTGATGGTATTAATAGTCCTAAATGTAAAAGTTGATGGTATTAATAGTCCTAAATGTACAAGTTGGTGGCATTGACACATAAAGATATGTTTATTTCAATTCAAATATAAGGGTATAATAATGAACAAATAAGGTTATATCGATGAACAAACAATGGATAAACAAAGGTTAGATTAATGAACAAAAAAGGTTATATCAATGAACAAATAGGGTATATTAATGAACAAACAATGGTATACCAATGAACAAAAAAAAGTATATCAAAGAACAAATAATGGTATACCAATAAACAAACAATGGTATATCAATGAACAAACAAGGTTATATCAATGAACAAATAGTAGTATATCAATGAACAAATATTGGTATATCGAAACTAATTATATGTGCATCAAAAACTAGATAATATTGTATTCATACACATAAATAAGATTAAAAAATAAAACTAAAAATTAAAAAGTTCAAAATCGATGAACAATGTTATCAAAAACTCGATGCACAATGAGTTAGTATTGATGAACAAATGGTGAATACTGATGAACAAATCGCTATTTCTGATGAACAAACTGGGCGCGTCTCATAAAAACGAATTTTTCGAAAAATACGTGAATAATACGGGAAAAATTCGTCCTTGCCATATTTTATTGAAAAATTAGCGAATAATACGGAAGAAATTCGCCCGTGCCGTATTTTATCCTTTTTAATGAATGTTTAATCAGGGGCGTTGATTTTTTGGAATGGACGAGCGAGATTTATTCTTAATTCTCACCTGGGCGTCCATTCGCACACAACTCTTAGCTTAGGGGCAATTCTGTATTTTGACCCTTATTTGACAGAAAATTGGATGAAAAATTGGTTCAGATGATTAAATGAAAATGGAATATAAATAAAGGGTGATTTTCTGCAAAAAAAAATGAAGTAAAAGTATTTTTTGCAAACTTCGTTAAATAAGGGGCGGGTTTCTATAATTTACCCTATAATGAAATAACCAACTCAATTGACAAGTCTAGCTATAATCTTTTATCAGAGTATTATCTTGATAATATTCGAAAAATGGATAATGTAATTGAATTTGAAATGAATGTTCAAATAATTACGACATGGACTCGAGCCGTATATCTTTTGACCACAATAAAGATGCAACACATCCAATTATCTGATTTTTGTTTAGAAAGAAGTTTAGCGATTGCTACACTTAAGTGTATAGAAAAGCACTTTTTTTGTAGAAAAACATTATTTGTTTTGTCTTATAATATGTGAAATACAATTTTTTTTACGTATTTTAAGCTTAAAAACCGATGTTTTTTCTACAAAAAATTTCTACAGTAATTGTAGCAAGCCCTTATTATGCTAAAGTTTCGGCAATTTAGTTCATTAGGAAAAATTCAATATAGTTTCTTCTACTAGTCCCTGGAGCTAGCTAGTAGAACGTTTGATGGTGCTTTAACACCTTTTCGGTAAGTAGTGTGTGTTAGTGCACAAAAATTCCGTCTTTAATGCAGTAATTGTGAACACCTCCTCTTCCGCTCCACGCCCAATCTTCTGACCTAAAACCTGCAAAACAATGGACACAGGGGGCGGAGACCCCCTAATCCACCTCTGATGCCTAAGTAAAAAGAGCGAATTGTCATTTCGAGCGTCAAGGTACAACGAGAGAACGGGGAATCCCTGAACAGTCGAGCTAAGCGAGTATTAGCCTGTGCAAGTTTTCAAAATATGCTGATATGCGCATGTGGCTCTCCCTACACGCCTAGGGCGTGTATTTATAATGGAAGAAGTAGATCAGGGGGCCGACTTTCAATATCTCTTAGGGTTGCTTAAAGCCCAAGCTAGGAATATTCCCACCTTCTCCAAGTCTAATTCTATCATATTTGCAGGATAAAATCTTCCATAAAGTTGCACAACTACCATATATTTAATAATATGGAAAATAATAAAAATAATAATAAATGCGTAGTAATTTAAGAAATACATTTTAATAGTGAAAATAACTATGGTAACTATGTTTGTTTTACCCGCTCACAATTGCCCCACCTATACCGCCTCATATGTTTTACCATATTCGGCGACGTAGGGTACAGAGGGTTTCTAATCGAAGTGGCCAAGTGGATTGGTCGATGTCAAGTCCCCTAACGCATTCGTATATTCATATATCCGTATATTCGTACACACATGAGTGAATTTCATGGGCTTCAATATTTATGAGCGAATATCATAAACTCTTATTTTGGAGCGAATATCATAAACTCTCTATTTGTGATTTTTCTCATACATGCATATGAAAAATCCATTAGTGCGATTAACTAATATTGCGCTATTATTATTTTTTTATGCAAGACTCAAGCTAACGCAAAAAGCTGACTTTTATTAATAGGTAAACGTGAATGTCATGAACTTACAAAGCTAAACAAAATGAATGCAAAAAATGAAAAATCCTAAGAGCCTCATCAAAACCACAAGGGAAAAAGAGTGCCATGTTTACATGAAATTCCTAATCTCGAGATCCCTGCGCAGGGGAAGACAGGTGACCGTGCTCACGATCAATATCTTGCGAAGTCATGCTCTCAGACGCAATACCACGATCGCGGCGGAATGTCCCGCGATCGCGGATCTCGGTGCCGCAGTCGCGGCATGGCGATCCACGACCGCGGTTTTGCCCTAGATCCGGGGTCTTGCTCTCAGTTCTAGCGCCGCGGTCGCGACCCTTGGGCCCGCGATGCGTTTTCGCGGTTGGTCCTCCATCTTCGACTCGTCTTGAACTTTTCGCATAAACTCTGATTTAGGGTGATTTCCCTTAGAGCATCGACGAGCATCTAATTGATTAGCCAAAACTCGAACTATGGCGTCTCCATCTCTAAATTGGACCATTTGATGGAGGGTTGATGGTACCGCTCCAATCCCATGAAGCCAAGGCCTCCCCAAAATCAAATTATAGGGCGAAGGCACATCAACAATTAAGAACTCAACGGTCATCACTTTTTTGGCTAGACAAACTTGGGTTTTAAACATTCCAAGCGGATATGTTGGATAGCCACCAAGTCCAGTCAATTGCATCTTGACCGGGATCAAATCTTCATTGCTTTTCCCAAGGAGATTGAAGACCTCATAATATATGATGTCAACCGAACTCCCTGGATCGATAAGAGCACGACGCACCTTAAAACCTTCTAGCTCGACTGCTAGAACTAAGGGGTCTTTATGAGGAACTTGGACTGTTGCAAGGTCCTGGTCCCTAAAGACTAGCCCATCCACCGCACGCACGGGGGAAGAGGGTCGTCGTGGCTCGGCCTGCTGAACTCTCATCACTTCAAGTTCATGGCAGGACTTTCTGAAGTTGCTCCTTGCTTCATCATCTTCATGCCTGTAATATACCGAGATCTTTTGGATGACTTCAATTTGCTTCTGCCCTAGCTGGTCACCTTTTCCAGTCTTGTCTCTTTTAATGTACTCACACAAATACCCCTTCTCAACCAGGCTCTCTGGACTGCTTGTATGACTCACATTGTTCGGTCATATGCCCCCGGTTTCTGTGGTACATGCAGTACTTCCTACTGCAGTACTTCCTACTACGAGGATCATCTTCGTGGCATTCCTCTTTGGGAGGATACTGAAAAATTTCTCATGCTTAATGTGAGGTAGGATCCGATAGATTGGCACACTAAACGTGGTGTAAACCGCTCTATTGTGACCCTTTCTCTTAAAGCTTTCAGAACGGCGATGGGTTTTATGAGGAGGAGAGGACGACCCTCCTCTTACTTTGGAATTAGCCTCCTCTAACCGCACATACTGATGAACACGCTCTTGAAGCTCGGTTATTGTAGAAGGAAGACATAGTGTCAATTCCTCTCTCAGCTTGATATCAATGGGGATTGCCCTTTCAAAGGCGATAATAGCGGTTTTGTGATCACATCCCTCAACTTCTGCATAGCATTCCAAGAACCAATTTGAGAAGCGATGCAAGCTTTCTCCTTTCTCTTGTCTGAGGCCGAATAGTGTGTCAAGTGATGCAGCATCTCGACTATTGGCTATATATTGCTTCACAAACTTAGAAGCCAATCGTCCCCAAGTCCGGATTGATCCCGACCTGAGGCTCTAAAACCATTTCAAAGGGCTTTTACCGAGGCTGCTCGGAAACATCTTGCACATGATGGCTTCTTTAGACATCCACAATGCCATTTTATGGGTGTAAGAGGTTATGTGACTTACATGATCCGTATTTCCATCATACAGAGTAAAAGATGGGGGAGAAAACTTTGACGGTGGTAGGGCTCGTTGGATGTCCACGTGGAATGGCATCGACATCAACGAAGCCTACTTATGTTCTGCTTGTTCCCGAGTCGATTGCAAGGTACTGCCTTGCGCTCTCAAAAGATCAAGCAGCCTTCTTTGAGTATGCTCAAGAGCTCGTGCCCTACCTTCAATCCTTTCAAGGCTGACACTCCGACGCTGGCTACGTCGCCTCTTCTTCCCTTTTTCTGCCTTGATCATGCTTAAGCTCGGGATTTTTGGAAGGATCATAACGACCGTCTCGCTTGCGCGAAGAATCGCGCCGATCGTCAGGTCCGCGATCGCGGTCCTTGCCACCGCGATCGCGGTCCTTTGTGCTGCGCTCGCGGCTTCGGCCGCGGCGATTACCACGGTTGTAGGCTTCGCCCATGTTATCCGAGGACGGGTCGCTGGACTGAGGAGGGTTCGCGATCTGAGACCTCTTATGCGGGGGCGACTCGTGGTGATGATCCCGTCTCCGGCTTCTGGTCGCTCTCCTGTCGCTATCATAATCAATCAGCATCTCGCCTGAGTCTCCAGAACTGATCGATTGAGGACTGCGGCAGTCATCGGTGAATTCAATAACACTTGCACGCCGTCGAGTAGTCCTCTCAATTTCTAATTCATCAATGGGGCGCTTGCCTTGAACTTTATCCAAGGAGTGCTTTAACTTGGCAATTTCTTCTAGGGCATGCTCCAAACGGGATTCAGCCTCTGCACACCTAGTTTGGTACCTCTCATTCTGTCTTACAGTAGTAGCCAAAACATGGGTGATCTCATCTTCTTCTTCATCCTCGGCGGTTGTAAATACCCCATTCCCGCCGTTTGGAGCGGATGACAAGGTGATACGATTTTCACCTCTAACGGGATTGGACCTGGCACGACTAGATTTGCCTACTCTTGACGAGGGCTAACCAAAGTAGGGTTTGGCTCGCGAATAGAGAGCGGAGGCTCAGAAATACGCAGCCTGCGGTCGCGGTTCTCTAGACCGCGGGCGCGGCTTGACTGTTCGCGGTCGCGGTTCTTTTGGATTGATTCGCTTTGCTCTTGAACCCTTCGGTTGTTTTCATTCTCGGCAACACACATTGCCGACTCCCAAGCTTGATCAAATTCAATTGATTCAGGCCTTGAAATACCACGACTGACGATTTCGTTGCTTGACTCGGGGTTTGTGCAATAAATAGTCGTATCAGCGAGAGGGGCCGAGTCACGGTTCAAGTCGTTTCTGGGCACAAAGGTCTGACCTTCCGAGCGAATATCGGAATTAACCTGATCAACTTCCATTAGGGTTTGATTTTCTGAGCGATTTTCGGAATTTTCGGCTTCGTTCGCCGATCCACGGTCACGGTGTACAGTACCGCGGGCGCGGTCCACAGTGTCGCGGTCGCGGCCCTCAGTGTCGCGATCGCGGTCTTGTTCACCGGGCGTACTTCGCACGATTTCGCTTCGCGATGATGCCCTAGGGTTTTCAAAGACAATTTCTTGATTTTCTAGGATCGATTCCAACACCATAATTGTGTGGATCGAGTACTCGTTTCCCACGGACGGCGCCAATTGTTAGTGCACAAAAATTCCGCCTTTAATGCACTAATTGTGAACTCCTCCTCTTCCGCTCCACGCCCAATCTTCTGACCTAAAAACCTGCAAAACAATGGACACAAGGGGCGGGGAGCCCCTAATCCACCTTCGATGCCTAAGTCAAAAGAAGTTTAGAGATTGCTACACTTAAGTGTATAGAAAATCACTTTTTGTAGAAAAACATTATTTGTTTTGTCTTATAATATGTGGAATACAATTATTTTTACGTATTTTAAGTTAAGAAACCGGTGTTTTTTCTACAAAAAATATCTACAGTAATTGTAGCAAGCCCTTATTGTGCTAAAGTTTCGGCAATTTAGTTCATTAGGCCAAATTCAATATAGTTGCTTCTACTAGTCCCTGAAGCTAGCTAGTAGAAAGCTTGATGGTGCTCTAACACCTTTTCGGTAAGTAGTGTTTTTCCAACTCCCTTGCCAATATCAACTAGTAGAAGACATTGTTGAAGAAATTTGTATTTCAATTTACTTGGATGATCAACACTCAAGAAACTGTTAAGAATCTCTCCATTTTTGTTGAAAGTTCTCTATTCTATGTTTCTCTTTCTTGTTTACAAAATTGGTTACAAAGATCAGCACAGTCGAATGTTGAGATAATTATTGCAAGAACTTCTTGTTTTTGTTGTGTGATATTTCCAAACTTAGGGTGTATTTATAAGTTTTGGTCTTTGTGGGGCAAGTGTTATAATTAGTTGAGTTTTGAGGGGCTAGCTAGGGGATTTGTTGGACCATGTTTGTTGGGCCTAGCTAGGGGAGCCCATTAGAAGATGTTGTGTTCAGCCGCCTCGGCATATGGCACTTGTGCACTGTGTTTTGCTAATGTTGTGCACCGATTTCCATCGACAAAAAAAAGGCAAATACAATGCGGCCCTTGCAGGATTTTAGAGAGGCCCGGATATGATGGACTCTTTTTGAGTTTATTTCAACTCTTGCCCTTAATTTAGGTTATATTACCAGATCTGTCCTAAGGTTTTAAACTTATATAAATATATCCAAACTAAAACGGTTTATAAATTTTATGACTTTAAATGGTACTAACTACCATAATCTACTAACTATAGCACAAATAAACTATTTTCTATGAACATAAGCCCACCATGCTCCGTAATTAAAGAAATTTATAAATTAAAGAGGTTCGACCGTTACCTGAGCGTAGTATCTCTGGACCTCCGGTGTTTCTGTAGCTTCCGGATTTCTAGGGGTTGCTAATCCTCAACCAAGACTCCCTTAACTCAAGCACAACACAGATTTGTTTCGTTTCCTACCTCAGACCGTAGTCTCTAACTTATAATCTCTCAATTTTAGTGGATGAAGGATTTGTATTCAAGAAAGAGGTTTATTCAAGACATAGTTTTCGATTAAGTAGCTTTCCCTTACTTAAAAACAAACTTTTATTGAATTTGAAAGGATTACAAGCACACAAACACACTGAAAACACTCAAACACTCAAACTAGAAAGATCCATAGAAGGATTTGAACTCTTAGAGTGAGGGAACACCGCTTCACTTTCAAGTTCAAAGCTTTCTCTTTCTCTTTCTCGATTTTCAGACTTTGTTTTCTGATTTTCGGTGCCCTTCCTTCAGCTTACAAGGGTCCTATTTATAGAGCCTTGGAGAGCATTGGATGCTCTATCAATGCTCTTTACAACTTACTACCGACAAAGTCTTAGGGAATCCACTCACATGGCAAACAATGTCACCACTCTGAAAAGAAAAAGCACACTAAGCAATAATAAAAAGACAACACACTAAAGAGATTCCTTCTGGTGGTCCACGTGGCTTGGCATCATGATGTGGTCTTTGATGGTTAATAATCCATGCAATATTCGATGTTGTACATGCCTTCTTCTCCAACATTATCCTCCCCACCTGCATCAGCATCTTCATCTAAGTCTAGCTCTAATTGCTTCATCAAATTTTCTGAATATTCTGGATCCCAATCCATCAGCTTATCCCATATAAAGTCTTGACCTTTGGGCGATAAATATCTCCCAAATTCTATTGCTAATAAGTAATCCTGGATTGAATCAGATGACTCTATTGCTTCCGAAAAATATGGTTGTAGCTCTTTCGGAATTATAACAGTGGTGAATCCTACTTTGAATATCAACATGTCGATTTTTTGATACTGCTTGATGTATTCATAGATGTAGAAAAGTCCCATAGCTCTAGCTTTAGTGGCATTTTTTAGGACTGGTTGCCTTATTGTTATTGGATCTGCAGAGAACTGGTCTATAACAAACCTAATCAAGTAGTGAGGTGCTCTTGATTTTCCTCCTTCTATCTCCATGTTTGCTCCATGCACAAAACAAATTAGCTTATCTTCTATCCCAGATTCCTTGACTTTGTTGAATACATAATTCTGAAACTTGGTGAAATGCTTCTTGATCGGACTCGATTTATAAGGACATTTTCCATATACGCTGTTGTTGACAGGGTGATTTCTTAACAACAAATAAATTTATAGTCAAGACCCCGCTGAGTATAGGGAAGTTAGGATCGTTCCACGGGAAGCACGATTGTTTGTCTATAAACTACTAAAAATAAGAAAAACAAGCAAAAGAGGCAAAAACACCTACGACCAACCCCGTTAACGACCTTGTCAGGGTCATTAACGAACCTGGAAAAACCTACGAACACAGAATAACGAACTAAAATGCAGGTTCAGTACTGAGGCAAGTGAACTCGATAACGAATATTACGAAAGCAAACAAAAACTAATTCAATAAAATAAAAGAATCTAGGACAAGGGTTACCACAACATAGCCATGCATATAAACTCATAAGAAGATAAAGATCATGTCTTTAAAAGATAAATTCATCAACTTTCGCTGATTAACAAGCAAATCAATCAATTCTCATAAATTAATTCACCCAATCACTTGTTTTGGATCCAAAGCTCGAAACTTTCGTTAACGAACAATATCAACATTCAAGTTAACAACTTTCTCTTTCGATCAAGTTAAAAACTCAAATTACCTCGACTATCGTCTAAGCATAAACACAACAAGCAATTCAATATATAAAAGGCATTCAAAACATCAACTTACTCATCCAATCATGCAAAACTATGTCGGGTTTCAACCCCGACCCTAGATAAGAAAACTACTCACTACTCGTAATAATTAAGCAAACAACTTTAATAAAAAGAAGACATTGAAAACAAACTAAAACTTACTTGAAATTAATAAGAAAATATCGTCTTACAAATATCCAGTAGAAACCCGAAAACATAGAACAACACCGAGCAGATTTCCGACTAACGACCCTCAGCCTCTCTCTCTCTCGATCGAACCGAGTTCGCTATCCTCTTCCACTCGACTTCTCCTAAAACAAATTTGACTCTCCCCTTTTCTAGACTTAGAACAAGGGTATTTATACTAAGAAACTATCTATTAAAAAATTTAAAAGATAAAAACTTACCCTACTAAAAAGGTAACAAGATAAAAGATATAAGATATAACAACCCATAAGTCGGCTAAGCCTCTACCGACACGGAACCATCGTTAACGACCCCGCACAAGGTCGGTAGAGATTACAAACTCCTCTTCGAAAAATTCTATCTTTTAGCCTCGTTAACGACCTTCACAAGATCGTTAACGAGCCTCTGTTTTGGCTTTTCTTCGACTTCTTCTCGACTTAAACTTGGACTTTTACTTGATCTTCTTATGCAATCTTCTCCCTTATCTTCATGTCTTCCATCCTCCACCACAAGACTTCAACTCAGCTCAAAAAGCGCTCCTTTTTGCTCAAAAACGTACAAAAAGACACAAAACGGAGTAGTTTTCATACTTTTCACAAAATATGCAAACTCATCCAAAAACACACAAAACTAACTCTAAAAACTACTAAAACTAAACTAAACAAACTAAGAAACACACCAAAAAGTAGACTAAAAACACGATTATCAAAATACCACATACTTAAGCTTGCTTGTCCTCAAGCAATCACCATACAATAACCAAAACCAAACAATCATGCTCATCAAGCAAATACCCATCAACTAAAAAGCAACATCAAAACATAGCAGAAAATAGCAAATGACTATTAACGTCATCACACATATATAAGCACTTAATAGACACAAGCAAATACAATCCAACCTCACCAGGGATATATGTGTTTCACTCAACTCTCAAGTGTTTAGGCTTATAAATTCAATCTCTCAACTCATCTTATATGCAAAAAACTCATAGAAATTGGAACTTATATCACCAAACTCTCCACCTAAGATTTGTCAAAACAAGCAAAAATCATCAAGAGAACTTAGGCTCAATGAAAAACTCCATAGAAGCTTCCATTCGGCCGGGTTGTAATGGGGCTTGGTAAAGACAATAAGGCGTGGACAATATTTTGGCTATGTGGTGCTAATAATATTCGGGAATCAAAGACTCCTAAAAACTCACACATAAACAAAAACTCATAGAAGACTTACCAAACTCACTCTCATTATGCACTTACTCTCACTCACCTTTTATATCCTAGAAAGTCTCATAAAAACTCAAAAGAATCTCTGGCTTTACTTTTTTTAAACAGAAATGCACATTCACTTTTCCCTTTCTTTATTTCACCTCTTTTTTACATCTTTTTTTCTTCTTCACGATTAGCCTCGTTAACGAACCAACTAGGTCGTTAACGAGCCATAACATCTGCTCGTTCTCTTCTTTTAAACAACAACCTTCTTTTTTTTCTGTGCATCCTTTCTTACCAAGAGATCTTTTTACAAATCAAAGCAAGAGACTTCCAATCTACCCTTCCCAAAACCCTTGATTTTGAACATAACGTTTCACTCAACAAAACAAACCTCTCCAATCTAAGTCCTAATCCCCGGATAGGGTCAAGCTTATCTCGGATAGGGAAAATTTTGTGGAGCTAAAAAGGCTTCAGGCTCAAATTGGTTATCAAAAGAAGGATCATGTAAGGGTGGATAAGGATTAATAAGGCTCATAAAAATAAGTTCTCTATCATCTGACTTTCACAAGTAATGAACTATAAATCTTATATAGGTCTCAAGAAATAGATAACCATCACAATTTCAAGAGATAATATACATAAAGATAGTAAATCACACAAGAAAAGAAGAGGGATTTTTGATGTTCTCCCTATAAAGCCAAAAAATAACTCACAAGGTAACAATTTTTGTTGGATTGCATCGCTCATACTAAAAAGTTATACATGCTCAATTTCATCAAATGTTATTCCTTTATAAAAACAACTTCATATCAAGAATCAGGCTATACCATCAAAAACATGCTTGCAAGGAATTATATGATCATGCTAGCAACTACTATCATAGAACCAAAACAAAGGGTATTTGTCCATTCTAAAAAACTCTTTTTGGACTTTTTTCAATTTTCAATTTTTTTGTGATTTTTTGATTTAAAGCAAAGAACAACTAAGACAAACAAGACAAACAAGTTTTCTTCCCTTTCCCACCCCATACTTAAAATTACAGTGTCCCCACTGTAATAAAACTAAGTAGAAGAAAAGAAAAGAAAGAAAAAGAAAAAGAAAGAAAAACTTACAAGATTATTGAAGCGGAAAGGAAACAACTCTTAAGAAGCTGAATCAGCGCCCTGGTGGTGGAAACCGACACTCAAAGTTCCCCATAAAGTTGTACATTGTCCTCCAACGCTCCGCATCATCCGTCTCCCTTTGTTGATGCCTCACATCATCTAAAGTCATACGAGCGGAGTAGACACTCTCCCACCGATCCATCCGTTGGTGGAGATGTGTCTACTGCAGGTTAAGTTGTTGCATCTGAGACGAGAGATCTTCGGCCCATGGAGGTGGGACACTCGATCCAGTGTAAGTGGGATGAGGAGGTGGTTGGTAGTGAGGTTGGAAGTGGTCTTGAAAAATTACCGGATTGTAAGGCATAAGACCATAAGAGTGTGGCTCGGCAGGCGGCGGCGGGGGGGTCGTTACCGAAGCTGTGTGCCTCGATAGTAGCCTCGAAGTAGTTATTAACGGCCCTAGGTGGCTCGTTAACGAAGTTGTTGGTGTTGCCCAGAACCTCAGTACCGAGGTCGTCGTCCTCGATGTCGAGCTCTTCCGTGGCTGCCTCCGTCTCATCATCATCTTCATCCATGACGTCTTCATCTCGAGCAAACCTTGATATACATGGCCTCAACGATGGCTCATCTTGTGGCTTATGCTCCAACGGGAATGCATGCCCCGTCTAAGACTCGTACCAATTTGGCACGTAAAGTAGCTCCCTCTTTGCTAGGGTGAGCGGGACATCTTGACCATGAACCTTGTTAGCGTGCCCTCTCTCGGTCTGCACAAAAATGTTGGAGATGAACCAGTAGTTCTTGTCGAGCAATTGAGCGTGGTTCGGCGTGTAGATTGAGAGGTCGACGCCGAGGTTTTCTGCCAAAAGACTAACCAAATTTCCGCACCACACTTCTTTTGACTTGATCCCTTGCTTCTCAACATATTGCAACCACTCATAACCCAAGTTCATCGGGGCGGGATCCTCAAAAAGTATAGTGCAGTGGCATGCAACCTCTGTCCGTGTTGGCCTATTCAACTCTCTCTTGGGCCAAAAGGTGACTGCTAGTACTCGGAGAATGATCCGGAATATGGGGTTGATGATGCTTGCCCCGAAAAGTGCTGCAGCGGAAGGTTCAACTTCCCCGGAAATATAACTCCAAGTCGTGGTAACCTTGTAGTCCTTGATTTTGTAATCCCGAGAAGGGTTAGGAAGCTCGAGATAGCCATTAAAATCCTCCATGGTGCACTCATGGTTGACATTGCCTAGCCGAAATCTTATCCGTCCTGCCGAGGTCTTGGTTTTCTAGCTTGTCTCAAGAGTGGCCACAAACTCGGAAGTAAGAGCTGGGTAGTGTGGTGTTGCCTCTTTCTTCAACAACCAAGGCACTCCGAGAATGGAAAAAGCGTCATTGACATCTTCATAAATCCCCATTGCCTTTGCACTTGACCTCGAGAACCACCTAGTGTAGTGGTCCTTCTCCAAGATGGCATTGAAGCGGTCGGCTAGTGCTTGAGTGCGCAATGTGACATTGTCCATGCGGGGAGGAGACGGGGACCGTTGAGTCCTCTTCTTCTTCCCGGCTCTTGTTGCAGCTCTGCTAGTGCTTGCCATATGGACCTACAAAAGAAACATAAATTGTCCAAGATAAGATCTACACAAACCAATTGAAAAGAGACCCCATACTTGGCCTTGGAAACGCTCTCGACTTGCCTCGTTAACGATCCAATTGGGTCGTTAACGAGCCTAGACTTGCGTTTTAAAACTGGACAATTTATAGGGTTGTTAACGAACTTGGACAGGTCGTTAACGAGCTTTGGCAAGAGCACTCGTGATTTATTCCGAGTTCTAAACTCCAAAATTTTTCAATTAATCAAGCATGGATCAAACACAACCCCACATGAGACATATAATCAGGCACATGCACCCCATACTTGCTCGATTACCCCACCCGAACATGCCAAAATTGCAAAAAAAACTCATGGTGAAGATCAACTTAACTTAAGAACAAGTTAGTTCATGCTTTTTCTAATCAAAATTTCTATGCAAAATTAAGCAAGAACAAACCAACGTAATTCAAGATCAAACACCAATGTTAAGAAGAACTAGAATTATTATGCAATATAGACATGGAATTCAACCACTTCAAACAAGATCAAGATATGAAATTTTTACCCCAAAAACCATGAATCATGCAAATAGAGAGTTAGGGTTTAGAAATCATACCGTTATATCGAAGAATTTGAAAACAAAGATTGAATTTGGGATGGTTAACGAGCTTTGTAACTCGCCGGTAACGAGTTTGAGGATGAGGGCTCGTTATCGTGATGGGATTCTTGGGCTAGGGCGGTGGTGCTGGGTACCGATCGGTGGTGGGTAGAAATCGGTGGAATTGGTTGTGACACCCCTATACCCTATGACGTAAGCTTAGTAAAACTTATCTCTTATATAAACAGATAATGCACATATAGCAACTATCCATGTAAGCATATAGCAGACATTAACAACCATAAAAGGTTGCACACACACAGTTCTATGTCGTTACTTCTCATACTAAAACATATGTCACTCTTAACTTATATTACAACTCATATGTCTAAGATGCAAAATGAGGAGGAGAAGGTTGCATTAAGTTTCAGCCGGCCGACCTGTATGAATGTGACCTCTAAAAGAGACACGCGCCAGTAAGTTCTAGCTGAGCCTGAAAAATTATTTTGCGATTTACGTGAGTCGCATACTCAGTGAATATAAACCGTCATCAATTATTTCACATAGAGTCGAACATTTAGTCCATGTACATATACATACATATTATATATATATGTCATATAAGAATTTATTATGCATATGCAAATGTCGATGTATCCGATTCATTATTCTATGAACTGTTCAAGCCTGAATCTGCCCCGGGTTTACTGTATATGGACTCTTATGGTCCCTTTAATTATGACCCATAGGTCCTGTATGATCCGTAGATCCTGTATTGATCCGAAGATCCTGTATGATCTGAAGATCTTGTATGACCCGTAGGTCCTGTAATACAAATTCAGGGCAAGAAAGTCACACGTCCTTTTAATCTCATTGCAATATGCTATGCAATCAAGTGCATCATGTAGTCATATATATCATATATCATATGTCATCTGTTAACATACTTTCTGTGCAAAAAACTCTAGAAATTTCAGAGCTATCACATATAACACATATATCCATATAACTCATATAACACATATACCCATATAGCTCATATATCACATATAGCATATATAGAACTTATATCCATATAGCATATATAGCACATATATTTGTATATCACACATAGCACATATAGCACATAGGGTTGAATCTTCGGTATATACTCACTTGTTCAAGACAGATACTATATCTCTTCCCTTTCTCTTTGACCACGATCTATTACTTGTGCTCCTATATATAACCCAATGCAAATACAACCTATTTACTCTTACAAACTTTAACCCCAAATGCAATGAAATGCCAGAATGCATTATAACTTCTTGTGCATAATTCCAAATCCTTTAAAACTTGACAGCAATAAACTATATATATAGAAGAACATTTTTCTAGTTCAAACCTTTCTGAAAAACTCGATCAAAGGGCTCCCTAATATCCTTACAAAACGAAACCCTAAAAATACTCTGAAATCTTTTACCAAATATAAATCCGATATCGAAAACACCCTCTGAGAACTATAAATCGACTGATTTTCGAATCAAAAGCAACTATAGATCTAGATCTGGAAAAAATTAATAAAATCCAGATAAATCATTAACTAAATAAAATCTTACCAAATCAAGCTTGTACTTCGAGATAAAAACCCGATAGAAGAGATCTCGTACCAGATCCAACAACAAAAATTAAAACCAACAAAATCAAACGTGTTCTTCTCTCCTCTCTTTTTCCCTTCTTCTCTCGTTTTTTTTCTCTGTAGATTCTTATGAAAGAAGAACATAAATATCTCACATTTATAAACTTCGTTCAAAGTCGGCTAAACTTTTATGGAATTGCGATTTTCACCCTCAAATCTCTTTTACTACAAACTTTACCCTGAAATAATTAATAACTAACTTTTACTTAAAAACTTCTTAAAATATAATAAACTTAATTCAAAAATAAATATTACTTTTAAAAACTCACTATATATATCACGCCACTGTGCTATCCATATGCTACTAATCTTATATGAATGCAGAATGACGTATGCACTTTGGTCGGGGATGTTACATTGGTTTGAGAATTTTAGCTTTGGATTGAGATTTGAGTGTGGGATTTGGGAGTTTTTGAGAGGGTTATATAGGAGGGGCTAGAGGTAGGGGAAAGAGGCAAGAGGCGGCACATATGAATAGATAGAACATAGAAGTAGGTTAAATAAAAAACTTACCTGCCCGTCCGCCTAATCGGGTCTCGAAATGGGTCGTTAACGACCCTGGGTGGGGTCGTTAACGAGCCTACGTGACCTGTTTTTCGGTGATTTTTCCGAGCCCAACTCCTGTATCACATTAGCTCCAAACAATTCTATCTTGCTAACTTCTAAACTACTAAAAACTCAAAAGAAAGCTAGGAAAAAGATCTAAAAAGAAAAAGAAAGAACTAAACTAAACTAAAACCAAGTTGCCTCCCGTAAGCGCTATTCTTAACGTCGTTAGCCCGACGTACTTACCTTGGCTCAAGGTGGTTCCTTTGCAGCTATGTCAGGGTTTTGAGGGACCCCATACTTAGCGTTGTAGGCATTATTGGCTTGTGTCACTAAATTTGGTCCTTTATCTTCTAGCAATATGCCCGGTATTCCTACACATGGGTTAGTGAAATCCGAAAACCAAGGTGGTTTGGACTCCTCTATGGCATAGATAGTGGGGTACTGTGTAGGAACAGAGTATGGAGAAGAATCATTACCAGTAATAGTGAATTCATGCTTAGAGTACTTGATTTATTGGTAATGACATTGACACCGAAGTTGTCGGAGTCATTGCCGAATATGTGCTAACAACTCCTCCATCATAATGTTGCATGAGGGGCTCGGTACTGGACCAAGGAGGGTCGTTAGAAACAGCAATGTCAATTTCTGGATGGGACAACTCGATTTGTGCGGCCGCAGTTGGGTCGTTGGCGTTTTGGTCAAGGCTGAATTCTACACATTCCTCTCCTATATCAAAGGTGAGGAGTCCTTTCCGCACGTCTACCCTGGCACCTACTGTAGCTAAGAATGGTCTGCCTAAAATCATGGGGACTAGCGGATCTTCAGGCATGTCGAGGACGATAAAATCATTTGGAATGAAAAATTTCCCAACTTGAATGGGGTAATCATCCACGACTCCTGTGGCTTTCACGCTTGACCCATCTGCCATGTACAGCTTCATGTCCACAGGTTCCAGAGGTCCCATATTGGCCTTTGACCAGATTGATAAAGGGAGTAAACTGGCACTGGCTCCCAAATCACATAGAGCTTTGAATCGGTGATCGCCTATGCCAATCGTTATGGCAAATCTTCCTGGGTCGCCTAATTTCTCTGGAAGAGCAATGGATCGGACCTCATCTTGAAGCTCTAAAATAGATCGTTTCCTGCTAAGAATATCTTTCAAGAATTTTGTGTAAGCCGGCATTTCGCTTAGGGCCTCAGCGAATGGGATAGAAATATTTAAGCCTTGGAGGATCTTAACGAAACACTTAAACTTGCTCTCAGTGGAGTCCTTAGATTTCTTAGTAGGAAAAGGAAGAGATTTCACTAATCTCGGAACCAAATCGGGCTCGAGAGGTGATGCTACCGGGTCGATTGGTGCATTCGGAGGATCGGTACCGACCCTGGTGGGGTCGTTAACGAGCCTGAGATTGAGAGAGGAGCTCGGTATAGGGAACTTACCTGGATTGGGGTTGTTAACAACCCTAGGAGCATCGTTACCAAGGTATTCAGGTTCGGTAACGACCCTCTCTGGTTCGTTATCGAGCTGAGTCGTGGCTTCCTTATCAGTTTCGGGGCTCTTCTCTTTATCTTGGACACGCTCTGGTAGTGTCTTTCCACTCCTAAGGTTCACCGCTGCTATTTGTCCTCTAGGGTTCTCCTCGGGACGGCCCGGGAGTTGCCCTTGTGGCCTTGGAATCTGTGCAGCGAGGTTCCCTCGTTGGGAGTCGACATTCTTCTTCCACACATCGAACTCTCCCCATCTTTTTATTTGGTTGTTAAGGTTGGCTTGGACTTCGTTAACTTTGTTATGGACTCCGTTAATGCCTTCTTGTAACCCTTGTGCCCATGATGGTGGTTCTTGGTAGCCTGGAGGTCGATACGGTGCAGGTCGTCTATCTGGTGGAGGCACTGTATAGTTTGCATTCTGATTTTGATTGTCCCATGTTGGATAATTATTTGATCTCAGCATAGGCCCTTTCAAAATTATTAGGCTAGTTCCTGTATGGGCCTCTCATATAATTCACCTCAGCATAGGTCTCAACGGCTCTTACCTGCTCGATGTTAGTGCAAGCAAAAATAATATGGGCAGAAGAGCCACATTCTTGACAAGGTTGAGAGGCTTTCAGAAAACTTACCTATTTCTTCAGGCGGTTGACCTCGTCTTGTAGAAATTAATTTTTGACATCGGGGTCAACTTTTTCCTTGTTAGGCACGTAGAGACGTCTCTGGGGCTGGGGTGATTGTTGGGTACCATACATGGCATCATAATTAGAAAGCTTGTCCAGCAATTCCCATGCAGCTGTGGGATCCATCTCTATAAAACCGCACGATGTATGCGTGTTGATGCGGTTCTTCGTTTCTGCATTAATCCCCTGGAAAAAGATTTCTTGGAGCACATATAAAGGTTGCCCATGAGTAGGGCACTGTCTTAGCATCTCTTTAAACCTTTCTCATGTCTTTACAAAGGTCTCATTAGGCAGCTGGTGATAGGAGGTGATATGTTTTCTCAACTCCGTTGTCTTGGCAGGAGGGAAAAACTTTGTAAGGAATTAATCATACAAGCCTTCCAAGTCTTGATAGATTTAGGAGGTAAGCTCTCCAACCAACTCAGGGCCTTTCCAGTAAGAGACCACCTAAAAGCTTTTAAAAGAACATGTTCAAGTGAGACACCTTCAGCAGCTATAGTGTCACATAAATCAAGAAAATTTCTAATATGTTCCATAGGGCACTCAGTAGGTTTCCCTTCAAACTGATCCCTTTTAATCAAGGATATAAATTGAGATTTAATCTCAAATGCCTTCTCTATCTCTGGAAGCACAATTGCAGATTTCGGCACCCTCAGTTCTGTATGCATATATTGCTTGGATTCCTCGGATAGGCATTCAGCTCTTCTTGTAAACGAGCACTGTTCCTCGTTCACGTTCAGCCTCGGCAGCAACGGTGTCTCGGTCAGCTTGTAACGCCTCCATCTGCCTCTGGAGTGCCTCCATCTGTCGAGCCATCTCATCAGGTGTAGCCATGGCTCGGTTTTCTCTTCGTCTACGGTGCAAGGTTCGTTCAGGTTCGGAATAATAATCGGTGTTGTCAAATTCGAGCTTGCGACGTCCTGCTAGCATACGCTGAGAACACAAACAAAGAAAACAAAATTAAAAACAAAAACGGGGTCGGGCTATTCCCAGACCCACAGATAAACAAACAAACACTATTGCTTCCCCGGCAACGGCACCAATTTGTTGAAAGGGTGATTTTTTGACAACAAAGAAAATTATAGTCATGACCCCGCTGAGTATAGCGAAGTCAGGATCGTTCCACGGGAAGCACGGTTATTTTTCTATCATCTACTAAAAATAATAAAAACAAGCAAAACAGGCAAAAACACCTACGACCAACCTCGTTAACGACCTTGTGAACCTGGAAAAACCTACGAACACAGAATAACGAACTAAAACGCAGGTTCGGTACCGAGGCAAGTGAACTCGATAACGAATATTACGAAAGAAAACAAAAACTAATTCAATAAAATAAAAGAATCTAGGACAAGGGTTAACACAACATAACCATGCATATAAACTCATAAGAAGATAAAGATCATGCCTTTAAAAGATAAATTCATCAACTTTCGCTGATTAACAAGAAAATCAATCAATTGTCATAAATTAATTCACTCAATCACTTGTTTTGGATCCAAAGCTCGAAACTTTCGTTAACGAACAATATCAACATTCAAGTTAACAACTTTCTCTTTCGATCAAGTTAAAAACTCAAATTACCTCGACTATCTTCTAAGCATAAACACAACAAGCAATTCAATATATAAAAGGAATTCAAAACATCAACTTACTCATCCAATCATGCAAAACTATGTCGGGTTTCAACCCCGACCCTAGATAAGAAAACTACTCACTACTCATAATAATTAAGCAAACAACTTTAATAAAAGAAGACATTGAAAACAAACTAAAACTTACTTGAAATTAGTAAGAAAATATTGTCTTATAAACTTCCAGTAGAAATCCGAAAACACAGAACAACACCGAGCAGATTTCCGACTAACGACCCTCAACCTCTCTCTCTCTCGATCGAACCGAGTTCGCTATCCTCTTCCACTCGACTTCTCCTAAAACTAATCCGACTCTCCCCTTTTCTAGTTTTAGAACAAGGGTATTTATACTAAGAAACTATCTATTAAATAACCTAAAAGATAAAAACTTACCCTACTAAAAAGATAACAAGATAAAAGATATAAGATATAACAACCCATAAGTCGGCTAAGCCTCTACCGACACGGAACCATCGTTAATGACCCCGCACAGGGTCGGTAGAGATTACAAACTCCTCTTCGAAAAATTCTATCTTTTAGCCTCGTTAACGACCTTCACAGGATCGTTAACGAGCCTCTATTTTGGCTTTTCTTCGACTTCTACTCAACTTAAACTTGGACTTTTACTTGATCTTCTTATGCAATCTTCTCCCTTATCTTCATGTCTTCCATCCTCCACCACAAGACTTCAACTCAGCTCAAAAAGCACTCCTTTCTGCTCAAAAACCTACAAAAAGACACAAAACGGAGTAGCTTCCATACTTTTCACAAAATATGCAAACTCATCCAAAAACACACAAAACTAACTCTAAAAACTACTAAAACTAAACTAAACAAACTAAGAAACACACCTAAAACTAGACTAAAAACACGAATATCAGCCGCTGCACATTCCATAATCCCATGCCTTTTATATTCCCATATCTTTAGAAGGATTAGCAGGAAGGTTTATTCCTCCAATTCCAGAATTATCGCGAAAGAGAACTAGAGTTCCCCATTCTTCCCAAACATCATAATATGGACATCTATCTCTGCTCATCACGTAAGAATACCATTGTGGAAACTCTTTATACTTCCAATAACCCTTCAGCTTTTCTTGGAGCTCCCAAGGGAGCTGAAGTATTTTATTGGTTATTTCCAATTCCAACACTCGTAAGGTCATCAAATGGTTCACCAATTGATACCCATAACGACACCTACTCTTACTAACTTCTTCCATTATTGAAATTTTAAACTGACTAGGAGGTGACACCCATCCCTTGTGGTACTTTTCTTTCTCCTCAAGTTCCCGCCTCTCTGCGTTTGATGGACGCTGAGATAGGGAATTGTGGACTATTTCGCCCATTTCTTCTGGAGAGAAATTCTCGTATAATCCTGATACAATCTTAAAATTCCTTGTGGAGGTGGTACTCTATTTACCATTCTTCTCACTTGCAAGTTCTCGTGTCAAGTTGTCTGCTAATAAGTTCTTTGATCCTTGCACATGTTCAATATTAAAGGAAAACAGGTTAAGGGCTAATTGTCAACACAGGAGCCTCCCTTGCGCTTTCATATTATCCAAATTATTATGGATAAATCCCAATATTACTTTACAATCAGTTCTCACTGTAAAGAGTTTTAGAGCATGAAAAATTATGAAGTTAATAATTCCTTTTAAGATAGCAAGAATCTCCTTCTCCATTACGGTGTAATTACATTCAGCTTTGTTGAAACTTCCACTGATGTACCTGCAAAGCTTCTTATCTTTCTTTAATTTTAATACAGCACCCCAATGATAATTATTAGCATCAGTTTCGAGAACAAGTTCATCCTCCTCATTTGGTAGAGTTAATACTGGCAAATTCATGCAACATTTTTTAAGTTCTTGGACTACCTTTGTATCCTGATTAGTCCAGTTCCAAACCTTTTCTTTTTTCAACTTGATTTGTAAGGGTTTTCTTAATTTAGCTAAATTTTTTTATAAAATCAAAGGCATAAGTAAGACATCCTAAAAATCTTTCTAATTGCTTCCTATCCTCTATTTTATCAGGAAATTTTTCTACCTTTTCTAAGATATGATCTTGTAATACTATTTGTCCAGCTTTAATCTTCAACCCAAGAAATTCAATCTCTGGCATAGCATAAATACATTTTTTCTGTCCTAAGATGATGCCATGATTAACAAATTCTTGAGTTATAGCCAGGTCGTGCATGTGTTGTTCTAATGTCTTGGAAAAGATTAAGATATCATCAATATAGACAAGACAACAATGCTTAAGATTCTTAAAGATTTTATCCATTCTCCTTTGAAATATTTGTGGTGCATTTTTAGACCAAATGGCATAACTATCCATTCATAATGACCTTGTGGTGCACTAAAAGCTGTTAATGGTATACTGTCTTCTTCCATCTTAATTTGCTAATATCCACTTTTACAGTCCGTTTTTGAGAACCATGTGGCTCCCTGTATTCTATTAAAAAGAACTATTTTGTTAGGGATATAATATCCATCAAAGACAATATTATCATTTAATTTCTTATAATTGATAACCATCCTAGCCTTTCATCTCTTTTCTTCAGCATGATTTCTAACTATAAAAGCAGGACTAGAATGAGGGCTTTTACTTTCTCTAATTAAACCCTTTTTTAGTAAATCATCAATTTGTTCCTTAAATTCTTGTTGGTCTTTAAAGGTGTAGACCATTTGTTTTACTATAATAATAGTCTTAGGATCTATTAATTCTATCTTAGCAAATGACTTATCTTTATCCCAAAACTTTAAATGGTCTTCAGAGTATAACTCCTTACACAAATCATTTTGTTGACTAATAACTTGTTCTTTTATAGTTATCTCATCTATTAGTAGTGCAAATTCTTTTTGTGTAGGAACAATATGCTCCTCACCACGCTTACTGCGCGTGAATTCAATCTTTTGATGCGTATAGGCCTCTTTCATATTTCTTACCCAAGCTAATTATCCATTAGCAGTAAATATCATTTTATCTAAACTTTGGGTACATGGAGAATGTAACCTTTGGAAATTATTTCCTAATATCATGTCGTGAGATGTTTGTTCAGTAGCCTAGAATATAGGAATTATACATGGGTAACCCCCTAGCATAATTGGTAAATCTAGAATGACTTCTGAGTGAGTCATGATACTATTATCAACTATTCTGACCTGAATAATTTTGGATACTGATTTCCACATAAATTCTGGGAATAAAGATTTCTTTCCAAAACACACAAAACATCCACTATCTACGAAAGCACATAATTCATAATCATTGAATCCTTCAATGCATATAGTTATAGGGATGTAGATGCTATTTGGGTTAGTGACTCTCATGAACGTTTTTATCTGCATATTTGATTCCTCGTCTCCTTCATAGATAGGTTCACTAATAGTTTTTGTTTTAAACTCTATTAACCTTTTATCAGCTCTAGAGGTAGATGCTTCTCCTGGTGTTGCTGAAAGAAATGTGGGGTTTGAGCTAGTGCTAGAACTAGAACTAGAAACTAATGTTGATCCTAGATCTATACTATGTCTAGCTGGTTCATGAAGTGTTCTTCCAAGGCTGTTAAGTTCTAACTTCCTATTTAATGCTGCTAGAAGACTAGCAGTATCATCATCTACTCGGAATGGACTCTCTTCTTTAACACTTCTAATTGAAGGGGATAACTAGTTTCTCTGTGCAAGATTAAGACTAGGATTGAACCTAGAACTTTGACTTCTAGAAAGACTCTTGTTTCTTGTTAAACTTGATGGAGGTTGTGAGTTTGTATGGATTTTTCCCTCCTCATCAATTGTTAATACTTTTTCACATTTAGTGGTTGAAGGATTTTCAAAGGCATTTACCCAAACTGTTTTTAGATTAATTTGTTTTGGCTTTACCTTAACGGGTACTGCTAATTGGCCTGGTCCACTAATATCATATTTATCAGCTTCTACCATTTGAGTTCTAAGTGGAGGATTGGTGGTATTTTCTAACTTATATACTACCTTCCATTTTAACTGTAGAGGACAAGTTCCCTTATGCATATTAATCCCTTCAGTTAACAGTTTTTAAGATAAAAACTTAGATACAAATTGATCTTCTAAACTAACATAATAGTTTGGCCTGCATATCCAGGACACTGGTCCTTGACTCAAGTTACACACTACTCCACTAATAGTTTGGTCACTAAATTTCTTATGCCTAGTGTCACAAACAAAGTTAATGCAGTGCACATATTTACCAAAATCTTGTAGAGGAGTGATGAATATTTGGATTCCACACACATAAATATATTTGTATTTTTTATCCTTGTTGTGTTTTTGAATATTTTTCCAATTAATTAGGTTGATTTCAGTAGCTTGATTTTCGTTATTTTTTATTACTATATCTCCGAGCATTTCTTCGCACAAGAATTTAGAGAATGCTAGGAAGAAATGTCTCTTTAAGAACTGTTCTTTAGCAATAACCGGGAATTCGACCCCTGATTTTCGCATGCTTTCTATTTGTTCTTCATCTATGGATGATTCTGCTTCTTGGAGTTGAGCTAGAGTGGTCATTTCTCCACCTGAATCGAAAGCTTCTTCGGTGAAATTTGAAGAATCTATTCCCTCTCCTTGCATCATCTCATTGACTTCCTCATAATCCGACTCCTCACCTTCTTCTTCCTCAACTACTTCAACAACTCCTTTGTTGTTGCTTAAAGCTAATTCAATAGCTTCGTCCTCGGAAATTTCAATGTAATCCATACTTCCTAGTGCTTCTGCTAACTTGTTATTCTTTCCATTTTTGCATTCATTAGCATAATGCCCAGTTTCTCCGCACGCCCAACACTTGCAATTTCTTTTCTTTTCAGGGCAGTAAGAAGCAAACCTAAAAAACCTTCTTTTCTTAATAAACGGTTTCTTATAATATTTCTTATGATATTTCTCTCCTCTTTGTTTGTTGAAGCTTTTCTTTCTATAATTCTTTCTTCTTTGATTATCTCTTCTATCACATCCCCATTCATTTGGTAAATCCCAACATGGTAGAAATTGTCTCTTTATTTGTTGTGTTCCTTTTACTTCTCGACATTTCTTTTCTACCCATCTTTTTTATAAATTTTGTTATATTACCCAGAGTATCTCTAGAATTATACATATTTTTCCATTCCTGGTATCCATCACTAATTTCTTCGTTAATAGGTTTTGGGAGCTTGTCGAAGAACATTTGAAGATTAGTTTGGTTCTCTCCTATCTTATAATAAGGTAATGTTCAAATTCAGAGAGATAGTTATCCAAATATATCATATTACAAATTTCAAGAGTGTTTAACTTTCTTTACCACTCGATAATTTTTTTGTCAATTTCATCTCTTTCTCCCACAAACTCTTCGTCTATAGCTTCACATAATGTGGTAAACATTTCTGCTGGAGATTCTTTTGTTCTAAGATTTTCTTTATATTCTTCAGGTATTTCTTCATACCAGTCAGCTACTATACCATACAGACTATGTTCTATATAGTTTAAAAAGTTTAAGGATTTCCAATCTGTATTTAGATTTAAGACGCTCATCATGATTTTCTTCCAGATATCCAGTACTTCTTCTCGTCTTCTTATGCCATTTAGATTTAACTTATATCCAGTTTCACTTATTGGTTCTAAAGTGAGTTCTTTTTTTATTAGGTCGATGATTTGGCACGATCCTTACTCCAAATCTAGCCGTTTTTTCTAAAAACTCTTTAGGTTTAACATTGGGCCTTCGATAGCTATATGATCCTTCTTCATATTTTTTATAGTAGGATATGTTTTCCTCATTAGTCTCTTTTAACATTATAGGTGTTATCTCTTCCTCAACTTCATTAAAATCTAAAACCTTTTTACCAACAATTTTATCTACTCTTCTTTTGACTTCATTTATGGGTATGGTTTTCATATCTTTTAATTTTATTAATCTCATTTGTTGATACATTTCTTCTTCTTCAGTACCATATTCAGATTCTTCGCTACTTGTGATACTAGATTCTTCCATGATATTTTCTAATAACTTAGAGTTATTCTCTATTTCATGGTTCATCATCTTTAGGTTCAGTTTTCTTTTCAATTTTTAAGTTGGGAACTGAGAACGTTTTTAATGGGTTTTGCTTTTGAAAAGGATATTTATGTGGAAACTGAGTCGATCTTTTTTACCTACTACTATTTTAGTAATAGCACCTTGGTGTCTAATTTCGTTAGTAAGTGCAACAGCAATTTTTTGGTTTTCTTCTAGGTGGATTGGACTAGAGTAAGTTCTTCTTTAATTTTTTGGATTTTCTCACTCAATCTAAAAATACAACTTTTTAATTCTGCGATATCGTCGACAATGGTGTTTAATATAGCTTCATAATGTTTTTCAACAATTTTTAGATGTTTAATATGTGGAGATTCTCGATTAGGACATTTATCAGAAATTTTCAGTTTATCGACTTGATAATTTGTCGTATACAATAATTCTTAGTATAGCTCTGATACCAAATTACATGACCTATAATAAACTAAGCGGTATTAAGATAAACTAAGAAAAAAGATATTTTATAAAGCTAATATTTTTAAATCTAAGGATATTTTTTTTAGTTTTTATAACTTACTCATTAATTTTGTAATTATATAAGAATAATGGGAATGATACAGATACTATAAATAAAAGGGAAAAAATTGCCATTAAAGTTCAAAACAAGGGACGCCTGAAATGTGTTAGCGAGGCGCCTTGTTCCATCGACAAAAAAAACGAGCTTTAACAGCACTCTATGCAGCACTACAAGAGAGAAAAAGGAAGAGCGAGAGGAGAGATCGGTGAGGCCGAGGCTGGTGAGATCTAGATCGGCTGGGCAAGAGAAGGCAAGATCGAAAACGTTGAAGCTGGTGGATTGGGCAGCGGTCGCAGGAGTCGACGACGCAGGGGTGAAGCTTGTTTCTACTTGGGTTGAATCTTTCGTTCTTAGGATGGTGTTGAGGCCAATCTCTTGTTAATTTCGACCTACCCAAATCGCGTATAAAATCCGATTAACATTTTTTAATCGAACTCGGTTAAACCTAAAGGTGAATCAGTTGTCCATCTTAAATAATCATGTGTCTGTTGTGTTTAAGATCGATTTGATCACACAATTCAGCAAAGAACAAGAAGAAAAATGGACAATTTGTTTTGGTGTGGTGTGGCGCTCAAGTGGCTCCATCACCCTTTTCTGTTTTTATTTAATGCAAGAGACAAATTACAACTGAATGGAAACTACAAGCTAAAATTCAGCAACTACTCCCACGATCCTAGTGCAACACTTGCACATTCTATGGACTTATTCAAAGCCTAATTATTCTCCTAAAGACTCTGACTAACTTGACCTGCACACTAACTACTTCTGATGTGTCACACGTGCATCAGATATTACAAACTAAAATGCAACAGAAATAATGAAATGCAACAGAAAAATACAAATACAAGTTTATTTCTATCATTCACTCCCCTAAACTTGTATTGATCATGCTTGCTTGATCCTCTTCAATCCAATTCTGTCACGCAACTCCAGAAATCTCTGTTTTCCCAACGGCTTGGTCAACATATCAGCTAGCTGAAGTTCTGTTTTGACATATTCCACATTTATGTCTCCATTTTGTACACACTCCCTTATGAAATAATATCTAGTATCAATATGTTTACTCCTGTCGTGATGTACTGGATTCTTTGCAAGTGCTATGGCTGATTTGTTATCAACTTTCAAGACTGTATCCCTCTGAGTATCACCTCTCATGTTACTCAGCACCTTTCCTAACCACACGCCTTGACAAGCACCAACTGTAGCAGCTATATATTCAGCTTCACAGGACGACAATGCAACCACCCTCTGCTTCTGAGATACCCAAGTAATGGGATCTCTCCCTAGAAAGTACATAACACCTGTGGTGCTCTTCCTATCATCTACATCTCCGGCGAGATCACTATCAGAATATCCCACTAACTCATTACATTGTTGCCCTTTCTCATATACACATCCATAATCAAGTGTACCTTTCACATATCTCATAATTTGCTTCACTCCTGTCATATGTGCAGCTGTAGGAGTCTCCATATACCTGCTCATCACACCTACTGAATATGTGATGTCAGGCCTAGTGTGCACCAAATATCTGAGACTCCCTATAACACTCCTGTACAGTGTGCTATCAACTGGTGGTTCTCCATCTCCAAGCTTACTCATTTTTGTCCTTGGCTCCATGGGAAGTTGACATGGCTTACACTCCCCCATTCCTAGCTTTTCTAGGATAGTTTTAGCATACCCAGATTGACACAGGGAGATTGAGTTCTCATTCTGTTTTACCTCAATCCCAAGATAATAACTTAGCAATCCAAGATCACTCATATCAAATTGCTGATGCATCTCTTTCTTGAAGCTGTTGATGATGATTTTGTTTGAGCCGGTTAAAATCAGGTCATCAACATACACACCTACTATCATTACTTCCTCTCCTTGCTCTCTTTTGTACAGTGCATACTCCTGAGGGCATCTTGAGAATCCAAGTGATTGTAAGCATCTGTCTAGCTTGAAATTCCAAGCCCTAGGTGCCTGTTTCAGTCCATACAGAGCCTTGTGAAGTCTCAAGACTTTGTGAGGATTCTTCTTATCTATAAATCCATCATGTTGTGCTACATACACCTCTTCCTCGAGTTCACCATTCAAGAATGTTGTTTTCACATCCATGTGGTGAATCTCCCAGCTTCTGTGTGCTGCATATGCCGACAACAATCTGATTGTCTCTAGCCTGGCCACTGGTGCAAACACTTCATTATAATCCACTCCATGTCTTTGCACATAACCCTTTGCCACAAGCCTTGCTTTGTGCTTTACAATTTCACCTTCGGGATTTTTCTTCAGCTTGAACACCCATTTAAGGCCAATAGCCTTATGATCTTTAGGCAGATTCACAAGCTCCCAGGTTCCATTCTTCCTAATAGATGTCAGCTCCTGTTCCATAGCCTGCTTCCAGTCTTCATTCTTAGAGGCCTCTTCATAAGAGGTTGGTTCCTCAATCGAAAGAAAACATAAACCTGCCTCTTCTTCAAACTCACGAGTGGCATCATAGATGTCTTGCAATGATCTATATCTGTGATGACCCTCTGAACTTGAACTTGAACTGATGCTTCGAGGAGTGGTTGGAGTTGTTGGTGATGATGATGATGGTGAACCATGATCTCCATTTTCTTCCACACCTGTACTTGCAGTTTCAACTGAGCTTTCTCCATTCTGAGCTTCTGAATAACCTTGCACTGTAAAGCTTCCACCACTGCTCAATCCTTCTTTCACAGACTTGCTCCAACACCAGCTTTTGCTTTCTTCAAAAATGACATCTCGGCTGATGATCACTTTGTTTTTCACTGGATCAAGAAGCCTGTATGCTTTGGACCCTTCTTCATAGCCTAGCAAAATGGTTTGTGTGCTTCTGTCTGCAAGCTTTGGAAGATTTGGAGACACGTTCTTGGCGTGTGCTAAGCAACCAAACACACGCAAGTGATGCACCTTGGGAACTCTTCCACACCAGGCTTGGTATGGTGTCATTCCTTCTACATTCTTTGTAGGTGCTCTATTCAAAATATACACAGCTGTCTTGGCTGCTTCTCCCCAGTACTCTGCAGGCACATCTTTACTCTTCATCATACTTCTAGTCATCTCAATCACGGTTTGATTCCTTCTCTCCACCACACCATTTTGTTGTGGTGTGTATGGAGCTGTTAGGAACCTTTTCACTCCCTCTGCTTCACAGTATTCTTTGAAAGCATTTGATGTGAACCTCCTCTATCAGTTCTGAACCCCTTTACTTTCTTCTCAGTTTCTATCTCAACACTAACTTTAAATTTCTTGAAGGCATTCAGAGATTCATCTTTACTTTTCAACATGAAAATCCACATGAATCGTGAGAAATCATCTACTAAAAGCATGAAATACTTGTTACCTCCATGAGTTGCTGGTGAGATAGGACCACACAAGTCTCCATGGATGAGCTCGAGTGGTTTGCTTGCTCTAAAGCTGGCCTTCTGTGGGAATGAACTTCTGTGGTGTTTTCCAATCACACAGCCATCACAGACTTGATCAACTTGATTGATCCTTGGAATGCCTTCCACCATTTCCTGGCTTGACAGCTTCTTCATTGAATTGAAATTCAGGTGACCATAGCGTGCGTGCCACAACCATGCTTCATCTTTCAGTTTTGCCACAAGACACACCTGTTTAGCCAGCTTGAAATGAGCCACATACAGTCTATTTGACTGTCTTCCTACTTTCACAATCAATCTCTGTCTGCTATCATACAGTTTCAAACATCCCTCTTCAATCACTGTTTTGCCTCCAGCTTCATCTAGTTGACCTATGCTCAAAATATTGCTCTTCAGTTTGGGAATGTAATACACTCCTGTCAACGTCAAGTGCTCATCATTCTTGCACTTGAATAGAACTGATCCTTGCCCACAGATTTCTACCACCGAGCCATCACCAAACTTCACTTTTCCTGTGATAGTTTGATCAATTTCTGTGAAGCACTCTCTTTCACCAGACATGTGATTGCTCGCCCCAGTGTCAATATACCACTTGCTTCCTTCACTGGTCATTGTCTCTGCACCAAGGTTAGCTAATACTTTCTTTTCATGCAACATGACAGCTTCTGGCTCCATCACTTGAGAACTCACCAGTTCACAAGTTTCCATCACCAATAAGGATGGTTCTTCTCCATCCTGTTTCTTTGACAAATGTGCCTCCTCTTCTTTCCCTTTTGAGGGACATTCAGATGCAAAGTGTCCCATCTGGCCACAAGCATAGCATTTGACCTTGTTCTTGTCAAATTTCTTCTTTTTCTGGTGTGATTCCCCATTATTGCCACGACTTGAATCACCACCTCTACTTCCTCTTCCTCTCCCACGTCCTCGACCCCTGCCACCTCTAGCACTGGCATGGTCTCTTGAAGGCTTCCTTGAGAAATTTGCATCTTCCCTGGCCTTCCACTCAACACGTGTGAGAAGAACTGTCTCATCGGATTTGTTGCCACACCCATGTAGCCTTTCTTCGTGTGCTTTGAGAGATCCTATGACCTCATCAGTTGTCTTGTTCTTCAAATCACCAAATTCTTTTATTGTTGAGGCCAATTGAAGGAATTTTGGTGAAGTGGATCTCAACAGCTTTTTCACCACTTGAATCTCCTCAATAGTGTTGCCCAAGCCCCTTAACTTGTTGACAATGATTGTGAGCTTTCCAGAGAACTCATCAATGCTCTCTGAATCACTCATCTTTAAGGCTTCAAACTCACGCCAAAGTGACTGAGTTCTCACCTCCTTCACCTTGTCTGCACCAAGATTCATGTTCTTTAACATGTTCCAAGCTTGCTTTGCCGTCTTCTTGGCCCCAAGTTGAAGCAAGACATCTTCACTTATGCCTTGATAGATAGCCGCCAAAGCCATCTTATCTCTTTTGTTGTCAACTGGCTCTTCTGACTCCACTGCATCCCACACACCCTGCGCAGTCATAAAAACCTCCATCTTTATGGCCCAGGCTGAGTAGTTACTCCTCGTGAGCATGGGATACTTCAAAGTAACAGAACCATCCTTGTCCTGCACTCGTACCCCACCCTCTTGATTATGTGTTTCAGAGATTCCTGGTGTGAGAGTTTGCTCTCTTTCTCTCTGATCTCTTTCTCTCTGTTCTCTTTCTCTCTGTTCCCTCAACTCCCTTTGTCTCGCACTTTCTACATCAAGGTGAGACATTGCTTAAGTGTGTGTGATCACACCAAGCTCTGATACCAAATGTTGTGTTTAAGATCGATTTGATCACACAATTCAGCAAAGAACAAGAAGAAAAATGGACAGTTTGTTTTGGTGTGGTGTGGCGCTCAAGTGGCTCCATCACCCTTTTCTGTTTTTATATAATGCAAGAGACAAATTACAACTGAATGGAAACTACAAGCTAAAATTCAGCAACTACTCCCACGATCCTAGTGCAACACTTGCACATTCTATGGACTTATTCAAAACCTAATTATTCTCCTAAAGACTCTGACTAACTTGACCTGCACACTAACTACTTCTGATGTGTCACACGTGCATCAGATATTACAAACTAAAATGCAACAGAAATAATGAAATGCAACAGAAAAATACAAATACAAGTTAATCAGTGTCTATCATTTAATAAACAATGAAAAACCTAAAGGTGAATGTTGAGACTTGAGATGATTATTGCGACAACTCCTTATTTTTCTTTTTCAGCTGGAACTGATTGTTGGCTTTAATTTCCCTTAGTTTCGGGTTCCGCAATCCAACTGTGGAGTTATTTTTTTACACAAAAGAGCACTAGTTGCATCTTAAAGAACAATGATCCTTGTCAATAGGACTATTCTCCTAATCATTTAATGCCATCGAAGGAAGCTCGCAATATTTCCTGTGCTTCTAGCTATATAGATTTAACGTAATCAATTAGCACTTGTCAATAGTAAGCTCACAAAATAGCACTTGTCAATAGGACTATCTTGTGGCTTTACATGAAATTTGTACCTTCATATTGCTGTGATTCTAGCTATACATTTAACGAAATTATTCTCCTCCTAGGATGATCTTCATGCGTGGTCTCATCTTCAAACTTTTAGTAGATGGGTATGGCTGAAATATCTAGATTTGTATTACTAAGTAAGAACTTTGCTTATTGTAATTTCTAAACCTAGCTAGCACGTATTCTCTCATTGTTTATTCCAAGTCTATGCAGAGAGCTAGGCAATTATGGGCGGCATGGTTATTGTAAATTGTAATCATTTTTAAGTCATGAAAAATGATTGTGCTAATGACACTACTAACACGGTTCAGCCGACAGCATACTGCATATATATGCTGAGCATTATTCAATCTGAGTTTGCTGGTAATGCATATGAAGGAGTAGATCATGACATTTTACAAGCCCATTGTAGGAAGAAATTTTACAAGTGGATAATTTAATATCATGTGTTCAAAAGTCCTCAACATAGGTGTTGACTTGTGGTGGTCTGTACCTTGGCTTCTAAAGGGTAGGTTTTGGGCGCGTGCATGGCGTTTGCTTATGCCATATTAAATAAATATTATTTGACACATGATTGACTTCTTACCATCATTTGTTAATTTCTTTGATGGTATTAGGACACTGAAGTTAATTAGTTTGTAGAGATTCATTAATTAACTTTTATTATTTATTCAGGTTGAGGAACTGAGGCATAAGGAAGATTTACGTAGAGAGAAACTGACAGTCAGGCATAGGTTTGAAAGTGTAATCAAAGAAGATAAGGTTTGTTTTTATTCAGGTTGTATGATGCCGCCCTAAAAGCATGCTTGAATATTATCTTTCTCCTTTTATTTATTGATTTGCTATGGTTAGTAGGCTCTCCTATAAGTCTTCGTAATTGCACGTCGAGTTAAACTTGCTCAATCGTAGAAAAAAAATGCGTTTATTTGTATCATAATTGCACGTCGAGTTAAACTTGCTCAATCCTAACCTTTGTACGGTGAGGTTTGTTTTTCTCCCATTTAGCTGTTTACAGGGTTAATGAAGTTAACTGTTTCCGAAAGGCTTTTTCTTTTCCCAGTGCAACAATGTAGTTTGCAAAAGCCGAGCCGAGATGAATGGCTAAGGCTGATACCGATGCTTTCTTTTGGTAGAAAGAGTTTAGAAAATTGCCGCAAGTATACAGAAGCGTATCTCTAAAAGCAGACACAAGTCCTGTTTTTTATTAAGTTGGTTATCTACCTAACTTTTGTAACTGAATAGGGATATTTTTCTCATTCAAACCTATATTAGATGATTGTCCAACTATCTTTAATATTCTCATTTTCTCAAAGTACCATGACAGTTAAGTCCACTATTTCTTTCGATTTTGGCTCAATGAACACCTGGCATACTAGGTGTTTGATAAAATTACTGACATTTGAGTTTGGACCAAGTGCTTCATGATTTCTTTGTTTTGTAGCAAACCTTACAATTTGTAATTGCCTACTGCTATGAGTTAAATGCTGCACAGGGCACTTACCTAGTGGGGGAATAAGAGACGACAAGAGTTGCATGATGTTAGAGTCTGGCCATTCGTTGCAGGAAAACATACAATACAATGGAAGGAAGAAAAAGGCCACAGATATAACACTATCAGCACAAAAAGCAAGGCGATATCCGAATCTGAAACAAAAAAAAATGCATCACTTTGAATCCTGTAAACTGGTCAATCAAATAAATAAATCAGCGAATCCTTGAGAGAGCAAAAACAGTGGCATTCCGTCTTGGAGGTCTTCCGTGGATGGAGCCAGGCTTGAACTTTGAAGCCTCATGCCTTGCAAGTTCTGGCGGAACTGGACTGTTACTCTGAATCAACATGTGCTTCAGATCATAAAACACCTCAGAATCACTCAAAGTCAAAAACGTCGTAGCCACTCCTGATTTACCAGCACGACCAGTTGTACCAATACGGTGAGTATACGTTTCAATGTTTTTAGGCATATCAAGGTTGATCACATGAGCAACATCAGGTATATCAATTCCCCGACCTGCCAAGTCTGTAGCAACCAAAACATTGTATCTCCTCTTCTTATTATTCTTGAACCCATCAAGGCTGGTTTGTCTCTCCTCCTGTGACATACCACTATGCAGAGTTGTGGCACGATACCCAGCTCTATCCAGGGCATTGCAAATCGTATCAGCAGTCTTCTTGGCATTAACAAACACAATAGCTGCCTTCTTATCCCCCAACTCGTCATCAAGCAATTTTTGCAGCCTGCATATCTTCTCAGGTTCTCTTACCATGATAACGCGTTGCGTGATGAGATCTGTTGCCTTGCCAGCCGTGCTAGTCTGCACCACTACGGGGTTCCGTAAGTACTTCCTGGCAAGCCGCTCCACAGCAGGCAGCATTGTAGCGCTAAACATGTATGTTGTGCGGTAGATTCTCTTCTCATCAAGCTCGAGGCTGGCGGGTTTCATGTTGCTGCAAGGGATGGCGTCCAACACTCCCACGACTTGAGGCTCAAAACCCATATCTATCATACGATCCGCCTCATCAAGGACGACGTAATTGCACTGATTTAGAACACACAAGCGCCTTTCTATGCAATCAGTGAGACGACCCGGGGTGGCAATGATAATCTCACACCCTTACTAGAGTCTTATAAAAATAAATTATAAGGAACTCTTATAAAAATTATAAGGCGCCTTACTAGAGTCTTCATTTAATAAAATATTAGTTGAGCGATCTCTAGGTGTAGAGATTTTCCTAGAAAGCCTAAATTCTAATATGAATATACCTTTTGTGATCTTAAATTGATATATTGTGATATTATACAGTTATAAGGATGACTTGCATGAAAAGATATTGTAAGATATGGAAAAGATATTGTTTTATAACCTAATATACTATAATGATGGACTATAAGTAAAAAGTGATATAATCATAAGCCATGATCATATATTTTATAAGCCATATGTTATGAAAAGAAATATGAGAATAAAATAAATAAGATTAATTTAATATACGTTAGTTTTAGGAAGTTACTTTATAAAGTAAATAGAAAGTCCTAATTATGGAAATTTCCAAGAAAGTAGATTATAATTATCCTATCTTTATTTAATATGAATTATAATTAAATAAGATTATATTAAAAGAATATTATTAATAAAATATTCTTGGTGATGAAATAATACTCTAAGTTCATTAAGGAACTTTTGGAAATATAAAAGCAATACTTTAATTAAAATAAGTTTGTAAAAAACAGTAAAATAGATTCCTTATAATTTTAATGGGAGTTTGTATATTTAAAAGAAAAATACCTTTTAGGTAAAGTATGTTATTTTATGAAATTATACTTGCTTAAGTATATTAAGAAATTTGCAAGTGAGATTAAAGATAATTATTTTAATAATAAAGAATAAGTATTTTTATGGAATAAAAAGGATATTACAAGATTAAAATAATAATAAAGGAATATTATTATTTTAAATGACCACCTAAATTATTATCATAATAATTTAGAATTCCATTTCTCTTATATAAAGTATATAAGAGAGAATCCAAGCGTTAGGAGGAATTCGTATTTAAGTTGCTCGTAAATTCCGTGTCGATAGGTCGGGATTCTCGCTCGAAGTCGTGAATCAAATATTTCCGTCAAGCTCGATAGTTAGACGCGTGAAAGCTAAGGCAAGTGGAATTTCCCCTTGTGACCTTTATATTTCATTTCCGTGAAAATCTCGATGTTGGGAACAACTTGTGTGCTAAGTAACGAATGAACCTAGGAAATATCGATTGTTAGATATAACGACCATTGTTAGTATAGTTTGCTATTATTATTTGATAGGACTATTTATGCTAGTATGGTTGTGGCCTTGGTTGTTTATAATCTCGTTCAGAGGTCAACGTCGAACGAACTAGTAAGGGGCGCGGAATAGCCGACGCCTCTATATAATCTTACTAAGTCGTAAGTGCCTACGTGTTTGAAGTACGACTTTCGAGATCATGATCCCATCCGCTCCGATTGCAAGGAGGGATGAGCGCACTCTAGCTAAGTGCCGGGAAGCTGAGTTTTTCCCTTGGTGGATCGGGCCATCCGAGTCCCACCTCGTTCTATAAAAAAAATTCATTAACGAAATCGAATACTTTTCGTCACTATACAAGATAAGTGCCCAATGCACATTTAAGATACCAAAACCGGACCGGTCTCAAATGATCGATCCGGCTCTCGGTCCGCTCAGGGCGCGAGAGGTTTTTAACTTGTATGAATTAATAACGTTCCCAACATACTTTCGATTCCAAAAGAAGTCTACAATCTAGTAGCTCTTCTCTTGTTCATCGAGCTATCTCCGCTCGAGATATGCTCTTCTTCGAACCTTTAAAGCCCCACATAAACAAGCCTCATCGTAAACACAACCCTAATATCTACTTCGATAATACTTGAAATTACCGAAATACCCTCGGGAAGTTCCATTCCCGCTTGCTTAGTCTCTTAGACTAATTCTTCTTTTACGCATGTTTGTCTGGCATTCTCTCGCCCCTCGCGAATTATGTCAGAACCTAGGAATCCCAACAAGGCGTGAAGTGAAGACGAAGGAAGAACGAGGATTTTCAAGATGTACCTTTCATGTCATTTCACTCTAGTTTCATTATGATTCAAGGACAAGTGGTTTTGCGTTTCAATTCCGAACAACCTTATATTCGAAAAGCAATGTAAGATGTTTTGTGCAAACAAAGTTTCCTTCGGGAGCACCTTTTCTATTTTATGAATTATGTTTATTTTCGCATTATTATTGTTCTATATCATTCTAAAAGCCTTGGGTGACTTTGGACGGTAAAGTCCGAGGTCACTGGCGGTAATACCCAATGTTGTAAAATAGGGGTGTTACAATTTACAGTTTGGTAACGTTCTTCTGTTTCTTTATTCCGCTGCATTATTACTCAAAGTCGACGACTTCACAGGAGTCGAAGTCGTCGACTCGTTTAAGTACTAACGATCCTACATCCTTCATAAGTGTCTCCTTATTTCTTATTAATAGTTTCTTTTTCCTTCTAGTTTTGGGTTGCTGATTTTTTTTTGGAGATTTACTAGAACCCTAGTTGTCAAGAATTTCAAAGATTATTCCATGTAGGGTTATTCATTTGGATTTGAGACTAATTTTTCTTTCTCTTTAATCTAGTTAATACTTTTCATAGATTATTTGATTGTTCTTTCAATTATGTCTAGCTAATTTCTCTATTTTAGGGTTGGGTGATCCCAGTAATGCGTAGGTAGACTTATATGTTATATGCATGATTTGAGTTTGCAACTTTGTATGATTCAGTCATGGTGTATTTCATCTAATTGGTCAAAAATTATTAGAATTCTAGTAGAGTTTGAGACCGAAAGGCGAAAACTTTAATTAGATAAACATATAGAGGTTGATATCGAAAGGTGATATTTTCTATTGGAACCCCAAGACTTGAACTTGAGATTTCATTATTGCGAAAGTGTCTTGTTTTCTCTTGTGGAGTAATATTTATCATAGAAATCTTAAAATTGGTTTGGGTTAGCACGCGAAAGCGGATGTTAAATTAGTTTAATCTTAAGTTCTAAGTGTTTAAAGGGTCTAGATTTTAGTTAGTAAGTCGCGAAAGTGAATGTTAGTTGGGTTTAGACATGTTGCTATCGTTCGAAAGGGCTTAGTAATTACATTAGGTAACTACATTCAACGAAGTCAAACTATGATCATGTATTTATCTTTCTAAACTCTACTGAAGTGTTGTTGTGGTGAACATTACCATTTGAAGCTTTTCTCTATTAATTTTCTACCACTTGAGCTAGTTTGTTTAATTTACTTTCTCCACTCATGATCACTTCTCAATTCGACAATTCATATTTATTTTTATGGCTTGGTCTTTTGATTATACATCAATTGGTACTTCTCAATTCATATTTAGTGCCAATTGATATTTATTTTTATGGCTTGGTCTTTTGATTATACATCAATTGGTACTATATAGTCAATGTGTTCGACAGCTTGGTACTACAATTGATCCCGACACTTGCGGAGTAGGATTTGGAGTCAGCGACGATCTTCTAAAATCTTGGTCATAAGACAATTCAGTTACATTATATAGAAGATCGAATTCCTTGTTCGCCAAGGAGTTTATGTCTTTTTTTTAATATACTAAAAAGGTTTTTGTAATCCTTAATCTCAATCTTTTAATTATATCAACAATATATTTTCCTAACTAACTATGGATTACTCACTAGAATTATTTAAAAAGTTTATTAATATAATTTTCATTTAAATTGTTCCATAATTATACTTCATATTAACAAATCAAACTACACTATTGTTCTCTTATGTAATAATGATAGCTACAAATAATTTTTTCTACCAAAAAAACATATCTATTTTTTCCATTTTAATTCTGAAACTAAAATTGTTGTTAATAATTATGAGTATAATTCTGAAACATAATTCTTACCAATTTTATGAGAAAGCATAAAAAAATTTAACTACTAACGTAAAAAAAGTCTATGAAAATTTGAGCAATTTTAATTAACAAATGTAAAACCTAACTAATGTAATACAAAAATATCATGAATTAATGGTGTGAAAATTATTTATCAAGTTAAAATCAAATACAATATTTCTACTTATTACGTAAATAAAAATTGAAGCATTATCGGTAGATACTATAGTATACACGATAATTTAAGATACATTGATTTTATAATTTGCGCAAGGAAAAATATAACATAATACATTTTTTAAATAAATGGATTAAAGGAGATTAATTAATTTTTAAAATAATTTTAGTGAGTAGTAAATTAAAATATAGTTTTTAAAATTGAAATTAGCAAGATATTAATATCTGGTTACACAAAGTTGGATGGGAGTTTAGTTACCAACTGGGCTCCAACACCCTTATTCAAGGCAAAACCCAAGCGCTGGAAAATAAAGGACCGAATATTAGAGTTAGACGTGATACTATGAGCAGCCCGCGTTACTCTAGACAAAAACTCAAGGGCATCGCTCCCTAGCTCTCCAAAAGTAGAGAAGGCAAAAGCAATAAAACTATATCCATTGTCAGTGCACTTTAACCGCATTAGAAACAGCAGCTCAATGGACAAAAGCATCAACTCCCGACCCCGTGAAAGGAGAGACACATGTGACATCCAAGCAGACGTTCCTCCCTCTATCCCAAGAGTAAACTAGAAGATCCGCAGGTCGAAGATCTTTACCTTCATCGGACAGAAATTCAAGAGGTACCTCCTTTTGCACAAAGACACCTGCTTGGGTACATATATCACCCAACACGTCCCGGACTAGGTTATGACGAAACTTAAGGCCAATATCATTTCCACAGTGGACAACATGATCGTCGAAACAATCCATGGTTTTAGATGAGCAACAAGGGCAAGTAAAATCAGCAGGAGCAACAAGGGTGAGTAGTTGGTTAGAGAATATTAAGTGACTATAGATAATTTTAGTAAGTGACTTTATAATATTAGTGAGTAGTTAGTTAGGAATTTTGATATATTAAGAAGATCTACTCTAATACATTATAAAGCAGAACCCAAGTCTGTTGTAAAATTTGCGCCACATGGTATTTTTGAATAAATTAATGTGAAGTTATATATTAATTAATTTTGTAACAACTTATAGTATTCTTACTATCTATTACTAATAACTAAAGCCGAAGCAATTTCTGCCACCACATTGCGCCACATCACCGAAGCAATTCATATTTATTTTTATGGCTTGGTCTTTTGATTATACATCAATTGGTACTTCTCAATTCATATTTAGTGCCAATTGATATTTATTTTTATGGCTTGGTCTTTTGATTATACATCAATTGGTACTATATAGTCAATGTGTTCGACAGCTTGGTACTACAATTGATCCCGACAGTTGCGGAGTAGGATTTGGAGTCAGCGACGATCTTCTAAAATCTTGGTCATAAGACAATTTAGTTACCCCGTGAAAGGAGAGACACATGTGACATCCAAGCAGACGTTTCTCCCTCTATCCCAAGAGTAAACTAGAAGATCCGCAGGTCGAAGATCTCTACCTTCATCGGACAGAAATTCAAGAGGTACCTCCTTTTTCACAAAGACACCTGCTTGGGTACATATATCACCCAACACGTCCCGGACTAGGTTATGAAGAAACTTAAGGCCAATATCATTTCCACAGTGGACAGCATGATCGTCGAAACAATCCATGGTTTTAGATGAGCAACAAGGGCAAGTAAAATCAGCAGGAGCAACGAGGGTGAGTAGTTGGTTAGAGAATATTAAGTGACTATAGATAATTTTAGTAAGTGACTTTATAATATTAGTGAGTAGTTAGTTAGGAATTTTGATATATTAAGAAGATCTACCCTAATACATTATAAAGCAGAACCCAAGTCTGTTGTAAAATTTGCGCCACATGGTATTTTTGAATAAATTAATGTGAAGTTATATGTTAATTAATTTTGTAACAACTTATAGTATTCTTACTATCTATTACTAATAACTAAAGCCGAAGCAATTTCTGTCACCACATTGCGCCACATCACCCCTTTATTAAAATAATAATTTTAAATAGTTAATTATGCAAAAAAAAAGTTATCTCCAAGTAAACATAAAGATAAAATAATAATATTAGTAGATTTGACCAATATAGATAAAAAAGGACATTATATTTATTATATTTGTAAAAGATAAATTAAACAAAGATAAAAAAAAAATATGTATACATGATTACAAATATATCTTTGAAATAAAAATAATCATATCTATCTATATCTATATGTTAAAGTTGTAACTTTTCTACTCACCACATTAATTATGGCCCCACTTTATATTGAAAAAAAAATTATTAATTTTCTCCAATTAAATTCCTTCATATTTATTTATATGGAAAAACTTAATTCAAATTTTAACTAAAAATAACGAAAATTATTTTTCTTAAATCAAATTTTAATTAAAAAAAGTAAAAAAATTAAAAATCTATATAATTACTTGCCTAAATTAAATTTTTATAAAAAATTATATTATCTTTTCCTTAGTTCCTTTTTGGATTGTTTATGTAAATATAGAAGATTTTTTATCTTTAAAAATATTATATATTTTTTTATCTTTTCTTATTAATTTTTTTTTATTGAAAAGATTTTTAAAGAATTGAATTTGATTAAATTTTTCTAATAATTTACATTATTTTTGGATTTTTATTTATTTTTCTATATTTACTTTATTAATATCATATTTATAATATATCTAAAAATTGTTGAGTCGTAGTCGTGCATGGCACGACGGGTACAACTAGTATTTACTAAATAAATAACATGTTTATATAATTTTTTATGTATATAATTTTCTATCTATGGATTATGTATTAGTTTACCACAATAGATAACATATTTAAATAATTTTTATATACATAAATTCCTATGAGATGATATTTTCCATATTAATTTAATATTTTTATCTCTTAACAAGATTTAGGGTCTTAATATATATATATGTATTTTTTTATCCTTTAATAAGGCTTGAGCTCCAAGTATAAAATTTATATCTATATAATGATATAATTTTAAATAATATCTATAACTATATATTAAAGTTATACCTTTTCGAGCCACCACGTTGATTCTGGCCCCACCTTAAATTTAAAAATTAAATTTTTTTTATATTAATTTAGCTTTTTCAATTAAATTCTTTTTTATTTATTTATGTGAAAAATAGATTTTAAATTCGAAATTTAATTAAAAATAATAAAAATTATTCTATCTTTATCTTTTTATCTATTTATGTGAAAGCTTTATCTTAAGTTAAATTTTGATAAGAAAATAGAACTTTCAATATCTAGATAATTAATTGCCTAAATTGAATTTTGATAAAAAAAAAATAAATTACATTTTCCTTAATTTTTTATTAAAAGTGTATCGAGTCACCGCGTTGATTCTGGCCCCACCTTAAATTTATAAATTAAATTTTATTTATATAAATTTATCTTTTTTCCATTAAATTCTTTTCTATCTATTTATGTGAAAAATAGTTTTTAAATTCAAAATTTATTAATAACAATAAAAAATATTCTATCTTTATCTTTTTATCTATTTATAGAAAAGATTTATCTTAAATAAAATTTTGATTAAAAAAAAAGAACTTTCAATATCTAGATAATTACTTGCCTACATTGAATCTATAACTATATATTAAAGATGTACCTTTTCGAACCACTAGAATGATTCTGGCCTAACCTCATATTTAAAAAAATGATATCAATTTCTATTATCAAAACTTCTTTTCATAAAATTACTTTTTAATTATTTAAAATTTTCTCTAACATCAAACAAATATTTATTTAATATAACAATATCTTTTGAAAATTTCCTTATACAATTATTTTAAAATTAAAGATAAAATATTTAAAACACTTTTAAATAAATATAAATATTTTAGCATATATCATTTGACGAATTTATTTATAGATATATATTGATTTTCTTTCATAATAAAAAATTAATGATAAATATTTATAATGTTTAAAATTAATCAAAATAGATAATAAAATATTTAATAGATATATTAAAATATTTGATAATCTCTAAATTTACGTACATGGAAAGTAACAAAATATGAATAATATAATATTTAATCTTATCGAATCTTTACTTTATCGAACCACAAAATGAGGAGTTTGGTTCCCATAAAACACTCCATTAACATGAAACGGAAGGAGCATTTTGGGCCCTTGGATCAAGGAGATCCAAAGGCTGATCTTCTTTCTCCTTTTATTAAAGACGGGGACAATTATGTCTTTTCCCTCTCTAATTAATTAATCATTTTTCTGTTTTTTTTTGTTTTTGGGGGTAAATTGAACGAGATTTTGGTACGAATTGTGATAGAGGGTGACTCAATCGATTGAACGACTCTCGATTGAGAGCGACTCAATCGATTGAACGAGATTTCGGTACGAATCTTGCGACTCAATCGATTGAACGAGATCGAAGATTGTGCGATTGCAATCTCGTTGGATTTCGGCGAAACGAAGACTTTGTGAATTTCGGCGAATCGATTGAACTGGTCATGATACTCACAATCCTGTGAATTTTTCAATTCTGTAAATTTTCCTGTAAACTAGGCCAATCTTACAAAATTCGCTGACCAGATTTCGTCTGAGCAAACGCATGATGCCAATACTAGCAATTGAGAACACTAGTAAATGAATTCCTCTCCTCGTTGCACTTTTCGGACTTAATACTGCACTTTTAGGACTTAAGAATGCACTTTTCGGACTTACTAGTGCCCTTTTCATACTTAAATAACGCACTTTGAACAATGAATTTCTCTTCTCGTTGATACTTTGAACTAATCATAAAGAAGTACTACTAGCAAATGAGAATGTACTTTTCGGACTTAATAATGCACTTTTCAAACTTACTAGTGCACTTTTCATACTTACTTGCACTTTTCATAAAGGAGTATTACTAGTAAATGAGAATGCACTTTTCAGACTTACTAGTGCACTTTTCATACTTAACAATGCACTTTTCATTTGTGTTTAGAGAACATATATTCGACTGTATATCTAATTTCATTTGTTATAGAGAACATAGTTTATACATTATAATAAGCCTCATAATACAAAAATATGATGGTTAATTACATTGTGATTTTGGTAGTAAGGGTTATGACATTGGACTTCAAGGTGGATATGGACCAAATGATCATGTCTTTGAATTAACATATTTTTACTGCACTTTTCACAGTTAATAATGCAATTTTTACACTTAAGAGTGCACTTTTTTTACTTATAGCACTTTTTATATCTTTTACTTTTCACTGATTTATTTAGTAGTTTTAATGCACTTTTCCTAGTATACAATGCACTTTATTATACTTTCAATGCACTTTTACTGATTTTCAACTAACACCTTTATATTTCCCTTTTATGTTGTTGTAGTGGGGACATCAAACTCTTCTTTAACTACTATTCTGAATGAGGAATCACCTAAAAACAGTGGTGAATATTTCATTGAGTTATATCAAGGGGGAACGACATAATATTTGCCCACATGTCCATCCGAGTTGAAACCATATAAAGGTCAAAGTTTTGTTTTAGTACAAGTAGCCTATTAGCTCAAATGGTAGAGCGGTGTGTTTTGTGCACAAAGATGTAGGTTCGATTCCTACATGGGCTAATATGATATCTTACACAAATTAATTCTTAACGCATTTATTCTCAACCTAACTAGCTATGTACTAAAAAGAAATTATATTTTATCGTTGTACGACAAATAACTAATTAACCACTATTTTTCAAAGGAAATCATGATCAAATTAGCTTATATGGGATTCGAACCCACATCTATGTGCGTAAACACATTGCTCTTCCATTTGAGCTAATAAGCTTTTCTTCAATTATGCCTTTAAACATGCACCATAAATCCATTAAGTATGGATTTTTATTGTAATCCAATGTAGGAAGTAAAACTCAACATAGTCTGAAAATAATTTTTAAAACTCTTCAATGCACTTTTTACATTTAAGAATGCCCTTTTCACATTTGAGGATGCACTTTTCTGAACTTAACATAAAGGAAAAATACTAGTAAATGAGAATGCACTTTTCATAATTAAGAATGCACTTTTCATACTATACAATGCACTTTTGTATCAAACTGTATCTCACACCTAGCTCCTTCAAAATGTTGTAGCAACCACAAAGCAAGGTTGTTCGGGATGTCCTTTATCTCAAAGTGGAGTAGATGGCCAAAACCCATAGCCTGCACTCTCTCTTTTTGGACATCATTTAGGGATTCCATAGCTTTTGTAAACACATCTGGCACAGTCCTAGTTACCAAACTAGGATACTTAGTCGAGATCAAATTCATGCCCTTCTTCTAGTTTTCGGTTTCGGGAGGCAATGTATTATTGCTTGTACTTGTTTTTAAAATCATAAGGAAAAAAAGAATCTGAATGCAATTAAACAGTTTTGGAATGAGACTTTCTATTTGTTAAGAATGCACTTTTGATACTGTTGAGTGCACTTTTTTTACTTCATAATGCACTTTAATACTATCTAAGAGCGTGTGAGTAGAGGAGGAATTCACAAAACTGTTTAATGCACTTTTCTTATGTCACAATGCACTTTTGAAACTTTTCAATGCACTTTTGAAACTTTTCAATGCACTTTTGTAATCAGATGATGCACTTTTCATATGTCATTTATCAATGCACTTTTCCTATGTCACAATGCACTTTTGAAACTTTTCAATGCACTTTTGAAACTTTTCAATGCACTTTTGTAATCAGATGATGCACTTTTCTAATGCCATTTATCAATGCACTTTTCCTATGTCACAATGCACTTTTGAAACTTTTCAATGCACTTTTTCAATCAAATGATGCACTTTTCTAATGCCATTTATCAGTGCACTTTTCCTATGTCACAATGCACTTTTGAAATTTTTCAATGCACTTTTGTAATCAAATGATGCACTTTTCTAATGCCATTTATCAATGCACTTTTTCTGATGTCATAATGCATTTTTGAAACTTTTCAATGCACTTTTCACCTCAGCTTTGCTAATCTTATTTGATTGAATAGAAAAAGTCCCCCTATTTTCAGCAAACATTAGAACTCTGGTTACATATGGATCAACAGTAGCGTTGTAGCACATATAAAAATCAACATCAGTACGAAGTAAACAGACAATGAATATAAAATAATGAATGACAACATACCATATCAAAATATGAAAGCTGAGACAAAAGATGAATAGACAATCAAAAATAAAGTCGAAAAAGTCACTTTGCCGCTACAATACTTTACACATCCATGTAAAATATAATAATTTGAAAACCTTAACTTACAAATCTGCAGGAATTGTGACGGTAGGAGACGAAGAACCACAAATCTGCAGAAAAAGCAATCTATTGATTCTACTCAATTTGCTCGTCGAAACGGAAACTATTGTTCTACAATGCGCTCCCTGAGTCGACGACTAAAATCGTTGAAAATAATTTGGCAGGATCTCGTTGAAAATCGTTGAAACTATTGATTACAACACTCATGGCGACGAAAATTAGGGTTTATGAATTACCTTTTCGATTTGTTTTTGGAGGCATCTCGTGGGAGAGATCGAAGGTGAGGGCGATGGGCGTTGCTCAAACCGAATCACGCCAACGTTATGGAAGTTCCTGGATCGACAAACTGAGCGCGAGCGGTAGCCTTGATCGAGAAGGTGAGCGATCAAAGTTGGGAGCCTTTGAAATCGTCCGTCGATTGAAGTTGGGAACCTTCGATCGAAGTTTGGAATCGTCCGTCGGGAGCTTTGGGCGTTTGGGCGATTGGAATCGTCGCGTGGGAGTGTGGTTAGTACGATTGGGGCTTTTTTTTGATATTTAAGAGTGAAGTTAAGGGTATAGAAGTTAGGTTTATTTACAAAATTGCCACCTTGCTGATTTGTTTTATTTATTTTTTCAAAAACACAGGAGTAATCTGAGCCATTGGATCATGTGATGCGACGGCTGACAGCTCTCCTTCCGTTTCATGTTAAGGGTTGGTTTCATTTGAACCAAACTCACAAAATGAGTGTGGTCCCATCTTAAATTAAATTAATTAAATTTTAAATATTTTATATAATTAAATTATCTTTATTTTTCAACTTTAGTATATCTTATTTATTAAGTTAACTATTATTTTTTAAATTCTTATCTCTTCCATATTTGAAAATATAAATTTTTTTATTCATATTTTATCTTCTTTTTTAAATTAAATATCTATGAAATATCATCAAAGAAAAAGATAAATGTAATTATTTTATCTTAATAATATATCTTCATTCTCAACATTAAATTTAATCATTTATATTGATTAAAAAATTATACATTCTACGAGCAATAAATTACTTATATTATATTTTTATTTATTAATATCCTATTTATAATGTCTATAAAATACCGAATCGTAGTCGTACATGGTACGACGGGTACAACTAGTTGATTCTAAAAATTACAAATCTTATCTACTAATTTCTATTTTAGGAATCTTATTTATCGCCCCTGAGACGACGAATAGCAAAACCCTAATAAAATAAAAACAATTAAACCTATTGCACATCTATCCATCTATCTTCTACGTAGTAAAAAAAGTCAATTCTTTTTTTTTGGTTGAAAAATCATTCTTTTTAAAATGAACTAGTATGTATTCTCGTACATTGTACGGATTTTGTTAGAATAAAATATTAATAATAAAAAATTCTAAAATATATTAATCATTCACGACAAATAATCATGTAAATACTTAAAATAGAAAATTTTAATTAAATATTTAAAATTACAAAGCTATAAAAGTTTTAATATCCTTATCAAGAGCACTAAAATGGAGGGTTTTCCCTTATAAAATATTTTTCAATTTGATTTATCAATATACCGAGAAAAAAACTTTTGTTATAGAACACTTATGTGCTTTGTCATCGACTTATTCTTATTATCTAGGCTAATGATGCATCTAAGGCCGATTAATTTTTCAAAGTGTTAATACCATTACATTATAAGCTTAAAATTGTACCTCAATATCGAATACATGAATTAGGGATGAATTAGAATGAACGCAAACAATGTCAAAACTTTTGTGATAAAACACTTATTTCATTCCTTTGTCTTCGAATTATTCTTATGATCTAGTTTAATGGTATACCTGATTGCCTTGGCTCTTTCCTTATAAATAACTTCGTTTTTTTTCTAATCGGTCCAAAATCCAAATCCTACTCCGCAAGTTTCGGGATCAATTGTAGTACCAAGCTGTCGAACACATTGACTATATAGTACCAATTGATGTATAATCAAAAGACCAAGCCATAAAAATAAATATCAATTGGTACTAAATATGAATTGAGAAGTACCAATTGATGTATAATCAAAAGACCAAGCCATAAAAATAAATATGAATTGTCGAATTGAGAAGTGATCGTGAGTGGAGAAAGTAAATTAAACAAACTAGCTCAAGTGGTAGAAAATTAATAGAGAAAAGCTTCAAGTGGTAATGTTCACCACAACAACACTTCAGTAGAGTTTAGAAAGATAAATACATGATCATAGTTTGACTTCGTTGAATGTAGTTACCTAATGTAATTACTAAGCCCTTTCGAACGATAGCAACATGTCTAAACCCAACTAACATTCACTTTCGCGACTTACTAACTAAAATCTAGACCCTTTAAACACTTAGAACTTAAGATTAAACTAATTTAACATCCGCTTTCGCGATTTGCTAACCCAAACCAATTTTAAGATTTCTATGATAAATATTACTCCACAAGAGAAAACAAGACACTTTCGCAATAATGAAATCTCAAGTTCAAGTCTTGGGGTTCCAATAGAAAATATCACCTTTCGATATCAACCTCTATATGTTTATCTAATTAAAGTTTTCGCCTTTCGGTCTCAAACTCTACTAGAATTCTAATAATTTTTGACAAATTAGATGAAATACACCATGACTGAATCATACAAAGTTGCAAACTCAAATCATGCATATAACATATAAGTCTACCTACGCATTACTGGGATCACCCAACCCTAAAATAGAGAAATTAGCTAGACATAATTGAAAGAACAATCAAATAATCTATGAAAAGTATTAACTAGATTAAAGAGAAAGAAAAATTAGTCTCAAATCCAAATGAATAACCCTACATGGAATAATCTTTGAAATTCTTGACAACTAGGGTTCTAGTAAATCTCCAAAAAAAAATCAGCAACCCAAAACTAGAAGGAAAAAGAAACTATTAATAAGCAATAAGGAGACACTTATGAAGGATGTAGGATCGTTAGTACTTAAACGAGTCGACGACTTCGACTCCTGTGAAGTCGTCGACTTTGAGTAATAATGCAGCGGAATAAACAAACAGAAGAACGTTACCAAACTGTAAATTGTAACACCCCTATTTTACAACATTGGGTATTACCGCCAGTGACCTCGGACTTTACCGTCCAAAGTCACCCAAGGCTTTTAGAATGATATAGAACAATAATAATGCGAAAATAAACATAATTCATAAAATAGAAAAGGTGCTCCCGAAGGAAACTTTGTTTGCACAAAACATCTTACATTGCTTTTCGAATATAAGGTTGTTCGGAATTGAAACGCAAAACCACTTGTCCTTGAATCATAATGAAACTAGAGTGAAATGACATGAAAGGTACATCTTGAAAATCCTCATTCTTCCTTCGTCTTCACTTCACGCCTTGTTGGGATTCCTAGGTTCTGACATAATTTGCGAGGGGCGAGACAATGCCAGACAAACATGCGGAAAAGAAGAATTAGTCTAAGAGACTAAGCAAGCGGGAATGGAACTTTCCGAGGGTATTTCGGTAATTTCAAGTATTATCGAAGGAGATATTAGGGTTGTGTTTACGATGAGGGTTGTTTATGTGGGGCTTTAAAGGTTCGAAGAAGAGCATATCTCGAGCGGAGATAGCTCGATGAACAAGAGAAGAGCTACTAGATTGTACACTTCTTTTGGAATCGAAAGTATGTTGGGAACGTTATTAATTCATACAAGTTAAAAACCTCTCGCGCCCTGAGCGGACCGAGAGCCGGATCGATCATTTGAGACCGGTCCGGTTTTGGTATCTTAAATGTGCATTGGGCACTTATCTTGTATAGTGACGAAAAGTATTCGATTTCGTTAATGATTTTTTTTTATAGAACGAGGTGGGACTCGGATGGCCCGATCCACCAAGGGAAAAACTCAGCTTCCCGGCACTTAGCTAGAGTGTGCTCATCCCTCCTTGCAATCGGAGCGGATGGGATCATGATCTCGAAAGTCGTACTTCAAACACGTAGGCACTTACGACTTAGTAAGATTATATAGAGGCGTCGGCTATTCCGCGCCCCTTACTAGTTCGTTCGACGTTGACCTCTGAACGAGATCATAAACAACCAAGGCCACAACCATACTAGCATAAATAGTCCTATCAAATAATAATAGCAAACTATACTAACAATGGTCGTTATATCTAACAATCGATATTTCTTAGGTTCATTCGTTACTTAGCACACAAGTTGTTCCCAACATCGAGAATTTCACGGAAATGAAATATAAAGGTCACAAGGGGAAATTCCACTTGCCTTAGCTTTCACGCGTCTAACTATCGAGCTTGACGGAAATATTTGATTCACGACTTCGAGCGAGAATCCCGACCTATCGACACGGAATTTACGAGCAACTTAAATACGAATTCCTCCTAACGCTTGGATTCTCTCTTATATACTTTATATAAGAGAAATGGAATTCTAAATTATTATGATAATAATTTAGGTGGTCATTAAAATAATAATATTCCTTTATTATTATTTTAATCTTGTAATATCCTTTTTATTCCATAAAAATACTTACTCTTTATTATTAAAATAATTATCTTTAATCTCACTTGCAAATTTCTTAATATACTTAAGCAAGTATAATTTCATAAAATAACATACTTTACCTAAAAGGTATTTTTCTTTTAAATATACAAACTCCCATTAAAATTATAAGGAATCTATTTTAACCTTTTTACAAACTTATTTTAATTAAAGTATTGATTTTAAATTTCCAAAAGTTCCTTAATGAACTTAGAGTATTACTAGCATAAGTACCCGTACCTTGTACGGGTTTAGTCAAGTATAAATTATTTATTTTAAAAATATATTAATTAGATTTTTTATATCAAAATGAATAAAATTTACGTATTATTTTAAAGTAAGACCTAATATTTTATTTTTTACTTTCGTAAAAGAAAATGAATTTGTTAGCAATTTTAAATTTGTATACATATGTTTAAATTAAAATGTATTCATATAATATCAAACAAAAGTTTGATTCTAATTTATACTCAAAAGATTATAGATTTTAAATTAATATGTTTTTTAGATAAATACTAAATATATTAATAAAGTACGTAGTAGATAGAAAAGATCACTATTATTTTTATCAAGATATTTAAGTTAGTAGACTATATAGCAAGATTTCGATTGTATTATATATTTTTGATTTTTGATTTTCATTTGGTCTTATCATTTTGTTCTTATCCTTTTGTTTAGATTTAAGTACGTAGAAGATACAAAAGATCACTAACAAATCATATATAAGTGATTTGAATAGATTAATAATAAATAAATATTATTAATGGAGGATTAAATAAATCTAAACAAAAGGATAAGAACAAATGAATTTTTGAATTTTTTTAATTAGGGTTTAATGGGTGATTAAATTTTATGATTGAATAATTTTTTTCTTAGTCTTGATGACATGGCGTCAAATGTACGACACATAAGCAAATTAAATCACAGGTTGACATGTGTCATAGAGGTGACTTCTTTAGTATAGGTATAGATTTCATCACCAAGAATATTTTATTAATAATATTCTTTTAATATAATCTTATTTAATTATAATTCATATTAATTAAAGATAGGATAATTATAATCTACTTTCTTGGAAATTTCCATAATTAGGACTTTCTATTTACTTTATAAAGTAACTTCCTAAAACTAACATATATTAAATTAATCTTATTTATTTTATTCTCATATTTCTTTTCATAACATATGGCTTATAAAATATATGATCATGGCTTATGATTATATCACTTTTTACTTATAGTCCATCATTATAGTATATTAGGTTATAAAACAATATCTTTTCCATATCTTACAATATCTTTTCATGCAAGTCATCCTTATAACTGTATAATATCACAATATATCAATTTAAGATCACAAAAGGTATATTCATATTAGAATTTAGGCTTTGTAGGAAAATCTCTACACCTAGAGATCGCTCAACTAATATTTTATTAAATGAAGACTCTAGTAATATAATTGTCATTAATATAATGGCATTCATATAACTTTGTTATTCTCTATACTTTTCGAATTAGATATTCTAATGTTAATATTACTTCTTTGTTAAAGCAATATTTACTATCAAACTATAGTCCATGTGCTACAAATTTTATAATAATAATATTTTTATAAGAGTTCCTTATAATTTATTTAGAATAATTATGTCTTGTCATTATTGTCATAAGATATAAGGATTTATCTTCACCACTATATTTCTTTATTATTAAAACAATATTTATTGTAATTCTCTACACTTTTAGAGACATGGCAACTTTAAATAATATGTTTAATACTATTGTTATTAGAAATAGTTTCATATAACTTCAACTTCTCTATAACTAGAGACATGCATTATTATTATCTTATATAAATCTTATTTATAAAGGTGATATTTTTAATTATTAAAACTATATTTCATATGATATCCATAAAGAACATACTTTTATAAAAACCCTTTTATATTATGTAAATAATATGTCTTGCATAATATTAAATACAATAATAATCTAAGTATTTTAGTAAGATTAAAATTACCATAGTAAATTAATTTGTTTCTCTTCTACAACTAACAAGATCTCCAACATAATATTTCTATTAAATTTAATATTTGCATCTAACTATATTTGATTTATCTTCATTATTTCTACTAACATATTTTAATAAACTTGTATAAACTTAATTAAATAAAATACAGAATTTAAAAAAGGTTTAGTATTTTACTTGTTTCTGGATTACAGAACACAGGAAGGAGGCAGGGGAGAAGATCGGCGGCAGGGGCGGCGCAACCAGGCTCGGCGAGGCAGGCGGCGGTGCGACCAGGGCTCGGCGGCAGCGGGCTGGCAGCCCGACAAGGCTGGGGAGGCGGCCGACGGTCTCCAAAGGGAAGAAGAGAGGATTTTTGGTGGTGTTTTTGGAGGGAGAATTGAACTAGAATAGGCTGATTTTTTTGACAATAGAGAGAGCACTTGTAAGTAGAAGAAGGAGGTGAAGGATGATGTGAGTTGGAAGGAGGCTTGAGCCCCTTTATATAGGGATTTGGAGGAGGCCATGGATCCATGTCTATGGCTATGAACCAATGGAGGAAGAAGAGATGCTCTACAATTGGTCCTTTGTGTGCTAGTTTGGTGATGATGGAGGGTGATGCAAGAGGAGATGTCTTGCAAGCCGAGGGAGGAAGAAGAGAAGCATGCAATGGTGAGATGTCAAATCAAGTTGACTTGTTTGGAGAAGAAGACTAAAAAATTGATATAAAATTAAAAGGGTGGCATAGATGGGTAGAAAGTCACATTAGTCTAGCGAAATTGAGGGAAGGGCATGTGAGACGGGATTGCAAGAGGTCTCGGGTTCAAGTCCCGGTTCTTGCATCCTTTTTATTGAATTTTCATTGTATTTTTACTAGCTTGTAGTACATCTTTTTATTTAAATAAATTCGAAAATGTAAAGCATTATTTTTATTTAAATGCTTTCAACTCTTCAAATTCTTGACTTTTATTTAATTTGATTTACTTAATAATCTCTTTTTAAAGAGAAAATAAGGGTTATTATAATATATTAAAAATTCTCTTTTACATAGAGAAAATAATTATAAAAATAAATATTATGTTATATTTGGTTTTAAAACCTTGGAACATTGCGGATATTACAATAGTACCCCCTTAAAAATTAGTTTCGTCCCCGAAACTAGGAAAGTCTTAGGGCGGTACAAGGTTAACACGGAAGGTAGCGACTAACAACCGTGAGGAAACAATAAAGGGTCTAGTACCCCCTTAAAGAACATTTCGTTCTTTTGTTAAAGCGACTATACGAGTAGGAGAGTTACTATTGCACCTTCTTCTTAAGGAATCGCTAACTTAGTATTCCGTAAAAAGATTCTCATCATTGGACTTATGGGGTCTAACGAAAGCAAGAAATAGGAATGGTTTATTTATTAACTTGAGTCATACTTACGAAAGTGCTAGGTTGACTTTCCCAAAATAAAAGTTGCACTGCTTATAGAGTAAGCATCCTAACTGAAACGAGCGCTTAAATGTTTCTAGGAAGCGAGTAAGAAAATGACTAATCTATTCTATACTTCTAGAATAGAGTCATTGCGGAAGAATTCTTTTATGATGGATATTCAATAACTTTCGAAATGAATTCGAAGTTTTGAAAGAGTAAGGGACATGCTTTGGAAGAAGAATCTCGAGTTATGATTTCTAAAGAAGTTACTATTGGGATAGGGGATGGTTATTTCCTAAGAGGGAGTAACCATCGTTACAATGTCGTATTCGAATATATTATACTATCGTGAAGTGGTTCGAGCGTCCCTTTATATCATGTTTTACAGTATTTATAAAAATGTAGTTTTTCGTAAGCAAGGTTAAACTCGAGGGACTGCGTGGTTAGTTCCACCAATGTGATCAGTATCGGGGAACTATATCCAATACAATCGCCTAAAGTGTATATCTTCATATGAATAAGACCTGGAGTCCTACCTCTACCATGTGGCCAAGATGGGAGGTAAAAGTCCATTCTTATTCACCACCATGAATTTATACCGAAATTTTTGATTTTATAGCTTACAATTTCATTATGGTATAAAAGTAACATTTTTAGGTGAACTTAGTAGTACAATGAATATGTCGTGAAGTTAAATCAGGGTTTAGCTCGAACTTCTTATTTTAAGCTACGATGGAGCACATGCTTTGGTTCGCTACGCAAGGATATAATATGATGACCATAATCATAATATAGATTTCAAAAGGGGACACCCTTACGAGGAAGAGTGTCACCGGCAGGGTTCGACATTTCAACTACTGCTGCGATACACAATTGCCTTTAGGGGCAAAACTAATATAATTTTGAAGATTAAACTCGGATAGGAAAGATAGCTACTTAATTCGGTGCTCTACTATTCTAAGCGGTCTCTCCTCATCAGTGCCATCCGATTGGATTTCGACGTTGTCGAAATTGATTGCGTGGGATTCGTCAGGCACATACTCCCTTAGGAGTGACACGTGGAACACATTATGAATGGGGTGAGCTTAAGGCGGTAAGGCAACTCGATAAGCTAGGTTGCCGATTCTTTCTAGGATCTCAAAGGGTCCTACATATTGAGGGTTAAGCTTGCCTCGCTTTCCGAAGCGGAAAACGCCCTTTGAGGGAGATACCTTGACGAAAACCTTATCTCCCACTATGAACTCGATGACTCGCCTCTTCAGGTCTGCATAAGATTTCTGTCAAATATGAGCAGTCAATCATTCTTTGACGGATGAGGGCAACCTCTGAGGTAGTCCTTTCCACTAGCTCCGGTCCGAGAAGTATCTTGTCGACGTTGTGGTCCCAACAGAGCGGAGAACGACATTTCTGGCTGTACAAGGCCTCGAAAGGAGTCATCTTGATGGTGGAATGCCAGTTTGTTGTTGTAGGTGAATTCTATAAGATTCAAGTAGTCATTCCAACTTGTTGTGCGGTCTAGCGCACAGGCTCGAAGCATACCTTCAAGGGTTTGGATGGTCCTTTCCGATTGACAATCGGTTCGAGGATGGAAAGTTGTGCTAAACTTCAATTCTGTGCCCATAGCCTTATGTAATCCTTTCCAGAAGGAGGCCATGAAACGACCATCTCGATCAGAGATAATTTGTCTTCGGGGTTCCATGGAGGCGGACTATTTCCTTGATGAAGACTGCTGCCAACTTTGGAGCTTTCCATGTCTTCTGAATGGCGCTGAAGTAAGCGCTCTTGGTGAGCCGATCCATGATAACCCAAATTGAATCCTTTTTCTCCTGAGTCTTGGGTAGGTCGATCACAAAGTCCATTGCGATATCCTCCCATTTCCATTCTGGCACGGGAAGGGATCGCAATTTTCCTCCAGGTCTTCTGCGCTCGATCATTACTTTCTCACAAACCAAGCACTTGGATATGAACTCTGCGACTTCTTGCTTCATGTTTGGCCACCAGAAATTCCTTCTTACATCCTTGTACATCTTACTCGCTCCTGGGTGTACTGAGTAGGTCGGTGTGTGGGCTTCTTTCAGGATGATCTTTCGAAGCTCGTCCAGTGCTGGCACACAAATCCGATTCCGAAACCAAAGGGAACCGTCATCTTGAATGATGAACCCATGTGCCTTGCCTTCTTGTACTTCGCCACTGATCCTCATTAGCATGATGTCATCTGTTTACTTCTCTCTGATTTCGGCTAACAGGTCAGAATGGATTTCCAAGGTGTTTAGACAACCTTGTTGTCTTCCAGACCAGACCTCGATGCCTTCTCTTATCAGTTCTTGGTGGAGCTTTGGCTAAATTGTTAGCATTGCGATTAAGCCCTCTTGTTGTGTCTTACGACTGAGAGTGTCGGCTACGACGTTAGCTTTGCCTGGGTGGTAGAGCAGCTCGATGTCGTAGTCCTTCAATAGTTTGAGGCATCTCCTTTGCCTCATATTCAGTTCCTTCTGAGTGAACACGTACCTCAAACTCCTGTGGTCGGTGAAAATCTGACATTTGACCCCGTACAAGTAATGTCGCCAAATCTTTAAGGCAAACACCACTGCTGCTAGTTCGAGGTCGTGCGTTGAACAGTTCACTTTGTAGACCTTGAGTTGTCAGGATGCATAGGCAATTACTTTCCCATTCTTCATGAGTACGCATCGCAAGCCTTGCTTTGAGGCATCGCTATAGACCACATAGCCCTCGTGTCCATCTGGCTGTGTCAACACTGGTGCACTTGTGAGACGCTTCTTGAGTTCTTGGGAACTTTCTTCACACTTTTCGTCCCACACAAACTTCTTATGAGTCTTTCGGAGTAGCTTCGTCATGGTTAGGGCGATCTTGGAGAACCCTTCGACGAACCTTCGGTAGTACCCTGCAAGTCCTAGGAAGTTGTGAATTTCCTTTACATTCTTTGGTTGCTTCCATTCTGAGACTGCTTCAATTTTCTTTGGGTTTACCATAACTCCGTCTTGGTTGATGACGTGACCTAAGAAAGTCACTTCTTTAAGCCATAAGTCACACTTGGACAACTTGGCGTAAAGTTGGTTGTGCCTTAAAATATGTAGCACAGTTCGGAGATGTTCCTCATGCTCAGCTTGATTTCTGGAGTAGGTTAGAATGTCGTTGATGAAGACGATGACAAACTTGTCGAGGTATTCATGGAAGCATCGTGCATCAGGTCCATGAACACCGCAGGTGCATTGGTCAATCCAATTGGCATCACTACAAACTCGTAGTGGCCATCGCGGGTGCGGAAGCAGTCTTCGGTATGACCTCCTCGCGGATCCGAAGTTGATGATACCCTGATCTTAGGTCAATCTTTGAGAAGACTTTTGCACCTTGGAGCTGGTCTAGGAGATCGTCTATCCATTACCACGGATATTTGTTCTTGATGGTGACTTTATTCAACTCTCTGTAGTCGATGCATAAGCGGAAAGTCCCATCCTTCTTCTTTACAAAGAGCATCGGTGCTCCCCAAGGCGAAGCACTTGGCCGGATGAAACCCTTCTCAAGCAGCTCTTCGAGCTGACTCTTGAGTTCTTTCATCTCTAGCGGGGCCATTCTGTAGGGTGCCTTGGGGATTGGCGCGGTTCTTGGCTCGAGGCTTATTGAAAACCCAACTTCTCGTCGGGGAGGTAATCCAGGGAGTTCTTCTGGGAAGACGTCGGGGAATTCTCTGGCTACCGGAATCTCTTGAATTTCCACGACCTTTTTCTCCGTCGGCTCGAGCTAACAAAGATACCCAACACAGCCTTTTCGGTGTAGCTTCCCGGCCTTCTTGTCGTTGATCACCTTTCCATTTTCTTCTTCTTGTTTTCCCTTGAACTTACATATGTGCTTCCCTCCTGAGTTGATGGTTACGGTTTATCGCTCCATGACGAGACAACCCATCTCTTCCGAGAATGATGTCATAGGGATCCATGTCTAAAATATCTTGGTCCTAGCAACTTCTTTTCTAACTTCATCTGTCACTGTGTTGACTTATCAAAATCGAGGCGAAGAAAAGTCCATGGCGTGGCTTTCGCATAGCTTTATTATGGTTGGCTTAATCGGTTGACAAACATCAAATATCACGCCAAGCTTCCATATGTTAGTTGAGAAATTCCTAACTACTTGTCAGTACGTCGGATTAATATATCTTTCATTGGTCGGAATTCTCTACCACTCCTTTATTGCTAGATCATTGTTTGTCCCTCACATATCTCTCGATAATCTGTTTCGAGATCGGGTTACGTGGAGACATGTTAGATCTTTAGTCGACTAAGCCTTCCTTGGTGTCCTCTTTGGAAATTTCTATCTTCTCGTGAGTCACTGGCTTGGTAATTTTGGCTCTATGGAAACGTAAGTATTACCTTTAGTTGGCGTGGCTTCTTCTAATTCCCCATGAGCATGAATTTACCTTCTGTTAGAACCTTTTTCTGTAAATGGCTAATAATCGACATTCATATAGAATATCCGTAATTCTATATATTGAAGAAGGATATAGTTGTTTTTGGTTAATTCCCAAGTATAGGCAAGAAATGACGCGCAAGTTTAGAGAAGAGAGAAAAATTTTATTAGAACTTTTATGGAAACAGATTACAAAAGGCTCTATATAATAAGCCATTACACTAGGGACGAAAACAAAGCTACTATCAACCTGACTATTCAAGGACAAAATGAATAGTCGAGTTAAGTGGACTACATAGAGTTTCACACTACTTAATGATAAACAACTGACTTTTAGCCCTAGGGTGTGCTTAGGAAACAAAAGTTGTCCAAGAATCCTTCATCGAACAAACTTTCATCGAGGGCGCCTCCTTCGTGGTTCAACAGTAATTGGGCTTGCTCGATGTGCCGACGGGTTGCAGCTATATAGCCACGGTTGACTGCAAGACGAGCATGGAGTTGGGCGTCCTCGTTTTGGTATGACCTCAATTCATCTAACCACACTTCCTTGCGTTGAATGAGGTAGTCGTACTTTGGTTGACGAACCCTTGTTGGGTCTAGGCCTCTGATTGGAGATGGTTTTCTTGCTTGACCATTTGCTTGGTGATGGGATGACTCTCCCTAAGTCCAGTTAGCCCATCCACCCGCTTGATAGGTCATTGAAGCTTGACTTGTGGTTTGGTGACGTGGAGTCTCCGTCATGTGTCCCCATGGATGATATCCCAAAAATTCATGCTCAGTGTTTTCCGGACTTGATTGGTCGTGAAGTGAATTATTAACTCCTCCCTCGAGGTATGCTTCTTCAAGGTTCTCATCCTCGAGATTTACCTCGGGTGCATTTTCATGCATCTCCTCCTGTAGTGCTAGCTCGGGGTTGTCCTCGGGGTATCCATTTGGAAAAAACGGCCATTGAGCGAAAGCCTCATCAAGCTCTTGAGCGGCCTTTTTGGCTTCTTCCCCGATTCGGGTTTGGCTTCTAGTGAGTATCATTTCTGTAGAGAAGAAGAAGGCGTTTTTATAGAATATCCTTTGATTCTATAAGGCGAAGACATGTTGAAGGAAGTTAAGGCATTGTTTATAAAAATCATATATAAAATGTTTATTTTAAGATTTTTCATTTTCTTGGCCCTATTAAGGAGTCTTAAGATTTTTCTCTTTGAACATGTGATTTTAAGAAGTAAATTTTGGGATTACTAACAAGTTCCCTAGTGTGAAGGTGTGAGTCTTTAGCTATAAGTTTCTAAAGAAGTGTTTTAAAATTCTCCATAAATTGGAATGTTCATACGACTTAAGTTTGCGAAGGATGGAAAAATTATGTTAGTTCTAGAACTACGTACTCGGTATCTAAGTTTTTAATATTTTAAAGGATTTTTTTTAAGCTAAGAAGTTTTGACTTGGAAAATTAATAATCCTAAGTTTCTTTCAAAGGATATAGAAGAAAAAAAAAATCTATAATGGAAAATCTTAGATAGCGGAAAAAGTTAGGGTTTAAAAGTTCTTGGTTATCGAAAATTTTCGGTTTTAAAAACAAAACGTTTGGCTCTGATACCACAATTGTAACACCCCTATTTTACAACATTGGGTATTACCGCCAGTGACCTCGGACTTTACCGTCCAAAGTCACCCAAGGCTTTTAGAATGATATAGAACAATAATAATGCGAAAATAAACATAATTCATAAAATAGAAAAGGTGCTCCCGAAGGAGACTTTGTTTGCACAAAACATCTTACATTGCTTTTCGAATATAAGGTTGTTCGGAATTGAAACGCAAAACCACTTGTCCTTGAATCATAATGAAACTAGAGTGAAATGACATGAAAGGTACATCTTGAAAATCCTCGTTCTTCCTTCGTCTTCACTTCACGCCTTGTTGGGATTCCTAGGTTCTGACATAATTCGCGAGGGGCGAGAGAATGCCAGGCAAACATGCGGAAAAGAAGAATTAGTCTAAGAGACTAAGCAAGCGGGAATGGAACTTTCCGAGGGTATTTCGGTAATTTCAAGTATTATCGAAGGAGATATTAGGGTTGTGTTTACGATGAGGCTTGTTTATGTGGGGCTTTAAAGGTTCGAAGAAGAGCATATCTCGAGCGGAGATAGCTCGATGAACGAGAGAAGAGCTACTAGTTTGTAGACTTCTTTTGGAATCGAAAGTATGTTGGGAACGTTATTAATTCATACAAGTTAAAAACCTCTTGCGCCCTGAGCGGACCGAGAGCCGGATCGATCATTTGAGACCGGTTCGGTTTTGGTATCTTAAATGTGCATTGGGCACTTATCTTGTATAGTGACGAAAAGTATTCGATTTCGTTAATGATTTTTTTTATAGAACGAGGTGGGACTCGGATGGCCCGATCCACCAAGGGAAAAACTCAGTTTCCCGACACTCAGCTAGAGTGCGCTCATCCCTCCTTGCAATCGGAGCGGATGGGATCATGATCCCGAAAGTCGTACTTCAAACACGTAGGCACTTACGACTTAGTAAGATTATATAGAGGCGTCGGCTATTCCGCGTCCCTTACTAGTTCGTTCGACGTTGACCTCTGAACGAGATCATAAACAACCAAGGCCACAACCATACTAGCATAAATAGTCCTATCAAATAATAATAGCGAACTATACTAACAATGGTCGTTATATCTAACAATCGATATTTCCTAGGTTCATTCGTTGCTTAGCACACAAGTTGTTCCCAACATCGAGAATTTCACGAAAATGAAATATAAAGGTCACAAGGGGAAATTCCACTTGCCTTAGCTTTCACGCGTCTAACTATCGAGCTTGACAGAAATATTTGATTCACGACTTCGAGCGAGAATCCCGACCTATCGACACGGAATTTACGAGCAACTTAAATACGAATTCCTCCTAACGCTTGGATTCTCTCTTATATACTTTATATAAGAGAAATGGAATTCTAAATTATTATGATAATAATTTAGGTGGTCATTTAAAATAATAATATTCTTTTATTATTATTTTAATCTTGTAATATCCTTTTTATTCCATAAAAATACTTATTCTTTATTATTAAAATAATTATCTTTAATCTCACTTGCAAATTTCTTAATATACTTAAGCAAGTATAATTTCATAAAATAACATACTTTACCTAAAAGGTATTTTTCTTTTAAATATACAAACTCTCATTAAAATTATAAGGAATCTATTTTAACCTTTTTACAAACTTATTTTAATTAAAGTATTGCTTTTAAATTTCCAAAAGTTCCTTAATGAACTTAGAGTATTATTTCATCACCAAGAATATTTTATTAATAATATTCTTTTAATAGAATCTTATTTAATTATAATTCATATTAAATAAAGATAGGATAATTATAATCTACTTTCTTGAAAATTTCCATAATTAGGACTTTCTATTTACTTTATAAAGTAACTTCCTAAAACTAACATATATTAAATTAATCTTATTTATTTTATTCTCATATTTCTTTTCATAACATATGGCTTATAAAATATATGATCATGGCTTATGATTATATCACTTTTTACTTATAGTCCATCATTATAGTATATTAGGTTATAAAACAATATCTTTTCCATATCTTACAATATCTTTTCATGCAAGTCACACTTATAACTATATAATATCACAATATATCAATTTAAGATCACAAAAGGTATATTCATATTAGAATTTAGGCTTTGTAGGAAAATCTCCACACCTAGAGATCGCTCAACTAGTATTTTATTAAATGAAGACTCTAGTAATATAATTGTCATTAATATAATGGTATTCATATAACTTTGTTATTCTCTATACTTTTCGAATTAGATATTCTAATGTTAATATTACTTCTTTGTTAAAGCAATATTTACTATCAAACTATAGTCCATGTGCTACAAATTTTATAATAATAATATTTTTATAAGAGTTCCTTATAATTTATTTAGAATAATTATGTCTTGTCATTATTGTCATAAGATATAAGGATTTATCTTCACCACTATATTTCTTTATTATTAAAACAATATTTATTGTAATTCTCTATACTTTTAGAAACATGGCAACTTTAAATAATATGTTTAATACTATTGTTATTAGAAATAGTTTCATATAACTTCAACTTCTCTATAACTAGAGACATGCATTATTATTATCTTATATAAATCTTATTTATAAAGGTGATATTTTTAATTATTAAAACTATATTTCATATGCTATCCATAAAGAACATACTTTTATAAAAATCCTTTTATATTATGTAAATAATATGTCTTGCATAATATTAAATACAATAATAATCTAAGTATTTTTAGTAGGATTAAAATTACCATAGTAAATTAATTTGTTTCTCTTCTACAACTAACAAGATCTCCAACATAATATTTCTATTAAATTTAATATTTGCATCCAACCATATTTGATTTATCTTCATTATTTCTACTAACATATTTTAATAAACTTGTATAAACTTAATTTAAATAAAATACATAATTTAAAAAAGGTTTAGTATTTTACTGGTTTCTGGATTACTAAACACAGGAAGGAGGCAGGGGAGAAGATCGGCGGCAGGGGCGGCGCAACCAGGCTCGGCGAGGCAGGCGGCGGCGCGACCAGGGCTCGACGGCAGCGGGCTGGCGGTCCGGCAAGGCTGGGGAGGCGGCCGACGGTCTCCAAAGGAAAGAAGAGAGGATTTTTGGTGGTGTTTTTGGAGGGAGAATTGAACTAGAATAGGCTGATTTTTTTGACAATAGAGAGAGCACTTGTAAGTAGAAGAAGGAGGCTTGAGCCCCTTTATATAGGGATTTGGAGGAGGCCATGGATCCATGTCTATGGCTATGGACCAATGGAGGAAGAAGAGATGCTCTACAATTGGTCCTTTGTGTGCTAGTTTGGTGATGATGGAGTGTGATGCAAGAGGAGATGTCTTGCAAGCCAAGGGAGGAAGAAGAGAAGCATGCAATGGTGAGGTGTCAAATCAAGTTGACTTGTTTGGAGAAAAAGACTCAAAAATTGATATAAAATTAAAAGGGTGGCATAGATGGGTAGAAATTCACATTAGTCTAGCGGAATTGAGGGAAGGGCGTGTGAGACGGGATTGCAAGAGGTCTCGGGTTCAAGTCCCGGCTCTTGCATCCTTTTTATTGAATTTTCATTGTATTTTTACTAGCTTGTAGTACATCTTTTTATTTAAATAAATTCGAAAATGTAAAGCATTATTTTTATTTAAATGCTTTCAACTCTTCAAATTCTTGACTTTTATTTAATTTGATTTACTTAATAATCTCTTTTTAAAGAGAAAATAAGGGTTATTATAATATATTAAAAATTCTCTTTTACATAGAGAAAATAATTATAAAAATAAATATTATATTATATTTGGTTTTAAAACCTTGGAACATTGCGGATATTACAATAAATGACACAGTAATGTATAATGGAAATTCTTCGTAAACCAACTAGTTTAGTTAGGGAAAAACCACTCCCTTCAAAACTTCTCAGTTGGTCGGATTTCAAGAGTCCTTAGACCCGCTCTATTGATTTTTTGAGTGTTACAAAGCTCTCCCGTGTACAAGTTGAATCTCACAACCTTGAACTACGCTCTACCTTTGTGTCTACACTCAAAAAAAACTCATGGTATACCTAAGAACACTTGACTACACCACTTGCACAAGTCCCGCACACAAGTCTTCTCTTTCTTTCTCACAAGATACAAAATATGCTCAACGTCTCCGCTTCTATCCTAAACACTGGAGTATTTAAGCTAGAGGAAGAGAGATCTCGTGTCAAATCATTTCCCATTTGGGGTGGGAAATGACATCCACTCAATCTTTACAAATCTTTCCTAAAATATCATGCAAGCTCATATGAAACATCATAAGAAAATCATAACATAATCTTCTAATTTTTGCACTCTTTTGCGATGATTTTCTCCATAAATAAACGCCCTAGTTGTCCTTTAAATGGTCAAACATGATCTGCACATTCCTTCAAAAAATAGATTTTCTGCCAGCTGGTCGTGTCCTTAACCTTGTCAAGTCAATTGATGTCGTCGACTCTCCATGCAACTTCTAGTTCACTAACTTCTTGGAACTATCAAAACTAAAACTTCTAACAACGGCACATGAACAGACTCTAGAGGGCGCACAACATACGTCGTGAGCGTTCAGGTCAAGGTGCACGGCTTACGAAGAGGCATACAACCTAACAAGCACACGGCCAAAACATGAATGTGCACAATCATGCACCCAAAGATGCATGACCTCGAATGTAAACTGAGGAGGATCGCACAATCGTGCGTTAAGTGCACGATCGAATGGCTTAGGTGCACGATCCATGAATTCTTGATTAGCGCGCGCACGATCATGCGACAAGGCGCGTGATAGAGCCTTGGATCATGTGGATTTTTCACTTGGCTTTGTAATGCTCGCTTTCTGTCTCGTCGCCTTTCAGATTGAAGTATTGATTTCACCATGTCTCCATACACATCCAAATGAAGCTCGAACTTCTCCAAAGTGCTTGAAAAATGTAGAGATATATGTGTAGAAATTAAAGTGAAAGCAAGGAAAGGAGAACTAGAAAACATGAGAAAAGTGCATATTTACTAAAATAAGGTCCTAAATGCATGTCCTAAAAAGTATAAAATACATGGTATCACTTTTATTTTTATTTAGTACCAATTTTTTCTTCGTCATTTTTATGCAAGATAATTAAAATAAAGGGTTTTCCCTTATAGTATATTTCCATTTGATTTATCAATATACTGAGAAATTTTTGTTGATAAAAAACACTTATGTGCTTTTGTCTTCGACTTATTCTATCTAGGCTAAATGTGCATTTAAGGCCAAGTAATTCTTGGATGTGCTAATACCATTACAATATAAGTTTAAAAATGTATCTCAATATCAAATACGGATTAGGAATACATAAGAATGAATGCATGTAGAGTGTCAAATGGAAATATCTGTTGGTGCATTGTTGACAATGATTAAGTAGGATACAATTTGGATACATTCTCTATCCAATCGATATATTTATCGCAAAAACCAAAATTCTAAAGGACTACTAAGGCAAAGAGCAAATATGGGTTCGATCAAGATTTGTTTTTCTTCCGAATTAAAACATAAGAAACTTCAGAATTCTGGAATGATATCATTTGATCCCATCTTTTCCTTCTTCAATAAGGGCGTCAAATAAACTACAAATGGAATTGATACTAAAACCGATAAGACCAAGTCGTGGTCTTGATCTCTTTTTGTAACTCAGCCGTGCACTCGATCTCGGCGAAAATTGAAAATACCATCAATAGCACAGGATTGAAAGTATGAGCAATTGCACTACAATCAAAGCAAAAGATAGGCAAGCACCGAACTTGAAAACTAAACCAGAATACAGATTTACCCACAATAAGCACTGAAGTTATAACGACAAGATGAAACCACTTAATTGAATCGAGATTGAGCGTATTGGAGTCATCAAAATGGAGAAACCGATCATATGAGCCCAATTGAACAAATACAAACATCAAGTTCTAAAACATGTACACGAATCCAAAGCTACTACACTCAAGAAGAAGCATTTGAGCGTCAAAATTCCAGGGTCGACCATCTAAACCCCGATTTTTGTCATATTAATTGAGAAATTAATAGACAAATATACCGTTGTCAACACCACCGACAACAAACCCATTTTTAGTGTTTTATAAAAAAACAATAAGTGTTTCCCAAATGTGGACATAATTAGCATTGGGAAAACAGAACTGCAAATATCAAAACAATTAAGAGGCAAATTTTTATTTAATATCAAATTTTTATTTTTTATTTTATGTAAGAGCACTAAAATGGATGATTTTTCCTTACAATATATTTTTTCCATTTAATTTATCAATATATTGAGAAAAAAACTTTTGTACAAAATACTTTTTTTTGATGCAAAATACTTGTGTGCTTTGTGTTCGACTTATTCTTATGATGTAGGCTAATCATCACCATCATAACTATAAGCTAAAGCAGAGGTTAAAAAATTATTAAACGACATGTGTCACTTTTAGATTAGACCACATCATCCTTTTTTTAAAAAATAATATTTTATTTTTGGATATGATAAATTCTTTTTCATGTTTTTAAAATATTTGATAGAAAATCCCATTATTAAACAATCGTTTTTTTGGATATGATAGTTAGGAAGATCATTAGGATATTTTTTTTATACTACCATACAAATTCTAGAATATTGCTTTTATTTTTAGATAGAATCGTTTTTTAACAAAGATATCTTAATTGAATAGTTATCTTTGTAACCGTATATTATTAGCAACTAGTTGAAGTCCCGTGATATTCACGGGATAATTTTACTAAAAACTATACAATTTTACGATATTAATTTAAAATACTAAATATATTTATATAATTTTATAATAAATTATGCAATAGACAAATTATTGTTTTAGATTGTACTCCATATTTTAATTGAATATATTTTTAAATATTTTTTCATTATTTGTGGAGATCTTGTCCAAATTTAAATTAAAATTATTAAAATATTGATTTTACTTTTTATTGAATATTTTCTAATTTTTTTAGAAACTAATATGTATAAATATTTGGTTTTTTAATAAAGATAATAATAATTAGGATAGGTTATCTACAAAGCACAATATAATTTTTTAAAATAATTTTTTAAATTTAATTTAGTAAAATTATATATTAGGGTTCTTATATTTTACTCTATAATAATAAGAATGTTTGTAAATATGAAAAATACAATATAACGATTAGTATAAAAGAGAATATTGTCCTTGATTTAAGAGAGTAAAATATAGAGAAAATTATCTATGTATTATTTTGCAAAATTCAATCCATCTATAAAGTTGTTTTCCATACTAAATTTACAAAACGGAGAAATAAAATATATATAAAGGAAATTAATGTATATGAAAATTTATAGAATTCAATGTATTGATCAACCTATCATCCATATTAAATTACAAAAAAAATATAGAGTTAAAAAAATTTAAATGTAAGGTGGGGTTAGATAAAAAAATTCTATATTTACATAAATAAAATAAAAAGGAAATTATTAAAAATGTAATGTAAATTTTTATCAAAATTCAATTTCAGCAAGTATTCATCAAGATTTGTAAATTTTTATTTTTTTAATCAAAATTTGATTTAAGAAAAAATCTTTAATATAAATGCATAAAAAGATAAAGAAAATCTAATTTTATTAATTTAAATTAAAATTCGATTTTTTTACACTTACAAATAATCTTGTTCAACAACATAAAATTATATCGTTTTCTCAAAATAAAAATATATGATCATAACAAAATTATTATTTAAAATTATATCATTATATAGATATAAATTTTATACTTGGAGCTTAAGCCTTGTTAAAAGATAAAAAAATATATTAAGACCCTAAATCTTGTTAAGAGATAAAAAATATTAACTTAATATGTAAAATATCATCTCATAGGAATTTATGTATATAAAAATTGTATAAATATGTTATCTATTATAGTAAACTAATACATAATCCATAGATAGAAAATTATATACATAAAAATTATATAAACATGTTATCTATTTAGTATATATGGCAAGAATACTATTAGTGTTGTTACAAAATTTATTACAATATAATTTCACATTAATTTATTCAAAAATGCCATGTGGCGCAAATTTTACAACAGATTTGGGTTCTGCTTTATAATGTACTAGTTGATGACCCGGGCCTTGCCCGGGGACTTTTTATAATAAAAATTATAATATATTATTTAAATATGATATAGGTATTATAATTTATATAATAAAACAATATTATAAATACTTAAGTTAATTATAATAATATCTTTTATTATTAAAATGAATACAAATATTATTTTATTCTTAAAATTGTTATTTATAATATTTATGTAATAAACATACAAAAGTTGACGTTCTTAACTCATTGGGTTGACCCGAATCCGCACAAAAACCGCAATGAATTGACCCAATCAACCCGTAAATTTTAATGACATGAACATGTACTCAACCGAACCTGAAATGACCGAGCCTAAACCTGACTGAACTAACCCAATTAACTGGTTTAACATTAAGGGATCAATAATTTTTTATTTATTTATTAAGGTATCCGTAATATAAAAAATCAACATACTTATGAATAGAAAATTAATATATTGTAAAACATAACATATCTATACCGATATTAATTAAAAATTATCATACTTATTAATATAAAAATGGTATAAAAAAATCATCATGCTTATGGATACAAAATTTAAAAAGTTGTCATATTTGTGAATGAAAAATTAATCTACGAAAATCGAAAAATTAATATGAATTCTAGCATTAAAAACATGGTCCATATTAATTAAAAAAGTGTCGGCATAGTTATGGATGCAATATTAATATAAACAATTTGGTAACTAAAACTATGGTGGCTGAAATTAAAATTTAATGACAATATTGTATTTAACTATCATATTTATAAATAGAACATTAATATATAATACCCAACATATTTATGGATGAAAATTTAAAAAGTTATCATTCTTAAGCATAGAAAATTAATATTGAAAATTTTGAAATTAATATGAAAATTTTGGTCAATATTCATTAAAAACATTGACATACTTTAAGTATGTCATTAAAAACATTAACATACTTTAAGTATGTTTTTAATGGAAAAATATGATTTTAAGTATGATACTTATAAACAAAAAATTAATATAAAAATCAGAAATTAATATAAAAATACACGATTAAAAATATGGTTCATACTAATTAAAAACGTTAGTATAACTTTTAATAAAAATTTAATATAAAAGAATATGAAATTTTAATATTGAAAACCCGGAAATTAAAATATGGTTCATATTTTATACTTATAGATATAAAAGTTATCTATTTCATTTATAGATATTAAATTAATATATTATGGGATTTTGAAGTAAAACAGGATAGTTGGGATATTAAATTACTATTTTATATTTGTCATATACTCATATTTATGGATAGAAACTTAATATTAAATATATACTTATAGATAGAAAAGCTATACAAAATGATTTTATATTTATCATATTTATGGATAAAAAACTTATCTATTTTTTTATCTAATATATTAAATTAGTATTTTTATGTGTTATACATATGGATAGAATTATTGTATTATTTCTTTGTATTTGTTAAATTTTAATAAAATTGATATATCTAAGGATATTTCTACAAAATTATACCTATTTTATCTACAAAAAACTATCATTTACAATATAAAAAACATGTGCAAAGATAAAAATAATGAAAACTCGTACCAAATTTTTAAATTGATAATCATACCAAATTGATAATTAAATATTAGAATATAATGAAAAAAATTTCAAGATAAAGTTAATATCCGTACGACAAATCGTAATCGTTAAAATTGATCAATTTTAACTATACTTTTTGCAAATTTCGTTATCCATATAGTATAATTTTTATAAATATTATACGTACAAACCGTAATCGTGAAAAAATAACCATATGATCAATTATGTAGTATATTTTATCTATATCATATGGATAGAAGATAATTAAATATTACAATATAATGAACATGAACAAAGATAAAAAGAATGGTAGAGATAAAAAGTTATCCAATCTCATTGGTAAATTGAAAAAATATATAAATTCTTATATAGTATATTTTATTTATAATATATGGATATAAGATAATTAAATATTATAATATCATGAACATGAATAAAGATAAAAATAATGGGTAGAGTCAAATTTTTTATCCAATCTCATATAAATTTGATAAAAAAAAATTATTAAGTAAGTGAGTGGATAAAATTGGAAATTCCATAAGGTGATTGAATTACATAATATATAATTTATTAAAAAATTATTATTAAAAATAGGTTGGTTGGGATATAAATTCTTAATGACGAATCTGCCCAAAAGTGCTTCAGGTTTAGAAGATATATATTGATTAGGGTAGATCTCCTTGCCAATTTGGTTATTATTATAGATAGGGATCAAATGAGATCAACTCTTAACCTATAAAATGAGAACAATTCTCGGCCTTAAATTTTGTGAGATTAGTGGCTCAGATTTGTTAATAAAGAGGTGCATCCCTGATGTTATTTTTAGAGATTGAGGGATATTTTCGTCATTTTACAGTCTTTTGTCTTCAATATCAACATTCAGCCCAACTTTATAAGTTCGTGATTTCCGATCGCATCTTCGTTGTGCTCTCAATCTCCTCCTTCAAGCAAGCCTCCTCATCATGGATTTAGATATCTTCCTTTTTAAGCAAATTCTCCTTCAATCTCCTTCTTATTAATGGATTTAGATATGATTTTTGTTGATTTAGGATTTCAATCTACGTTCATGGGTTTAGGTATGATTTTTCATTTTTGTTCATGGATTTTGGTGAATAGAGTCATAGAATTGATAGAGATTGCAAAATAAAGATTAGTGTATGTTTTTTGCATTGCAATTTGAAGGAATAGAATAGAAATAGAGGTTGATTGTGTATGCTTGCTTGATTGTCCACCAAGTGTTTGATAAAATGCCTAAACCTTTTTCCCACATAAAAACCCACAATCTTGCTTGATTGCTTGAACGTTAGATGAACTTTTGTTATTAGTTGTTTGTTGGACATTCATGGGTTGGATTTTGTTGGTAACTATGTCTAGGTGATTTTGTTGGTGGTGGGACTGAATTACCTTTTTTGGTTGATCCCTTTGAACAGAAGCCACCTGATCTTGTTCTATAATTCGTTTTCTTTTATGAATTTATAAAGGGAAGAAAGAGATGGGTTGAATTTGTTAAAAGAGAGATTGAAATGGGATTATGAGCTTTACATATGTTAATAAAGCAATTCCTAGTACTGTTACTTTATTCAAGTGTGATTATTACTTGTGCTTTTGTACATGTCCAAGACAAAAGAAAAAATTATGATTGTGAACGGAATTCAGTTATGAACATTTGAAGTTAACTAATAGAAACTGTTCAATTGGTTTCCAAATCTACCAAAAATGACCAAACTTGATATAGTTTATGTCAAATATTGTTGTTATTTACATGAATCGCATTATCATTTTAAATGAACTTTAATGTAATATTATGAACTGGAATGACAATGTTTGTGAACCAAAATAATAACAGTATTTTGCACATTTTTATTGCTTATTATGTGTTCCATGTTGCTTCTAAATTAGCTTAATTTTTTTCCTTTTTATTATTGTCGGTTGTTCATCAAGCTCCAGTCAAATTTGTCGGCATGCTCGTTTATGTGGTCAATACATTTATGAACCACATTAAATGATAAGAATTATTCCATTGCTTCAACGTGTCATCGTAATACAAACTTTTGGCCAAAGGAACCTTGCATGCTTAAAGGAATGATCAATTACAATCACTCCATATGCACCACTACAGAAAATGCAAAGCTCATTTAATTTCCGAGATACTCCATGCTCCGTCTTTGTTTACTTTTAAGGATTATTTTATGATGTTGGTAATGATCGTGGAGGTGGTTGCTATCCTATGTATGCTTTATTATAATCTTGTATTTGAATAGATTATTGTCATCTTTCTTATCAAGGAACTAATAAAATTCTTCACGTTTTGATGCATATGCACTCGAGCTACTATGTTAAATTTGATGAATTTTATTGACAATTGTTATGAACCTAACAATATAAAGACGTGAACCAATAGACCAAATATTATGAACTGAACGATATGAACCATTAGATGAAATATTATGAACCTTTACTGATAAATATATGAACCAAATAAACAAATATCATGAACCGGAATAACAACTAATATGACTTAAAAGACATGAATCGTAAGATAAAATATTATAAACCAGAGCTTATAAAAATATGAACCAAAAGAAGAACTATAATGAGCCATAAGACATGAACTGTATGAAAAATAACCTGTGTGGGATTTGAACCCACATCTATGTGCATAGGCACATTGCTCTACCATTTGAGCTAATAGGCTACTAAATGACATAATTATATACACTTATTAAGAACCTAAGAATATATAAAAATGAACCAATAGAATATAATTATTATGAACCTCATTTCCAAAAAACTAGCTTCCAAGACAAAACTAAAATTTGACATACTATGAACCATATTGTAGAATAGCATGATCGAACCTATGCTTTAAATGTATGAACCAAACTTTGAATTATCTCAAACATTTTTAATACATTAGCATGCATTGAATATATAGTACACAATAGTATTAACCTATGCTTAAACAAGCATAAAACAAGCATTTGAATTGCAAGGAGCCTATGCTTTTAAATAGAAAAATACAAATTGAACTAACAAATACACTTAAAATGCATGAACAAAACTTTGAAGTACTATGAACCATAGTATAAAATAGCATGAACCTATGATTTAAAATGAATGAACCGAACATTTTTCCATCAACAATTAAACTATAAATGAAAACAGAGAATTCAAATCTAAAGATTACAAAATACGATCGCTTGTTCAAGTCTCTAATTGCTCATTCTTTGAGATTACCTAGTGAGTAGCTATTCATATCTAATCCACAAATCATTACTAGTGACCTATATATAATGTTGTAAAAATACAAGTACCATCTCCAATGAATTCTCTTTAATCATTTTTTCATGATGCAGTCATTGCTAACAATTGATTTTTGGGAGGTATGCCTAATGCTACTTACTATTTTTCTAGTTTAGCTAATTTATATTTCTAGTCGCTTACACAATTTATTTCTGGCATTTGTGAGCTTTGTTTCAAATTTGAGAAGAAGGCAGACCAAGAGCTTAACATTACCAACTATAGTAACAACTCTTTGAATTTAATATTTGTGAACTTTAATGTCACTATGACTCCTCTCAAATTTCCAAATTACATTGCAGTCCTCCTACTAAGCACAATTTGTGCCATTTAAAATTTGTATACATGTCAGATCTAGAGAAGAACTGAATCTTTCAAAGTTGACCAACCACCCCAATCACATATTCACTTACTAAATATCCAAAAAGTAAATTATTTCTAAAAATTGAACATCCAAAGAGAACAAGAACACATGGTAGTAAAAGAGGGGAGCAACTTACCACCTTTAGAAGCATATTTTCCATTAGCCCCACCGAATAACCGATGGAGTTACTCCGACACTTTGATTTGGACGAAGACCTAGCCGGAACCGTCAAAGAAGATCTCGACGCTCCTTTGTGAACGTCATTTGTATAACGAGGAAGAATTACAGAGTAGTGCTAATCGAGGGTTTCGTAGTTCTTGCTCGTAGTAGATTCTTAGAGTTCAATTGAAAGTGAGATAGAGAGAGGGGTTGTGTTGGTTGGCTTGATTGGGGCGTGAAGAATGGGCGAAAAAGAAGATCTCTGAACACGAAGATGATGAACAGAGGGGGTAGATGGGGTATATTAGCATTGTGGGGTATTTTTGTCCCTTAATTAAAATTTTATCAAAATTACTGTTTTGCCACCGCTTTTTATTTTACCCAAACAATATGTTTATCTCCACCATCTATTTTTCTAATCCAACGATCCATATGTGTTCTCATTTTACACTATAAGATAATATATCACCAGAACCCTACTATATTATTATAATCCAATCATTTGTTACCTTATATGAAAAGATCTTGATTAGTTATATGATAATTGTCTTATCTTTTTACGCAGATCATAACAAAAATTTATATTTAAGCATTTACATGACTATTTTTCTCGGATAATAAATATATTTGAAAATATTTTATTATTACTATTTTATTTAATAAAAACCCATACAAGGTACGTGAATACATACTAGTTGCTATACTTTTTTAATATATTAAACGGTCTCACATTGAACCACATTACATATCTATCTTTTTTAAATCAATCTAATTGGTTGAAATTTAATTGGATTACTTTTAATTAGTTGTATTTATATATTAAACAAAACAATCAATATATTAATTTTATTTTTGGATATGATGGTTTTTTTTACATAAGATACTTATAGTTTTTAAAAATATTCATGCCTATATTAATTTCTGAAAATTATTTTTTGAAATAATAGTTTTTCTAGATAAAATATATTTTTTAAAAATATTCTTAACTATATCAATTTAATCAAAATTTAAAAAATACAAATAAATAAAACAATAATTTTATAAAATTTGTGCTAATACCATTACATCTACCCTAATACATTATAAAGCAGAACCCAAGTCTGTTGTAAAATTTGCGCCACGTGGCATTTTTGAATAAATTAATATGAAATTATATTTTAATAAATTTTGTAACAACTTATAGTATTCTTGCTATATATATTAAATAGATAACATGTTTATATAATTTTTTATGCATATAATTTTCTATCTATGGATTATGTATTAGTTTACTACAATAGATAACATATTTATATAATTTTTATATACATAAATTCCTATGAGATGATATTTTCCATATTAATTTAATATTTTTTATCTCTTAACAAGATTTAGGGTCTTAATATTTTTTTTTTATCTTTTAACAAGGCTTGAGCTCCAAGTATAAAATTTATATCTATATCATGATATAATTTTAAATAATAAATTATGTTATGGTGATATATTTTTATTTTGAGAAAAGATATAATTTTATGTTGATGACTAAGATTATATGTAAATGTCAAAAAAAAATTCGAATTTTAATTTAAATTAATAAAATCAGATTTTCTTTATCATTTTATGCATTTATATTAAAGATTTTTTCTTAAATCAAAGTTTGATAAAAATAAAAAAATTTACAAATCTTGATGAATACTTGCTTAAATTGAATTTTGATAAAAATTTACATTACATTTTTCTTAATTTCCTTTTTATTTTATTATGTAAATACAGAATATTTTTTTAATCTAGCTCCACCTTACATTTAAATTTTTTATCTCTATATTTTTCGTAATTTAATATGGATGATAGGTTGATTAATACATTGAATTTTGTAAATTTTCATATACATTACTTTTCTTTATATTTTATTTCTTTGTTATGTAAATTTAGTATGGAAAAAAACTTTATAGATGGATTGAATTTCGCAAAATAATACATAGATAATTTTCTCTATATTTTATCTCTTAAATCAAGGACAATGTTCTCTTCTATACTAATCTTTATATTGTATTTTTTATATTTACAAACATTCTTATTATTATAGAGTAAAAGATAAGAATCCTAATATATAATTTTAATAAACTAACTTTAAAAAAAATATTTTAATAAATTATATTATGTTTTGTAGATAACCTATCCTAATTATTATTATCTTTATAAAAAACCAAGTATTTTATACATATTAATGTCTAAAAAAAATAAGAAAATATTATTTAAAAATATTCAATAAAAATAAAAATTAATATTTCAATCTAAATTTGGACAAGATCTCAACAAATAATGACAAAATACTTAAAAATATATTCAATTAAAATGTAGAGTACAATCTAAAAAAATAATTTGTCTATTACATAATTTATTATGATATTATATAAATATATTTAATATTTTAAATTAATATTCTAGATTTGTATAGTTTTTTACTAAAATTATCCCAAGAATATCACGGCACTTCAACTATTTTAAGTTCAGTTACTTCAAGTTCAAAATCCAAATTGTTAAATGGCAACTAGGACCCCTCCCCTTTCTTTGCTGGATGTTCAGGGTGTTGTTAGGTCTTCGCTCGAGACGGCATCCTCCAACACTGTAAAGAACACGTTTTTGAATTCAACGATTCCTAACTCCCTTTCCAGTTTCCAACAACACTTTGCAAATCCGCTGCATCAATCTCCCTCCCCCTTTAAAAACCCCTCTCCTTTCTCAGATGAAACGATTTTCCTGCTTTCAAATCCTGTAATAAAAAAGGTGTATATACAAAATTATCTTCTTCCTTCCCCTCTCGAAAGAGAACTGGAAGGAAGTAGAACGAGTCCAGGTCTGTCATTGATTTCTGGGTTTATTGGATCTTTGGAGGTTGAATTTCAGATATGGGTGCAGGTGAAGAGAGAACTTCGGAATCTAGTTCGGATGAAGGAGGGGTTGGGAACAGCCAAACCCAAGTGGTGTTGAATGTTTATGATCTTACTCCCGTTAACCATTACACCCACTGGTTTGGTTTTGGGATTTTTCACTCCGGCATTGAAGGTTATTCTCTTTACTGTACTTCTTTTCGTTTTTAATCTGGTATCCTGTTGTTAATTTGGAATGTTTTTGTTCTTGATTGCCGTTCTATTTGTTGTAGATTTGTGTTTTCTGCTGGATCTATTGGCATCTTCTGGTTTCTGGGTTGTTTTCTTTTACTTGTGCGCTAATTTGTTTGAGTTTTTCTTTTATGCTTATTTATTTGGTTTCTGGGTTTTTTTTTCTGATGTTTGGTTAAATACTTAAAAAATTTCAATCTCACCCATGAACTCCAAGGAATTGGATTCTCATACTAAACCTCCGCACGCTTGATTCCAAACCATAAGAAAATATATGGAGAAAATCTCATTTCTAGAGCTAATCAAACACCAATTTTGATAACATACCTTATAAATGTTAGCCGAACTCCAATTGATTTCTTTTGCTTGCTTTATGATATCTTTGATGTACTTTCGAGGTTGTTATTCTTGTTGTATTGCCTTCATTTGGTTATTTTGATTGAATTAAGATATTCTAGTTAAGGTCCTTTAAGGACGCTTCAAAGATGGGTTTTTGGCATTTCTTGTAGCAACCTGATGTATGCACATTGTTGGTTTGTTTATATAACAATGCTTTCATTCTATTGAGAGAAAAGGAATTGGGTAGCGGGAGTTTCATTTTATGCAAAGTGATAATTTGCTTAATGGATGAGGTATTGTGATCCTAGAATAATGAGGGCATGCTGGAAATAGGAATAGAACATCTAAAGTAGGTTATGTCCAATTGTTGTATGTGTATATAGGCTTGTTGAGTTTGGTATAGAGCTACTAAGAAGATTGAGCACAGACCATGTACATATATGCAAATTTCTATCATTAACTATGGAATTGTGCTGCTATTGCTACTTGAGTTAAAATTTTGGTTTAGGAAATGTGTTTTAATTGAATTTTATTTGAATGGGTTGTGTGGGTATTAGAATTTTCAGATGGGTTACATTTCGAGGTTTGTGGGTGTATCAAGTACCTTTTGTTTGCCGTGGTCATTGGTTACAAGGGTTTTATTCCCAAACACAACCTAACTCTTCTGATTTATTGTAATTAGATTTACTTTGTCTTTTACTAAATTGAACAATTTTTAATGTTTGGATGCATAAAAACAGGACAATCAACACAACTAATTGCTTTTATGAAAAGGGCAAGAAGAACCCTTGCACCTCATCAAGCAACTCGTCTATGGATTGCTTGAGGATGTACAAAAATGTTTAATTAATCATTAGAATGGGTTATTTGAACTCACTTCATTAGAATGGAAGCACAATTTCATCACCAAAGAGGTTAAGGTGTTGGATAGACCCGCAAAACTTGATTTGTTTTTCTCCTGAAATTCCAATACCCCACAACCCATTTAAGAAAAGTCAAAATTATAGCAGATAGCACCACAATTCCTTATTTGATGATTGGAATTAAATAGTACATTGTCTATAGACCAAAGGTTTTGGCGTGCGGGAATACAATTTAGTTGCCAATACTAAAAGATGGACATGGCTTCAGTAGTTTCAAATTGTCTACCTATACCTGTTTGTCGAATGAGCCCCATGGTCTGAAGTGGATAGAATGGAAACGGTTGTGCACTTTTGCATTTGTCTTTTTAAATATGTGTCAAGTTCCCTACTTCCAACTGTGACCTGATTTCCTTGCAAGAAATGAATTGAGGATTATATCAAATTATGAGGTTGGAAATACACTGCTGCTAAAGACAAGGAGGTAGCTAGCTTTACAAAGAAGGGGTTGATTGCAATCACTAAATGTCCATTATACCCTCATTTATTAAAAAAATTACTAATGCTTTTTGCAACTGGGGACCTGGGGTTAGGCGCCAAGGTATTGGGTTGAGAATCCCAAAGCCGATAAAAAGTGTTTGGCTATAACACTTTAGGTTTGAAACTGTTCTCTGTACCCTTCCATACCAAATTCCTCTTGCCTCTCAAAATAATTGGGTTTGGAGAGGGTTGTAATGAGGGTTTGAAGATTGGACATAGCAAGCAAAGGTGTCTGCAAACCATAATTTTGATCCCAGAATATTAGCCTAACCTCAAGTACCAGGTATTGGGTTTTAATTCCATACTTCCCTAACCGGATACTTGATTCCAGCTTGATGATACTTGGATTTGTACCAAGCACACCCTAAATGAATTTCAATGAGGGTATTTTGGACATTTCATATTTCTAATGCCCTGCTAACAATTGAATGGGTTTAGGTTGGTGAATTGTTAACAGAGTATGGATGACGGGGGTTAATTGCAAAAAGGGGGGCTGTCTTATTAATATTCTAGTAGAAAATGCATGACTTTTCTCACACTGGCTGAAAAATAAATCTTCTTTGCCTATTTATTACTTGTTGATTCATCTTTCTCAAAATGTATGAATCTGAGCATTTCTTCTGTACCTAATTTGTATTATAGTCCATGGCATGGAGTATGGATTTGGAGCACATGACTTCCCAGTTAGTGGAGTCTTTGAAGTTGAACCAAGGAGCTGCCCAGGCTTCATTTATCGGTGTTCTATATCACTAGGCCAATTAAGCATGCCACATTCTGAATTTCGAACATTCATTGAGGGTGTGGCCTCTGAGTATCACGGGGATACTTATCATCTCATCAGAAAAAACTGCAACCATTTCACAGACGATATAGCATGGAGATTGACTGGGAAGCATATACCTGGATGGGTAAATCGACTAGCTCATCTGGGTAAGCAATTCTTAACTCTCTTGTTTTATTTCTTTCTTTTTGTTTCTACTAGCTAGTTTAGCCTGGTTTTGATTTTGTTCTTAGAACTTAACCCTTTTGGTAAGTAGGAACAAATGCGTAGGAGCTCAAAGAAAGACTACTTACAATAACCATATATCTAATCAACTTTTGGAATTGTTTGTGCACCTATTAAACTGGTTTCATTGCACTGCACCTTTTTTTTTTCAAAAATGGAGGAAGATGTGATTTGAGGTTTCAAGTTAAGACAATACAAGACATTATTATAGGAAGTTACATGACTCTTAGTACAACTGACACATGGAAAAACGTAGATGTAGCTAGATCTCCTAAACCTTCGTATAAATGCTCTGCTTCAGTAAATTCTTATGAGTGATACATCTTTTTGACATTTGAACTATTTACTTACAATTTGGATTATTAATTGATCTTATGTGTTTGAAAAAGCGAAAATATTTGTCACCTCTGTCCAGTGGTAGGAAATATTGTTATGACTTTGAGCAGCTTATAAATAATGGCTGATCTGGGTTTGCTCTGAAAATTAAGCTAGTTTCCAATATCATTTGCTCGGAATATAACTGCTAACTAAGTTTACAGGAAGCTAACTGAACATACCCTCTGGGACTGAATTTCAGGGTCAGTTTGCAGCTGCTTGCTTCCTGAAAGCCTTCAAGTGACAACAGTGAAAGAGTTGCCTGAGTATGATGATCATGTGGGTAAGTAGTCTATCAAAAAAAAAACATTATTTTCTCCTCCCGAGTTAAATTTAATTGGGTCTTTCCATTTCGTGAACATTTTTAATGTATTGTGTTTTTTTTCAGAAGATGGGAGCGAATCTTCCTCAGATGATAGCCATAATCATCATCATCTTCTTGAGCACAGTGAAAGCGATGAAACCGACAGAGATAAGCTTCTCCCGGCAGCTTCAAACTCAGCAAATGGTGACATTGCCTTCATTAAGGAGGTAGAAAGGTGACGATTCACTTGGAAAATCTTTTCTCCTTCCTACCACATTTAAAAGAACCGATTTCGCTTGAGAAGAAACAAGAACTTGTTTGTAGTTTTATGATTGTGCCGTTTCATCTAAAGATGTGTATGGAGTGATTAATGCAGCTAATTCGTGGTGTAATTTTGGTCGGGGTTGAAGGCTTTGATGAAGAATAGGTCTGGGAGAGGCACCTTGAGGAGTTTGGAAGGCGCTCGATTGTTCGACTTTGAGAGCATCTATTTGTATTCTTATTCATGAATGAATATTCCGGTGTGTCAAATCTGTAAGGATGGAGAATGTGATGAAATTATTGCTAGCATCTTTTGTAGGAGTTTTTGGCTCCTCAAAATTTAAAAGCCTCTGCAATTGGAGCTACACGGACTGCACAACTACAATTTGTATACATTGATCTCTTTTTGATGTAAATTGATCTGAAGATCACATATAGAAATATAAACTAATCACAAAATTCTAAGAAACAAATCATCCCAAGGAAAGAGTATTTTGACAAATAAAGCTAGAAAATATAATAATATACTAAAATACTTTCTAAAACACCAAGAAATAGCACCACAATGTCATCAATATGTTCAAGTAAGACTGAAACATAACAACAATCCCAGTATATCCGAATAGCGTAGGGTTTGGCATGTCGGAATGGATGCACTCATACCCAAAACAAGTTGAAAGGGTATTTCTGTAAAACCGAAACTTAATACAGTTCAATTGCATACCTTGGATCAAAAGATTAAAGATGGTCGAATAACAAGTATAAAGAATGCTCTATTTACAATTCCATCATATTCTTAGATTTTTACTAAGACTTGTTTGACAAATCAATCAGGTTGCAACTCCCGTTCCTTGTTTTGTAAATTAATACACCCTCAAATAAGCCTGGCCTTTTCATAGGCCAGCCTTTCAAATAAGCCTATGACGACATACATACAGAACGGCTTCCCAAAAAAATAAAAAACAGAAATTCACTTGCAAATCTTTCTATTCAAAAGAAACAAACCACCGGTCTGGGAAATCAAGAAACTCCAAAGCTTCCAGCAACTTTTGCAATAATGATCAGCAGCAGAATTAATCATCTAAATTTGCACAAAAACATAAGGTTGTTACATTACATAGATTCGATCCGAGAGATCTTGCACGAGTTGAAGTTTTTCACGAGGGGGAAAGCTGCTTGATCTCATATCCTAGTATTCACTAAACTAGTACAATTAGTTCAAATAAGAAGAAGAATAAGAGCTTAATAAGCATGAGTAGTAGTGTTCTGTACTGAAACGGGTCGGAGCGTGTTAGCATATGGAACGAAAATTACAAGTCTGAAATTGTCTATTGGATCAGGTTCATAGGTGACACTGTGGTGGAGCACCACTTCCAGCCTCTCCTCCTCCATCACGTACATATACAATTGTTTTTCAGTTGCAATCAGCAATCTACCCCCGCTGACAACCCGCACATCCATTAACATTTCTTGACAATCATCGGTTCCAAACATGTTAGTATAGCTATCCATGATCATCCTCCAAGACTCCTCTTCACACCCGTAGTTGTCCAGTGCCCACACGCCGATCGTAGCCCCATGTAAATGCCATTTCAACAAACAAATACTCGTCTCGTTCCATTTGAATATCCATAGGTTTTTATAGCTTCCACCCCACGTATCATCCCACCAGTCTCCCCTTCTACGCCATAGGTTTAATTTCCCTTACTAGCTTCTTCTCCCGGATGTCAAACACAGCTCCTCCTCCCATCTTCCATTACAGTCTGGTCCGAATTAAAGTCTCTCTCCGTGTTACTATGGCACAAATAGTGCACCATAAGTCCTTTAGTAGCATCAGAGAAAACCGCTACTGGCATTTCATAGGATACAACCCGCCCCTCTATGTTGACGTCGCAAAGCTCCTCCTCCCATCTTCCATTACAGTATATAAGGAGTTGCTTGTTCTCATCTTCTAACCTTAAATAGTTCAAATATTCAGGTTGTATCTGAGCCTTAGGGAGTTCAGCCTCGGCTGGGACTACAACGATGTAATCATTAGGGAAATCAAGGCCATGACCCCCTGGGTAGCACTGAATCAACGGTCTGAAATTTTTACGGACCATGAACTTGAAGCCCTCAGGAGCGGCAAGTTGGGCCCACTCCCTTGTCGCTGGATTGCACAACAGCAATTTGAAGCTTTCAGGAAGAGAGGTTTGTATAGATCTTCTTTTGACCTTTTTTTGAGTTCTTAGGCCGAGGAGAAGTAGGCCGTTGCTCGAGGAAAAGATATGCCCTTGTTTGGGGAGGTAGTCGAGAGATTCACGCGGGATTCCAATGGAAGATTCAGTCTCCCCTGGGAAAACGTGGAATTCAATGCTTTTTGGGACCCGGTCATAGTCATACCGATATGGAAGCTGGTAAAGAAAGAAGCCGTGGTCTTGGCCAAAGGAGTGAATGCATTGCTTCTTAATGAGGTGAGGGTCAGAATGGATGTTAATGTTACCCAACCATTTGCACAGGAAGGACGAGTATCTTATTGCAGATTTCGCTGGCATCCGTGACAATATTTCGTACCATTCGTTGTAAAGCTTGTTACAACGGCTACTTGCAGTGCCAACCTGGAAATTAGGGGGAGAAAGAAATTTTATCCAAATTAAAAATGATATAAGAATAAGCCACCATACATTTACCTGAGCAATCATAAGGTAGAAATATTTTATCAAAGCCGTTATTAGTATGCAAGCATCTACTTAAACACTCCAACAACACAACAAGCACTTGTTGGATTAAACTTCCATCTAGCATCTACTTAAACACTCCAACAACACAACAACCACTTGTTGGATTAAACTTCCATCTAACTTGAATGAACTAGTTGTTATACTTCTCCAAAAGAAAGATGTAAAAGTAAGAAACAAAATCAAAAGAACATGAATGAAAAGGAAAATACACAAAATTATTCAACAAGCACACATGTACTCGAAAAGAGAAGGAGTGATACTTGTTAATCATTCTTATTTACAATTATACCTAAGAGGAGTAAGAGCTCACTTGTACGTGTTGTTTTTTGTACCCTAATCTATAAAAATGCACTCCCTTTAAAAATCAAATATCAAATGCTATATATGGACTGAATACTGATTCACATTCCAAGATAGCACCCCCAACATTTATAAGTCGGACAAGCCTTATACAAAATCCATCCTAAGCAAATCTTGAGCTCATCACTTAATTAATTGGCATTCAAACCCTGGGGCACGAGCCTTAAATAAGAGATATCATTATGTATTGATGTGCACTAATTCCTTTAGTTAATTAAGAGCCAAAGACTTTACAGCATACCACAGTACTGGAATTCCTTTAGTTCTACTTAGAAGCTATATAACTCTATTAAAAACGTACTTACATCATCTCGATCTCTATCATGAACAGATGGGAAAGGAGCATCATCATCAGCAGAATGTGAAGTTTGCATGGTGATAATGAATGATGCGCAGCTATGTGTATATAAGAAAGAAGAAGTATAGCTAAATTGAGTATCATTTACTTGGAACATGCACTTTGCTCCTATTCTGAAAAAGAAAGTAAGATCACATTTTTAGATTGAAACTAAGGCCGAATACATACATAGACCCTTGAACTTGAAACTTTTGTTCGTTCAGACCCCTATACTAAAAAATCTATTTTTGAACCCCCCAACTTGATAATTTTGTTCTATCAAACCCTTTTAACTCGAGATTCATTGGAGTGGAATTCACTCGTGCTGAGGTGTAAACAAATTCTACCATACACGTGCCACGTAGATGTCATATGGGTGCCACATGGATGCCACATATTTAATTATATTTACTATTCTGTTTTAATAAAAAAGATAAAAATATTTTAAAAAAAACCCTCATTCTCTTTTAATAAACCTTTTCTCGTCTAATTATTATAATCCACTTACACATTAATTTAAAAAAAATAAAAAAATAAAAAGAAAACAAATGAGAGTCGAAGTCCACTTTGCTCACCCATGGAGATTGTTCCAGATCTAAACACTCTGCTCACCCATGGAGATTAATTTTTTTTTTTCTGGAGAAGGTGGTTTGTTCCAGATTTGATTTAGAGGAAGGAGATTGTTCTACCGCCAATCTAGAAGGAGTCTTCGAAGGGGGTTCTAGATCTGATTTCCCCGATTCCGACGAGATCTGGAGGGAGGGAGAAGTCGACTTTGCTCAGCCATGAGATGCGCTCATGCCTACTTCTCGTCCTCGCCGATTCAGTCCTCCTGGTTGGAGATTTTTCCGATTCAGTCCTCCTGGTCGGAGTTCTGTCACCTTGACCTCTTCGACGAGCTCTTCGGCGACTTCAATGGCGCATACAGCCACAACCTGGACGGGAGCCGTTGCTTCACCGTCCTCGCGGCATGGCTCTTCGTCGCTGGAGCAGTGCCCCTCACCGTCTCGCCGAGATAATCGAGGTCCACATCCCGCCATTCCTGGATCTAAATCTCTCTAATCTCAAGAACCCTAATTTCTTGAGCCCCAATTTTTTTTTGTATAAAATCCAAATTGTTTTAGGGCTTTAATTTTATTAATGCTCTATTGTGCTCTATTGTTGAGTTTACAATCAAAATTAATAAAATTTGGATGAAGAAGGCATTCAGGCATTAAGGCTCATCTCCTGTTGTTAGAAGAATAGCATAAAGAAGAAGATGGTTTATTTTAAATAATATTTTTTATTTGTAAGATGATAATATAACTTAAAAACTCGCACACCATTGAGTGAGAAACACGCGCAATGCCAAATCAGCAAAAAGTGTTTGGTAAAACAAAATTATCTAAGTTGGGGGGTTTGAAAATAAATTTTTTAGTATAGGGGTCTGAGCGAACAAAAATTTTAAGTTCGAGGGTCTATGTATGTATTCGGCCTTGAAACTAAGGATGATACTTGACACAAAACCACCTTTTTTTATTTGCATTCATTGCCACTTTATCATCTAAGTATTTGAGGATCAACACTGATAGCATGAAAAGACAATTATACACTTGTTTTCATATCAGATTTTCTATAAACTAGAATGCCTAACTCATCCGTTGGACGGTGCGAATTTTATGTTCTATAAGGAACTCAATATTTTTTTTTTGGTGGAAAGAGAGGCGGTATTCTCCGGCCCCTCAAGGGGACATTTTATTAAAGATAAGAAAAAGGGCTAAGTATTCAGCAAACGGGGGATAAGCCCGACCCCTTACATCAGCAGTAAGCAAAGAAATAACACCCTCCGGCGGGTCAAACAATACATGAAATCCTAAACTAAAATCAAAAGCTAAAGAAGCAAGATAATCAGCAACACTGTTTGCTTCTCTATAAATATGCCGGACCTGGACAATCCAGTTCCTTCTAATTAAGCTCTGACATTGAGATACCAGGCTAAATAAAGGGTGGTAACGATCCATAGATTTACTTAGAAAAAGGCACACAATTTGTGAATCTAGTTCTAAGCAAACCCTCCTGTACCCCCGATACCAGGCTAAGCGGAGGCCTTGTAAGGCACTCCAAAGCTCAGCCATAGGCACCGTACACATACCTATATAATGGACAAAACCAACCTGCCATTGCCCATTACTGTCGCGCAACACTCCTCCAGCAGCAGCCATTCCATCAGCCCGAACCGAAACACTCAATATTGAGATATTTATCATATGTATTCGTTGCAACCCACTTCCTGCATAACATTACTTCAAGTTGGTGTTGAACACTATCACATAATTCATTAAAAGTGCAAAATGTTGCATCTTGGTCGGGTTTGTTCCAATCAATTTTTACATGTTCATGTGAAATACAAAATGTAAAGATTATTTATATACGTGTAAGATATTACCATGGTAACACAATGGTAATAAAAGTTGTTAGCATGAGAGAAAAATAATACCTATATCGCTTCTTCAAATGGTCGTGCAAGTGAGGTATAAAGATAAATGCTAGTTTGTAGATGATGTGACCTTATATATACATTAGAGGAGGGACTTCAAAAGGTAGTTCATGACTATTTATTGATACATAGTACAGATTAAAGTTCTCTCAGGAGTTTTATTACACTACTCTAGGGGGTTATTGAACCCTTGTTATATGTGTGGCCGAGAAAAAACTCTCGGGGGTTTTTAAAAACTCCCGAGAGACATACAAACGCTCAGGGGTTTTTATAAACCCCCGAGAAATATTTCTAGGGGCTTTCTTAAAAACTCCTAATAAATGTTTCTCAAGAGTTTTTTCAAAAAAAATCATCCAAAAGCACTTCTTGGGGATTTTAAAAAACCCCTGAGAAATTGTTCATAAATTTAAAAAAAAAAATCGTTAAAATCATTACCTAATACTACCATGTACAAATTTACCAAACAAGACTCCAATATTTAAATACTGTCTAAGGTCGATTAAACACAAACAAAGCATCTTTCTTCACAACAACAAGATCATAATGATCCATATAAGGCACTATTAACAATGTCCCCGAAATTTTTTGCCTCTTTCTTCAGAACAAAATTCACTTCCTTGCATGCCTGTAAACATATGAATGGGGTTAGATAACAATCATAGAAAACACAAAGTGAAAGGGTCAGTTTAGATTGCATCACGTAATGCATTTAAAAAAATTTAAGATTAATGCAAAATTGTGCAATCTCTCAGAACCCAAATACAAAGTTACTAACCAATGCTACAAAAAAGCGAGCCACCACTTTAGAAGATTTGATAAGGTCATGCTGCATCCATGACTTCCTCACGGCCATCCTCTCAGCAAAGTGGGTTGCCAGAAGAAAAAATCCCTATGAAAAGCGTTGTAGGGCCATCAGGAAGTGGAGGTGCTTGCCACCTGTTAGACATCTCAAGGTGCTTTTATGGGGCAAAGCTTGGATGTGATGACGGTAAAGAAGCAGCAAATACAGAATGCACATCGATGTCCCCATTTACAGTCAGCCTAGTAGCATCCTCAAGAGAGAAACCCTAAAAGCAGTTTGAAAACCGATGAATTTTTTCTCATAATTCAAAACTGTTATCTACTACTTACCTTGTTGGTGTTCCTGCAAATCAAAAATCTTCTCTGCTTAGTAGAAAACATATACCAACAGAATGAATTAAAAAATTGACAATTACCTACTTTAACTTGTTTAAAATTTCTGTCAAATGAGTCACAAGTGAAGAGTGTTTTTCATCTTTATATAATAAAATCTCCCCACCAGTTTTACTGGAAGAAATATATCATCCATCAACTAATTTCCCCATCCTCCATTCTCTAGTACTCAACTTTACACTCTCACCACTATCAGTGAGCTGAACCCAGTCATTTGCCGAAACTACCGGATTGATGTCAAACTTACTGAGGTTTGCCTTTTTGCCCTTGTGTACACTTCCCTTGTTTCTATGTCTCATTATTGTCCTAGATTTTCTATGCAGCTATTAACACTGATGTAGGTAATTATTGAAAATATGAGCTGAATTCAAAAGCTCCACATATTATCAGAAGCTGAATTCAAAATACCATTTACTTTGTATTTGAACTCAAAAGCTGATTTCACTTATTATCAGAGGCAAATTAAGTTGAATTCAAAAGAAGGCTTGATAATTAAGACCCTTCCCACTACCCTATTACATTCAAGCTGAATTAAACCATTTATATTCAAGCTGAATTCACGCTGAATTGTATATGTTTGTGGCTAATTTATGATTAGTAATTTATGACCCTTCCTACTACTTTCACATTCATATTAAATTTGAATATAAATGGTTTGATTAGATTTTTTTTAATTATTTCAATTTGATGCAATGATCTCATGCATTTGTATGAAAATATAATCTAGTACTTAGAAAACTTATAAAGGGTATTTACACTAGCTAGAAATCATTTAGTTCACACAATTATACTATAATAAGAAAACTCTCTACTCATTTTCAATAAGATATGTAGCAATAATTTAGAAATACGACCTAGAGACTAATAGACAAATACACCAGTGTCAATAGAAGCCAAAATCAGTCCTTCACATTGATGGAATATAGAATCAGCAACATTGAATTTAAATGGTTCATCTAAAACATGTTTTAGAAATACATGTTCTTTGGAAGCAAATTCAAAAGCAATTAGCAAACAACTCTAAAGGAATGCAACCAGCAACTCATAAAAATGCAGCCAAGTATGGTATTTCTCCTGCATAGAACAAATGAAACAAACGAATACCTCCAACTTCCTAAATTTACCCAAATCAACTCAAACATTCATAGATACAACAACTAAAATATGGTCTGTCTTAAGCACTTTAATTCAGAAGATTAATCAAAATTTATGAGGAACCGACAGAGAATATGGCCAGATAAAACTGTGTAATGAATGAGCTCACTTAGTTTGTTACAGTTAACTAGCTAGTTTACCTAAATCAGAAACCAGCTAACCACACCTAATTAAACACACCAGTAAGTAAATTTAAACTATTTCTATATTCTACCTAGTCCCGATTGAAGCCAAGATTTACCCTTACCCGAAAAAGCAAGGAACAAGGAACAAGAATATTTAGAGAAAGAGTGTGTGGGGGGACACCAAAAATCTGTGAAATCAGTCAGCCCTAAATTTATATAAACAAATCAGCCAACCCTAAATTTAAGGAAAAAAAAGGATCTAAAAATTCATAAGAAGGAAATCAAAATCTGTGAAATCTTTTTTTGGGCAGAATTCTAGGTCAAATAGGATATCTGATGGTCTTTTATTCATCGAATTTGACGACCGAATTGAAATGCGAAGGAGAAAATAAACAGAAGATTCTCCACCGATTGCTTTAAACAAACAAGGAAACCAAAATCAAACAACTTAAAGAACAAAGATAAAGAATTTGAGAAAATAGGGTTTGATACCTGTGACAGCAGAAGAAGAGAGCAGATGAGGGCACTAGAAATCGATACCTGTGACGGTAGAAGAGCGGAATTGGGCTAATAAAATGGATGCTTAACTTGAATCCTTCTTCATAACCTAAAAATTCATAGGCAAATTGACAAAAGATAAGCAACAAGACCTTTTGAGAATGAAGAGAGCAAACGAATTAGGGCTTCAATAGGGTCGATTTGAGGAAAGAAGAGCAGATCGACGCAATATACATGAAGAAACTGACGTCGCTCAAATTGCCGATTTCAGTGACATATCGATCAATTGGAAGAAGAGGGGTTAATCCCTGAAGTTAGCGCTAGCGCTGGTAAGCTATAGTACTGGGATGGGGTTCTAGAATTTTGGGCGGGATATCTAAAAAATTAAGAATAATTCGCGGGATTATTTCTCAGCATTTGTTATTATTAAACTCTTGAGAATGTATATCTATTTACGTGGGTTGACAAAAATCTCTTTAGAGAATATATTTTAAAAAATAATAAAATAGAAAATAGAAACTCTCAGGCGTTTTATGTAATAACCCTGAGCTTGATTTAATTTACAGGAGTTTTAATAAACCGTTGAGAATAAATCCCTGAGAAAGGCACTTTTTACACTAGTTTAAAGAAGAAATTTGAAAGGGTGATTGTAAAAATATATTTCCTCTTATAACATTGATCCAAAGAATATGTATCTTATCTTAATACATTAAAGAAGGAATTTGAAAGGTTGATTGTAAAAATTAATTCTTGTTAATACAATAAGGTGGCTAGCTATACAAATGGTTAGGTAAGAAATAAATTTAATTAGAAATTCCAAAGGCTAAGTCTATATATTCTAAATTAATTTATTGTTATTAATACATTTAAAAATGAATTTGAAATTAGTAAAATTGAAGTGAATGCATTAAGCTATGTCATTTATTTTACTTTTGAGGATAACTTTTATAGTTGTTAGATTTCTTGTTATTAATATACTATTTAAAAATAAATTTAAAATTAGTAAAATTGAAGTGAATGCATTAAGCTATGTAATTTATTTTACTTTTGAGGATAACTTTTATAGTTGTTAGATTTCTTGTTATTAATATACTATTTAAAAATAAATTTAAAATTAGTAAATTTGAAGTAAATGCATTAAGCTATGTCATTTATTTTACTTTTGAGGATAACTTTTATAGTTGTAAGATTGCCAATCCACGAACGGTAATTCGGATTCCTCTACTTTTTCCCCATTTTTAGGGGCTCATTCTAGATGGTCCAAATTAATCTAGAGCTGTATTGCAAATCTGGGACAGAAACCCAAAATCCAAAATAAAATGCACCAAAAGGAAACAAGGAAAAAAATGCAGATCAAAAGAAGCACTTGTTGGATTTGAATTCCATAACCTGACTGATAAATTACATCCCCATCAAATTTGAATGAACTGATTGATATACATCTACAAAACAGGAATTTAAAGCAAGAAACAAAGTCAAAAGAACATGAGTAAAAAAAAAGGAAAATACACTCATTTTAGCTAAGCAATCACACACATAAACTCAAAAAGAAGGAATGACAGCTGTTAATCATTCTACATGCTGTTTTTACTGTTGGAATCCAAAATTATAAGCTTGCCAATCTATAAAAACATTTTTTTAACAAGGAGATCAATAAAAATGTTCTCTGTTTCTCTTGTCCCTTTTTTATGGACTAATACTAATACAAATTCCAAGATGACACCCCTAATATTCATAAATTATAAGTCGAACAAGTCTTATAAATAAGACATCAGCAAATCTTGAACTCATCACTTGATTGGTATTTAAACATATTCAAGGAAAATATAAGCTTACCATGAAGTAGGCATGAGTCTTAAGTAAGAGATAACATTATTTAAGGATCGATGTAAACTAATTCCTTCGGTTAGTTAAGAACCAAGGACTTAACAACATCACCCTAAAAACTTAAAGAGTTTTACTTAAAGGCTATATGAACCGCATTTAGAAAACAGACTCAAACCATGCACATGTAATCTAGCAATTTAAGGTAATCGTAAATCAAATAAGGAAAGGCGTACTTACATCGTCTCCATCTATATCAACATCAACAGGAGAATGTGATGTTTGCATGGTGATATAAGATATTGAATGATATGCAGCTGTGTGTATAGGAATAGAAGAGCACAGTTAACTTTAGTCTAAATGGTAAAGGAAGAGCACATTTAGATTGAAAACAAAATTTTCAAAAGCAAAAACCATTCATCAAACGCACTGCTAAACATCTATGAGGGATTTTAGTAAATAAAAATAATTCAAGTGAGCCAAATTTGAAACAACAGATGCTTTCACAGACCATATATAGGCGTCCAATTAGCTCCACGCCACTATCACAAAAGCAAGGCAATTCAACAGATGCTTTCTCAGGAAAAAACTTGGTAACTGTAAGTCAATAGGTCAGGCCTACTCATGCGGACATTCAATTGATAGCTTTACTACATTACAATTAAGCCAACAAAAACACAAATGAAACTTAGACACGAAGTGATCAAGCCAAGGAGAGAGAGAGACGAACCGGGTAGTCGGTGGCCGGAGAGGAAGGTATTCCGTCGCTTTTCGGTGGCCGGAGAGAAGATGAGAGACTCTTGTCGCGCCGACGCTGGTCGGAGCCGGAGTGGACAGTGGAGATTGACTATCGGCTACTCGGCCTCACGGTAGAGACAAACGGGCCCTAGGGTTTTTTGGGCTGTAAGGGTTTTTCAGGTCGAAAAAACAGTTTAGTAAACGGGAAATCTATATACACACATAATTTTTTCTCGGCGCACAAGATTTGGCACGCTTCATGAAGCGAGTCGCTTCATAATGCGAGCCATATACGGATACCCGAGCAGATTTTTTACAGAATCGGCAAAATGACACGCTTCACGAAGCGTGAGGAAATATTGTGCGATTTCCTTACCCAATCCAATATTTGTTTACATATATAGGTTCCTCTCGACGATAGCTTCGATTTGATAGGTAATAAGCTCAAATCCGACATCCGAGCAAAAAGTTATGAGCGTTTTAAGATTGGACATACGCAAACTACTTTAACATGATGTTTTATTTAAGATATGATTTAAGATAAGACTTAGTATATAATATTTTGGGACGATATATGTTTATCGTAAGTATTAGGGTTTATGGTTAGGGCAAGACTTTCTCGTTAACCAATAATTATTTATTTTATGATTTCAGTTAATTAAAATCATTAACCAAAATCGACCATTTAATCTCAGTTGATGAGAGATTTGTTAACCAAATTTTTGGTTTGGTTTTCTCGTTAACCAATAACTATTTATTTAATTTTATATTATAAGAATACACTTGAACAACAATAAAGTTATCAGCTTTATATTAAAAATATTATCGCTCGGTTAAAATTTCAAAATAAATATTATTTTACATGGTGGTTATGTTTTAAATTGTCTTTACAATATGTATTTTATATATATAACATTTTAGGAGTTAAATACTTAAAAAAAAAAGCATATTTAACTAAGCAATGATGGAAATATAAAGTAATATTTTCAAAATCAAATATAATTTAAAATTCTGAAAATAAGCATGTAATTCCATTAAGACGAAATATATTTAATATTTCTTTTACAAATTAAAAACTATATTTTGGTTTTTCGGTTAACTGAAAATATGAATATGTCGATCCGTAACCAACCTGTAAAACCGTGAAAAATATCAGTTTGGTTAATCAAACCAAAATTTTACATATATAAGTTAGGTTACCCTAAAGCCTTACTTTAAACATAAACCACAACCCTACCATAAACATTAAACCTTACCCTAAATCCGACCTTAAGCCTTATCTTAAACCCTTTATTCAAACTCTACTATAAACCCTAGACCTTACTTAAAATCCTATACTTAAGCTTTGCCGTAGAACCCTTATCCAAACCCTAAGCCCTAAAAATATATACTCTATCCTAAATCATATACCTAAATCCTAAACTTCACTAAAATCTACAATAAACCCTAAACCTTACTCAATATCATACTTTAAGACTTGTCTTAAACGCTACCCTCACACTAGACCTTATCTAAAACCCTACACTTAAGCCTTGATTTAAACCATACATCCAAACCCTATGCTATATCACATACCCAAACTTTAAATCTCATTCAAATCGTACCCTAAACCATAATATTTACCATAAACCTTAAGCCTTACCCCAAACCTTACCATAAAGCCTTACCCTAACCATAAGCTCTAACACTTACCAAAAAATCTTATTCTATGTTTTATCTTAAATCTTATCCTAGATAAACAATGTTTGAAAGTAGTATGTGTATGTCCAATCTTAAAACGTTCATAACTTTTTGCTCAGGTGTCGGATTTGAGCTTATTACCTATCAAATCGAAGCTATCGATGAGAGGAACCTATAAATGTAAAAAATATTGGATTGGGTAAGAAAATCGCACAATATTGCCTCACGCTTCGTGAAGCGTGTCATTTTGCCGATTCTGTAAAAAATCCGCTCGGGTATCCGTATATGGCTCGCATCATGAAGCGACTCGCTTCATAAAGCGTGCCAAATCTTGTGCGCGGAGAAAAAAATACGTGTGTATATATCCTCAGCCTTAATGAACTCTCTAAAAAGATAATATTTTGTTTTTTTGTTTTAAAAACAAAATTTACATTTTCATCTATAATTCCTCAATACTTCATCCCATGATCGAATTTTGTAGTCTCTAAAGCAATTTGCTATTGTCTCTTGCTCAACATTAAGTGTCGAAACTGAGATTGCAAGATTAATAGTATTCAAAACATTAATCCTTCTCATAGTAAATTTAATTACCATAGTGCATCTTGAAAGATCTTAATACAAAAAAACTCTTTAAATTAATAAATATTAATTTATCAGTTAATTAGTATCTCTATAAAATAATAAAATATCATGGTTTCAATCCTATTAATTTATAGAGGTTTTATTGTAATTTTTTTTTAAAAATATCGGTCCAGATCAATTAATTCCGGTTCGGTTAGAAAAGTTGGTCCGGGCCAAGGTGTCAGCAAAACACTGTCGTCTATTCCAAAAACAAAAGCCCCTTAGCGCCCCGGGACGGGAGTGGGGGACGGCCCTACGCGCAGGCAAAAGCAGCACCTTCTACTCAATTTTGAACATGAACCATTGCGTATTAGGGTGTTCATCCGGCCTAGACCAGACCAGCATATATGGTCTCGGCTCGGACTAATGTAAAATAACCATTGCCCATGGGCCGAACCGGATTAATACGGTCCGGTTTTATTACGATTCGTTTTGGACCGTAAGGACCGAGGCTATATATTTTACTATAAATTTTAATATTTTATTATTAAAATTTTGTTAAATTAATGTTAAGTCTGATTTTCGAATGTAAATGGATTGTAAAATTTGATATTTTATGTCAAATATAAGTATAAATTATTATATATAATTTAAAAAATATATATTACGATCTAATACAGTCCAGACCGGACCGTAACCCGTAATTTCAAATTATAATGGATCGTGGACTCGGACCGTGTCTGTCCCGGTCTTAGACCAGACGTAATATGTCGGTATGGTCCATGTTTACAACTCATAATTGTATGTTTGTATGTTTTATGGTGTTAGGACTTATCATCATCATTACTATATACTAAAATGAGTTTGGTTCAAATGAAAAAAACTCTTATCTTGAAAAATAAAAAATGCACTATAAAGTACGAAAAGTACATTGCAAAATACAAAAAGTGCAATCCGAAAAGTATACTACAAAAAATACGAAAAGTGCACTACAAAGTACGAAAAGTACAAATGCGAAAAAGTGCACTCCGAAGTAGGAAAAATGCACTGCGAAATAGGAAAAGTGCATTTGTTTTCATTTTTCAGGATAAGAGTTTTTTCATTTGAACCAAACTCATACTAAAATAGAGGCTAAAAATATATAAAATAATATGTGTTAATCTCATATTAAACCGTATTATTCATCATATTAAAATTATTCTAATTATTTTGAATATATGTGGGCTATTTTTTATTTAGTGAAATTTGATTGCAACATATCCCGTTGCAAATCCCACAGATTAATATTTTAAATATATGTTAAGAAAATCAATTATTATTTATATTTAATTTTTCATATTTTGGCAAAACCCGTACAAAGTACGAGAATATATACTAGTATTATTACTAAAGTTAAAACACCTTTCTCCTTATATGTGTCATCTATCCAATTATGCCACATAAGCCAATTTAATTATTCATTTACCTATGCACCCTTAAATTTTTTAGTATTTCTCATTGCACGTGAAGTATTCCACTCCTTCCGCCTTAAAAAAGGAAAAGAAGGACAGATGGCGATCAAATTAGACAAGGAAAAAGCATATGATTGGTTTTTGTAGCAAATTTATCAAGTGGATTGAGAAATGTATAAAACTGGGTTCCTTATCAATTCTTGTAAATAATGGACCTACAGAATAATTCTTCCCCCAAAAAGGCCTACGACAAGTCGATCCAATATCTCCATCCCTTTTCATTTTAGGAGCAGAGGTACTAGCGAGGGAATTTCAAAAAGAATGCGACAAAATGAAAGCAAAGATTGGAATCCAAATAGCAAAAAAAGGAACGTAAGTCCCATCCTTTCTTTTGCACACGACATTATCATATTTGCTAAAGCAAATGACACAAATAGTAGGAAAATTAAACAAATCATTGATGATTTCTGTGACATCTCGGGACAAAAGGTCAATTACCATAAATCTGCATTCCAAGTAACGAAAAATACACCATATAGAATTAAAACTACAATAAACCAAGTACTTAACATTCTGTGTGCGATCACTCTTGATAAATACTTGGGATGTGCAATAATAAATGGAAGAGTGAACAAAGAAACATTTCAAAAACACAACAACAACTAACGAAATGAAAAGCTAATACGTTTTCCCAAGAAGGAAGTATGGTTCTCATAAAAGCAAATCTAATATCACAAGTGACATACCTAATGCAAAGCTTCCTTCTACCCACCAATATCCATCATAAACTAGATAAACTAAACAAAAAAAATTCTGAAATTAAGAAGGTAACTACAAAGCCCTAACCTCTTAGAACAATATTTTTAGACTTAGAAATTTTGGAGGTTTGGGAATAAGAACATCAGAAGACCACAATGTGGCACTACAAATGAAGCTATTTTGGAAAATCTTAGCCAAACCAAACAATATATGGGTCAAAATTATTTCAGAAAAATACCTTAAGCAACATAATCTCCTTCACTCTCAAGTAAAAGGAAGAACATTATGGGAATAGAACCAACTAGTGAAACTAAAAAACATTTTCAAAGAAGCGTTAATATGGCAAGTCGGAGATGGTAAAACCATTAAAATATGGAAAGATAGGTGGATGGAATCCGGACCATTACTTGAGCACATCACTAACGATAATGAGATTAACTTAGACGCAACAATCTCATAATTCCTCAACGAAGACAATTCATGGAAAAAGGAAGAACTGCATAAATGGCAAACAAATCAAAAGATGGAAAAGGTAGTACAAACACCAATACCAATAAATTAAATTACAGACCGATTGTACTGGGCACCTAGTAAGGATGACGGGTTCTCAACAAATTCCGCAATGGCCTTGCTAAATGAATAAATGATAGAAGTGGCGGACCAAGGAACGATGTGGAATGGATTTGGAAACTACACATACCGCCAAAAATAAAAAATTTCTTGTGGAAAATAACCCAGAATGCTTTACCTAAAAAAAAGATTATTCGAAAGTAACGTAAGGATTGACAATCTTTACCCTTAATTATCTAAGTTTGCACAAAAACGTAAGGATTGAACATACATAGATGGATTATAAGAACTCTTGCAATCTGATATTCACTAAACTAGTACCATTAGATCAAATAAGAAGAATAATAAGAGCTTAATAAGCAGGAGTATTATTGCTATGTACCGAAACGGGTCGGAGCGTGTTAGCATACGGAATGAATTCGACATGTCTGAAATTGTCTATTGGATCAGGTTCATAGGTGACACTGTGGTGGAGCACCACTTCCAGCCTCTCCTCCTCCATCACGTACATATACAATTGTTTTTCAGTTGCAATCAGCAATCTCCCCCCGCTGATAACCCGCACATCCATTAACATTTCTTGACAATCATCGATTCCAAACCTGTTAGTATAGCTATCCATGATCATCCTCCAAGACTCCCCTTCACTCCCGTAGTTGTCTAGTGCCCACACACCGATCGTAGCCCCATCAAAACGCCACTTCAACAAACAAATACTCATCTCGTTCCATTTGAATATCCACAGGTGTTTATAACTCCCACCCCACCTATCATCCTCCAAGACTCCCCTTCTACACCATACTTCCTCTGGTATCTTAATTTCCCTTGCTAGCTTCTTCTCCCGGATGTCGAACACAGTATATTAGGAGTTTCTTGTTCTCATCTTCTATCCTTAAATAGTTCAAAATTTCAAGTTGTAATCGAGGCTTAGGGAGGTCATCCTCGGCTGGGACTACAACGATGTAATCGTTAGGGAAATCAAGGCCATGACCCCCTGGGTAGCACTGAATCAGCGGTCTGAAGTATTTACTGACCATGAACTTGAAGCCCTCAGGAGCGCCAAGTTGGGCCCACTCCCTTGTCGCTGGATTGCACAACAGTAATTTGAAGCTTTCAGGAAGAGAGGTTTGTATGGAACTTTTTTTGAGTTCTTAGGCCGAGGAGAATTAGGTCGTTGCTCGAGGATAATATATGCCCTTGTTTAGGGAGGTAGTCGAGAGATTCGCGCGGGATTCCAATGGCAGCTGGTAAAGAAAGAAGCCGTGGTCTTGGCCAAAGGAGTGAATGCATTGCTTCTTAATGAGGTGAGGGTCCGAATGGATGTTACCCAACCATTTGCACAGGAAGGATGAGTATCTTATGGCAGAATTCGCTGGCATCCGTGACAATATTTCGTACCATTCGTTGTAAAGCTTGTTACAACAGCTATTTGCAGTGCCAACCTGGAAATTAGGGGGGAGAAAGGAGCATCATCATCAGCAGAATGTGAAGTTTGCATGGTGATAATGAATGATGTGCAGCTCTGTGTATATAAGAAAGAATAAGCACATCTAAATTGAGTATCATTTACTTGGACCACGCAATTTGCTCCTATTCTTTAAAAAATATAAAGTAAGATCACATTTAGATTGAAACTAAGGATGATACTTGTACGCAAAACCACCTTTTTTATTTGTATTCATTGCCACTTTATCATTTATTTGAGGATCAACACTGATAGCATGAAAAGACAATTATACACTTGTTTTCATGTCAGATTTTCTATAAATTGCCAATCCACGAACTGTAATTCAGTCCTCTACTTTTTCCCCGTTTTTAGGGGCTCGTTCTAGATGGTCCAAATTAATCTAGAGCTGTAATGCAAATCTGGGACAGAAACCCAAAATCCAAAATAAAATGCACCAAAGAGGAAACAAGAAAAAAAAATGTAAATCAAAACAAGCACTTGTTGGATTTGAATTCCATAACCTGACTGATAAATTAAATCTCCATCAAATTTGAATGAACTGATTGCTATACGTCTACAAAACAGGAATTTAGAGCAAGAAACAAACTCAAAAGAACATGAGCCAAAAACAAGGAAAATAAACTCATTTTAGCTAAGCAATCACACACATGCATAAACTCAAAAAGGAATGACAGCTGTTAATCATTCTAAATGTTTTTACTGTTGGAATCCAAATTCATAAGCTTGCCAATCTATAAAAACATTTTTTAACAAGGGGGTCTATAAAAATGTTCTCCGTTTCTCTTGTCCCTTTTTTATGAGGAGAAATCAGATATTATATGTTATGGACTAATACTAATACACATTCCAAGATGAAGCCCCTAATATTCATAAATCATAAGTCGGACAAGTCTTATAAATAAGACAACCTAAGCAATCTTGAACTCATCACTTAATTGATATTCAAACATATTGAAGAAAAAAATATGCTTACTATGAAGTAGGCATGAGTTTTAAGTAAGAGATAACATTATTTAAGGATCGATATAAACTAATTCATTCGATTAGTTAAGAGCAAAAGACTTAACAACATCACCCTAAAAACTTAAAAAGAGTTCTACTTAGAGGCTATATGAACTGCATTTAGAAAACAGACTCGAACAAATGCACATGTAATCTAGCAATTTAAAGTAATCGTAAATCAAATAGGGGAAGGCATACTTACATCATCTCCATCTCTATCAACATCAACAGGAGAATGTGACGTTTGCATGGTGATATAAGATATTGAATGATATGCAGCTGTGTGTATAGGAATAGAAGAGCACAGTTAACTTTAGTCTAAATGGTAAAGGAAGAGCACATTTAGATTGAAAACAAAATTTTCAAAAGCATGGACAGAAAATGATCGGTTCAAAACCATTCATCAAACTCACTGCTAAACATCTATGAGCGATTTTAGTAAATAAAAATTATTCAAGTGAGCCAAATTAGAAACAACAGATGCTTTCACAGACCATAGGCATCCAATTAGCTCCAGGCCACTATCACAAAAGCAAGGCAATTCAAATAATATTTGATCTCAGGGAATAACTTGATAACTGTAAATCAATAGGTCAGGCCTACTGATGCCGACATTCAATTGATAGTTTTACTACATTACATCTAAGCCAACAAAAACACAAATGAAACTTAGACACGAAGTGATCAAGCCAAGGAGATTCAGCAAAAACGCAGAGAGAGAGAGAGACGAACCGGGTAGTCGGTGGCCGGAGAGGAAGGTATTCCGTCGCTTTGCGGTGGCTGGAGAGAAGATGAGAGACTCCTGTGGCGCCGCCGCTGGTCGGAGCCGGAGTGGACAGTGGAGATTGTCTTTCGGCTACTAGGCCTCGAGGGAAGAGACAAACAAGCCCTAGGGTTTGGGCTGTAAGGGTTTTTCAGGTCGAAAAAACAGTACTCCCTCCGTTCTATTCTATTTTACACTTTAGAACTAAAAAGCCTAAAATCGTGTTTATTAAAACTTGTCATTTTGGAGTATTTATTTAATTAATGTGTTGAAAAGTGTTTGCATTGACTTTTTTCTTTCATTCTATTGGCTTTAAGGGTGGGTTAGTAATTAATTTTTGATTATATATACTTATATAGAAAATTTTTGGATTTCCAATAATATTTCTTATATTTTCAATGAATTTCTTAATTTGTGTGACTTGTTCTAAAGTGTCAGGTAGAATAGAACGGAGGGAGTATTAATTTTTTTTAAAATATTGGTCCAAATCAATTAAATTCCGCTTGTCGGTCTAGGCCGAATTCTACTCAATTTTTGAACATGAACCATTGTAATAGGATGTTCATCCGGTCTTGATCGGACCGAAATATACGGCTCTAGCTAGGACTAACGTAAAATTTGTAACCGTGGGTCATGGCCGAACCGGATTAATACGGTCCGGATTTTATTACGGAGTGGTTTTGGACCGTAAGGATCAGAGTAATATATTTTACTATAAAATTTTGTTAAATTACTTTTTAGTCTGATTTTCAAATATAAATGAACCGTAAAAATTGATATTTTATGTCTAATATAAGTAATAAATTATTACATATAATTTTAAAAAGGGTCCTGTTCAGGTGAGAATGAGCGCGCATGTGCGAAATAAGAAAGAACAAGAGTCGTTGGATGGAGAAAAATCAAAGGCGCTGATAGTTTCACTTAAAAAGGGAAAAAACGGCACGGGCGAATTTTTGGCGAATTATTCGCGTATTTTTGATAAAAAAAAACCAAAATAGGACGCGCGCCCAGATTGTTCATCAAAATTGTGATTTTGTTCATCAGCACTGTAATTTTGTTCATCAAAACCTATTATTTGTGCATCATAATTGTGATTTTGTTCATCAAAATTGTGTTTTTGTGCATAAATAAACTTTTATTTGTGCATAAAAAATCTATTGTTTGTACATAAAAAATAGATGAATGTGTATCAAAATTGTAGACATTAATATATGTGTGTGCATCATCATTAGCCGTGTGTGAAACAAAACTAATTGTTTCGATTTCAGTCTCGGTATTGTCTTGTTTAATTCCTTTAGATTTGTCATTGTTGTTGTTGTGAAACGTGAGGCTACTTCTTAAGCTTCGAACATAGCTAAGGCACAAGCACTCTTCTTCGGTTTGCAGCTGGCTCGTTCTCTTAGCATACATCATATTATTGCAAAGTTAGATTCTTTATCTATTATCATTTGTATTCAAGCTTCAACATCAAATTTATCTTATTTAGGTAATATATTGAGCACTTCATTCGTTTCTTTTTATTGTGCTCATATATGTAGACATGACAATTGTGTAGCTCACTTTATCACACGTTTATATCTTAATCTGGACATGAACAAATCGTTGTAACTGATATTCCACCATGTATAATTGACTTTGCTGAATTGGATATTTAATATATTAATACATTGCTCGCAAAAAAAGATTTGTATAATAATTACATAAACTAGATAAATATATGTGTGCATTGAAACTAATTATATGAGTATGTGAGTGAAAACTAATTATATGAGTAAGGAAAAAAGATAGCCTTAAAGCACAAAATAAATGCAAAAATCACAAATAGATAGTCCTAAATGTACAAATTGATGGTATTGACACATAAACATAAGTTTATTTCAATTCACAAATACGGGTGTATTAATGAACAAACAAGGTTATATCAATGAACAAATAGGGGTATATCCATGAACAAATAGGGTATATCCATGAACAAATCAGGTATATCAATGAACAAACAAGGTTATATCAATAAGGTATATCAATGAAAAAACAATGGTATACCAATGAACAAAAATGAGTATATCAATGAACAAATAATTTAATTGAGATCATTTAATTAGTTAAACCACATATATAATTAATTTATAAATATAATCTTTTTATTTTTTTTTTTCATAACTACTTAAAATATCAAGTTTGTCTACTAATTTAATAGATAAAAATAATTATTATTTTAAAAAGGTTGATTCACACATGACTAAAGCTGTCAAAAGCTGACCCGACTTGCAAACCCGACCTGAATCGTCCAAAATTTTTAGGGTCAAAGACCCGAAAATTTGAACCCAAAACTCAAAATAAACCGAACCTGGTTGACCCGACATCCATTGGACCCGTTAGGTTGACCCGATTTGTTATGTTTTCAGAATATATATAAAAATAATAGATTATCATTAAATATTATTACTTAAATAAAATAATATTATAATAATTTTAAAAAAATGATTTTCTTGATCTGTTGGGTTGACCTGACCTACCTGAAAACACGAAATGAACCGACCCGATTTAACCCGTGACCCGTTACGACCCGAACCTGAAATGACCCGACCCGAACTACCGATTGACAGGTCTACACATGACACATGGAACGTGCTAGCATCATTTGTATCAGTTTTTGGCAGCTCAAAATTTATTACAAGCCTCTGCAATCGGAGCTATTCACGACTACAATTTGCATACATTGATATGAAAATTAGTGCAAAATACCCCCTCTTTTTGATGTAATTGGATCTAAAGATCACATATAGAAATGTAAAATAAAGCATCACAAAATTCTACCAAAAAAAAGTGATCACAAGAAAAAGGTATTTTGACAAATAAAGCTAGAAAATATAATAAAATAGTAAAATACTTTCCAAAAGACCAGCAAATAGCAGTTCAAGTAAAACCGAAACGTAATACAACAACAATCCCAGTATATCCCAATAGCGTAGGGTTGGCGTGTCAGAATGGATGCTCTATTTACATACCCAAAACAAGTCAAATGAGTATTTCTATAAAACCGAAACATAATAAAGTTCATTTGCCTACCTTGGATCAAAGATTAAAGATATGGTCGAATAACAAGTATGAAGAATGCTCTATTTACATTTGCCTACCTTAGACTTCTATTGAGACTTGTTCGGTAAAACAAAGAGGTAGCAACTCCTTTGTTTTGCAAATTAATACAGACCCATGAGCTTTGATAGTGTATTCAGACCAAATTGCAAAGAGAGGGAAAATGAAATCGTCTAAATATTTGTCATCCCATTCAAAAAAGCCTATGACATAGACAACTGTTTTCCAAAAAAAGAAATTCACTAGAACTTTTTTTCCTAATCAAAAAAGAAATTAGATCAAGTAGCTCCGATCCAAAGCTTCCAGCGATAACACTAGGCTAGTTTTGCAGTAATAAGCAGCTTAATTAATCATCTAAGTTAGCACAAAAACGATGGTACATACATGGATGGATTCTAATAACTCTTGCATATCTGATATTCACTAAACTAGTAGAATAATAAGAGTTTAATAAGCATGAGTAACAGTGTTCTGTACCAAAACAGGTCGGAGCGTGTCAGCATATGGAACGATTTCGACATGTCTGAAATTGCCGCTTGGATCAGGTACAAAGGTGACGCTGTGGTCGAGCACCACTTCCAGCCTCCCCTCCTCCATCACGTACATATACAATTGTTTAGCAGTTGCAATCAGCAATCTCCCCCCGCTGAGAACCCGCACGTCCATTAACATTTCCTCACAATCATCGATTCCAAACCTGTTAGTATAGCTATCCATGATCATCCTCCAAGACTCCCCTTCACTCCCGTAGTTGTCTAGTGCCCACACACCGATCGTAGCCCCATCAAAACGCCACTTCAACAAACAAATACTTGTCTCGTTCCATTTGAATATCCACAGGTGTTTATAACTTCCACCCCACCTATCATCCTCCAAGACTCCCCTTCTACACCATACTTCCTCCGGTATCTTAATTTCCCTTGCTAGCTTCTTCTCCCGGATGTCGAACACAGCTATATAAGGCTCCAAGTAGGTCTGGCCCGGAAAAGACCCTCTCTGCGTGTTACTATGGCACAAATAGTGCACCATGAGTCCTTTAGTAGCATCAGAGAAAACCGCTACTGGCATCTCATAGGATACAACCCGCCGCCCCTCTATGTTGATGTCACAAAGCTCCTCCTCCCATCTTCCATTACTGTATATAAGGAGCTGCTTGTTCTCATCTTCTAACTCAAAATAGTTCAAATATTCAGTCTGTAACCGAGGCTTATTAGGGTGTTCAGCCTCGGCTGGGACTACAACGGTGTAATCGTTAGGGAAATCAATGCCATGACCCCCTGGGTAGCATTGAATCAGCGGTTTGAAGTTTTTACTGACCGCGAACTTGAAGCCCTCGGGAGCACCAAGTTGGGCCCACTCCCTTATAGCGGGATTGCACAACAGTAACTTGAGGCCTTCCATATTTTTTTCAGTTTGTACGCCGAGGAGAAGTAGGCTATTGCTCGAGGAAAAAATATGCCCTAGTTTGGGGAGGCGGACAAAAGATTTGCGCGGGACTCCAGTCACAGATTCAGTCTCCCCTGGGAGAACGTGGAATTCAATGCTCTTTGGGACCCAGTGATAGTCATATTCAAATGGAAGCTGGTAAAGAAAGAAGCCGTGGCCTTGGGCAAAGGAGTGAATGCATTGTTTCTTTATGAAGTGAGACTCTGAACGGATGTTACCCAACCATTTGCACAGGGAGCATGAGTATCTTATGGCAGATTTCGCTAACATCCTGTTACAACGGCTACTTTCAGTGACAACCTGGGAATTAAGGGGAAAAAGAAAGATTAATGCAAATAAAAAACAATATAAGAATATTTTATCAAAGCCAATATTAATACGCAAGCATCTACTTATGGATTCCAACAAACACTTGTTGAATTAATCTTCCATCCACTCGAATGAACTAGTTGTTATATGTCTACAAAACAAAGACTTAAAGCAAGAAACAAAATCAAAAGAACATGAATAAGAAAAGGAAAATACAGAAAATTATTTAACAAGCACACATAAACTCAAAATAAAAGGAATGATACTTGTTCATCATTCTTATTTACATTAATACCCAAAGTCCAGTACTACTACATGTTTTTATTATTGGAATCCAAATTTATAAGCTTGCCAATCTATAGAAATGGTCTCCCTTTCTTTTGGCACCTCTTTTAAGGCGAGAAATCAGCTATCATATGCTATATATGGACTGCATACTGATACACGCTCCAAGATAACGCTCGTAATATATATAAGTTGGACAAGTCTTATGAATAATCCATCCTAAGCAAATCAACTCGTCACTTAACTAATAGGTATTCACACATATTAGAGCTAGAAAGATATAAGCTTCCTACAAAGTTCCTACATCATTTAATAATGAGTAGGCATGAGTCTTGAATAAGAGATATCATTATGGATGAATGTAAATTAAGTCCTTCAATTGATTAAGAGCCAATGACTTCGCAACAAACCACAGAACTAGCTTTCTGTATGACTACAAACGTAAAAGGGGTTCTGCTTAGAAGTCTGTACAATAATATTATAATAATACCATAATTATATCCTTATTAAAGTCATATAACTTTAATTAGAAAACAAACTCAAACCAACCTACACATTTAAACTAACAATGTATATACAATTCAGTACACTGAGGCTTGCTTAGTTACTATAATGATTAATCCTGAATCAAACAGGTAGAGGTGTACGTACTTGCATCATCTCGAGCTCTATCACGAACAGATGGGGAAGGGGAATCATCAGCAGAATGGTGATTCTTTCACACGATAATACGCTACACTCTTGTTTTTATCTTAGATTTTCTAAAAATTACCAATCCATTGACTATAATATAGTTCGGATTCCTCAATTCCCCCATTTTAGGAGTTCATTCTAGATAATCCAAATTAGTCGAGAACTGTAGCGGAAATCTGGAATAGAAACCCAAAATCCTAAATCAAATGCACCAAAAGGCTACAAAAAATATTTCTTCACACGCAGAGAGAGACGAACCAAGAAGATTCAGCAAAAACGAAGAGAGAGAAAGAGAGAGGAACCGGAGAGCAGAGGAGAGTCACCTGACGCACCGTCACTGCTCGGAGTGGACTGTGGAGACGAAGAGGGTTTGGGATTTTCATTTCAGAGACCCTAATTTCATAGACCAAAACCCGCAACGCAAAAGGACCAACTAAAAAGACAGAATATTTTTCGCATCAATTTGAAATTTTGAACATATATTTTTTATTTTAAAAGAAACTTGTTACCAGACAACCACTCTTAAACAAAATCAAATTCATTCTGACCAAAAAAAAAATCAAATTCATTACCAACTAAATTCAAAGAAAAAACATTATCACCGACTTAATTCCCTCAATATGATACACAATCAAATACCTTGTATTAAAAACTTCGCATTTCACCAAAAATATCTTTGATTTTGACCGTTGGAGTATAGAACTACTTTTCAAATCCAATCCAACACCCTTTTCAAATTCTTTTAAAGCCGATCTAAAGATTCTTTTTCACAATTAGGAGTTAATTTGGATAGGGATCGAGTTATGTCTTGTCGAGGTTGAGGCCGTACTTAAGGTTCTTAAAAATCTCTCATCTAGATTGGGGGCAATGTCATGATGGTCCGTTATGCACTCCTCGGATGTTGTTGATCCATTTTTTCTGTATATCAGTACTTAGCTATGCCCTTCCATGTATTGTTAACTTTTGTTAGGTTTCTATTTTGCTTATTTGGAGTTTTTTGTGCTTCTACTCTCTTGTCAGCTCGTCTGGTTGTTGATTTGTTTTGGCTTCTCAATCTACTGGGCCTACCTGGTATATCAAATTCTTTCCTTATAAAAAATTAACATAAAATATTATTTTATAAGGTAAGAATTCGAAGTATTGAACAAGCTTGGTAATTCAAGAGGATGAGGGACTCGGTGACCGGGCAATCCGAGAAGAGAAAACAACAAAAGCACACATAAAATAAAGAACATAGAAAGGTTTCGAGACCAAAACGACATGAGGTACAGATTGTGCGACACAATACACAAAAGAGAAAGAGGACGTCAATTGTGAAAAATGCACTAGATGAGGTCTCGCAGAACAGTTGTGGATGCCTCAAATTTGGATACTCTAGGGAGCCTTGAAGCATCGATCACACATCCATGACCTCTCCTAACAATCTTTGTCAAAGCCTTACATCGTCATCATAATCTATACTTTGAGATTGAGCATGGAATAGTCATAGTCGAATCACTAAAAACAAGATGCACACAACACTGAACCAAAATACCATCGGTGGATTTTTATATCGAAATAGAGTAGGGTTGTCAAAAGAAGACTAAACTCAAAAAACTGAACCGTATTTAAACCCAACCCCACTGAGTCGAAACCCAAATTTGACACGAACTCAATTTTGACTCGAGAATATACGAGTTGAACCCTACCGACTCAGGCCTAGATTTTCTTTGATACTGGTAAGAATTAGGATCCCCTAAGGGGGGCGTCCTAGAGCATCCTTGCGGAAAAGGTTATCAGAATCGGGATTCTAGGTTGGATCGTTGGAGGTCTTTTGGATCGGATCGTAAGATCGGATCGCTAAATCGTAAGATCCTACATTATAACTAAAAGTATGCAAGAATAACCTAATAGATTGTATATTTTGTTATATATGAAGTAAGAAAATGATAAACCTTATTAATTTGATTATTAAAAATGTTGTAGGATGGACTAGTCAACTATTTTAATGGAAATTATACGTTAATCGTAAAATTATTAATAATATACAGTTAAAATTGTCATTTTATAGGATAGTTAGAATCGTTTGTAGGATCGTTAGAATCGTTTATAGGATCGTTAAAATCGTATGTAAAATCGAGATCGGATCGTGATTGTATTCTAAATCATTTAAGATCCTACTCCAATAAGATCCTACTTGGGATTGTGGATCGTTTCGCGTGTTATGGATCGTAGGATCGCTAGAATCGTAGAATCGAATCGGGATTCTGATAACATTGCTTGCGGATGAGAACACAGAGTTCTTTATTGTCCGTCAGGAGGTTGATAGGGATGTTGTGACCCATCTTAGCAATTTTGTCGGCCACAACGTTGCAAACCCTAGCAACATGACGAATAGAGGTATTATTGAATTGTTGTAGTGAGACCATGATATCTGATATCAGCATCTCAATTTCCAATGTGCATTTTTGGTTCCTTTAAGTTCATTAATTATTGTTACATTATCACCTTCAATTTCCAGATTAGTAATTCCAAGTCTAGCAGCTCTAATTCCATCTCGTAGCGCTAACGTTTCTACTTGTAGTACTGAATTGTGTCCATATGTTTTTAATCCCATACATATGTGTTGAGCATTATGACTCGGGCCAGATTTGATTGACATGTAAATGTGCATTTTTATTATAATATTTTTAAATTTTTAAATAAATAAATTTATTTTTCTTATTTATACCATTATTTAATAATTTAAAATATTTTAATAATGAAAATAATATTTCAAATGACATTATTGATCTATTGGTCAACTCGAATACGCATGAAAACATCCGACCTGATTTGAGTTGTAAGCCAATTGACTCGAACCGTACTCAACCTGAAACCGAAATGATAGAATCCTAATTCGACCGAACCGATCAATCCAATGGACAAGTCTAGAATAGATTTTTTGAAGGCGAAATTGCATATATGCCCCAAAAAAAAGTTTGTAAAATAAAAAATACCCTCTTTAGAATAAATGGCAAAGAGTACCCCTTTTGGGTACTTTCTAGAATAAAAACATCACTATTTTCTATTCTCTACTAAAGTACAAAATAAAAAAATCATTATAAAAAATGAAAAAAAAGTTCATTACAAAAAAATATTGTTCAATAGAAAAAAAAATCTAATACAATCTGATAGAATCTAAAATCTAATCTGACTATTTACATTTGAAAAGAAACCCTAATTGTTCTTTATCGTCGAAGAATAGAGGTAGCTCATTCTTCTCTTCTCCGGTCAAAGAACATCGGGATCTCTCCTGCGAATGAAGAAGACAATCCTGTAAGTGACACAAGTAAGTTGTTAAACCTTGAACAATTTCTATTTTAACTATTCATATTAAGTCCTACTACTATCATGTCAACAATCTTGCATGAACTTAGGCCTCAAATCCAAACTTTCTTTAAATCACAAGCAAACTGTCATAAATATTATCATCCAATCCAGAACTTCTTATTTCTTCCCACTCTTCTTCAGACTTGCTGAGCCTCCAAACTGACCTTTCTGTGTTGCCTTGGATTTAAGATCCTTCAATGCCTAAACAGCTTTGTTGCCTTGAAGCTTTGAAAATGAGTGTGAAGTTTTCTTTTAATGTGCAGCCGATCCCCAGAAGTGAGATGATGACCACCTTTCCAGCCACTTTGGAGTTGAATTTGATTCATCAGGATCATACAGATTATTGAGGGGCAATGTTGAGATTCATGAAACTATAATATGGAAAACAGAAAAGTTTTACCAGCAAACTCAGTTATAAAGTTCAAAATGACCAAATGAAACTTCAGAAATTCAGATAACGGAATTAATTAAGTAAGAAAACATGGTTTATTTTGTTTGTTTCAATTTCTTCACAGCTAGGATCTTTATTGTCACTCTCTCATATCTAAACAATCCAGTAAGTTTTCCATAATATTGACCAGACTATAGCTTTTTGCTCTGCCTCACTAAAGGTGAAACTTTTCTAATAACCAAATCAACCAAATATTTGATAAAAATCATAAATTCTATTACAAGTAGAACAATTTTTTATGCATATAGCATCAAAGAAAATGAATAATCTTTAGAGCACATTGACCATATAGCATCAAAGAGGATAGTATATAGAGAAGATAATGAAACTAATGACCAGAATTGCATGTCCAACATATAACCAAAAGGTTGTTTATTATTTAGCCCAACAACGACCCATGTTTAATTCATGACCAGAATCACCTGATAATGAAAGTAATGTAGTGTAAAGCTGATGGATTTGATAACTGAAGCTTCTTTTAACTTGGAAGGAGTTCTTTGTCAAAAGAAGTCCATAAAAATAAGAATAGAATCTTTACTGTTGATTAATACTAGGGTGCAGCCATCCTTTAATTACGACTTTTACTAGGGTGCAACCATTGTAGTTACAGCTTTTACTGTTGCAATGGCTTCCAAATCTCCAGCATCCCCAGGGCAATGACCTATCATAGACTGAAAAGGACAAAAAGAGGAAAAAGATGTACATATTAAAGGTAATATCAGATAAAGTTATAAAACATTTAAATTTCAAGAAATCATGAAATAGATAGTATGGGATAGAGAAGATAAACTTGGTTGCATTAATCTTGATTTCAGATGAGTTCTTAAATACCTTCTTTATGGCATTCACCTCATCCAGGTCACCAACAATAGTAGAAGTTGCATGAACATTGATGTAACTGACCTGAAATATTCAGCACAAGTACAACATCAATCAGTATCTAACTATCCTAATCAAATACTTCAAAAGATTTAGAAGACACAAAAATATGAGGATTGAATGTTCTATATAAAGAAAAAGCATACCTCCTCATGTGAAACACCATCTTCCAAGGTTCTCTTTATACATTAAGAGACACCAAGTCCATCAGCTCTCGGACTAGTCATGTGATAATTAAGCATCACAATTTACAACACCACACAAGTACTTAGCAATTATTGGCGCACCTCGTCTCATAGCATCTTCCAAACTCTCCATTACCTGAAGCAATTTAAAGCAATTGTCCAGGCTCCCAACAGTTGTGAGTGTTTCTTTCTCATAGCATGTTCCAAACTCTTCATCAAACATGTAAATTTCTGATCCGAAGTTCTTTTGCAGTGTCTTGACAAGGATGATTACTTTGCTGGTTGGATAGTTTTCAAATTATAAGTTGAAACTGTTCAAGCTTACCTACAAAAGTTTTTGGATCAGTTTGGGATATGGGTGTGTGAGTTTCTGCAATCCTAATTCATTTGGAGTCAGGCTTAGATTATCACATTGCCCCTATGACCTATTTGTCATAAGCTTAGATTATCACATTTGGAGTTTCTACAATCCTAATTCATTGTGAAGATAGATTAAGACCAATATCTCCTTGACATAAGCCTGTAAATTTGTTAATTGAGCATTAACTATTATTAAAAGCTCTTCTGCATTAAATGCCCCTATGACCTATTTGTCATCATCATCATTATAGTAAAATCAGGTGAATAACTAAGTTTGACTTGATATCAAAATATCATAACAAATTAACAATGATTATAAATTGATAATAGCAAAACAAAATTTCCACTCAATTGAGAAAACAGAAACTTACAAAGATTAAGCATAATAATACATAAAAAATCCAATAACCTGATAGCAAATTCAACCTCCACAACAGAAAAACATATCAAATCAGCATAAAGAAGAGTTCAGAAGTGATCTTGATGCAAAATCAGAAAGTCATAATCATTCTTCTCAGATATTACGACTTCTCGGGGAAAAAGAGATGGTAATAAAGAGGACATGTAATTAGTAGTATGATGGGTCAAGAGATGAATTTGCTTTTATTTTCTTCGCTTTACTTTTCCAACGTAAAAACCACACTAGTGCAAGTAATACTATTTTTTGGAATGTTTTGTTGTAATAGAATGCAAAACTTCCTTAGATTAAGTTCCAATAGCTGCATGGCTACTTTAAAGCTGAAAGGGGATTGGCACAAGGTGATCCAAAATCGCCTTACATGATTATGTAGTATTTGAATAGAGCTTTGCGTAGAATGAGGAGGATAAGGGAGTTCAAATTTCATCCAAACTGTGCAATAACATGGATCATTGATCTATGCTTTGTTGATGATCTACTTATATCCTCACATGGTAGATTTTCTCGTTGGATCCATCCAAGCAATAAATACAGTGTTGGATGATTTTTGTGCTATGTCAGGTTTAAAGATCAATTAGAGCAAATCTAAGTGATATTACGTCGGAGTTGATGAACTAGCCAAAAACAATCTTGCAAATGTAGCTAGTGTACAACAAGGGAGTGGCTAGTGACTTATCTTGGGTTCCCCTATGTAGTTCAATGACCAATAGCAGTGATTATAGTCCAGTGGTGCAAAAAATAACAACAAAAGCTAACTTCTAGGCAGCCAGAGATCTTTCTTATCCTGGGAGATTAGAGATTGTGACTATTGTATTGTATAGAGTCCTCCAATATTTGTGCAAGATATTTCATGACCCTAAGAAAGTTGTCAAGGCAGTTACTAGCTTGAGAGAAACGTTTTGTGGGCAAACAACAATGAAATAATAAAAAAAACACCCATCTCATGGAAGAAATTGTGTAGACAAAAGGGAGGAGGAGGATTAAGATTAAAAGAGATTTTGGCATGGAATAGAGCTAGCTTTGTTGAATTGCTACCAGAATTAGATACAATCAGGCATAAGTGGACAAATCAATTTTTGTTGAAAGGTTAGAATTTTTGGAGCATCGAGTGCAAGACCGCCTCTAGTGCAATTTGGCGTGTTTTCTTGAAGCTTAGGAAGTTACTAGCTTGCTGAGCAACTTTTTGTGGGCAGGTAGCAACGAAATTAGAAAAGTACTCATCTCTTGAAAGAAAGTTTATAGACCAAAGGGAGGAGGATTAGGATTAAAAGAGAGTTTGACATGGAATAGAGCTAGCTTTATTGAATTGATTTTTAAATTGCTGCAAGAATCATATACAATCTTGCACAAGTAGACAAATCAATTTTTGCTGAAAGGTGAGAATTTTTTGAGCATAGAATGCAAGACTACCTCTAGAGCAATTGTTGTCTTGAAGCTCATGGATGAGATTGTGGACTCCTTTAGAGGAGAGGTTGCACTAACAATCATCTTGAGGAATAATGATAGATTAGACTAGATATGCCTTTATGACAATGTAAGGTCAGCAGGGAAAAAAGTTGAATGGTACAAGTGGATTTAGAGAAGAATGAACAGTCCTAGAGTGTCAATAATTCATGCTTGGAAGTTCATTGGCAAAGGTGTTCTAACCAAGGACAAATTAAAGGCAATGGGTGTCATTTAAGAAGATTTATGTGTTTTGTACAACAGAGATTGCCAAGAGAGTTCAACACTTTTGGTTTGAATGCTTATTCTCTAAAGGAGTCCTCAAGAAAATCCTACAATAGGCCAAGATTGGAAGACAATCAAGAAGCATTGAAGATTGGTTGAATCAATCAAGCTAGTTTAGTAAAAAAAAAGCTCAATGATCATTAATGTGTGGAATGTTAGCCATTGTTAGTCATTGCGTGGTTATGTACTCATGGTCATCTAGAAATAGGATTGTTTTCACTTGTGATATGAGCAATGTAGATGGTTGTGCTACAATATGCATTAGTCATCTAAGAAATTGTATAAATATCTAGGTGATCCAAGAACAATTTCACAAGGAGCGTACGAGGCTAGATGAGGTTGGCAAAGAAACATAAGAAAAAGAAGAAACACTAACGAATTTACATGATTGGATATGATCTGAATAGGTAAATCGACTAGCTCATCTAGGTAAGTAATTCTCTTGTTTATCTCATTCTATTTGTCATTTCATCTAAAGATGTGTATGGAGTGATAAATGTTGTTAGCTCGTCGTGGTGTACCTCGAGGAACTGGAAAGCGCTCTATTTGTATTCTTATTAATGAATGAATTATCAACATAAACATCTCTCAATTACATTGTTTTTATGTTGAACTATTTTTAAGCAAGTTGTTACTTAGTTTAATTTATTTTATCCTGAGATAATGGAGATAGTTGTAACTAATAAAATCACTTAAGTGCATTTCCTTTTTACGTGGTATCAGGAGCTTGAGATTCTAGGAAACAAAACCACAACAAAAAAAACCCAACACAATATACCTCATCAACATGGTGTCTGAATTATGACCCTCGTCCGTAAGGATGCACTAGGCTGACCTAGTCTGCCTAATTTTTACCTATTCAAAAAAAAAACATGGTGTCTGAATTGGCTGATATCTTCTTACCCAACCCCAATAATGTTACTCATCCTTTTCTTCTCATTCAATTTCCAAACATCCAGAAATTAACCTCCCCAAACTAGATCACCTAGAACACACAAATAAAACTCACGATGCAGGGATATGACCTATTTGGTTATCTAGATGGGTTCCAACACCACCACAAACAACAGGCACTCCGCCTAATCCAAATCCAGCCTATAAGACGTGGGAGAGACATGATCGATTGATTCATGGTACATACACACATTGTTGAAACAGGTTTAAGTCTTTTTAACTTTTTCCAATATACCTATTGATCATTGGCCTCATGCCATGACAACTGCTACATACCCTATATAATAAATCGACTTCCTACAAAAGTTTTGCAAAACGATTCACCATTTTTAAAGCTATTTTAACAGGAACCAGACTATGGTAAGTGGAGATGATTGGAGCTCCTTTATTCCTCCAATATTACGTTCAAAATTTTCAACCAATCCCATTAACCAAACAACCCCTATCTCATCTCACCTACCAGCCGAAACAACCCTATTATCCAACAAATCCACAAAATCTTTCTCGGTCAATTCAAATCATATCCAATCCAAACCACTCCTCAACTAATTTACCCAACCCTCAAAATCCAATCCAAACAACAACAAGACCCACCAACAACATTATATCTTCAATGCAGCAACACATTGACGTGCACCCGCCAACTCATGCAAACCCTAATCCAACGTCAACCACTCCCCTCTGTCTTGACCCTCCAATAACCAATTCATTTGCTTTTGCTATACCCACGCCTCCATCAGATTAACAATCATCTATCCCTCATTCTTCCCCTCTCACAACCATCCAACCTTATGTGATAGTAACCACATCGGAAAATAACATAACCAAACCCATCAACAAAATGAATCTCCATCTAACCACCACTCAAACAATAGAACCTACCACAATAACTCAAGCCCTAATGAAGGCAAGCAATGCAAAAGGACTTTGTTCAAACCATACCTAGATCTTAGTCCAAACTGAATCGGAGTACAATCTCGTTGGATGTAAATGGGTGTACCGCACAAAATATAAACCCGATGGCACGATTGATCGATTCAAGGCTCGATTGGTCGCTAAGGGTTTCCATCAGCGTTCTAGGCAAGATTACAATGAGACCTTCAACTTCTTAATCAAGCCCGTTACAGTATGCGTTATTCTTGCTCTAGTTGTTCGCAATCAATGGTCTCTAAGATAGTTAGACGTAAATAATGTGTTCCTCTAAGGCACTTTAAATGAGGACATCTTTATGGTTCAACCACCTGGCGTCATAGATTGAGATCACCCGAACCATGTGTGCAAACTCTGTAAGTCAATTTACGGGTTAAAGCATGCACCTAGGGTCTGGTATACTGAACTGAAAACTTATCTCCCTCATCTTGGCTTCAAAAATTCTCTAGCTGACACTTCTCTCTTCATCTTGAAATGCAATGTTGGCACCATATACCTATTAGTGTACGTTGATGACATAATAGTAATTGGCGACAAACCTGAAGTTGTCGACAAACTCATAACAAAACTGGTACACCAATCCCTTGTCCCACAGACTACCGTGCTCTAGTTGGCATCAATTTCAAGTCTTCAACTCCATTAGCTCTACATGGCTTTACTGACGCAGACTGGGTAGGAGACAAGGAGGATTATATCTCAACAACATGCTATGTCATGTACTTTGGTTCCAACATAATCTCGTGGAGCTCGCGCAAACATAGGTCTATTGCATGGTCATCTACTGAGGCGGAATACAAAGTTGTTGCAGATTCAACTTCAGAGTTTTTATGGATCTTATCTTTATTGAAGGAGCTCGACATCCACATATATTCTAATGTAACATGTGCTCTATTGCGACAATTTAGGGGCCACACATGTGAGTTCAAATCCTGTTTTCCATCCAAGAATGAAGCACATTACACTTGCTTTTCATTTTGTGCGGGAATAAGTTCAACATGGGACTTTTTGAGTGGCTTATGTTCCAACGGCAGACCAACTAGCCGACATAATCACAAAACCATTACATGGTCCAAGATTCAGCAAGTTGCTCTTGAGGGGGAATATTAACATAAATATCTCTCAATATCTTTTCTGTTACACTAGTGTTATGCTGAACTATTCTTAAGCAAGTTGTTACTTAGTTTAATTTATTATTCTTAAGCAAGTTGTTACTTAGTTTAATTTATATTATCCTGAGATGATGGAGATTGTTGTAACTAATGGTTGTATTTAAACAGGGGTTGTTTCTCTTGTGAGTAGAAATGAGTTTTTGGGTGAAAAGTGATTTTTATTGTCTTAAAAAACGTAAAAAGCAGAAACAGTTGCACGGATTTCAAGAGTATTAAAAGTGGATTTTGGGTAGAAAGGGATTTTATAGTGAAAGTGAAACAAGGTCGTAACAATCGTTTGCTATCTAATAAAATCACTTAAGTGTATTTCCTTTTTACATGAATATTGCATAGTTTGTCAAATCTGGATGGAAAATGTGATAAAGTTATTGCTAGCATCTTTTGTAGTAGTTTTTGGCTACTCAAAATTTACAAGCCTCTGCAATGGGAGCTACACGGACTGCACAACTACAATTTGTATACATTGATATGAAAATTAGTGCAAAGTACCCCCTCTTTCTGATGTAATTGGATCTAGAGATCGCATATAGAAATGTAAAATAAAGCATCACAAAATTCTACCAAAAAATTAGTCACAAGAAAAAGGTATTTTGTTACATAAAGCTTGAAAATATAATAAGATACTAAAATACTTTCCAAAACACCAACAAATAGCACCACAATGTCATCAATATGTTCAAGTAAGATCGAAACATAGCAACAATCCCAGTATATCCAAATAGTGAAGGGTTTGGCGTGTCGGAATGGATGCACCTTGGATCATACCCAAAACAAGTCGAAAGGGAATTTTTGTAAAACCGAAACTTAATAAAGTTAAATTGCATACCTTGGATCAAAAGATTAAAGATGGTCGACAATTCTACGATATTCTTAGATTTTTATTGAGACTTGTTTGGCAAATCAAGGAGGTTGCAACTTGCAACTCCCTTTCCTTGTTTTGTAAATTAATACTACACACATTTGTGTGTATTACTTTAGATGAGCTTCAGACCAATTTGGAAAGCATCCAAACATTTGTGTGCCTGACCTTGTCATTTTGGCATTTATCATAGACCAACCTTTTAGATAATGCTATGACATACAGAGCTGTTTCCCAAAAAACTAAAAAATAAAATTCACTTGCAAATCTTTTCTATTCAAAAACAAACTAAGCAGCAGGTCTGATTAACATTCCTGACAAAAGCCACAAGGTTGGTACATACATAGATTCCGAGAGATCTTGCACGAGTTGAAGTTTTTCAAGAGGGGGAAAGCTGCTTGATCTCATATCCTAATATTCACTTAACTAGTACAGTTAGTTCAAATAAGAAGAACAAGAGCTTAATAAGTATGAGTAGTAGTGTTCTGTACCGAAACGGGTCGGAGCGTATTAGCATATGGAACGAATGTGACATGTTTGAAACTGCATATTGGATCATCAGGTACACGACTGACAATGTGGTCGAGCACCACTTCCAGCCTCTCCTCCTCCATCACGTACATATACAATTGTTTAGCAGTTGAAATCAACAATCTTCCCCCACTGACAACCCGCACGTCCATTAACATTTCCCCACAATCATCGATTCCAAATCTGTTAGTATAGCTATCCATGATCATCCTCCAAGACTCCCCTTCACTCCCGTAGTTGTCCAGTGCCCACACGCCAATCGTAGCCCCATCAAAATGCCACTTCAACAAACAAATACTCGTCTCATTCCATTTGGATATCCACAAGTTTTTATAAGTTCCACCCCACCTCCTATCATCTGGGAAGCCTCCCCCTTCTACACCATACTTCCTTGGGTATCTTAATTTCCCTTGCTAGCTTCTTCTCCCGGATATCGAACACAGCTATATAAGGCTCCAAGAAGGTCTGGTCCGAATAAATGTCTCTCGCCGTGTTACTATGGCACAAATAGTGCACCACGAGTCCTTTAGTAGCATCAGAGAATACCGCTACTGGCATATCATAGGATACAACCTAGCCCTCTATGTTGACGTCACAAAGCTCCTCCTCCCATCTTCCATTACTGTATATAAGGAGCTTAGGGAGTTCATCCTCGGCTGGGACTACAACGGTGTAATCGTTAGGGAAATCAAGGCCATGACCCCCTGGGTAGCACTGAATCAGTGGTCTGAAGTTTTTACTTACCATGAACTTGAAGCCCTCAGGAGCGACAAGCTGGGCCCACTCCCTTGTCGCTGGATTGCACAACAGTAATTTGAAGCTTTCAGGAAGAGAGGTTTGTATGGATCTTCTTTTGACCTTTTTTTGAGTTCTTAGGCCGAGGAGAAGTAGGCCGTTGCTCGAGGAAAAGATATGCCCTTGTTTGGGGAGGTAGTCGAGAGATTCGCGCGGGATTCCAATGGAAGATTCAGTCTCCCTTGGGAAAACGTGGAATTCAATGCTTTTTGGGACCCGATGATAGGCATATTCATATGGAAGCTGGTAAAGAAAGAAGCTGTGGTCTTGGCCAAAGTAGTGAATACATTGCTTCTTAATGAGGTGAGGGTCAGAATGGATGTTACCCAACCATTTGCACAGGAAGGATGAGTATCTTATGGCAGATTTCACTGGCATCCGTGACAATATTTCGTACCATTCGTTGTAAAGCTTGTTACAACGGCTACTTGCAGTGCCAACCTGGAAATTAGGGGGAGAGAAAATTTTATCCAAATTAAAAATGATATAAGAATAAGCCACCATACATTTACCTGAGCAATCATAAGGAAGAAATATTTTATCAAAGCCGATATTAGTATGCAGGTATCTACTTAAAGACTCCAACAACGTAACAGGCACACATGAATGAACTGGTTGTTATACTTCTCCAAAAGAAAGATTTAAAAGTAAGAAACAAAATCAAAAGAACATGAATAAGAAAAGGCCTCATCATCATCAACAAGAAAAACTGAAATTCAGCTATGCGACAATAATAAGTGAATTTAGTTAGAATGCACCAAAATTGATATCGGGACTAAATCCATCTCAAAGGCAGTGTATAAAAGCCAATGAGCATGAGGATACGCCCCATAATAAATAAGAAAAGGCGTATACACAATATTATTCAACAAGCACACATGTACTCGAAAAGAGAAGGAGTGATACTTGTTAATCATTCTTATTTACATTTATACCTAAGAGGAGTAAGAGCCCACTTGTACGTGTTGTTTTTTTGTTATTGGAATCCAAATTTATAAGCTTGCTAATCTATAAAAATGCAATCCCTTTAAAATCAAATATCAGATGCTATATATGGATTGAATACTGATTCACATTCCTAGATAGCAGCTCCAACATTTATAAGTCAAACAAGCCTCCTTATGAAAAATCTATCCTTAGCAAATCTTGAACTCATCACTTTATTAATTGGCATCCAAACCCTGGGGCACAAGCCTTAAATAAGAGGTCATTAATTGATGTGCCCTAATTCCTTTAGTTAGTTAAGAGCCAAAGACTTTACAACATACCACATTAGTGGATTTCCTTTAGTTCTACTTAAAAGCTATATAACTCTAAAAGTAAACCCGAATCAAACAGATTAAAATCGTACTTACATCTCCATCAGGAATAGATGGGAACAACGCATCATCAGCAAAATGTGAAGTTTGCATGGTGATATTTAATGATGTGCAGCTCTGTGTATATAAGAAAGAACAAGCACAACTAAATTGAGTATCATTTACTTGGAACATGCAATTTGCTCCCATTCTAAAAAAAAAGGAAGATCACATTTAGATTGAAACTAAGGATGATACTTGTACACGCAAAACCACCTTTTTTATTCGTATGCCACTTTACCATCAATTTGATGATCAACAATTCAACATTGATAGCATGAAAAGACAAATATACACTTGTTTTCATGTCAGATTTTCTACAAATTGCCAATCCATGAACTGCAATTTAGATTCCTCTACTTTTTCCCCTTTTTAGGGGCTCATTTTAGATGGTCCAGCGTAATCTAGAACTGTAATGTAAATCTGGGATGGAAACCCAAAATTAAAAAGAAAATGCACAAAAGAGGAAACAAGGAAAAAATATGCAAATCAAAACAAGCACTTTTTGGATTGGAATTCCTTAACTTGAGTACTTGACTGATAAATTAAATCTCCATCAAAATTGAATGAACTAATTGCTATACGTCTACAAAAGACTGAAAAGAGGGATTTAAAGCAAGAAACAAACTCAAAAGAGCATTTGCAAGAAAAAAAGAAGAAGGAAAATACACTCATTTTAGCTAAGCAATCACACACATAAACTCGAAAAGAAGGAACGACAGTTTTAATCATTCTACATGTTTTTTTACTGATGGAATCCAAATTCATAAGCTTGCCAATCTATAAAAACGTTTTCGAACAGGGGATCTATAAAAATGTTATCTGTTTCTTTTGTCCCCTTTTTTATGAGGAAAAATCAGATATCATATGTTATGGACAAGATGAAGCCCCTAATATTCATAACTCATAAGTTGGACAAGTCCTATAAATAAGACATCCTAAGCAAACCTTGAACCCATCCCTTATTTGGTATTCAAAAATATTCGAGGAAAATATAAGCTTACTATGAAGTAGGAACGAGTCTAAAGTAGGAGATAACATTAAACTAATTCTTTCGATTAGTCTAAATGATTATGGAAGAGCACATTTAGATTGAAAACAAAATTTTCAAAAGCATGGACAGAAAATGATCGTTCAAAACCATCTATCAAATTCACTGTTAAACATCTATGAGGGATCTTCAGTTAAATAAAAATTATTCAAATGAGCTAAATTAGAAACAACAGATGCTTTCACAGACCATATACATCCAATTAGCGCCATGCCACTATCACAAAAGCACTGCAATTCTAAAAAAGGAAAAATATCCAATCTCAGGAAAAAGCTTGGTAATTGCAAGTCAATAGGTCAGGCCCAGTGATGCCAACATCCAGTTAATATACTACATTAAGATTATGCCATTACAAAAACAGAAGTGAAACTTGCACAAATTCAAAATAAAAATCAAAACACAAGGAGATTCGGCAGAAACGCAGAGAGAGAAAGACGAACCGATTAGTCGGTCGCCAGATGATGGTGCGTCGCCGCTTTTCGGTTGCCAGAGAGGAGAGGAGAGTCGCCTGTCGCGCCGTTGTTGGTCGGAGTGGATTGTGGAGACTGCCTATCGGCTACTCGGCCTGGAGTGGGTTGGGCTGTAAGGGTTTTTCATTGTCGAAAAAACACAGAATTCCCTAATTTTTTAAGTCCCATGTTATGCACAGTCCCATCAAATTAGTTTGCAACATTCAATTTATTAAAAATTACAAAACTAGTTCAAACATATTTTTCCTCCCTTTTTCACATTTTCTAGTGTCTGCAACCCTAATTCAAATCTAAATTTCTCCATACTGTTATTTCTTAAAGAATGTCGAGTGACAACGAAAGAAGTTCTCAAGACGAATTACATAGTCGAGATTCAATGGTACGTTCAACCTTCATATAAGCGTTTTTCAATTTTCGGAATTGTATATGCACGTGCGCATATTGTGTGCAAAAAAACTATGCACGCAATTAAGTCGTGTGCACAAACGCTTTGCACGTCGAACACTAGCGTGCATAAAGAAGCAGATAATTTGACATAAAACATGTGCACGCAAATCTTTTGTGTGCAAAGAAGCAACGCATGGCCGATTATTGTGTGGATATTAGATATGCACACAAAATTTATGCATGCAATATCTGTATTCCCCCAGATAATTTGTGTGCATCAGCAAACTACATACACTATTATTGCGTGCACACAGTTTTAGTTCACAAAATTTGTATGATGTTTGCAACATTGAGAGGTCCATCATTAACAAATTTAGATTATGTTTTTCATTTGGTGCAGGATCATAATATTTATGACTCAATAAATTTAAATGATATCGATTTTTGTAATGATGGAGGTGAAGATTTGGACTCTAATGATGATGAAAGCCTCGATACAAGTGGCCTTTTGGAACAAAGGATTTTAATTGGGTGCCTCATACCATACCCTTTTTTTTCGGAAAATCTGTATGCACACCAAAGGACACGTTAGTTATATTACTCGCTTTTAAACGCGTTAGGTTACCATCGTCTTCCTCCTTCCTCCCGATAGACAATCCAGAGTGCAATTCCAGAGAGTGTTTGTATCACTTGTGCTAGTCAATCGTCAATGGTGCGAGTAGTTGGTGGTTGTATCACTGGTGCTGGCAGAGGTCGTGGTTGGACGGAGCAAGACGGCAACGGCGATGTGCAAGCGGATAATGTGGAGAGCGACGTTGGGAGGGACTCCGATTGCCCAGGTAAATTACAATTTCAAATCCGCTTGAAAAGTACTCATGTTGATGTTTATGTATGCGGGAAGTGGTGCTTTGATTTGGGGCAAATTGTTAGTGAAGAGACAACTTCTAGGTTTATGTATGTGTTTGAATTTGAGAAAAATTGGGGATTTCGATTTAAATGTAGGTTATTGTGGTTGAATTGGGGCATGTAGGTTATATGAATGGAATTATGTATCGTTGAATTCGAAAAGGTAGCAGCTTAGTTGTACACAGACCTTGGCAAGTTGATTTCGAAAATAGTTATGTATGCACTTTAATTTTGTTTTGACGTTGGATTTGAGATGTCATTGGTGTGGTATGTAGCTGAAATGGGGTTTGCATTTGTAAAACCAGTCAAAGGTAATTGACATTGCTGAGTGGTTTTGCATTGTATTTGAGCTGAAACTTGTGAGTTTTGTTGAGCAGTCTTAGGTGAAGATAACCATTGTTCAGTGTAACTTGAACTATAATGGCTGGCACTTGATTTGTTGGTGAGAACACATTCTATTGTTCAGTGCAACCTGAACTGAATTAGTATTTGAACTGAAACTTGTGAGGTTGCTAGGAAAAGATGTAGGAAAAGATGTAGTTTTCATGAATAGCTATGCACATAATAGTATCTTCAACTAAGTGAAGATCATGGGCAATTTGATATATCTGATTGATATGAATATGATTGCTAATATCAACTAATAAATGTTAGCTTGGCTGCTAGAACAAATGCAAGGATATATTATGGTCCATTCTTAGTAAGCATTGTAGGAATGAAATAGTTTGAGATCAACAAATGAATCCCCCTTTACTAGATATTGGCAGAAACTTCTTATAACAGTTGATGTAGAAAGATTATGTGCTTCAGACAAGGAGATCAAAGATATGAACTTGTGGAATTAGACCTTTATATTTGAACAACAGAAAATTTACTCTTTCAATTATGAATCTTTCTATTTTAGTCAAAAGTACTGCTTGGCTGTTCTTATGAATCTTTAGGTCATACCCTTTTAAGGTGATTTCTTCCTCTTCCTCAATGTATTCGTTTGGGATGCATAATTGATAACTCGGATCTGCTATAGCTAGTTATGACTAGTGTGTGTAAATAGGCTTCATTTGTAATTTACTGAGTTGATTTTTGGAATGTAACAGACTTTGTTCTCTCTATCAATGAAGTCTGTTTGGTCAGTCTTGCTCATGATAATTTTCTCTCATCCTGCTTGATGATCTAGAATTGTTTGATTGCTTCTACTATGAGATTGATCTTCATTGTATAAAACTAGTGTATAGTGTGCATCTTTTGTGCTATGGTTTCACACTTAGGGTTTTATGTTAATCAATCATTTGTAGAGGTGTAAGGGAAACTCCTTTCTAGTTATTGGCTTCATAGTACAATTTAGTCTTTATGCAAGCTAGAAATCATAATTGAATGTTCAATTGTTGTGGTGTCTCGGACTTGAAATTTAGTCTTGATGATAAAAGGTGGTGCTTCATTTTAATGTCATCCTTGTTCCTCTAGATACCTTAGGTGGATAAGACAGTTTTGTGTCTTTTTGGACCTGTTGCCAAGTTTATAGGGAGGAAATGGTAGCCATTGTGGACATCTTACTGAAACTATGTGAAGTTGGACAAGCTAACAACAAAAAGAAGAAAACAATGATACATCCTCTCACCTTTTCATCAAAAAGAAGAAAAGGCTACAATTTTTTCAGTAGTAAACAACAGAAAACAATGCTACATATAAGCATGTATTCATGTCTGCAAAAATTATATAGGCACTAACCATTATATGATGGGAATGCAAAACTTACCAGCTTACACAATCTCCTTAGACAGCTGGAAGTACTTGAGATACTATGATCCTACTAAAGATATCCTTATCTCATCATGGGAAGTTTTGACACTTGACAAACTATTTTTGATTAAAAATACAACTTTCAGGATGCTTGCTGGTGCTTTGTTTTATTTTTAGTTTTTATTGTGCTGAACAGGGTTTTTTGGTTGGATGAGTGATGTTTCACTTTGAAACCCTTAGTGGATTGAGATGTTTGGCTTTTTGAATTCACCTATGTTCAATTTAGAGGATTGAGATATTTGGCTTTTTAAATGCTTTACTGTTTTTTCTGGCTCTGCCCTCTAGATCTTTTTGAGTTGGGGGATTTATTTATCTTTTTGCAGGTGGGGATTCTTCGTACTCCTTGCTACTCTGTGATCATGAAGAACATCAGCTTTATTCTAATTTACATGATCTTTTTTGGAACTTCCATGAATGCTTTATTTGATACTCTTTGATTTTGTTGGTTGTTTCTTCTGGTAGATGACTAAAATTTTCTGCGAATCATAAAAGTTGCTTTTGTATCTGGTTGTAGAAGCATGAGTATTGTGATCTTCCTCACTGCCATGTCAATATGTATTTACGTGTCCTTAACTTGGAATTGGTTTGTTGATTGTTGATTTACTGTTTGTTTTGATATTCTTATGATGCATTGATTTTTTACATGCTTGTGTTTGCTCTCAAACCTGACATGTTGATGTATGAACTTTGCTTGCAGAACAGCTGAAGTCTATATATTGCTATTATTAGACAGACCTATATATATTACTCTCTTCAATTTGTGCTTCTTTTCAATTTAATCTCTGATCATATGCTCACTTGATCCCCACTATAAGCAAGAGTCCCAAATCTTCATTGCCATGTTTACAGGAGGATTTTCTGGAGTATTTAACTAGCAACTAGGTAGTCAAAACAAAATATATAGCAGAATAAAAATAAGAAAAAACAATATCAGTGGAACAAAATGTCAAATAAGAAGAAGGTTGAGGTGTTTGATTCAAGACTGATTAGGATGTTAAAGGAAAATCAGTTACCAAAGTGGAATGAAGGTGACAAAACTAAAAAAAAAAACACTAATGAATATACATATATAGCTTTTTGGCACACATAAAAATTGAACAGAGGTGAATTAATTTGTTTTTCATAATCCATTCAAATTGATGTTCTTATTGACTATATGTTTCTTGTAAGTTTTATAGTAAGAATATGAATTATTTTGTTTTTATTGAACAGAGGTGGACGTAGTTATGGTGGACTAGGTGAGGGATGCAGATGCTGGTATGGTTGTTGAGGGTAGTGATAGAGCTGGCGAAGCTGTAGATGGCGATGATGTTTCGAGGATTGTTGGCGGGGGTTCTCCGGCTCATGCTGAGACGAGAAAGGACGATACTAGGGATAGTTGGGACGAGACAACCATGATGGTGCGTATTCCGTAATTTGTATTAATAATATGAAATTTGAATTGTGTACAATTGCATATATTAGTAAGTTAGTTACATTCCTTTATTTATGGATGTTAAGCTAATATGTATTTAAAAAAATTATTTTAAATGGTAAATACAAATGAAAGAAGTAATAAGTATAAAAATAGTTAATACAAAAGCAAGAAAATGTAATTGCAAAATGAAGTATAAAAAGTGATTTCAAAATATAGCAATTGAAGGTAAGGCACAAAGTAAGAACTTTATGAAGGAGTAATTAAAACAAATAATGAAAATCCTAAACAAGCGTTTCAGGAGTTGAGTCGGGAGTTGCGTACTCCCGACGCGACTATACCTGCTGTGCCGAAGAAAAAGAGGACTAGGAATGCGAAGGCACGAGGTATACTACAGTCTGATCGTGCAGAGGCCCCTCCGCCAAAAAAGAGGGCTAGGAGATTAGGGGTTGATACGTTGATATCTGAGCTACGGCGGGACGAGGCAACGCATGATGATGTGGATATTCAGACAGACCAGGACGTTGGTCCGTCTGCTCCGGTTGAGACTGCTGAGGAGATTCCGACGGACGACGTTGTGACTGATCAGGCAGAGGACGTCGATCCATCTTCCCCTACCCCTACCCAGCAGCCCACCCCTCGACTAGAGTCTGAGCACATTGATGCATTTAGTTTAGAGACTCCGATTGGGACCGGAGAGGATCTTTCGAGGGACATCGATATGACTCCAACACTTGCCTCGTTTTCATCTTCTCAGACCCCTCATGTCACGTCCCCTCCCATCATACAAACTACAGTTTCTGAGCCTCCTCTTCATCCGCCTGCTGTTGTTCAGCCTCCAGTTGCCCCGGATCCTCCCATTGTTGACCCTCCTCCCGCTCCGGTCCCTCATGTTGCCGACGTACCCATGTGGCAGCCAGGAGGACCACGTTTGGCTGTCCTCCTTCGACACTACCCCACTTGATGCAGTGAAGCCTGCCATGTCTCCAACCGACGTCGATGAGTTGATTCGAGTGCCTTCTGACGGACCAATTACAAGAAGTCAAGCTAAGAAGATTGCTCAAGGCACAACAGCAATCTTGGTTCGATTGGCAGCTGTTCTTGAAGAGCCAACCAAGCCTAAGTGGGTCTCGTGCATTCGACATCAATTGAGCCCGAATTCCATGGATTGATTCAAGAGGGCCGAAATTCACCTATTTCCTTATTTAGAAACATGTATTAGTTTGTCTCACTTTAGGGCTGAATTTAGTAAGTGACCGGGTGAGATAAATTGGTACATGGGTCAAAGTCAACCCTTTGACTTGACCATTCTAAGTAAGAGAAAATATCTTCTATTATTTTATTATAGGCGTGTTTTTGCTTTTAAATAATGTAGAGAAATCAACCAATAGGCTTATGTTAGTTGGTTGATATTCTCTCTCTTGGTTGTTAGAGATATTTTTAGTTTGTTTTGGATATTTTTAGTTTGTTAGAGATATTTCCTTAATTAAATAAGTCAGCCGTGATTTATTTAATTAAGGGGATCTAGATAGATATTATTATAGATATTTTATTATATCTTGGGAAGCAAGACAAGGAGGCTTATTCTATCTTGCTAGGGCCGGCCATATGCTCCTCCTTGCTCCCCAAGTAATAGCTTTGTATTCTCTATTTATACTCTTGTTATTTCATTCAATATAATCAGCTTGAGAGAGATTAAACCCAAATTGGTTTAATCTATCTCTTGGGCCAAAAATACAATTGTTGTGCTCGTGTTTATCATCATTGCCGATCATCATCATCAAAATTTCGAGATCTCTCTCTTTGTTTGTTCAAAAATCTGAATTATTGTGTGATCAATTAGATTGTTCTAGTGTTGATTATTAAAGATCAAACTAGTTAATCAATCGGATTTAGCGATCAAGCCAATCCGTTTGAACTATCAACATTGATTATCTCCATAATCCAGATCGGTTTCAATTCCTTTTCATTCTCGTTAATTGGTTACTTGTGTCACAAGGAAGTCTAAAGTTGAGAGCTTTTGTAGGATTGAAGTTATTTGCTGGCAAGATCGGGATCGTGTGGGTCATATACGAGGTTTCTGAGGAGGCATCCGAGGCAATCACATATCAAGTGGTATCAGAGCCAGCGATATCACGAGATATCAAGTGGTACTTAGAGCCAGCGATATCACGAGATATCAAGTGGTATCATAATCCAGCGTCTCGCCAAGTAAAATTTTCTTTCCTTAATTTGCTTTCTAGTTGATTTAATTCAGTTTTTGATCCTAAAGTTCGAACCTTTACCCAAAGCTAGAATTTTTAAGACCATAATCTGAATTTTTCACCCAACCACCACATAATTCCGCCAACACCACCACCCCTCCACCACCTAACCACCACGACCTGGTGTCGCTAACCCTAGCCGCACCACCCCCCACCACCACTCGAAACCAACCCCACCAGCCCCGTCCAAATCGGACCACCCTAACCCTAGTTCGCCACCCTCAACCCTCACGCAAACCCTAACCCTAGCTTTGCGTAAAAACCCATCCAAACCCTAACCCTAATACCGAAACCCTCACCCACCCTTCGCCAATCCTAGAACCAAACCCTAACCCCCCGAACCCTAGATCTCAGCCGAGAACACCAAACCCTAGCCTTTCCTTTTTGTTACTTGCCCCCCAAGCAATTACTCAATTAGGAGATTTTTAAGGGATTTATGCATGTTTATTGGCTGAATTGGTTGAGTTGTGTTGCAATATAGATTAGCAATTGTCTTCCTACAATTTTTATGAGTTTTTATTGCATGTTGCATGATCAATAGAGATTCATATTGCATTGTTGATATTTGCTGATTTTTGTCATTGCATTCCATATACTCGGCCTTACCCTTTGCTTCTTTGTTAATTTGGCTTCTAGTTAGTTTCATTGGTAGTGTAAAGTCACTTAGATAAAAAAAAATCAGCCTAGTTGTTTTCGTTTTTGCCCTTGCATTCAGTTGTTGCATTCCTTTGCTTGTTTCTCAATTCTAGCACAAGAGTAGTTTGTGCATAAATTCAAAAAAAAAAATCAGAAAAGCAAAAGTGATCTACCCCAACTAGTTTTAAGCCACTTTTAACCCTAGTGACTGCTTGCTTAAAAATAGTTAAGTAGAAATCACTTTGAAGAAAAAATAGTGACAAAACAAAAAGTCACTTTTAGCCCACCATATTTCTGTCCTTGCATGCTTAATTTGGCTTTATTAACTTGCATAGAGTCAATTGAGAGATTGTATGTGTTTTAAAGCTCATAGAGGGATTATTTGCATTGCTTGTCTTATTGCATACTTGTCATTTGCTTAAGCTGCATATTTCCTTTATTTATCATTAGTATTCCATATCTACACCATATCTACCCATTTACTCCCTCAATTCAACCCAAAAACTGAATTAAGTTGATTGGATTGCTTTGAGGCAAGTTTTGGCTTCATTAAGGTGTGGTATTGCTTGTTGTGATTTGCTTTAGAACACACTACTCTCCCTACTTTCTTGCTTGTTTCAGGAATAATGGTGATCCCGAATGAGCCTAATCCGGCTGAACTGAACCTTTCTAAAGAGGCAATCGATTTCATCAGGTTGTCTATTAGTGATAGTGTACGAGATGGTCAAGCTCGAGCTGTAGAGTTGGCCACGGCTGCATTGACTCCATAATTGCAGCGTCTAGAGGAGCAACTTGCCACTTTGATTGAGTCATCTCAAGGAAGTCATAAGGCTGCCCCTGCAATAGAGCTTACAAGTGACCCAAATCAAGCCTCAGTTAGCGACAAAGGCAAGCAACAAACAGTTGATGAAGAGCATGATGTGCTTGCTAGCTACAAAGATCAAGACCCCCCAGCTCATTATTCCCCCACGGCAGGCCGAGGCAGAGGACGAGGCTTTGGGACGAGGACTCCACCGGTTACTCATCAACAATTCTATAATCAGTCAGCAAACCGGTATCCTCAAGCCACTCATCATCAACAACAACAATACCACAATCCTTATGATGATGTGACTTATGGCTACACCGGGGAAGAAAGGCGCCCATGGCATCCTCCCCTTGATGATTTCTACAACCAAGCTGAGGTTGTAGAGGATATTCCACCAGCTTATGGAGTACAAAGGCCGAACAACAACAACAACACCGCTAACCAAACCGTCAATCAGATTGGTAAGCGTGATATAAAGATCAAGATAGAGCCATTCAGTGGAGAGCTCAATCCAGAGAAATATCTAGAGTGGGAACAAGCTACAAACTTCATTCTAGATCACATGGGCTATGAAGAATGGGAGAAAGTTGTTGTTGTTGTTATCCACTTTGTTGGGACCGCTAGAAATTGGTGCTTCAGAATGAAGGAGGATCGAATTAGAAAGGCCTTACCACCAATTGAAACTTGGGACCAGCTGAAGTTTGTAATGAGGAAGAAATATGTGCCTGAAGAGCATACCGAGCACATGAGATTGAAAGTTGCCACATGCAAACAAGGTACCAAGTCTCCAACTGAGTACTTCAATGAGTTAGAGGATTTGAGCTTCAAAGCGGGAATTCATCATTCCCAACGGTCTCTAAGGACCCAATTCATGGCTGGACTGAATCAAAGCATTAAAGACACATTGGAGATTCAACAAATCAAGGATCTCAATGCCTTAGTACATTCAGCCCAACTACTTTATGAGCAACAACAAAGGAAGAAGAAGGAAGCTTGGAATGCACCAAAAAGGTACGTTTCTAATCCTAGTTCAAATTCAAACTCTTATTCTTCTAACCCTTCTATGCAGCAAAAGGGAGCTTCTAGCTCACCTAAACCAACAGGTTTTCAAGGCCAAAGACGTCCCAACAATGGACCTCCAAATCAACCAAGAGCACGAGATCTAGTGTGCTATAAATGTCAAGGAAGAGGTCATTATGCCAAGGATTGTCCAAATCAGAAACAAGTGCTACTCACCACCAATGGAGGATATGTGAGTGATGAAGATATACCTCCGAATCAAGTGGAGGAGGAGAGCAATGGACAAGAGGAGGAGGAGGTAGAGGCCATTGAACCAGATTACACCGAACAGCCTCTAACTTTGGTAACCATGCGTACTCTTACTTTACAAGAAACACCTAGGCTAGATCAAAGGGAAAATATTTTTCATACTAGGTGTACAGTAAAGAATCAAGTGTTATGCATGATAATTGATAGTGGTAGCTGCTGTAACATTATTAATGCTAAGGTAGTTGATCACTTGCAATTAAAAACCCAACCTAGGGCTACTAGTTATGGTCTAAATGGTATTAATGATTCTGATGGTCCTAACTTAGTTACTCATCAATGCTTAGTCCGTGTTTCCATAGGCAATTATGTGGATGATATCATGTGTGATGTGGTAAACATGGAATGCACTCATATCTTGTTAGGTAGACCATGGTTATTCGATAGGAGAGTTATATATGATGGCATGCTTAATACCTATTCGTTTAACTATGACAGGAGGAGAGTTTCTCTTCTACCACTGTCGCCCCAACAAGTTTTACAGGACCAGGTACGCAGAGACCAAGCAAGGGCACTTAGGCGTGCCAAGGAAGAGAAAGACGAGGCTGAATCGGCGGCCAAGGTTGCGGCCCGGCGCTCGGCGCCCGACGCACCATCAAAGACTAGCGGCGTTTCCCAGTCTCCACCCGGGCATTCTGGCTCAAATTTTAGGACAACATCAAGCACGAGTGGAGCTACTGATTGGGACAAAAAACGCCCAGAAAAAGTCCCTAAATCGTCAAAAGTGCCGAGCAACACTTCCAGCAGTACATCTGAGACGAAAACGGGGCTATCTCCCAAACCACTCGGGCGTTTTCCCTCAACGTTTGGGAGCAATTCGGAGACTCAGAGAGCTACAGATCTGGAAAACGAACGCCTACAGAAAGATCCAAATATCGGCTTAAAAGGCAGTGTAGAAAAGCGCTCTCTAGTTACTCAGTCTAGTATTTCTTTCCCTAACTCTTTTTGCTTACTTCTTATGAGGAAAGACATACTTATTATTAGTCAAGATATTTCACATATTCCAAAGTGTATTCAAGCTCTATTACAGGAATTTGAAGATGTGATGCCTGAAGAGTTGCCACAAGGCCTTCCACCAATTAGAGGCATTGAGCATCAAATTGATTTGGTGCCCGGCGCTTCTTTACCAAACCGTGCAGCCTATAGAGCAAGTCCAGAGGAGACCGCTGAGCTTCAAAGACAAGTGCAAGATCTCATGGACAAAGGCTATGTGCGTGAATCCCTCAGCCCATGTGCGGTTCCGGTGATTTTGGTGCCAAAGAAGGATGGCACATGGAGAATGTGTGTTGATTGCAGGGCGATCAACCAAATAACAGCTAAGTACCGTCATCCCATTCCTAGATTAGATGATATGCTTGATGAATTGCATGGTGCTAATTTCTTTTCTAAGATTGATTTAAGAAGTGGGTACCATCAAATTAGGATGAGGGAAGGGGATGAATGGAAAACTGCCTTTAAAACTAAGTATGGTTTATATGAATGGTTAGTAATGCCTTTTGGATTAACTAATGCACCTAGTATGTTCATGAGGCTTATGAACCATGTTTTGAGAAGATACTTAGGTAAATTTGTTGTAGTCTACTTTGATGATATCTTAGTCTATAGCAAAACTTTGCATAAACATGTAGACCATCTTAGGGCTGTTTTGGACACTTTAAGGTTAGAAAAGCTTTATGTTAACTTGAAAAAGTGTTCTTTTTGCTCGGAGTCTACCATTTTTCTTGGTTTTGTTGTGTCTAAAGGTGGATTAAAGGTAGATGAAGACAAGATCAAGGCAATCAAGGAGTGGCCCCAGCCGAATACACCAACCATGGTGCGCTCTTTCCTCGGCTTGGCTGGCTTCTACAGGAGGTTTGTGCGTGATTTTAGCACAATTACAGTCCCTCTTCATGAGCTTACAAAGAAGGATTCAACATTCAAATGGAGAGAGCAACAAGAGAACGCCTTCAACACCTTGAAGGACAGATTATGCCACGCCCCAGTACTCCAGCTCCCTGACTTCTCCAAGGCATTTGAGATAGAGGTGGACGCTTCTGGACATGGCATAGGAGGCGTGCTCTTGCAAGACAAGAAACCCATAGCTTATTTTAGTGAGAAGCTTAGTGGGACTGAGTTGAATTACCCTACTTATGATAAAGAGTTGTATGCTTTAATTAGGGTTTTGAAAACTTGGTCTCATTATTTGTGGCCTAAAGAGTTTGTAATCCATTCTGATCATGAGGCCTTGAAGTATTTGAAAGGCCAATCCAGACTCAGCAGGCGACATGCAAGATGGGTTGAATTTATGGAGACCTTCCCTTATGTTGTAAAGCATAAGAAAGGCAAAGAGAATATGGTAGTTGACGCCCTTTCTCGCAGGTATGTTCTCTTGAACCAATGTGATGTTAAGATCCTTGGATTTGCAATGATTAAGGAATTGTATGCTAGTGATCCTCACTTTGCTGAAATTTATAAGAATTGCATGTCTAGGGGAGAAATAGATACCTACTTTATTGATGATGGATACTTGTTTAAAGCTGGTAAATTGTGCATTCCTTCATCTAGTATACGTAGGCTTCTAACTAAAGAGGTTCATGAATCAAGAGGACATAGGGGTTTAGAAAAGACTTTAGAAGGATTAAAAGAACACTACTTTTGGCCTAAAATGAGTAACTATGTGCTTAGATTTGTCAAGAGTTGTGTTGTTTGTGCTAAAGCTAAGTCTAGACTTAATCCCCATGGTTTGTACCAGCCTTTGCCTATTCCTAGTTCACCTTGGGAGGACATTTCTATGGACTTCATTGTAGGATTGCCTAGATCTAGGAAGGGTAGAGATTCTATCTTTGTAGTGGTAGACCGTTTTTCCAAAATGACTCATTTTATTCCTTGTCACACGACTGATGATGCTGTGCATGTTGCTGATTTGTTCTTTAGGGAAGTTGTTAGATTGCATGGCATTCCTTGTTCTATTGTTTCGGATCGTGATGCTAAGTTTTTGAGTTATTTTTGGAAAAGTCTGTGGTCTAAGTTGGGAACTAAATTGCTATTTTCTACCTCATGTCATCCACAAACTGATGGGCAAACTGAAGTTACTAATAGAACGTTAGGGGTTTTACTTAGAACTATGCTTAAAGCTAACCTCAAACGTTGGGAAGATGTTTTGCCTTTTGTTGAGTTTGCTTATAACAGGTCAATCCATTCAGCTACAAAAATGACCCCTTTTGAGGTTGTTTATGGGCTGAATCCGAGGACTCCGGTGGATTTGACGCCTCAGCCATACAAGGGAAAAGAGAGTTTTGAAGCTGCAAGCTGGCTGAGTTTGTGAAGAAGCTACATGAGAGGACAAAGATGCACTTGGAGAGGAAATCCATGAAGTACAAGGCCCATGCTGATAAGGGTCGGAAACAGGTTATCTTTGAAGAAGGAGATCTTATTTGGGTGCATCTAAGGAAGGAAAGGTTCCCAAATCAAAGGAAGAACAAGTTAGATCAGAGAGGAGATGGACCATTTCGTATCATCAGAAGAATCGACCCTAATGCATATCATGTTGACATGCCTGGTGAGTATGGTGTCCATCCAACTTTTAATATGGCTGATCTATCTCTTTATGTGCCAGACTTTGATTCCGACGTCGAATCAGAGACGATTCGAGCTCAAGTGGAGGAGAATGATGCAGTGAAGCCTGCCATGTCTCCAACCGACGTCGATGAGTTGATTCGAGTGCCTTCTGACGGACCAATTACAAGAAGTCGAGCTAAGAAGATTGCTCAAGGCACAAAAACAATCTTGGTTCGATTGGCAGCTGTTCTTGAAGAGCCAACCAAGCCTAAGTGGGTCTCGTGCATTCGACATCAATTGAGCCCGAATTCCATGGATTGATTCAAGAGGGCCGAAATTCACCTATTTCCTTATTTAGAAACATGTATTAGTTTGTCTCACTTTAGGGCTGAATTTAGTAAGTGACCGGGTGAGATAAATTGGTACATGGGTCAAAGTCAACCCTTTGACTTGACCATTCCAAGTAAGAGAAAATATCTTCTATTATTTTATTATAGGCGTGTTTTTGCTTTTAAATAATGTAGAGAAATCAACCAATAGGCTTATGTTAGTTGGTTGATATTCTCTCTCTTGGTTGTTAGAGATATTTTTAGTTTGTTTTGGATATTTTTAGTTTGTTAGAGATATTTCCTTAATTAAATAAGTCAGCCGTGATTTATTTAATTAAGGGGATCTAGATAGATATTATTATAGATATTTTATTATATCTTGGGAAGCAAGACAAGGAGGCTTATTCTATCTTGCTAGGGCCGGCCATATGCTCCTCCTTGCTCCCCAAGTAATAGCTTTGTATTCTCTATTTATACTCTTGTTATTTCATTCAATAAAATCAGCTTGAGAGAGATTAAATCCAAATTGGTTTAATCTATCTCTTGGGCCAAAAATACAATTGTTGTGCTCGTGTTTATCATCATTGCCGATCATCATCATCAAAATTTCGAGATCTCTCTCTTTGTTTGTTCGAAAATCTGAATTATTGTGTGATCAATTAGATTGTTCTAGTGTTGATTATTAAAGATCAAACTAGTTAATCAATCGGATTTAGCGATCGAGCCAATCCGTTTGAACTATCAACATTGATTATCTCCATAATCCAGATCGGTTTCAATTCCTTTTCATTCTCGTTAATTGGTTACTTGTGTCACAAGGAAGTCTAAAGTTGAGAGCTTTTGTAGGATTGAAGTTATTTGCTAGCAAGATCGGGATCGTGTGGGTCATATACGAGGTTTTTGAGGATCCATTCGAGGCAATCACGTATCACCACTCATACTGCGGAGTCGATATGGAGGTGGACTCCTTGAGATGATCCGGCCCCTCCTGCTGTCGTCGAGCCTGCAGCTGCTCCGGCCCCTCCTGCCGCAGTCGATCCTCCTGCACCAGCTATCGAGGATGTATTGGTGAGCTTATTTACGAATTTTTTTTTAATTTTTCTGTGTATTGACATAACTGAACTAATCTATTTTTTTTTCTTAATTTTGACAGTGGAGGAAGCTGTATAAGGCATACTCAAGGATGTTGGATTGGACTGATATTGAGCCCCACAAAGTTGATGAGCCGGGTACATGGTGGTATATTGCAAGGCGTAGTGGATTGAGGCATATCGGGGCTATGGATTATCGAGGATCGGACCACGCCATCATTTCGGCATTTATTGACCGTTGGTATCCGGAGACCAACAACTTTCATTTTCCATGGGGTGAGATTTCCATCACGTTGCATGATGTGGAGCGCATTTTAGGCTTGCCGATCGACGGGGAGCGTGTCGGCGAGCAGTTCTCTGAGATGGAGTTTCAGACGCGGGTCATGCAGATGTTCTCGATTGATGTGCGGACGTTTCGTAGATATGATTCCCGTGGCATTCATTTTGACGACCTCAAGGCACATGTCATTAGGATGATTGAAGAGGGGGTAGCACCTCATTTTATAGCTGTTGCGTACTTCTTGTGGGTCATTGGTTCAGCACTATTCGTCAACAAGAGCACCAACAATGTCAGCATTGAGTATTTGCATTGTCTCTTAGACCCCGACCGCACGAGTACATTTGCTTGGGGTGCTGCGGTTCTGACGTTCATGTACCGCGAGTTGGGTGTTGCGTCACGACGTGATAGCAAGGGCATTGCTGGATGTGTTCTCCTTCTAAGGGTAAGAAAATTATTTAAGTAAAGTTTTAGACAAGGTTCGCGCTGATGAGTTAAAAAATTGTAATGTCAAAATATTTGGAATGAAATAACCCTAAACACTAGATATGATATTCTCTTAACATCTGTATTTTTATTTCAGATTAAGTGGCAGCCATGGAGAGGCATAGATTTCGAGTCAGAGCGTTACCGGGTTTTGAGATTTCGAGGCGTGCTTGAGTGCTTTACTATTCGAGAGGCTTACATGCCTGATAGGTGGCTGCGTCAGTACTTCCGGGTCCAGTGCATACCTCTTGATCCGATTGTGCCGACTACAGAGGTTCGTAGCACGTCTTGGCGCAAGTATGAGGTGGAATTTTCCGACGATCAGCTCTACTGGAACCAGCAGTACGACCACCTCATTGACCTTCAGCAGCACCCTTTGGCTCGGTATGCTTACCAGGCGGACCTCGCGTACTGGGATTGGTTTAGTGACGTGACACATCCGTATGTAGATCCGAGGTCAGAGCGTCAGGACCGTCCGCGCGAGCCACACACCCACCCATCAGCTGTAGTTGATGCTACCATTGTAAGTAAAAGTTTATTTAATAAATAGTTCATTCAATCATTAATCGTTTTTATATTTTTAGGGTTTATGTAAAATGTGTCTTAAATTATGCAGCGACAACATCAGCTCGTTGGATATGCTCACGACGCTTTGGCAGCGATGCCTGGTGATCATCCAGCAAGGCCGTACTTGTTGGACATGCTGAGCATATTAGGGGATGATCGTCCCCCAATGCCACCTCCTTTGAGCAGGTCGTTTCGGGATTCTAGATATGATCCCGGTGAGGGGAGTGGGTCTGGAGGTGCCGCACGGTGACATCAGTTATTTTCCATTTAGGGATTTGATATTTTGTGCATTTGACTGTTGACATTTTGTATTATAAGGAGATGTATTATTTGTGTATTGAAAGAATGCCTTCAATGTGACATTTTCCTTCAGTAAAGTTGGTTTGTATTGCTTTCATTCAATGAATATGATATGGTAGGAGAAATACATGCCTTTTTATCCTTAGACTATGAATTTCTTCCATTAGAGCATCATTCATTGCTGAACAAAAAAGTTTATTGTGCTTGTTTTCTGAGAATGTCCCAGTCATATGGATTTTCTTTTGATGTATTTCGCTTTGAAGCATCCAGTTTGAACACTTGATGAATGAACATGGCCAAGTTCATGCATAAAGTTGCTATCATTAGACTCTGAATTTCTTGATGAAGTTGTCCATTATGTTGCTCTGACAAGGCAAAGGAGAGAGTCAGTTGCAGTACATAATCAGGTCATTCATATTCTTCTTATCTTATTTGCTATGTTGTCATTGTCATAAATCATAATGAAGGTCAACATATGGGGTCCTTCTGATCTCGATTTACTGGTTAAAGCAATGAAGTTATTTATTCCAAATGCTGCAATGGTTCATACTAAAAGCTTTGGGCCCTTGCAAAGCCCTGGAGAGAATGCTATTTGGGATGATAAGCAGTTTGCAATGCCTATTGTGCTTATTAATAGAAAATGTAAAAGGATTATTGTGTTTTTGCTTGTTTCTGTTTGTGTATCTGGGTGTAATTAACCCATTTGTTCCATTAATTAGCAAAACAGCACATGAGCCTCTTCATGGATTGATAGAAATGCTAGATTGGTTTGACAACATTGAGTTTCGTATCAAAATCAGAATTTTTGAACCTGAAATGACTTTACATGCTTTACATAATCTAAAGCATGTCACTGGTGTTGAAACGTTGCAGGTGGTTTGTGCTAAAACTGCTCCTGGCTGTCACTGGTGTGGTGATTCTGTCACTGGTGTTTTTTATAGGCTTGCCTTACGCATCATGAAGCGCACGCTTCATGATGCGTAAGGCTTATGGTTGGTGTTTTTTGGGCTTGCCTTACGCATCATGAAGCGTGCGCTTCATGATGCGTAAGGTTAATGAGAAAATAAAAGGGGGTGGCTTTCGCTCGTCCCCCGTTTCGAACCGTAGACATACTCCTCAAACGCGTGTACCTGGACCAAGTGTGCCGCATTGGCTATCGGTATATATAGGATAGAATTAAATTTTAAACTACCGCAGGTTGGAGTGGGTTTGGTCCGGAATTAAATTAAACCGACCGGTTCACCTATTTTTAGGGTTCTAATAACAAAATTAAAATCGGTTCCTAAGAGATTGCACTTTAAATAATTTTTAAGAGCTATAATAAATGATTGTATGTATATTTTATTATGTGAACCCTTATTAATCATATTAAAACTTTAATATAACCGAACCGGTCTCAAAATAAACTGTAAAAAAAAATTGTTCCGGTTCTTCAAATTTCATTTTGTGATTGTTTATTACCATAATTTATTTTAAGGTTCCGATTTATGGTTAGGTTTAGGGTTTAGGGTAGGGTAGGTTAGGTTTAAGTTAGGGTTAGGGTAGGGTTAGGTTTATGTTAGTTTTTATAATTTAGGAGCCTTCCAAACAATAACCCGACATCATGTCAAGTACTTTGTTATGTTTCTTGAAAAGGATGTAGGGTTTTGTGATATGGTTAATATAAATGTTAGGGTTTAGGGTTTAGGGTTTAGGGATGCGCTGACCTTTTGCAGATATTCATTCGATGAGCATCAGAATATTTAAGAAGTATCAAAAATTCAAAATCAGAGCATTGTAGGAGGATTATACTTACACCATCATATGTAAATTCAATTCCTCTTTCATGTTCCCAAGCTCTAGTCTTAGCAGCCAATGTATCAACCATTTCTATTTCAGTAAAAGAGACGAAATGCAAATTAGATGGGGTGGTGATGTCCACCTTAATCGAAATAATTTTTTTAATTATCAATTACCTGGAAGTTTATTTACTAAGGCTCGAGCTTTCTCAGCGCGCTTGAGCGTTAGATGTGCACCTCGGCCAGCAATAATAGCGATTCTCATCCTTAAGAAACAATTAATCGAATCAGAGAATAAAACTAGTGTTGACCATTCAAAAATAAGACTTCTTCTTTCCTCTAAGTCAGACGAAGCAACCAAGCTGCATTTTAACACCCAATTCTATACTGCAGATTGCATACGAAGCAACTAAGCAAGCTGCATATTTAACAAATTACAGACAGCAGACAGCCAGACAGCAAACAATTAAAACAAAGCAACTTCCTTTTATCACATTACTGATTAGCCTGATTTAACAAATTAACCAAATTCAATCCACAATCTGATTGTGAAATTAACTATATTAATCCCTAAATCAGCAAGAGAAACCTTATGTTCCTTTATTCCTCCTCTATACTACACACCACAACACTAGAGTATCAATGGGGATACAAATCGATATTTAACAACTTATGTGTCATAGATAATGCGTGAAACAACTTAGAACATAAGTGAATATACATTCAATCAAATGAACTATATACCTAGCCATACAAGACACCATCAACAAGCCATATAAAACCTTTTTTAGTGACCCATTTGAATCCCATACAAAATTCATCTGAAGAACAAGAACAAAAATAAGAAGAAGAGGACCACAACAAATTGCAACAAAATTCATGTTCCATTTTCTGCAGAATCAGAACATGAGTTTGGTAGTAATTCCAATACAGCTGAAGCAGAGATTCCAACTTTCAATCAAGGCGTAATCTTTGCAAAATTCAAATTGATTAAAAACAATTCCTGAACTTCCTAACATCAAGTACAAAGTAGCACAAGAAATCTAAAACCAAAATTGACATAGGTTAACCCCGTTCAGATACCAAAACATCACCAAAATTCTACAAAAATAACACCAAACCAGATGCACAAAAAGATAATATAAGCCAAACTGTATATAAACACTGTTCAAAACCAAATTAGACAAAAAAATCACATCAGAATCCATGATATAAACACAAAAACAGCCTTAAGTGTTGAAAGTGGTACTAGCGGCTAACGACGGTGAAGAGCACGAGACGACAAGTGGTGGTGTGCGGCGTGGAGGCGACGGAGGGAGAAGGAGAGCGGAGAGTAGAGATTTTTGGGAGGAGGAGAAAAGAAATACTTATACTGATGATATTGAAATCACCTAATTTAGCTTCAAACCCTAAAAATCAGATCAGAAACTGACCGGATTATTCGTTCCCTGTTGTCGACGGCATGTACCCTGTGCGGAGTGGAATCGTTGCCGGCCGGTCGTTCGCAATCCTCGAGTCAAATAAGCGAGTAGGAAGGCAAGCGGTGAAATGTCCGGGGAGAGTTGAGGACGGAATGAATAGAATTGAAGGAGAAGGGTTTGGACCTGTTTTGTAATATTATGTAAAATAAGACCTTCAAATTAAAATGAGGTGCGCTGCATAGCTCCTATGTTTTTTAAAGGGAACTTCCGAGCGGTACCCTCAAGTTTTTGGAATTTTCGAGTGATACCCTGAAAAAAAACTTATTTCGAGTGATACCTCTGAACTTTTGCAAAAGTCCGACTAGTGCCCTTACTTGTAAATTTTCGTTAATTTATAACTAAATTAGTATGTTTTTTAATGAAAAAAATATATTTTTTGTATTTAATTAAATTAAAACATTTTTTAGTTTAATAACAATTAAAATAAATCCTATAAAATATTAAATTAAAAATATTATATATATATATATATTTGTCAAGTATATTGTATGTTGTATAATTTAAAATTTTTAAGTTTAAAAAATTGTTACAATATTTACATTATGGTACTCTCTAGTCACATTAAAATTTTAATTTCTATCAATTTTTCAAAAAAAATCAAAATTACTATATAAAATCTACATGTAAAATTTTAATCTTGCAATATATTTATTTCAATATAAATTTTATAATATTTTTGCTTTTAACTTGAAAATTTTGAATTATACACCATAAAATCTACTTGACAAATATATATAAAATACAAAAACTATTTTAATATTTTTATGATTTATTTACATTTTTATTAAATTAATAATGATTTTTAATTTAATTAAATACAAAAATATATTTTTTCATTAGAAAACATAAATTTAGTTATAAACTAAAAAAAATTTACAAGTAAGGACACCAGCCGGACTTTTGAAAAGTTCAGGGGTACCACTCGGAATAAGTTTTTTTAAGGGCACCACTCGGAAAAGCCAAAAACTCGAGGGTACCAACCGGAATTTCCCTTTTTTAAAATATCGGTCCAGATCGATTAATTCCGGTTCGGTCAGAGAAGTCGGTCCGAGCCGACTTCTACTAAGTTTTGAACATGAACCATTGGGTGTTCATCCTGTCAGACTGGACCAGAATATACGGTTTGTCGGTTTTAGTCCGGACCTATGGACTGCAAATTTGTAACCATTGGGCCATGGATTAGACGGAATTAATACGGTATAGTCTTATTACAATTCGGTCCGAATTTGGACCGTAAGGACCGGGTTTTTATATTTTACTATAAAATTTTAATATTTAAACATTAAAATATGGTTAAATTATTATTTGATCCAAATTTCAAAGGAAAATTGACCGTAAAAATTGAGATTTTATATCAAATGTAATTATTAAATTATTTTTATATATAACTTTTAAAAATATATATTACGGTCTAGACATTAATTTATGGTTACTAGACCGAACCAGTTAAAACATAGTTGATCGTGAACTAGATCGTGTCGATCCCGTTCTTGGATTGGACGTAACATTCTAGTCTTGTCTACAAGTCTGGTCTATATTTGCACAACCCCAGTTGTATGTTTATGGTGTTAGGGCTCATCATTACTATATATTAAAGCAGTTGCTAAAATATATATATATAATAATATGTGTCAATATCATATTCAATCATATTATTCATTTTTTAAAATTAATCTGATTAGTTGAAATATAAGTAGGCTTTTTTTATTGGGAAAGAGTCACGTGCCCATGGTTGGTCGCCCAAGTGAGAAATATGAATAAATCTAGCTCGTCCCTTCCAAAAAATCAATGTCCCTGATTAAACATTCATTAAAAAAGATAAAATACGGCACGAACGAATTTTCCCGTATTATTCACGTATTTTCCAATAAAAACAGCACGGGCGAATTTTTCTAGTATTATTCACATATTTTTTGAAAAATACATTTTTACGCGACGCCTCTAGTTTGTTTATCAAAACTAACCAATTGTTCATCAATATTGACATCTTGTTCATCAATACTAACTAATTGTGCATCGAATATTTGATAACATTGTTCATTGATTTCGAACTTTTTTAATTTTAATTTTATTTTTTAACCTTATCTATGTGTATGAATACAATATTATCTCATTTTTTATACACATATAATTATTTTCGATATATCCATATTTGTTCATTGATATACTCTTATTTGTTCATTGATATAACCTTATTTGTTCATTAGTATATCATTATTTGTTCATTGATTACTCCTTTTTTTTCATTAGCATACCGTTGTTTGTTCATTGAGATAACTTTTTTTGTTCATTGATATAATCTTATGTGTCCATTGTTTGTTCAATGTTCATTGATATATCTTATTTGTTCATTGATATAACCTTATTTGTTCATTAATATACCCTTATTTGTGATTTGAAATAAAATTATGTTTGTGTGTCAATACCATCAATTTGTATATTTAGAACTATCTATTTGTACATTTTTACATTTATTTTGTGCTTTAAAGCTATCTTTTTTCCTTACTCATATAATTAGTTTTCACTCACATGCATACTCATATAATTAGTTTACATGCATACTTATAAGATCGATTGGGTTAGAAGAGATTGGCAAAGAAACATAAGAAAAAGAAGAAACATCAACAAATTTACATGGTGGAAAGGAAAGCGAAGGAGGCGAAATGGAAAAGAAGGGGGCACAAGAAAAACCATATGAGAGAGAACGGAGGAAAAGTAATTTTATCTTCCCAGACTTAGCAGCTCATAGTTGTATGTAGCATTTGGTGATGCCTCCTTGCTAAGAGCATTTTTATCGGTCTCTTTTGAGATGCTAGATGCTCTTTTAAATATTATAATAATGGGGTGAATGGGGGATGCAAAGAGCATCGACGCTAGAAAAGGAGTAAAAGAGCACTGGTGCTCTTTTGCACATTTGTTGTTGTTTTTTTATTTTTTGGAATCATACAATTTGATTGGGCACCGGGCTGAGGGATGTTGGGCCAGTGAGCCTAGGCGTGCCACGCGTAGCCATTTGATTGGGCGACGCGTGGTGTTTTTATTGTATAAAAAATAAGTTTTAGGCATTGTAAACTAAAAAAAAATTACCATAAGTCTAGATTTTTTTTCTCTACATTTAGACATCTATTTTGACTATATTTGAGATATTTTTTAAAAATGTTTATTTTGGATATCTTTAGCTCCAAAAATACTTAAATCTTGTTATGTTATATTATTTTGGGTATATTTTAATCATTTATTTTATGAATCATCTAATTACATGATATTTTACATTTATAAATATACATGAATAAGTATTTTGGTAATTGATAGTAAATGTTATATTTGTAATTTCAAATGAAATGAAGGGGTATATTTGTAAATTGATTGATATGAAAAAGTAACTTTTTAAGATGCTAATTTTTGAATTGATAAAATGGTAGAATATGTATGAGATACTAGAATGATGTGGCGGTGAGAGAAAGGAGAATAATAGTGAAAAGAGCCTCCCAAGAATTGAATGGGTTTAGGTTGGTGAATTGCTAACAAAGTATGGATGACAGGGGTTAATTGCAATTAGGGGTGATCGTCTTATTTAATTCTAGTGCAAAATGCATGACCTTTCTCACGGGCTGGAAAATAAACCATCTTCTTTGCCTATTTATTGGTTGTAAGAAAGGAAATAAGAAATTCAAAGTTAGTGGAGCACTGGAGCACATGAATTCCCAGTAAGTGGAGTCTTTGGAGTTGAACCAAGGAGCCACCTAGGCTTCATTTATCGGTGTTTGTGTTTGCTAGAGCTATCAAAACTTGACCGAATTCGTTAATCCGATCCGATCCCAAATTTTAGGGTTGAGATCCGCAAATTAAAACTCGCTAATCCAAAACCGAACTCATTTGACCAGAAATCCATTGGGTTGAAATCCGAAACCCGGTGGGTTGAACAATTTAGTATATTTAATGAAGGTATACAATTTTTTGAAAATTATAATATATTATATTATTAAAATACATTAAAATAATATTTTATTATTAAATATAATTTTAATAATCTTAAAAAATTCAATGAAATTCAACCGCTAGTCAACCCGACTTGTTCGAAGATCCGCAATAACCCGATCCAGATTGACTCGTGACCTATAACTAGGGCTGTCAAAACTTGACCCGACCCGAATAACCCACCCGACCCGCCCGACTCCGAACCCGACCCGACCCGAGAAAACAATAAAAAGTTTTATACCCGAAACATGTTTGACCCGAACTGATTTGACCCGAATCCGAAAAAACCCGAACACGAGATTAACCCAAAACCAATTATACCCGAATGGACTAGCCTGATGCAACCCGATATCCGATGCTACCCGACCCGAAGTCATCCGAAAATCCGAAGTTACCCGACCCGAAACCATCCGAAAATCTGAAGTTACCCGACCCGAAACCATCCGAAAATTATATTATGTTTTAAAATATTAATAATAGTGAATATTTATTATAATTATGTTTAAATTAAATGTTACATTAAATATTTAGGCCCTAAAGTAGTCAAACTACACAAAATAATCATTCGATATATGGTCTGAATCAAATTCCGGCTTACTCGAAATCAAATTAACCCGAAATTCGGCCAAAGTCGAAATCCGATTCACCCAATATCCGAAAAACCCGAAACCGAACTAAACCCGAAACCGAACTTATCCGAAATCAAGTTGGACCGAAAACCGAATGACCCGACCGAAATTGACCCGAAACCCGACTTTGCCCAATTAATTGAGCACCCGACCTGAAATGATCCAACCCAATTTGACCCGATTTTCAAAATATCCGAATTGGACCCGAACCCGAACTTACCCAAAACTAAATTAACCCGACCCAAACCCGACCCGACCCGCCCGATTGACACCTCTACCTATAACTAGGGGCGTCCATTAAAAATTGAACTGAAAAACCGGTTATTTTTAGGTTAACCAAACCAATTTTTTTTTAAATTTCGGTTTGGTTAACCGAACCGATAATATTTTTCGGTTTATCGGTTCGGTTTCGATTTACGACTATAAATATAATGGTTAACCGATAAATCGAAAATATATTAATATTTTTTTCAAAGATTAGTTATCTTTGCTTTATTTAGTGGTTAAACTCCATGATTTTTAAGGCGTTGATCTATTTTGAGTCTTTTCTTCTCCAATTTTAACAATTTACACACTATGTTTCCACTTCTCTTTGATATATAAGACTCGCTTATTAAATATGATGGGATAAAAAATAATACGCACTATATAGTATATACTCTCGATATTTGTTTACAACAACCAAAACAATATGATATAAGTACATATTTAAAATAAAAGTCTTGCTTTATCACTTTTTTTATTCAAATTTTATTATTTTAGTTTTAATTATTTAAGGTAAAATTACAAAATGGTTATTGGTTAACCGAACTACGGTTAACCGGGATTCACAGTTCAGTTACAATTCATGATTTTAACTAATCGAAATCATGGTTAACCGAACTTCGGTTAACCGAAATCACGGTTAACCGGGTTTGGACACCCCTACCTATAAAGACGCGAATCCAAAACCGCCCGACCTGCTCCGATTGAAAGGTATAGTTTTCTCTATATCACTAGGCCAAATAAACATCCCACATTCTGAATTTTGAACATTCATTAAGGTGTGGCCTTCGAGTATCACAAGGATACTCGTCATCTCATCAGATAAAAACTGCAACCATTTCACAGCTTGTCATAAATCATAAATTTTGATATAGCATGAGATTGACTGGGAAGCATCTGGATAAGTAATTCTTAACTCTCTTGTAATTCTGGATAAGTAATTCTTAACTCTCTTGTTTCATCTCATTCTATTCGCCTTTCATCTAAAGATGTCTATGGAGTGATAAATGCAGTTAGCTCGTGGTGTACCTCGAGGAGTTGGAAGGCACTTTATTTGTATTCTTATTCATGAATGAATATTACATGGTTTGTCAAATCTGTCTGGATGTAGAATGTGATAAAGTTATTGCTAGCATCTTTTGTAGTAGTTTTTGGCTACTCAAAATTTGCAAGCCTCTGCAATTGGAGCTACACGGACTGCACAACTACAATTTGTATACATTGAAATGAAAATTAGTGCAAATTACCCCTCTTTTTGATGTAATTGGATCTAAAGATCACATATAGAAATGTAAAATAAAGCATCACAAAATTCTACCAAAAAAAAGTGATCACAAAATTCTACCCAAAAAAAAAGTGATCACAAGAAAAAGATATTTTGACAAATAAAGCTAGAAAATATAATAATATACTAAAATACTTTCCAAAACACCGGCAAATAGCACCACATGTCATCAATATGTTCGAGCGTAGAAGAACGAAACATAACAACAATCCCATTACATCCCAATAGTGTAGAGTTTGGCGTGTCGGAATGGATGCACTCATACCCAAAACAAGTCGAAAGGGTATTTCTGTAAAACCGGAACTTAATCAATTGCATACCTTGGATCAAAAGATTAAAGATGGTCGAATAATAACAAGTATGCAGAATGCCCTATTTACAGTTCCATCATATTCTTAGATTTTTTATTGAGACTTGTTTGGCAGATCAAGGAGGTTGCAACTCCCTTTCCTCGTTTTGTAAATTAATACACACGTTTAGATGAGCTTCAGACCAATTTGGAAAGCATCCAAACATTTGGGTGCCTGACCTTGTCATTTAGGCATTTATCATAGACCAACCTTTCAGATAATGCTATGACATACAGAGCTGTTTCCCAAAAAACTAAAAAATAAAATTCACTTGCAAATCTTTTCTATTCAAAAACAAACTAAGCAGCAGGACAACATTTCCTGACAAAAGCCACAAGGTTGGTACATACATAGATTCCGAGAGATCTTGCACGAGTTGAAGTTTTTCAACATATCCTAATATTCACTAAACTAGTACAGTTAGTTCAAATAAGAAAAATAAGAGCTTAATAAGTATGAGTAGTAGTGTTCTGTACCGAAACGGGTCGGAGCGTATTAGCATATGGAACGAATGTGACATGTCTGAAACTGCATATTGGATCATCAGGTACACGACTGACACTGTGGTCGAGCACCACTTCCAGCCTCTCCTCCTCCATCACGTACATATACAATTGTTTAGCAGTTGAAATCAACAATCTTCCCCCACTGACAACCCGCACATCCATTAACATTTCCTCACAATCATCGATTCCAAACCTGTTGGTATAGCTATCCATGATCATCCTCCAAGACTCCCCTTCACACCCGTAGTTGTCCAGTGCCCACACGCCGATCGTAGCCCCATCAAAACACCAATTCAACAAACAAATACTCGTCTCGTTCCATTTGAATATCCACAAGTTTTTATAGCTTCCACCCCACATATCATCCGTGAAGCCTCCCCTTCTACGCCATACTTCCTTGGGTATCTTAATTTCCCTTGCTAGCTTCTTCTCCCGGATGTCAAACACAGCTATATAAGGCTCCAAGAAGGTCTGGTCCAAACGAAACTCTCTCTCCGTGTTACTATGGCACAAATAGTGCACCATAAGTCCTTTAGTAGCATCAGAGAAAACCGCTACTGGCATCTCATAGGATACAACCCGGCCCTCTATGTTGACGTCACAAAGCTCCTCATCCCATCTTCCATTACAGTATATAAGGAGCTGCTTGTTCTCGTCTTCTAACCTTAAATAGTTCAAATATTCAGGTTGTAACTGAGGCTTACGGAGTTCATCCTCGGCTGGGACTACAACGATGCAATCGTTAGGGAAATCAAGGCCATGACCCCCTGGATAGCACTGAATCAGCGGTCTGAAGTTTTTACTGACCATGAACTTGAAGCCCTCAGGAGCACCAAGTTGGGCCCACTCCCTTGTCGCTGGATTGCACAACAGTAATTTGAAGCTTTCAGGAAGAGAGGTTTGTATGGATCTTTTTTTGACCTTTTTTTGAGTTCTTAGGCCGAGGAGAAGTAGGCCGTTGCTCGAGGAAAAGATATGCCCTTGTTTAGGGAGGTAGTCGAGAGATTCGCGCGGGATTCCAATGGAAGATTCAGTCTCCCCTGGGAAAACGTGGAATTCAATGCTGTTTGGGACCCGGTGATAGTCATATCGATCTGGAAGCTGGTAAAGAAAGAAGCCGTGGTCTTGGCCAAAGGAGTGAATGCATTGCTTCTTAATGAGGTGAGGGTCAGAATGGATGTTACCCAACCATTTGCACAGGAAGGATGAGTATCTGATGGCAGATTTCGCTGGCATCCGTGACAATATTTCATACCATTCGTTGTAAAGCTTGTTACAACAGCTACTTGCAGTGCCAACCTGGAGATTTGGGGGAGAAAGAAAATTTTATGCAAATTTAAAATGATATAAGAATAAGCCACGGTTCAGTTACCTGAGCAATTATAAGGCAGAAATATTTTATCAAAGCCATTTTTCGGTATGCAAACATCTACTTAAAGACTCCAACAAGCACGTGTTGGATTAAACTTCCAGCAATGTATGCATATTATATGTCTCGAAAAGAAAGATTTAAAGCAAGAAACAAACTCAAATGAACATGAACAAAAGAAGGATGACACTTAATAATCATTCTTATTCACAAATACCCAACAGTCCACTTCCACATGTTATTTTTACTATCGAACTCCACATTTATAAGCTTGCCAATGTTTTTGAACTGGGGATCTATAAAAAATGTTCTCCCTTCTTTTGACCGCTCTTTTACGAGGAGAAATCAGATATAATATGCTAAGGACTGAATACTAATACACATTGAAGACGACACCCCAAATTTTCATAGAAAATCTTGAGCTCGTCACTTAATTGATATTTAATGTAAGCTTAATGTGAAGTTCCTATATCATGAAATAATGAGTAGGCATGAGTCTTAAGTAGACAAATTCTTTCAGTTAGTTAGGAGCCAAAGACTTAACTAGAAACCACAGTACCAGGCTTCCAGCTTCCTATTTTAACTAAAAACTTAAGAGTTAAGAGTTAGAGGCTATATAACTCTAATTAGAAAACGGAACCAAACCATCCTCTGCCACATTTGAACTAGCATTTTATATATAATTCAGTTCTAAGGGTTAATATAATGATCAAAGTAATCCTAAATCAAAAAGGAAAGGCGTACTTACACCATCTCTGTCTCTGTCAGCATCAACCTCCAAAGGAACAGATGGGGGAGAAGCATCAACAGCAGAATGTGACATTTGCATGGTGAGAATAGGATATTGAATGATGCGCAGCTCTGTGCGTATAAAATTAGTTGTGTGTTGGTATAGTATAGCCTAGAATAGATATGAAAGGAAGAACATTTAGATTGAAACTTATTAACCAAGTATGCTACTTGTACTGTTGTACATAAAACCGCCCTTGTTGTTCTTATGCATTGCCTCTTTTCATCTATTTGAGGGTCAATATTAATGTATATACCTTCTATTTGAGTGTCAGATTTCTTAAAATTGCCAACGAGTACAGTAATGCTGCTCATTCTTGATGATCAAAATGAATCTACAATTATAACGCATATCTGGATACTAATTCCTAATTAGAATCGATTTCAACACCGACTATCCCTTCACAAACTAATTCCAGACAAGTTTCGAAAAACTCAAGGCAATCCGAAAAATATTCAATCTCAGGAAAAACGCAAATGATAGTTATACGCAGAGAGAGACGAACCAAGTAGTCGGTGACGGAGAGCTGTGTGCTGTCTCTTTTCGGTCGCCGGAGAGGGGAGTCGCCTCGCCGTCGCTGGTCGGAGGCGGAGTGGAGTGTGGAGACTGACTATCGGCTACTCGGCCTCGAGGGAAGAGACAATCAGGCCCCTAGGGTTTAGGCGGTAATTGGAAGGGTTTTTCATCGTAGAAAAACGAGGTACAAACTCCGGATCGATTCCGGTTTCCAACTTCTGCTCAATTTGAACATGAATCATTTTTTTTTTAGCAAAATGAATCATTTTTTTGGGTAAAATACAGAAAACTATCCTTATTTTACGGTATATTTGTAAAATATTATCCTTTATTTTACTTTTTACAAAAAAACAACTTCTTATCTTAGGGCATTTCGAAAAACTCTGATAATTATCCTGCTAAACTACTAGTGCTCGAGAGTGAAATGAAGGGTTAGCTCGAGCGTGTTTATCAATTCCCTTCCTCTCCCGACCCTCTCTCGAGCCCTAGTAGGGACTTGTCATGCCCAGTATAAACCTTTGAGGAGCGGTGATAGTCGAGCATGGATAATGTTTAGTGCACAAAAATTCCGCTTTCAATGCACTAACTGATTGCTCATTCATCTTCCGTTCCAACTGCTTCTTAACTTGTAACCTACAAAACAATGGACAAAGGGTGCGGGGACCCCCTAATCCACCTCCGATGCCTAAGTCAAAAGAGCAGTTGTCGATCGAGCGTCAAAGTAAAGACAATAAGCTAGAAAACTTAGCGACTATGAGTCTTTCAAAACAAATAAGCTAAGCGAATTTTAGCCTATTCAATCTATGAGCGCGTGTTTTCATATGCTTTCGTCGTGTATTTATAATGGAAAAGACAAAGAGAAAAGGAGACCGAAAATTCTATTCCTTAGGGCCTACCCAATGCCTTAAAGCCCAAGCAAGCGATATCTTGCTCCCTACTCCAAGCGAAAGTTCTATCTTTTCGATAAGATAAAATCTTTCATTATGTCATATAAGTACCATATTTAATTTTACAGGAAAAAACTAAAAGATATATATATATATATAATGATGCTCTAGTAAAATAGCCTCTTAGAGTAAATCATGTGGTTAAATGTGAACTGTCAGATTTGAATTAATAAATGGTTAGGATTTAAAACAATAAGGGTGAAAAATATTGACATGGGTGTGATACACTGGATTAGAGCAAATCTTGCTAGAAATAATTTCCCATTTTCTGATTTCAATCAAATCCCTATAATATAGGACACCATTAGTTTGCAAATTTCCATTTATAATTTCGTTCTCTCTCATACAGTTTATTTCTCTCTTTTTTCTCGGTGAAGTTTTGGGAGCAAATGAAGAACACCAACGAAATAATCTACAAACCTCGGCTATTTTTCACAAATTGGTAAGTGAAAATTCAGTTTTGCTTTGCTATTTCGCTAAAAATCGTTGTTATTGGTATTATCGACCTTGTTTTTTTTAATTTTTAGTTCATATTGCATAAATGCAAAGTTAGGTTTTTAGTTCGATAGTTGACTTGAATTCGGTCACATTCGATGAATGTAGAATGAAATTACATCAATTAATTTCTGATTTTGTTGATTTTGGACTAAAAAATGAGGATAATCGAGCTTGTTTGCGTTATTAGGTTAAGAATGAAGAAATTTGAAGTTAGGTTTTAGAAGGCAATAGTTGGTATGAATTCGTTATATTATGAAAATTTTGAATCGAAATTATAGATATTGATACTTGAATTTATGTTTTTTGATTAAACAATGAGGGTGTTGGATAAATCTGGCTTGTAAGTACAAAATAGCATTATTGTTCAAAAGAATGCATTTTGTTATTCAAGAGAAATAAAATTATTTTTCAAATCACGTAGCATTAGAATTATTCAATTCATTTTAATGAGTTATTCTATTGTTTTTACACAGACTGATGCATAACAATATAAAAGAATTGAAACATTTTTCAGAGTATTCATCATTGTTATTCATAAGCAGTGTAATGATTATTCAATAGTTTACATTATTTATGTCAATAGTCAATACATTCTAATAATACTAGTGAAAACCATTGAATAAGTCCAATAATCAAGACGAACAATGTTGTTTTTCAACTACTTTCATTTAGTTATTCATATTGATCTTATTGTATCCGTATATGAATTGTAATTGTATCGAATAAGTTTTGTGTTTAACGAGTTTTCAAATGGAACAGATGGTTGGAGAAAAGTCAAATCGCACCAATGTCCAATTTAAAAGACTTCGCACCAGGGAACATGTTCCAAATGATGATAATGTTGATGTATTTGACCTCGGTCCAAAAAAGAATTGTAATTCATAAGCATTGTAATTGTTATTCATAAGCAGTGTAGTGATTGTTGATAACATACCTTAATACAAAGAATCACATATTTTTCACAATATTAAAGATTGTTTTTCAAAAGCATTGTAATTGTTATTCAATAGTATACATTATTTATGTCAATACATTCTAATAATACTAGTGAAAACCATTGAATAAGTTTAGTTATCCAGGATGAACAATGTTGTTTTTCAACTACTTTCATTTAGTTATTCATATTGATATTATTGTATCCATATATGAAATGTAACTGTATCAAATAAGTTGTGTTATCACATGTGTTAAACCGAGTTATTCAAACAATCATATTGAGTTATTCAAACCTCGACTATAAATACTTTATGATTCTATAAGTATTCAAACAATCAAACTGAGTTATTCAAACAATCAAACTAAGTTATTCAAACAATCAAACTGAGTTATTCAAACATCGGCTATAAATATTATACGATTCTCTATTATTCAAACAATCATATTGGGTTTTTCAAACGTCGACTAATAGATATTCAATGATTCTGCAGAGGTTTTGTATTTGTAAATTCAATTATTTAATTTTTCTATAAATATTCTCACTCTTATCAATCCCTAAAATCATGCAACCGCCATATATAAAGAAAAACATGGGAAGTTTTTTTTTAATTTCACAATCCCTTAATTTTAGCAACTCCCAAATTTAAAATCAAATCCCCATATTTAAATTAGCGAGAATTAATTCAATCCCCCCTTCCCCATTTTTCTTATTATGTTGCCTAATTAATCACCGTTGATTGATTGAGATCCAACGTCTCCCCTTTAACCACACATTGCACCTTAATATGTATTGTACCGGAGCGCGCCCCTATATATATATATATATATAACGTAATAAATAAAATACCTTTATGGCGGTTGATAAGAAAAATATTAATGATGGCTAAATTTTACCCGCTCAAAAATGCCCTAACTACGTCTTTGTATACGTTTCCCACATATTGTAACACCCCTATTTTGTAACACTGGGTGTTACTACCAATGACCTCGGACTTAACCGTCCAAAGTCACCCAAGGCTTTATAATATATTAAAACTTATAGAAATGCGGAAATTGACATAAACGTTACATAATAAACAAATGCTCACGAATGAGACTTAAAGGTAATTAAAAATGAAATTGACAAAAAGCGGAATTTTATTCATTGGTAAGAATTGTCGTTCATTACATTGAGAGTCGTTTTACAAATGATTTAGCAGCGGAAAGTAAAGCCCATTTAGAAAGGGTTGAAAGAAGAAATTGAAAATACAAGTATCTTTTCCCAAGACAATTCATGTGATGATGATTTGCTTGGTTTTACAAAGGGAAGAGCTGGTGCACTATCTTCGGAATGCCTCGCTCTTATGAGAATTCCTTCCTTCCTTCAACGTCGTCTTGCCTTGATCTTCTATCCTTGCATAACGCTTCTCGAACCTTCTAGACTCTGTCTTCAACACTTCTGTGTGACTTCCTACAGTCTGGCATTTGTCGCGAAGGGCGAGAAATACCAGGCAAAAATGCGGAAAATGTGGAATTAGTCTAAGGAGACTAAGCAAGCGAGAATGGAAATTCTCAAGGGTGTTATGGTAATTTATAATATTCGAGAGATATTATCGGGATGTGTTTAAAGGTGTAGGTCTTTATGTGGGGCTTATCGGGATGGAGAAGAGTGTATCTCGAGAGGAGATAACTCGATAATCGAGAGAAGAACTACGAGATTGTAGACTTCTTAGAATAGAAAGTATATTGGGAACATTATTAATTCATACAAGTTTTGAAAACCTCTCGCGCCCTTGCGGACCGAGAGCCGGATCGATCATTTGAGACATGTCCGGTTTTGATTTCTTTTAAATGCGCTTTGGCACTTATCTTATATCGTGATGAAAACTTTCAATTACGTTAATGATTTTTAAAGAGTGTGGGGGACCCACGAAAGGGCCGAAGTCCACTTGAAGGAAATGGAGGAATTTCAGGCCTCTTTCATCCTGAGTGTTCAGGCCTCTTTCATCTTGAGTGTTCAGGCCTCTTTCATCCTGAGTGTGTGCAGGCCTCTTTCATCCTGAGTGTGCAGGTCTCTTTCATCCCGAGGATACCAGGCCTCTTTCATCCCGAGTATATAGGCATCTAGCTAGTGCATAATATAATATCGCCTTTGCTAATCAATAACGAATCTCAAAAAGAGATTGAAACAAACAAGGCCACAAATCATCGGTCCTAAAGTTCATTACTAGCGTAGTACGAATCATAATAACAATATGTCGTTATTTCTAAGAATCGATATTCCTACATTCATTTATTTTTTTATCAAACAAGTTGTTCCAAACATCGAGAAATTTCACAAAAACGAACTATTGAGGCTTAAAGGAGAAAATCCACTTGCCTTAGCTTTTATGATTGTGTACGAACGAACGAATGGAAATCGTTGACTTTAATCGGAACGGAGACTCGACCTATCGACACGAGAGGTACGCACGAACTTTAATAAGAATTTCTTTAATTCTTCTAAAGTTTTAAATATCTCTTATATTCTTATTATAAGAGAATTAATTACTAAATTATTATGATAATAATTTAGGCGGAGGTGAATAAAATAATAATATTCCTTATTATTATTTCATAATTCTAATATCCAAGTATTCTTTATAAACTCTTTATTTTAATTTAATTATTATAAGCTTTTGAAGATCAAGGTTTAACATTTTTCAAATCATTAAATATTCATTAATTATGAAGTTAATATTCCAATTAAATTAATTTAGAATTATTTTATCCATTTAAGGTCATAAACTTATAACCTTATCATTATTAGGAAATTCTTTTATTATTCAAAGCATGCAAGTTGATAAATTAAATAAAACTTATAACAAAAATATACTTTCCATATTTATATTTCCAAATGATTATAAAAACATTCTTATGATATAGAAAGTCTATATTGCTCTTATCATATAATATCTCTTATGATTAGTGAATATTATTTTATTATTAGAGTTCGGTTCACGTGCGAATGGGCGCCCAGGTGCGAAATAAGAAAGAACAGGAGCCGTTGGATCAAGAAAAATCAAAGGCGCTGATCATTTCACTTAAAAAGGGGAAAAAACGGCACGGGCGAATTATTGACGAATTATTCGCGTATTTTTGAAAAAAAACGGAAATAGGACACGCGCCCAGATTGTTCATCAGTATTGTGGATTTGTTCATCAAAACTGTGATTTTGTTCATCAAAACTGTGATTTTGTTCATCAAAACTGTGATTTTGTGCATAAATAAACTATTGCTTGTGCATCAAAAATCTATTGTTTGTACATAAAAAATGAACAAATGTGTATCAAAATTACATGCAATATGTTCATCAACATTGTGATTTTGTTCATAAAAAAACGAAAATATTTGTTCATCGGTTTGTGCATATTTGTTCATCGGTTTGTGCATATTTGTTCATTAGTAATATCAATTTGTTCACTGGTTTATGCATATTTGTTCATTGCCTTTTTCATATAATTGTTCATTACTAGATGCATATTTGTTCACTAGTAACCTCAATTTGTTCATTACTATATGCATATTTGTTCATTAATAACATCAATTTGTTCATAGCTAAATAAGGCACAAGCACACCTCTTCGATTTGTTGCTATCTCGTTCTCTTAGCATACACCATATTATTGCAAAGTCAAATTCTTTATCTCTATTATCTTTTGCATTCAAGTTTCTACATCAAACTTATCTTATTTTGGTACTATATTGAGCACTTCATTCGTATTGACAAGTTAGCCTTAAAGCACTTCATTCGTATTATACTTTGAATTCAAGATAGCCTTAAAGCACAAAATAAATGCAAAAAATGCACAAATAGATAGTCCTAAATGTACAAGTTGATGGTATTAATAGTCCTAAATGTACAAGTTGATAACATTAACACATAAAACATAAGTTTATTTCAATTCACAAATAAGGGTATAATAATGAACAAATAAGGTTATATCAATGAACAAATAAGGGTATATCCATGAACAAATAGGGTATATCAATGAACAAATAATGGTATACCAATGAACAAAAAAGAAGTATACTAATGAACAAATAATAGTATACTAATGAACAAATAATGTTATATCAATGAACAAATAGGGGTATATCAATGAACAAATACGACTATATCAATGAACAAATATGGGTATATCAAAACTAATTATATGTGCATAAAAAACTGCATAATATTGTACGTATTCCTACACATAAATAAGGTTAAAAAATAAAATTAAAAATTAAAAAAGTTCGAAATCAATGAACAATGTTATCAAAAACTCAATGCACAATTAGTTAGTATTGATGAACAATTGGTGAATATTGATGAACAAATCGCTATTTCTGATGAACAAACTGGGCGCGTCTCATAAAAACGTATTTTTCGAAAAATTCGTGAATAATTCGGGAAAAATTCGTCCGTGTCGTATTTTATTGAAAAATACGCGAATAATACGGGAAAAATTCGCCCGTGGCGTATTTTATTTTTTTAATGAATGTTTAATCAGGGACGTTGATTTTTTGGAATGAACGATCGAGATTTATTCTTATTTCTCACCCAGGCGGCCATTCGCACGTGACTTTTTTCTTATTATTATATTATTTTCATCTTATCATAAACTCTTTTTAAAGACATGCAACTCCTTCTTATGATATAAAAGGTATTAAGATATTAATATATTTATTCTAGCCCTTTACTTACATAGTAAGTTTCCAATATTATGTTAAAAGTAATTATATCATACTTTCCATATAATATTATCAAGAGAAATTCCTTATCTTATTAAAAAGGGTTTTCCATGTCATATGATTTATAAATATTTTATTTGTAAAAATATTATAATATTGCTAGTATATCTTTTCTAACAACTTAGGTCTAGATCTTTATTTATATTATAAACTTTAAGTAATGTACACATACTATTATAATATTCTTTCCAAGTATATATAATTAGTGATATTAACCCATTATTTTATTTATAAGGATTTCTATGTCTATTGAGATTTTATCTTATAAAAATAAACATGCATAGTATTAATTATTTTTATGTACAAGGGAATTAGTAAAATTGGCTTATCTTCCCTATCAACTTAGATCTTTTTATATTTATAATAACTTCCAATAGAATATACATATGATTTATATTACACTTTTCATGTAAATGGTTTAATGATGAAAATACCATTATTTTATTTAAAAAGGGTTTTTATGGTCTAGTGATATTATTTTATATACTAACATGCAGGCTAGTTTTATTCAATTTAATTAAGTAAATATCATATAAATGTGAAAAAAATATTTTATGAATAGTTTTAATTAAAATATAAGTTGGGAAATTATACCGAACGAAAACGAGAGCGGAATAGGCACAAATTTCGAGGTAGGCGAAAATATTGGGCTTCTCCTTCTCATTTTCTTTGTAAAAATTATGATGGGTTAAATTTGGACATATGGGCCTAAAACTCAGCCCAAAAATAACCCAAAAGGATTAGCCCACCTCCCCTTTCTTCCTCTTCTCTCCCCTTTCACATACAAAGAGAAAATCAGGTTGAACGACGGACGTACTGCAGGCGGGCACCAATGGACGGCGGCGGAGCTCCAGGAGGTGGTGGCGGGCGCGCGCGATCGACGGCCAGGGGAGGACGGTCCGGTGGTGGTGTCCCGGTGAAGCAAAGGGGCAAAAACTAGGATTTGAGGATTTTTGTAAAAAAAAAATTCAGCACTTGGATAAATTGATTTTGGGCTGAAAAATCTTTGTTGAGAGTGAAATTAGAAGAATAGGATGAAGCAATTGATGTGTCTTTCACTTAGAAGTTGCCCCTTTTTATAGTGGTGGGAGAAAAACCACAATCCACGCCTCCATGGTTTTGACCACTCATGGAGGGTTAGATTCATGGTGATTGGGGAACTTTGTGTTTCTTGAATCCAATGTGGAGAATGATTATTGGTGAGGAGAAGAGGTGAGAAGGTTGATTTCTACAAGCCATGGATGAAGGTGGGAAGCATGCATAGCTCAGACGTTAAATCAGTCAAGCAACTGATTTGATCAATTTGGGGAGAAGAAGAAATATGTGGGTTTATAATTAAAAGAGTTGTAATATGGGTAGTCAAGTTACAATGGCATAGCGGAAACGAGGGAGTGTTAGTTTGTGCAAGGTGCAAGAGGTTCCAAGTTCGAGTCTCATCTCTTGCATTTTTATTTTTGGTCCTTTCCCCTTATCTTTATTTGTATTATAAATTTAATGAAATTAAATTTCAAAAATTTATTTAATATCAATTAAATAAATTTTATTTGTCATCTTGATAAACCTTTATAACATTTTTATAATTCATTAAGAAAATTAAAAAAAATATTTAAACTCTCTATTTAAGCATACCTGATTTGCTTAATATATTTAATTAGTTTCCATTTGAGTCCGGTTCACGTGCGAATGGGCGCTCATGTGCGAAATAAGAAAGAACAAGAGCCGTTGGATCAAGAAAAATCAAAGGCGCCGATCATTTCACTTAAAAAGGGGGAAAAAATGCACGGGCGAATTATTCGCGTATTTTTGAAAAAAACGGAAATAGGACACGCGCCCAGATTGTTCATCGAAAATGTGGATTTGTTCATCAGTATTGTGGATTTGTTCATCAATACTACGGATTTGTTCATCAACAATGTGGATTTGTTCATCAACAGTGGCATATTTGTTCATTGGTTTTGACATATTTGTTCATCGGTTTGTGCATATTTGTTCATTAGTAACATCAATTTGTTCATTGGTTTATGCATATTTGTTCATTGATAGATGCATATTTTTTCATTGTTATATTCATATTTGTTCATTGATTTTGACATATTTGTTCATCGGTTTGTGCATATTTGTTCATTGATTTATGCATATTTGTTCATTGTCTTTCCATTGCTAAATGCATGTTTGTTTATTAGTAACCTCTTAGCATACACCATATTATTGCAAAGTCAGATTCTTTATCTATTATTCTTTGTATTCAAGTTTCTAAATCAAACTTATCTTGTTTAGGTACTACATTGAGCACTTCATTCGTATTGACAAATTAGCCTTAAAGCACTTCATTTGTATTATCCTTTGCATTCAAGATAGCCTTAAAAGCACAAAATAAATATAAAAAATGCACAAATAGATAGTCCTAAATGTACAAGTTGATGATATTAATAGTCCTAAATGTACAAATTGATGGTATTGACATATAAGCATAAGTATATTTCTATTCACAAATAGGATATATCAATGAACAAACAAGGTTATATCAATGTACAAATAGAAGTATATCAATGAACAAATATGGGTATATCAATGAACAAATAATGGTTTATCAATGAACAAACAAGGTTATATCAATGAACAAATAGTAGTATATCAATGAACAAATATTGGTATATCAAAACTAATTATATGTGCATCAAAAACTATATAATATTGTATTCATATAAGAGTCCGGTTCAGGTGCGAATGGGCGCCCAGGTGCGAAATAAGAAAGAACAGAAGCCGTTGGATCAAGAAAAATTAAAGGCACTGATCATTTCACTTAAAAAGGGGAAAAAAGGCACGGGCGAATTATTGGCGAATTATTCGCGTATTTTTGAAAAAAAGGAAATAGGACACGCGCCCAGATTGTTCATCAGTATTGTGGATTTGTTCATCAATAATGTGGATTTGTTCATCAAAACTGTGATTTTGTTCATCAAAACTGTGATTTTGTGCATAAATAAACTATTGCTTGTGCATCAAAAATCTATTGTTTGTACATAAAAAATGAACAAATGTGTATCAAAATTACATGCAATATGTTCATCAACATTGTGATTTTGTTCATAAAAAAACGAAAATATTTGTTCATCGGTTTGTGCATATTTGTTCATCGGTTTGTGCATATTCGTTCATTAGTAATATCAATTTGTTCACTGATTTATGCATATTTGTTCATTGCCTTTTTCATATAGTTGTTCATTACTAGATGCATATTTGTTCACTAGTAACCTCAATTTGTTCATTACTATATGCATATTTGTTCATTAATAACATCAATTTGTTCATAGCTAAATAAGGCACAAGCACACCTAAAACATAAGGGTATAATAATGAACAAATAAGGTTATATCCATGAACAAATAAGGGTATATCCATGAACAAATAGGGTATATCAATGAACAAATAATGGTATACCAATTTGTTCATAGCTAAATAAGGCACAAGCACACCTAAAACATAAGGGTATAATAATGAACAAATAAGGTTATATCCATGAACAAATAAGGGTATATCCATGAACAAATAGGGTATATCAATGAACAAATAATGGTATACCAATTTGTTCATAGCTAAATAAGGCACAAGCACACCTAAAACATAAGGGTATAATAATGAACAAATAAGGTTATATCCATGAACAAATAAGGGTATATCCATGAACAAATAGGGTATATCAATGAACAAATAATGGTATACCAATGAACAAAAAAGAAGTATACTAATGAACAAATAATGGTATACCATGGGTATATCAATGAACAAATAGGGGTATATCAATGAACAAATACGAGTATATCAATGAACAAATATGAGTATATCAAAACTAATTATATGTGCATAAAAAAACCACATAATATTGTATTCCTACACATAAATAAGGTTAAAAAATAAAAATAAAAATCAAAAAAGTTCGAAATCAATGAACAATGTTATCAAAAACTCAATGCACAATTAGTTAGTATTGATGAACAATTGGTGAATATTGATGAACAAATCGCTATTTCTGATGAACAAACTGGGCGAGTCTCATAAAAACGTATTTTTCGAAAAATTCGTCCGTGTCGTATTTTATTGAAAAATACGCGAATAATACGGGAAAAATTCGCCCGTGCCGTATTTTATTTTTTTTAATGAATGTTTAATCAGGGGCGTTGATTTTTTGGAATGAACGATCGAGATTTATTCTTATTTCTCACACAGGCGCCCATTCGCACGTGACTCTTTTTCTTCATATAAGGTTAAAAAATAAAATTAAAAATTAAAAAAATTCAAAATCGATGAACATTGTTATCAAAAACTCGATGCACAAATAGTTAGTATTGATGAACAATTGGTCAATATTGATGAACAAATCGCTAGTTTTGATGAACAAATTGGGCGCGTCTCATAAAAACGTATTTTTTGAAAAATTCGTGAATAATTCGTCCGTGCCGTATTTTATTGAAAAATACGTGAATAATACGGGGAAAATTCGCCCGTGCCGTATTTTAGTTTTTTAATGAATGTTTAATCAGGGACATTGATTTTTTGGAAGGAACGAATGAGATTTATTCTCAATTCTCACCTGGGCGCACATTCGCACGGAACTCTTCCCCATGAGATTATAAAGATTATTAAATTCTCTACTCTTAGAGAAAAAAAATTTATTGAGATAATTACCAATTTTATTTTATTTTATTTAGAATTTAGCGGATATTACACATATACTAGGACGTAGGGTACAGAGGTGCGAATACAAAGTGGCCATGCGGATTAGTCGATTGGGTTCCCCTAATGTGCGTTCGTGCGAATTTTTCTACCGGATTTCAAGAGACACTCATTGGAACAAGCAAAACAGAGAGGGATAACAGAATGTTGAAAAAAGTTCCCGATTGGGGATTTTTTTAAGAAAAGAAATAGAAAACGAAAAACCGAGCTTGTCCCATTAGCCATTCTCAAAAAACGACATCCATGTGAGGGGTTCTGGAGCCGTTTTGTCGGCAATCCGCGATTGCGGCTACGTGGCCTACGATCGCGGTTGACAGACCCGCAGTCGCGGCGATAATTCACGGTCGCGGTTTGCTCTGCGGGACGACATCTCAAGTCCTAGGGGTGACATTCTTGTCAAGACTCTTCATCAATTATCTCTCCGACCTTGCGCTGCGACTGTTTAACATGATTCCTCCCAATTTTGACCGAGCTATGCCATACACATGTGTTTTTCCATGACCCTTTGACGTATAGGCCTCCAAGTGTTGGGCTACGACTGCCCATTTGGTTGGATGTGATTTGTGTAGCGGCAACGTCTCGACGAACCTCGGTGAAGACATGGTGGTCAGAAAGAGCGCGTTGATTTTTCTATTGGCTTTCTCGAGGCACATTACATATAAGGCCACCAACATTTTTGCTAATGAGCTCGGAGAGATGAAATGCAATCTCCGGCGTACATTTCGTATATGCTTTCACAGATCTCGTACAATGTAGGCTCAACCTTGCTTGGGTGTGCGCATCTCATGTTTGGCACGGAAAAAGAACGATGATATAAAATCTTTTCCGGCAATAGCCAAAATCTATGAGCCCTTAAGAGAACTTCCCGTGCCCCAACGATATCCGATGGCTAAACGTTCTCATCCAAGTTGCGCATCAAGGGTGTTTGCCATTCTAGATCCTATGCAGTTTCGCTTCCCGTGATCACGGATGTGGGCATATCATTGCTTACGATTTCGATTGAGGTGCCAATTATTGGACATCCCGATACCTCGACGCGCATCAAGGTCTTAAGTGAGCTTCTTGCACGAGTGGATAATGTTGCCAAGGCATCAATGGACTTGTTTTGATCGCTTGATCATTGTCCAATCTTAAACAACTTGAACTCTTCTATCATATTTGAGCATCTTTGGCTTCACAATGCCCCTATATTTGGTCTTTAGATCCTTGATTGCGACTCGCGTCATACGATTTCAAGGATATAACTTGATGTGCAGCTCACTAGGGTGAACTGCGGTCACGGTTTAGCAACCCACGATCGTGGTGCGCGTTAATTGAGGCAACGAGCGCTTGTGGAGACTGTCCGCGGCCGCGACCACGACCCTCAACAATTAGAGAATTTTGCGATTGTGGTAATCCCTTTCGTAGTTGGCTTTACACTTGTTAAGTATTCTTACCGGCTTATGCGACCCCCGCCATGGATGCTAGCCAGGAGGACGACGCCTTCACACTACGCTCGGATGGCCCCATCACTCGTGCCAGGACTCGAGCAATCCAGGCCGCGACACAATCACTTGTGGCGCGCCTCTCCGCAGGCCACGACGCGCCCCTCGCCGCGCCGACGCACACTGCCTTGTGCGTCCTCGGCGTCGAGGAACCTCGACTCGAGCCAACGGTGACAACCTCCAACCCCTTGCCACCATCGGACTCGAGTCGTGCACCGTGCCATGGATTGCATCTTGAGGTTCTCGTGACCCTCGCGCCAGCGTACATGCCAGCGTCCTCGCCAGCGCCCCGGGCCGCGCCATGACCTCGCCAGCGCCGTGTCCAAGCCTCGCCGCGCCGCGCCAGACCTTGTCGCGACACTTTGAGCATGGTCACGGACGACCTATACATTTTTAGTAGTTTTTTGCACTCTTTCCATTATAGAACATTGCTATTAGTAGTTTTATGGATTTAGTAAGAGTTCAATGGGCCTTGCGCCTATGATTTATGGACTTGCGCCACGGGGCTTGGATCTGCGCATCCACCCTAGGCGCGCCGCATCATTTAGGGTTTTCTAGCTTATGTTTGTGCCACCTCTCTATATAAGGAGGCTAAGGATTATGTTCGCTTTCAGCGCACACTAGGGTTTAAATAAAGTCGAGGTTGATCTCCTTGTTTTATCCTTGTGCTTGCGCCGCCACTCATATTTGCCAACAAAGCTCTCGTTTTTCTCATTGTTCGTGCCATAATCAAGTCTTTCAAGCCTTCCGATGTCTTTATTCGAGACCTACTACTCAAACACCGATCGATCCGAGGCATCCCAAACGAGGGACGCATCAACTGGCATCAGAGCCAAGGTTTAAGTAAGTCTCGTTCAACCCTCTTTCGTTCATTCTCACACGTCTTTCCACTGCATCTAACCCTAGATCTCGTCCTCCACTTCGCAAATCCGCCATCTAGGGTCCCAAATTTTTTTCTTGCTTGCGTAAATTGTTAAAAAAAAACACACATCATCAACCGTGACCTTACTCAACCGATCTATTGATTTTGGTGAAGTTGTTGCTTTGTCTTGCTAGTTGCATGAACTTAGGACTTGTTTTGCCAATTTCTCTTGTGCATCTGTTGTGATTGCCTGCGTGTTGATTTTAGTACTTTCTTGTTCCGAATCTAGAGGAGAAAGCCTAGAATTCGTGTTGTCTTGCTATTAAAAAAAACTTGTGTTCGACTATCAAAGCCAAAATAAGGTAACATAGTCGAGCGAATATAACAAAAAAAAAATCGCGTGGAGATCACAAGCCAAAAAAAGGCAAGATCCTTCACTTTGTTTCTTCAATTCGGCAACCCTAATTGCCACACTCTTGTGCTTGTTTGATTTTGGTTTCGACATTTACCTATTCTTGCTTTGCTTGCATTGTAATTTTCGGATCCATATCTTTGATCGAGTTTGAAGTGACCTTAGCCTAGCCAATCCTTGTTCGCGTGGTTTGAACAAAAGGGTCGGCTTGACTTAAGCAAACCGTAAACTCGTTGTCTTGTTTTTGTGAACTTCTTTTTGCTTCGATGACTAGTGTTACAATAGGTACAATTTCGGATTCGGGAGATGGTGTCAACAACGACAATCCTAACAACAATCCATCCGAGTTGCCGAATCCAAATCAGAACTTCTCGCCCGAGGATTTGGCGCGCATACAAGAACTCGAAAGGCTCTTAGACGAGAGCCAAGCTCAGTCCAAGCACACGGTGTCGGGGGCCCATGCTCTCGCTTCGGAGATCCACGCTAACCCGGGGGTGTCCGCGGACGACATCGCCAAGGCTCGTGCCAAAGGGAAGCAACATGCTCAGCCGTCGTCACAATTCGGTCATATAAACCGGATGGAATCGATAAAAGAAAGTCGCCACTATGATAAGCACGATGGTGGTCCCCGGACCGCAGATCGCTATCAAATGGCGCGAGATTATAGGGAAACGCAAGTGTACGACGTATATTCCAATGAGGAGTACAACTCCGAGGAGTATAGACGCCAACACATGAGTGGGGATCCCAAGAAAAAGAATCCCAAGAAGAAGACGCCGGCATATGTCTACGAAACCCCAAAGCGGAAGCACGGGGCCAAGTATTACGATGCCGACGCATACATAGTTGAGGACGACCTCAGGCATCAAAGTGCTCGGAGTCCGTACTCGGATTTTGAAAATGATTATGAGGAATTTTCTGACTATTCTAACGAGTCGTCTTTTGAGCATCCACATGTGCAGGATCCGGAAGAACTCGACAGCCGGCCTTCGGATTGTATCCCACCACCGCACCTAGCCAAGAATCGCAAGGAGTACGACCGAGTCTATGGCTCGGGACGCAAGCATGGCTCGAAGGCGCGACGCGACAGGGACCGTGACGCTCGGCGTCCGCGAAGGCCCGATGATGGAGATGATCCCGATGATGGTGACGTCGATCCACACCGCGGCCAGCCTCGGCACCGACGCGACAGGCGCGCGCACTCGCCTCGGCGCCCTAGCCCTCGGCGGATCGTGATCGATGAGATGCAAGGGATCCGCGCCACAACCGGCGCGATATTAAGGTAAAATTCGAGCCCTTTTACGGTTCTTATGATCCTGACGTTTTTATCGAGTGGTTGCAGGGCACGGAGCACACGCTCCGACACTTAGGTTATGAGGATGACGAGAAAGTGGAAGTTGTGACTTTGCACTTCCATGGTGCCGCTAGGACTTGGTGGAACCGATTCGAGTCCGAAAGGATTCGACAAGGCAAACCCCTAATCCGAGAGTGGCATCAACTCGTCTAAATTTTGAAGAAAAGGTACATCCTGGCGGATTATAAAGACAAGATGCACATAGAGATTATGCGCATCAAGCAAGGATCAATGACGCCGGAGGAATATTTTGCCAAGCTTGAAGACATGTTCTTCAAGGCGGGCATGAGTGTGTCGCCCTCGGTGATGAAGACGAGGTTCATCTCGGGTTTGCGACAATCCATTCAAGATCGCTTGGAGATTCTTCCAATCAAGGTCATCAACAACTTGGTTCACACCGCAATGCAAATCCACAAGCAAGAAATGCGAACCAAGTCGGGTTGGTCCAATTCGAGGTATGTCTCTAATTCTAGTCAATCCGGTTTTTCTACTAATCGGGTTGCTCCTTCTTTGCCAAGTGCTTCGACAGGTTCCAAGGTCAAGACCGAAGCCCCGCCTTCCAAGGCGACAGCCGCGCCACGCAGCGCCGAGCCGAGTGCCGATCGAGCACGAGACATGGCATGCTTTAAATGTGGAGGCCGTGGGCACATTCAACGGAACTGTCCGAATGCCAAGAAAGTTTTGTTTACCACACAAGGGGAGCCATATGATAGCCAAGAAGAAGAGGAGATCGAGCCACCGTTGATCGAGGACGCCGAGCTAGAGTGCGACCCTTCGGAGGCTCTCGGCGTGGCCAAGCTACAATTGGTGACAAGGCGCGCCTTAAGCATGCGAGAGGCGCCAAAGACGGATCAAAGGGAACAAATTTTCCACACACGATGCTTGGTTAACAATGTCTCTTTAAGCGTCATCATCGATTCCGGGAGTTGCGCCAATTTCCTCTCCAAAAAGGTTGTTGATCACTTCAAGTTGCCGACCACAGCTCATCCACAACCGTTCAAACTCCAATGGATATCCAATGATGGAGGAGATTGGGTCGACAAACAGGTAATTTTCAACTTTTCTATTGGTCAATATTCGGATTCCATTCTTTGTGACGTAATGCCAATGGACGCCACACACCTCTTGTTGGGGCGCCCATGGCAATACGATCGTCGCGTGCTTCACGACGGGTATTCGAACACTTACATGTTCAATTACCACGGGAAGCGCATGACCCTCTTACCTATGTCGCCTAGTGAAGCTTTACAGGATGAAGCCGAGCGGCAAAGACAAAAAGCTAGCGACAACGGCACCGGCGCGCCGAACACGACGCCAACGGCGTCCACGACAAAAACTGCAGATTCCAAGGGCGTTTCTGGTGCCAACACGCCTAAAACAATGATGGAAATGGACAAGATGGAAAGCACCGACAGCAGCTGGAGCCGGGCCGACAGTTCACGTCTAGAGGGCTCGGCAACGCGCCGAACGCTGCAGATTTCAACAAACAAGGCCTTCAACAGTTTTCTGGTGATTCCATCGGCATTTCTGGTGGCAAACAAGTTAAAATTGATTTTCCACCAGATTTGAAGAAAAAACGCCTAGGAGAAGTTAATTTGAGCAAGGGACTGCCGAGTGAGACCCCTAGCGTCGCGCAGCACGCCGTCACTGCACGAAAACTGGGATTTCAGGAGCTACGGGACGAATTTCACGGTGTTTCCAGGGGCGTTCTTCCACAAAATCCAGGGGCTACAACATGTCCAAAAATCGCCCCAGAAGCTGATCGTTCGAGCACCGATCCCGAGCCGCCTTTGCTTGGCACATGCCAGGATCGCCTACTCTTAGCCAGGCGTCGGGATGTCGAGAAATCTATCCAAGGGAGTCTTTCTTGTTTTATACTTTTTCCCCTTCTTTCTGTTACTAAATCTGTGGACTCTTCACTTCCTTCTTGTATTGTGTCTATTTTGAAGGAGTTCGAAGACATTATGTCGGATGAGCTACCGAAGGGATTGCCACCAATCCGAGGGATCGAGCACAAGATCGATCTAATGCCAGGCGCATCCCTTCCTAATCGAGCAGCCTATAGGACTTCACCAAAGGAAACCGAGGAGCTACAACGACAAGTTCAAGAGCTATTGGACAAGGGATTTGTCCGAGAATCCTTGAGCCCATGCGCAGTGCCGGTGATCCTTGTGCCGAAAAAGGATGGTTCGTGGCGTATGTGCGTCGACTGTCGAGCCATTAATCAGATTACGGTGAAGTACAGGCATCCGAATCCAAGGCTCGACGACATGCTAGATGAGCTCCATGGCGCCACCCTGTTTTCCAAGATTGATCTTCGAAGCGGATATCACCAAATCCGTATGCAAGAGGGCGACGAATGGAAGACCGCATTCAAAACCAAACATGGTTTGTACGAATGGCTGGTTATGCCTTTTGGTTTGACCAACGCCCCTAGTACTTTTATGTGGCTTATGACTTTTGTTTTTCAGAAATTTTTAGGATGTTTTGTCGTTGTGTATTTTGACGACATCTTAGTTTTTTCTAAAGACTTGGACTCACACGCGAGGCACCTTAGGATGGTGTTAGAATGCCTTCATGAACATTCATTGTATGTAAACTTGGACAAGTGTTCGTTTTGCACGGACACGACGAATTTTCTTGGGTTCGTCGTGTCCAAGGATGGGCTAAAAGTGGATGACGACAAAATCCGCGCCATCCGAGAGTGGCCCACCCCTACGACCCTGACAATGGTTCGATCCTTCTTAGGGCTCGCAGGGTTCTATCGGCGTTTCGTCAAGGACTTTAGTTCCATCGCCGGGCCACTCCACAACCTCACCAAGAAGGCAACCACAATCAAGTGGATGCCGCACCATGTGGCCGCCTTTCAGGCCTTAAAATCTGCTTTGTGTAGCGCTCCGGTCTTGCAATTGCCAGACTTCACTAAGCACTTTGAGGTCGAGTACGACGCCTCTGACTATGGCATAGGCGGAGTACTCCTTCAAGAGAGACGCCCCATTGCATACTTTAGTGAGAAACTTACGGGGGAAACTCTAAATTACCCGACGTATGACAAGGAGTTGTACGCACTAATTCGGGTTCTTAAGACATGGCATCATTATCTTTGGCCTAGCGAGTTCGTGATTCACACGGACCACGCCGCCTTAGAATATCTCAAGAGTCAAACGACTCTCAATAGAGGCCATGCTCGGTGGGTGGAGTTTATGGAAACTTTTCCATACATCATCGCCCATAAGAAAGGAAAGGAAAATGTCATGGCAGATGCTCTGTCACGCAGGTATGTCCTATTAACCCAACTACAGGCCAATTTGCTCGGGTTCTCCTTGATTAAGGAGTTATACTTGCATGATCCATATTTTAAACCGATCATGGAGAACCTTGAGCAAAGTCGAATCCATGAGTCCTATTTTTTGGACAATGGTTACCTCTACCGAGCCGGGAAGCTTTGCATTCCGGCCTCATCTGTGAGGCATCTATTGCTCAAAGAAGCTCATGACGGCCGAGGCCATTTTGGCATAGCCAAAACCCTAGCAGCACTTCGTGAACATTTCTTTTGGCCACACATGGCATCCGATGTCCACAAGTATTGTCGAGGTTGTGTGCCATGCCAAACTACAAAATCGAGGTCCCAACCTCATGGCCTATACACGCCCTTGCCAATCCCGGATACCCCGTGGGAAGATCTCTCCATGGATTTTATCACGGGCCTGCCGATGACAAGGCGCGGAAAGGATTCGATCTTTGTAATTGTGGTTTCTCCAAAATGGCTCACTCCGTGCCATGCAAAGGAAACAACAATGCGACCGAAATCGCAAACTTGTTTTTTGAGCATGTCGTGAAGTTACATGGAGTGCCTCGCACTATTGTTAGTGATCGAGACACGAAATTTTGTAGCCATTTCTGGAGAACGCTTTGGGGAAAGCTAGGTACACAATTACTCTTTTCAACCTCTTATCATCCCCAAACCGATGGTCAGACTGAGGTGACCAATCGGACTCTGGGCACCCTTCTTCGGACGGTGCTAAAAAATAACCCACGCCGGTGGGAGGATCTAATTCCTTTTGTTGAGTTTGCATATAACAGGTCCAAACACTCGGCTACTAAGAAGACGCCGTTCGAGATCGTCTACGGCCTCAACCCACACTCGTCTATGGATCTTGTTCCTCGACCCTTGAAGAATGGAAAGCACATCGACGCGTCTAACCGCGCTGACGCCATACGCAAGCTACATGACCGCACAAGGACACAATTGGAGCGTCGGGCGAGTCAGTACGAGGCACATCATAACAAGGGAAGGAAGCGGCTGGTTTTCAACCCTGGAGATCTCGTATGGTTACATCTTCGCAAGGACCGTTTTCCGGACTCTCGGAAGACAAAGCTCCATCAACGACGAGACGGTCCTTTCAAAGTCTTGGAACAGATCGGGGACAACGATTACAAGATCGACCTTCTAGGCAAGTATTCGGTGCATTCTACTGTCAATGTCGCCGATCTCTTCCCCTTTGTTGAGCCAGCTTATGAGGAAACGGGGACGTTTCCCAACCAAGTGGAGGAGGGTGATGCGACCCCCGCCATGGATGCTAGCCAGGAGGACGACGCCTTCACACTACGCTCGGATGGCCCCATCACTCGTGCCAAGACTCGAGCAATCCAGGCCGCGACACAATCACTTGTGGCGCGCCTCTCCGCAGGCCACGACGCGCCCCTCGCCGCGCCGACGCACACTGCCTTGTGCGTCCTCGGCGTCGAGGAACCTCGACTCGAGCCAACGGTGACAACCTCCAACCCCTTGCCACCATCGGACTCGAGTCGTGCACCGTGCCATGGATCGCATATTGAGGTTCTCGCGACCCTCGCGCCAGCGTACACGCCAGAGTCCTCGCCAGCGCCCTCGCCAGCGCCCCGGGCCGCGCCATGACCTCGCCAGCGCCGTGTCCATGCCTCGCCGCGCCGCGCCAGACCTTGTCGCGACACTTTGAGCATGGTCACGGACGACCTATCCGTTTTTAGTAGTTTTTTGCACTCTTTCCATTATAGAACATTGCTATTAGTAGTTTTATGGATTTAGTAAGAGTTTAATGGGCCTTGCGCCTATGATTTATGGACTTGCGCCGCTGGGCTTGGATCTGCGCATCCACCCTAGGCGCGCCGCATCATTTAGGGTTTTCTAGCTTATGTTTGTGCCGCCTCTCTATATAAGGAGGCTAAGGATTATGTTCGCTTTCAGCGCACACTAGGGTTTAAATAAAGTCAAGGTTGATCTCCTTGTTTTATCCTTGTGCTTGCGCCGCCACTCATATTTGCCAACAAAGCTCTCGTTTTTTGCATTGTTCGATTTTGTTCGTGCCATAATCAAGTCTTTCAAGCCTTCCGCTGTGTTTATTCGAGACCTACTACTCAAACACCGATCGATCCGAGGCATCCTAAACGAGGGACGCATCACCAGCTCGGGACCACGATGGTTATCAACGAATTTGATAACGCTAGCGAGCCATCGATTGGTCCTTTCGATCGCCGATTCACTAATGGGGTGCTTTCCTTGAATTTTTTCCAATGCTTAATGCAGGTAAGACTTTATTCGATTATGCTCTCTTTGAATCCACTTGTTCTCTGTTAAAGTGGAAGTTAGAGTGCGTTGTAAGCACAATCTCATCTTCATTCTTAGCCGTGGTCGATGCCCCACTACCGTTGTTTGATCCCAATGCCCTAGATAGGCGTGTGCCACCACGAGCGGGTTCATTTTCGACGTGGTTCGATTGACATTGCTCAAATCTAGGGTTGATTAGGAGAGTGGAATAAGAATTCCGTTCTCGGGTTAAGGTCGGCACGAGTTTCGAGATATCCACTTGCGCTGGACCGTGGTCATGGTTTATGGGGACCTCAGTCACGGTTTCTCATCTTGGCTTACGTAATCGCCTATGACCTTGGTTGCTTTCGTGTTTAGAGACATGCATCGCTTATTCTTGGAGATGACTGAATCTATCAAATTGTGTAGTTCTATGACCATTGATTCCATCGCTTGATCTGAACCTTGCTGGCTTGCACGAAGAGTACCCATGCTTTGAGGGTGAGGCCGGGTCACATATTTGATCATCTTCGAGCAAGTTGTCTTGCTCGGTACGTTCTAGAATTTGATCCTTCGAGCGAATATCAGAGTTTCGCTTGGTCGCCCTACGGGTCATGATTATTTTTCGAGCGAAGATCGGAGTTTGCCCCATTGTTTCATGGGCGATGAACGTTAACTATGTAGTGGCGGTCGCTGTTACCTGGACCGCTGTCGCGGACGTCCAGTCCGCGGTCACGGTGGTCTAGACCGCGATCGTGGTCAACTGTGTCGCGGTCGCAGGGATGCCTAGACTCGCTGACGATTAGGGCTCACAAGTTTGTCATTTCTTCGGGGCCAAGAAAGGTTGTTTCTTGGTTGTTAGAGATCGATTCCAGCCTCACGATTGCGTGGATCGATTGCTTGTTTACGTCCTTTGAGAACTTCACTCGTTTACGTCCTTTGAGAACTTCACTCGCTTGTGGCTTGATTTGGAATCCACTGATTGGTTGATCTTTGAAAGCGGGAACAATTCCTTTTGGACATGCTCTCTTGGGATTGATAAAGTCCGCTCAGACTCTCCAATTCTTTAACCATGACGGTGTTTGATGACCAAGTTGGACACTAAACCTCTTGAATAACACTGGTCTCCTTCAATCTCCTTATTTCTGCGATTACGTCTTTAGTAAGCCGGATAGAGGATCATTTTGCTTGCTTTTACGATCGGATTTACGTTTGTGAAGACGTTCAGCCTATGGCAAGTAAGATCCGAGTCTATTGCAGGCAAGTTGTATGGGCCTTATGCGAAGAGGTCACGATTACCTCACAATAGGTGTGTGAAGGTTGAAAGCCTATTTCCTATCAGGTTTGCCCCAACGAAGAAGTTCTTCTCTTTGATGGTGGTTGATCGTTGATTCACGATCACGTTTTCATCTTTGGGCTACCGGGCATGCACCCGGATCCTAACCCGTCAATCGGTGGTCGACTACCAACCTTAAATGGGACTAAATTGGACAAGGGGCTAAGATCGCTCCTCCCAGCGCCACCGATTTCATAGCACCCACGCGATCGGCATTGGTTGTGATGATTCGATCATAGTTTAGCCTCGGCTTCACACGAATCCCAAGGCTAATCTTTTTTGTTGACTTTTGGAGACACCCTCCGGTTAGAAAAAAATCTAAAAGAATGAATTTCTAGAGGCACAAATATCCGAAGGGGAACACTGGTCATAATATTCGGAGGCGCACTCAGGCGATCCACGGTCGCTGATTTACTACTCCGCGGTCACGAAATCCCGTCCGCGGTTGCAGATTTGTTCGTTGAGGCGTCGCGATTGATTTCACTTTGCGCGACCGCTCTAGGACTTCGAAAAATCACTTTTTTCCTAGGAACGATTACTCGTGGATTTAATCCTCGTTCCCACAGACAGTGCGAATTGTTAGCCTATTTAATCTCTGAGCGTGTGTTTTCATATGCTCTCCATACACGGCGAAGACGTGTATTTAAGTTTCTTCAAGCCAAGCACTACCTGTCCTTTGGAACTGATCAAGTGTGGTCCCATGCAGACGACCAGCTATGGAGGAAAAAGGTATATGTTTGTTCTCATTGAAGATTTATCCAGATTCACTTGGGTTATTTTCCTTGTGTCCAAAGCAAATACCTTTAGGGAATTTGAGCCACTCATGAAGAGAGTTGAAGTGAGCTTAGGACTGAAACTCATCGCCTTGAGATCTGACTATAACATTGAGTTCAAGAACTCAGAATTCATACAATACTATGACAAGAACGGTGTCTCACACAACTTCTCATCCCCTCGTACTCCATAACAAAAAGGTGTTGTGGAAAGGAAGAATCAAACTTTAGAAGCAATAGCTAGAACAATGATGATTGAGAGTGGAGTTCCTCAAAACTTCTGGGCAGAAGCGATCTCTAGATCTACCTACATTCTCAACAGAGCCATGGTCCGCCCATTGACCAAGAAGACTGCTTATGACTTGATCAGAGGAAGAAAACCTAACATCTCCCACTTAAGAGTCTTTTGGTGCAAATGCTTTGTGCACAACAATGGGAAAGACAACTTGGGAAAGTTCGATGCAAGAAGTGATGAAGGGATCTTCTTGGGTTATTCACCTCACAACAAGGCTTACCGGGTGTATAACAAAAGAACCAAGAAGATAGAGGAGAGCATTCACATGATATTCAAAGAAGAGTCATCCAAAGTGGGAACTGAAGTGCATAAAGTGGAAGGAAACTCACTTCCAGCTTCCCTAGAACGAGGAAGATGATGATGACAACGATGAGCCAAGGAAAGGAACACGTCGCTATCCTTAAGGGAACACCGACACTCAAAAAAGAAAAATTCAAGAGTCAGCTGAACTCCCATCACTCGATGAATCGCTAGACACTTCTCAAGCTGTTTCCCCAGTTCCTCAGCAGAAAACATTGAGGCAATTGAAGAACATCTAGAGGATGAGGATTTACAAGAAGAATGCAAAGACAGTGATGATAGTAACGAAGTGGAAGATCTAGATCTCTCCAACGTCAATCCCAGAAACATCATATCTCCTCTTGACCAAGGCGTGAAAACACGGTCATCACTTCAAAACTTCTGTGCTTTTAACGCTTTCGTGTCAATGGCGGAACCTAAGAATATAAAGGAAGCCCTCAAAGATCCAGATTGGATAGTGGCAATGCAAGAGGAGCTCAACCAATTTGAAAGGAACCAAGTGGGGAAACTTGTTCCTCGTCCTAAAGGAAAGAATGTCATAGGAACACAATGGGTGTTCCGAAACAAGTTGGATGACACAGGATCTATTTCAAGGAACAAGGGGTTGGTAGCTAAAGGGTACAACCAAGAAGAAGGCATTGACTATGATAAGACCTTCGCTCTTGTAGCAAGAATCGAGGCGATCAGACTTCTAATCGCCTTTGCGACTCACAAGGGATTCAAGCTTTATCAGAAGGACATGAAGTCCACATTTCTTAATGGACACCTGAAGGAAGAAGTATACGTGGCTCAACCACCAGGATTTGAAGATTGGAACTTTTCGGATGACGTCTACTTTCTTTAGTGTGTGATAGGCTATTTTCCTACACCGCAAGTATACGGTTCGGTTGTAGTATCAAGGTGTCGAACTCAGGGAACTTTGTAGTACCAATTGATATTCGAACTAGTAACTCAAGGCAAATAAATAAGAAAAAGAGTTTATGGTTGAATTGAAATGTTAACAAGTAATCGAAAATAACAAGGAAATATCAGTGGAGAAGAGCTTCTAAGGTTAGGATTCCCACAATGATGTTTCAGTAGATTTTAAGTGATGTCTATTTGGATTTCAACTTGAATGTCGTTTGAAGGAACTCACTATCTAAAACCAACACAAATCTCTTTTCAGAAAATAAGTGAATGTGCCTAGAGTCAACTAACAATCGTTGTCGCGCAAGGTTAATCAGTTTTAGACCCTTTAAGCTCTTTAGAGACTAGGGGCAAACAAACCCAGCATTCGCTGTCGCGTCCTGCTAGAATTATTCAACCCTAGAACTACTACGATAGTTGAAATTCACATAAGAGAAATTAAGTTGCTGTCTCATAAATAACTCTCTAGTTTAATACCTAGGGATCTTATTCAGAACCAATTTTTGGTACTTGTCAAATCAATATCTCATTACAATTATCTCCGGTCGGTCTCAAATCATAACAAGAATCCTATATGAAAAGCAAATAGGGCATAAAGCAACCTAGGACTAAATCAAACTTCAATCAAGTTTCCATTCAACCAAACATCACAATTTAGATCTACCTACTTCGTCATTGGGTTCACCTAACCTCAGAATAGAAGAATTAGCCAGACATGGAATGGACAGAAAGCAAATCAAATTTAATAAACAACATACCAAATTATCTTCAAATTGATTCAAAACTCCAATCCAACAAGTCTAGAGAAATCTCCAAGTAATCTCCAACTAGGGTTCTTAAAAGAGAGGCTAGAAAGAATAAAACCTAATCATCCTCATAAAACTAGGGTTAAAGTGTTTTAAGAGATGATACAAAGCAAAACTCGGCCCAAATCCTGGCGCGGGGAACTACCCGGTCAACTACCCGTGCTAGAACCCGGTCGGGTAAGTTTCTGCGGCTCAAGGACGGTCATCAGGTTGTAATGAGGTATGGATGAGAACAATTTTGGCGGGGATAAATATTTGGCATTTGGTGCTAATCTGGGAAAAGGAATTATTCCTAAACAAAACACCAAAACCAAGCTTAATGCACTTCTTTCCCAAACATCTTCTTTTGTTTTCTTTCTTACTTCCCTTTCCCTTTTGTTTTTCTTTTATTTCCCACAACCTGTTCACTTGAACACTTTGCTCATCTAAAGAATTTTTTCTTTTTATTCTTATGAGCTCTCTTTCTTCATTTTTTTTTTCATTTCATTCTTCTCATTACATCAAACTCCATCCACACTTTTGACATTTACCATCAACCCTTTTTGAATCCCCCAAGCTTGGCTCAAACTCAAACTTGTAATCCACTACAATACCTATTTCCCGGATGGGTAAGGCTTAACATTAGGCTCGAAATTATCTTGTGTATCTTTCCAAATAAATAGGAAATAAAGGCTAACATGGGCTATCAAAAAGAGGATCATGTATAAGGGTGGATCGGGAATAATAGGCTCATAGAAACAATGCCTCAATCATTTTAAAGTTGCATACAAAAGTCATAAAAGCGGTCTTGAAAAAGAGTCTAATGCAAGTTCTAGAGGAAGCAATCAAAAGTGAGAATCACACATGAAAAGAGAGGACTCAAGATAGCATAAAGTCTTAGAAAGGTCAAGAATCTCACATGGCTTTTGTTTAGAACTTCAATGTCAAATAAAATCTCAAAGAATATACATGCTCATTCAATTATCAAACAAGTTCATAAACATAGCTAGACATCACCAAAACTTCAAACATTTCAAGCAAGTCTAGGGGATAGGATTTCATTTAAGAATTTTGAAGGACAAGGGGTTTGTTACTTTAGGGAAAATTAATAACTCCTAAAATGCAATTTTTTTCATCTTTTTTTTGACATTTTTTTTTTCATTTTTTGTAATGCAAATGCAATCTAACATGCAACTATATGCTTCTAACTAACATGTAAGTGTTCCCCTCCCCCATGCTTAAACCATACATAGTCCCCAATGTATAAATAAAAGAGAGTGAGAAGAAAACACTAACCTTGGGTTGCCTCCCTAGCAACGCTTGTTTAAGGTCGTAAGCTTGACCTTCCATCTTCTTTTAAGCACTTGGGTCAGGAGGGTCTTTGGTACCCACCCTGACTGGATCAGGCTCATCTACAAGCTTCAACCTATTTCTTTGCACTTTGAACTTCCCCAAGTTTTTATGCCAAAGCTCAGATCCTCCTCCTTTTAAAACTCGAGTTACTATCTATGGCCATGACCATCGTGTTCCGTTGCTCCCAAGAAACATGTTGGATCTTTCATGGGATAACATCACCTTGTCTCCTCTTTTAATCTCAGCTTTTGCTTGGGCCTTCTTCTTTTTCTTGTGATCCCTACCCTTTATATCCTCAGCAATATCACCATACATGAGGCTTTTAACTTCCATTTTTTCTGAGAAGGTTGAGCAATATCAGATTGGATCTCCTCACTAGCCAACTTCACTTCCATATTACAACAGGCTACTTTGACAATCTCTTGTGGAGGATTCATATGCACTTCAAGGAAGTTATCTTTGAGATATTCATACTCAATCTTCTCTTCCCCAATAGTGAGTGAGATCTTGTCATTCCTGAGATCAATGTTAGCTTCAACAGTGGCTAAAAAGGTTCTCCCAAAGATGAGAGGAGTCCTGTCATTCATCACTTCCATGTCAAGGATCACAAAATCTCCTGGTATAAAGAACTTGCCCACCTTCACTAGAAAGTTCTCAATAATGCCCACAAGTGAGTGACTGAATTATCAGCCATGATAAGACGCATCTTGGTTGGAATAGGATCACTCAATTTCAGATTTTTACAAATTGACAAAGGCATGATATTGACACTAGAACCAAGATCACAAAGGCAATCATATAGAAGAGAACCAAAACCAGCAAGGATAAAGAACTCGCCTGGATCTTTTAGTTTTCTTGGCATCTTCTCAATTTGATCTATCACCAAAGCTACTGTCTCATAGTCTTCAATCCTCCTCTTTTTGCATAGAATCTCCTTTAAGAATTTTGCATATGTGGGCATTTGAGTGAGGACATCGATGAAAGGAATATCAATGTGGAGCTTCTTTATCATACTCATGAATTTCCCAAATAGTTGCTCTTGCACCACCTGAATCTTCCTTTTTGGGAAAGGTAGAGGTGGTTTGTAAGGTGGGGGAGCAACATATTTGGGGTCTTCATCATTGGATGGCTTCTCTGTTGTCTTTTCTGCAACTCCTTTTTTTACCGGTGGAAACTGTTGAAGCTCTTTTCCACTCCTTAGAGGGACAGCCCGACATTGCTCCTTAGGATTGACTTCAGGTTGCCCAGGCAATTGACCAAGCGGTCTAGGAACATTCAAAGCTTGTTGAGCCACTTGTAGTTCTATGATCTTCAAATTCTTCCCTTGAGCTCTCACTTCTTCTGTTAGCATCTTCATGGAGGTGTTCGGCTCTCAATAGCAATCTCCCATGCAGGCTTTTGGGAGGGTTGAGCCTCTTGGTTTGGGTGTAGTGGAGCCCTTGGTGGAAACCCAGGAGGTGCTCGCTGTTGTGACTGATTGTTCCCATAAGAGAAGTTGGGGTGATTTCTCCAACCAGGGTTGTAGGAATTAAAGTATGGATCATTGCTAGGCCCCTTGTCAAAATTATTCATGTATCTCACCTCCTCCTCATGTGGTTCCTCCTTAGAAGCAAATAATTGGCAGGCTGATATAGTGCGATCACCTGCTCCACAAAACTGACACACCACACTTGAGACAACCTGATTAGAGCTTTCTTCATTCTGGTTATTAGGCCCATTCACCGTCAAATTCAACTGCTTCATTTGTTGATCCAAGGCTTCAAACTGTGCTTGATATAGAATTTCCTTATCCACCTCATAGAGCCCAGCTGATCTTTTAGAGCTCGGAATAGATCGAACATCATTATAGTAGTGAGTATGCTGGGCAATATCCTCAATCTACTCCCAAGCATTATCAACATTCATCTTTATGATTGTACCTCCAGATGAGGCATCAATGAGCAGCCTGGTGGTGTTGTGAACAACATTGTAAAAAGTGTGAAGAAGCACCCACTTGTCTATTCCATGGTGAGGACATAACAATAAGAGCTTCTTGAACCTCTCCCAACCTTCATAAAGAGATTCCCCATCCTTCATTTGAAATGAGCTGATTTAATTCCTCATCTCTGCAGTCTTCTTAGGCGGGAAATATTTGGTTAGGAAAGCTTTGGCCAACTCATCCCATGTAGTGATAGTGCCATGAGGTAGGGCCTTGAACCAAGCTTTAGCCCTATCTTTTTGAGAGAATGAGAAGGCGCACAAATAAAGCGCGTCATTAGAAACATCATGAATCTTCACCGTATCCATAAGCTCCAAAAAAGTGTTGAGGTGTTGGTGAGGATTCTCAGAAGGTAGACCTCCAAATTGATTCTGTTGAACCTTATTAATCAGAGATGGCTTCAGCTCAAAAATCCTAGCCTTGACTGGAGGTCGGACCACACCAGTTGTGGGTCCTTGATGGCGTGGCAACACATAATCACCCAATGTCATAGATGGTTGAGCACTCAACTATTGTTAAAACAATAGTTGTTGTTGTTGCAACAACAATAGTTGTTGTGCATTTGCCTGATCGCCTTCCATAGCCTGGGTTCTAGCTTCCCTTTGCTCTCTTCTTCTTCGGTGAAAAGTACACTCGGGTTCAGAATCGTAGTTGTGTAGTGCACTAGCGCTCAGAGATCTTCTCATAAGAAGGAGAACAAAATTGAAACCAAGACAAAAAAGAAACAAATTAAAAATAAAATCAAGACTTAATCTACCGGTTGTGAGAAACAACCAATACTAGCAATAGTTCCCCGGCAACGACGCTAAAAACTTGATAGGTTATTTTCCTACGCCGCAAGTATACGGTTCCGTTGTAGTATCAAGGCGTCGAACTCAAGGAACTTTGTAGTACCAATTGATATTTGAACTAGTAGATCAAGCAAAATAAATAAGAAAAAGAGTTTATGGTTGAATTGAGATGTTAACAAGTAATAAAAAATTACAAGGAAATATCACTGGAGAAGAGCTTCCAAGGTTAGAATTCCCACAATGATGTTTCAGTAGATTTTAAGTGATGTCTATTTGGATTTCAACTTGAATGTCGTTTGAAGAAACTCACTATCTAAAACCAACACAAATCTCTTTTCAGAAAATAAGTGAATGTGCCTAGACTCAACTAACAATCGCTGTCGCGCAAGGTTAATCGTTTTAGATCCTTTAAGCTCTTTAGAGACTAGGGGCAAACAAACCCAGCATTCGCTGTCGCGTTCCGCTAGAATTATTCAACCCTAGAACTACTACGATAGTTGAAATTCACACAAGAGAAATTAAGTTGTTGTCGCATAAATAACTCTCTAGTTTAATACATAGGGATCTTATTCAGAACCAATTTTTGGTACTTGTCAAATCAATATCTCATTACAATTATCTCCGGTCGGTCTCAAATCATAACAAGAATCCTATATGCAAAGCAAATAGGGCATAAAGCAACCTAGGACTAAATCAAACTTCAATCAAGTTTCCATTCAACCAAATATCACAATTTAGATCTACCTACTTCATCATTGGGTTCACCCAACCTCAGAATAGAAGAATTATCCAGACATGGAATGGAAAGAAAGCAAATCAAATTTAATAAACAATATACCAAATTGTCTTCAAATTGATTCAAAACTCCAATCCAACAAGTCTAGAGAAATCTCCAAGTAATCTCCAACTAGGGTTCTCAAAAGAGAGGCTAGAAAGAATAAAACCTAATTATCCTCATAAAACTAGGGTTAAAGTGTTTTAAGAGACGACACAAAGCAAAACTCGGCCCAAATCCCGACGCGGGGAACTACCCGGTCAAATACCCTGGCTAGAACCCGGTCGAGTAAGTTTCTCGGCTCAAGGACGGTATTTTGAAGTACTCAGTCTTAAACCCGGTCTTGAATCCGGTCAGGTAGTTGAGAACTCGGCCACGTACTCGGCCACGTACTCTGTCACGTACTCGGCTGGGCTGTCTTTTCTTCCTTTTTCCGCTCTTACTTCATCTTGACACCCGAGCAACCACTTGTAAGCTCCGTATTTCATCACTTAGGCTCCATGAAACACTCCTCATAGCTATGATCCTTTAAACGCTTGAATCTCCACCCAAAATGACCTAAAATCCACACAACACGAAAGTAGATACCGAACAAAGAAAACAAACGATACAAACATGAAACTAACTCAAAACTAAGCTAAAAAGACTCAAAACATGAAAGTAAACATGTCCTAAACTATGTCTAAATGCATGCTATCAGTGTGCCCTATACGGACTCAAACGGACTCCAAGAGCCTGGTAGGATAGGTTTGCACAGTTTCTCTTGTCACATGGATACCTTCGTGGTTCCATTGACAAGACTCTATTTCTTAAGAAAGAGTCTAATGACATTCTTATTGTTCAAGTTTATGTTGATGATATCATGTTTGGTGGCACTAACCCCTTGCTTGTTGAAACTTTTAAAGATCTACTGAGTTCAGAATTCGAGATGAGCCTGATTGGGGAACTTAACCTGGGGCTCGAAATCACTCAGACCAAGGAGGGAAGAAAGATACATCAACAGAAATACATCAAGGAAATGCCGACCAATTATGGAATGGAGAATTCAAGGCCTATCAATACTCTAGTTTCCACCAACTCAAAACTGAACACAGATGAAAAAGGTATAGATGTGGACCAAAGGAACTACTGAGGTATGATAGGTTCCCTTCTCTACCTTACAGCTAGTAGGCCTGATATCATGTTTGTCGTGTGTTTGTGCGCACGTTTTCAAGCTAACCCAAAAGAATCACACCTGAAAGAGGTGAAGAGAATTTCCAGGTATCTCAAAGGGAACGACAACTTATGCTTATGGTACCCATGCAAAAGTTCCCTTGAGATTGTTGCTTTTTCAGATGCGGACTTTGTTGGTCATCTGGTAGATGGGAAGAGCACATCTAGTATGGCTCAGTTCCTAGGAGAGTGCCTAGTGTCATGGGGATCCAAGAAACAAAACTCTGTGGTACTCTCGACGGACGAAACAAAATATGTGGCCGCTGCATCATGTTGTTCCCAAGTCTTGTGGCTTAAGTACCAACTCAGTGATTGCGATATGTCCTATGGCCATGTTCCTATTTGATGTGATAATACTAGTGCCATAAATATTTCCAAAAGTCCTGTTCATCACTCTCTTACTAAGCACAATGACGTTCGTCACCACTTCTTACGTGACAATGTTGAGCAAAGGAGCATTATAATGGAACACTGTAGAACCGAAGAGTAGAGAGGAGATTTTTTCACCAAAGCATTGGATAGACATCCCTTTGAGCACATTCGTATGCTCTTAGGGATGATAACTTTAAATTAAACAAGTCCTTGTTTATTCTTTCCCCAATGATTGGCTAGTTTAGATTTTGCATGATAGGAACTAGTTAGGAACACTGCATTCACTTTATCCTTTATTACTAGTCTAAGGAAAACGGTTGTATGCATATGAACTTCTTTTCATTTTGGCCCTAAATGATCAAGTTGAGTTACCTCTAACCCGCATTACAAGGCATAATGATAGTTGATCATAAGCCTACCCAGAGTCTTAGACTGGACAAACTCATCCCATGACCCCCCCTTCTTGCTTACCTTTTCGGGTTGAAATTGTCCATGTCCCTTTCATGTTCCCATCCCTCACATTAAAGTTTGAACATGATTTCCCTTTACCACTCTGTTCAAACAAGTCTCTCTTGCAAGATCATGGGAACCTCACTTTTCGAGTAAGAAGAAACGCCTAAACAAGGTCATAACTCAATCTTGGGAAAATAAAAAGGCGTGTCATGATACTTATTAGGGGAAGACCAATTGTGAGCCAAGAGTTCAAATTACACCATTGAGAAGGTGCCACGTTGCAAAGCTTCTTGGAGACGCTAATAAAGGAGATGAAGAGACTTCGACCGAATTCAATATTCAAGGGCACAATGAAAAAGACTTTTATGCCCTCTCCTTCACACTCTTTAAATACCGGCCTCATCTCTCCTAAAATGAAACTCATCTCCAAAACACCATTTCTGAAACTCCATGAAACGCTCCAAGAAAAAGAGAAATGGCCCCTATATAGCTCAAAGATGCTCAAGCCTTCGACACAATCCATCCATTCCAAGCGGAGTTCATTGGCAAGCTCATCAACTCAAAGACCAGGCCGTTCGTCTGTTTATCTACAGCTTTAGCCTGGCAAAAGACTTTTGTGGCCACCGTGGGCAGAGGATCAAGCAGGAACCTGAACTCACCATGCGTGGAGGAGAAGATCTACTCGGGACACTGTCTACAGGGACGGTGTCAGTGAGCCTCACATCCAACCCATTTCTGAATATTGGGTTGGATCAAATTCATGAGGGTGAGGATTTTCCTGGTTGAAGAAGAAGAACCAAGGCCCTCCTGATCTTGTTCCTTCTTTCTACTTCCTTCTTGCTCCTTCACTTCCTCTGCCACCTTTTTTGTATTTAACTCCATAGTTCCCTTCTGTACAACCTGTTTGCCTAAGTAATAAAATGGATCTTTAGTTTGAATGTGTGTTCTCTACTTTATTGTTCTGTTATTCATGCTTATTCTTTTTGATGATGCCAAAAGGGGGAAGGATAAAATGTGTGAGATGTGTTGTTTCAAAGTTATCATAGTTTGGCCTTTGCTAAGCGGGAATAATCTCACAAAATCTGTTGATTAGGAATTGCATAACCATATAAGTGGAACTTCGTGTGACATGTTGTCAAACTAAGGAGGAACTTGCATAAGCACACATGAGCATAAAATTAAACGAAAAACTTGTCAATTTATTATGGGTTTATCATCATCAAAAAGGGGGGAATTGTTGAGTCGGTGTTAGGAACTCACGTTCATTAACACTGGAACAACGTCCTCATTTTTGATAATGAAAAACACCATGGGATCTAACGCCAATTGTCAAGTCTTTCAGTAGAACAGGTTGCGCATCGCAAAGCAAAGCACAAAACAACAAGTTCCTAAAGCATGGGAACCGATGCAACGACGAAAAGAAAGCGACCAACCTTAGAAGAGAATAGAGTTCCCACGAGATGGGAACTCGATGAACCAAAGTTTTCATACGATGGAAACTGGATGAGAAGAACAGGAATCCCTCGAAGTCAAGAAGAGTTCCCAAGACAAGGGAACCAAGAAGACGAGAGTTCCCTTTGGATGGGAATTGGCGCATGCGTGAAAGCGACATGTCAACGCATTTTTAGGGATCCTGTCTGGATCGGACAAAAGGGCGTCTCAGACTTTCAGAGCCGCAGGAGAACGAAGACGACCATCCAACAGTTTGATGGGATACTAGAGTTGACAATTCAAATTCCAATCAAAGTCACATGTCAACCTTAAGGATCATACTTGGAGGGCCTAAGGCAAAAAGGGTATTTAGGACAAATACCTCTAATGGATAAGGGTTTCTCATCACGCCTATTGAAACCCTTCAACAATGACCTTGTTGCTCACTTTTCACAAATCTAAAACTCCAAACTCAGAAAAAGAAGAGAAGAGTGATGTTCAAGTGAAAGCCATCAAGTTGGTGAAAAGTCCCCGGCGGTGAGCTAATCTTGGCGATGGTGAAGGAGAAAGAACGAGTTCCTAGGTGTAGGGGAACTCAGGTGAAGATATAGTAGAAGAGAGAGAGGTTTGAGTTTCGCTTTCTCTTTGATTGTGAGCGTTCACCTGGTTAGGGTTGAGAGAATACATTAGTGTTGCCTAGGGAGAGAGTCCTTGTAGGAACAAAGAAGTTTGTATTCGGCCTTGTAACCTAAAGGGAACTAAGGAATAAAGAAAGGGAAGTCATTTGAAAATCCTCCAAGAGGAGGTAGAGGTTTACTCACACGATTAGTTATTCTTTGTGGGGTTCCTCTATAAGGGAACTGTCTCTATTTTTTGTGCTTACCTGCATATTTACTTATTCTGTTGTGCGTGGGAACTGTTAGATACAGTTGTCATAGCTGATCTCGACTATCCCATAACTGATCTTGAATAACCTACGATCCAACACTTTTTAAGGCTCCAAATCACTCCAACCAAGGAGGGAACTAAGATACATCAACAGAAGTACATAAGGGAAATGCTGGCTAAATATGGGATGGAGAACTCAAGGCCCATTGATACACCAATCTCTCCCAACACAAGGATAAATGCGGATGAAACAAGTATGGATGTAGACCAACATAACTATATATGTATGATCGGTTCCCTTCTTTACCTCACAGCTAGTGGGCCAGATATTATGTTTACCGTGTGCCTATGTGCACGTTTTCAGGCTAATCCCAAAGACTCACACCTCAAAGATGTGAAGAAAATTTTAAGGTACCTCAAAGGGAACGACAACTTGTGTCTTTGGTATCCACGAAGCAGTTCCCTTGAGCTTGTTGCCTACTCGGATGCGGATTTTTCCCGACACTAAGTGGATATAAAGAGCACACCAGGGATGGCTCAGTTTCGAAGAGGGTGCCTTGTCTCATGGGGATTCAAGAAACAAAATTTTGTGGCACTCTCGACAATCGAAGCAAAGTATGTGGCCGCTGCATCATAATGTTCCCAAGTCTTGTGGCTCAAGTACCAACTCGGTGATTATGGTATGTCCTATAGTCATGTTCCTATCAAATGTGATAACACTAGTGCCATAAACATATCCAAGATTCCCATTCATCACTCACGTACTAAGCACATTGACATTCGTCATCACTTTCTACGTTGCAATGTTGAGCATGGGAACATTATAATGGAACATTGTAGGACTGAAGAGCAGATAGCAAATATTCTTACTAAGGCATTGGATAGACGTCCCTTCGAGTATCTTCTTACTAAGGCATTGGATAGACGTCCATTCGAGCAGATAGCAGATATTCTTACTAAATTGAACAAGTCCCTATTTATTCTTTCCCTAATGATTGGCTAATTTAGTTGTTTTTACATGATAGGAACTTGATATGAACTCTGCATTCACTTTATCTGTTTTTACTAGTCTAAGGCAAAAATAGTTGTACACACATGAACTCTATTTCTTGTTGGCCCAAAATGATCAACTTGAGTTCCTTCTCACCCGGTTTACAAGCCACAATGATAGTTGATCATAAGCCTTCCCAAGCCATGGACTAGACGAACTCATCCCATGAACCCTTCTCGTTTACCTTTTTGGGTTGAAATTGTTCAAGTCCTTTGTGTTCCCATCCCTCTCAACAAAGTTTGCACATGAGTTCCCATCACCACTTTGTTCAAACACGACCTTTCTTGCAAGATCATGGGAACTTCTAGTTGCAGTAATTCAAAACGCCTAAAGAGAGCATGCCAACTTGTCTTGGGAAGCCAAACAGATGTGTCAGATTGCTTAATGATGAAGAATGTTTGTGAGCCAAGCATTTCTGTGTTCCATGAAAAAGACGACATGTGTCAAAGCTTGTAGAGAACGTCTTAGGGAAAGTTGAAGCGCCATTGGCCAATTTTGAATTCGAAGGGAGCAAAGAAAAAGACGATTGTACCCCTTTGTCCAAACCCCTTAAATTCCGCAAATTTCCCAAACAAGAGCCTTTCTCCACTCTCTGCCTCTTCGTCTCCTTTTACCCTAAAATTCCCAATCTTCCCTTTTGAAGCAAAGCTCCAAAAACTCTCCACAAAATTCCCAATCTTCCCTTTTCAAGCAAAGCTCCAAAAACTCTCCAATGGCACCCAAACGTTCTCAATATTCTAAACCCTACAAATTCAAGCCAACACAATCTCTACCACCTCCTATGGAGCCATCAGTCAAGGTTTGGCTTGACAGAAACCTGGATACACTATGGCAGTCCCTTACTCTAGCCTTGACCATCACCAAAGATCCCCAAGAACAAACCAGGCTACAAGAAATGATCGGTCGCCAAGTTCGTCCTTTCATTCATCGGGGCATCAACTATGATGATCCGGCCTCCCAAAAGGAGAAAACTTTTCTTGCTGTCCATCCCCCTCACACTCTCCCTCCTCTACCACCCAACCCACGCTATGGTGCTTTTCCATCTTCCACCACCAAGCGTTCTTCCACCACCTCTAAGTCAACCGCCATCGTCGTCGATCACTTTGCCGATGCCGAGCACCTTCCTAAAAAGAAACCACCACCACCATTTACATCCGGCAAGCCCAAAACCCCTACATATCCATCCTCCCCAAAATTCATATCCCCAAAACCTAAAAACTCTACTCCACCACCCTCAAACACTGATTCCCCCACCTCCATGGAAATCGACACCATTATCACCACTACCACTCCTTTTACACCTCCTCCTTCCCAAAAATCCCAAGACCCACCAGAAACCCCCACTATTTAAATTCTTCCCTCATCCTCTCACCACAATCCAATCTCCATTGATGACAATGAAAAGGAAGAAGATGAAACTCCATTGAGTCAGCGCATCACAAAGCCAAACCTTAACCTTGATGAGTTGGGAATTCAAGAGGAAAGGGAATCACTCGCCGAGCTTGAGAAGGAGCTCAACAGAGGGAACTCTTCACCCAAGGTCTCAAGGAAGAGACCCAGAACCGATGAAGAGGGCGAGGATCCCCAAGATGAGGGAACACAAGGCCAAGAGGCTGGCCACGATGAAGGTGGGGACCCCGTTGGCAAAGAGGGGAACCCAAGTACCAACAAGGAAGATCCATGCCATAATGAAGACAAAGGCCATGATGAAGAAGAAGGGCACTCTGATAAGGAAGGGCTCAATGAAGGTGACAAGGATGGAAATGAGGACGGGGGTGATGATGAACACTCTGATAAGGAAGACCTCCCCTCCTTCGAAAAAGGTGAAAATGAAGAGGAAGAAAACATTGAAGACGGGAATGATACTAAAGAGTTCCCAGAGGAGGGCACTAGTAACTAGTAAGGAACACAAGGACATTGTGGCTCTCTCCACTGACCAACAAATGGTCATCTCTTCGACCAGTGGATCAGCTCCAACAGCCTTCAACATCAAGGAACTCGTAGTAAGAGCCACGAATCCTTATCCTTCTCCTTCTCATGTGAAACCAAAGAAGAAAAAGAAAGCTCAAGGAAAGGGAAAGGGAATTGGCAAGGCTGGCAAGGAGGGACTAGATGCCAAACACCAAAAGATAAATGAGGCGCAAGAACCCCGCTTTGAGGGAACAGAGTTAGAGGTTCCGAAAGAGCTAGAAACTAACAAGGAGCACAAGGGGACAGCTCTGATGGTTCTTAACTCCTCATTCCTTCATGATAATGGATTGGAAGAGCTTTAGGAACTCATTCAAGCTTGGGTGGGAGAAGATCTGTGATGCCCACGTGAAGGTCAACCCTGCACAAGTAAGGACTTTCTTCTATGCCTCGTTTGGTCTCTCTGAGGACCACACGCAAGGTGTCTTCAAGCTACAAAGCAGAGAGTTCCCATTCTCCGAGACCTAGATGTCTCGACTTCTCAAAGTACCAATGGCTGGCTTGGGAACTCTGCCAAGGAAGAACTAGGAATCACATGACAAGGAGGCGATCCTCAACAGAGTTTATAAGGGACGAGTTCCAGCTAAGGGAACTCCTACATACTATCTCTTGTTGATTGGGAAACTTACACACCAATTCATCATCAGGAATGTTATCCCACGACAAGAGAAATGGAACCAACTCAACATCAGGGACGCCATCCTCCTTGACTTGTTCCTAAGGCGTGAGCCCATTAACTTGCCAGGCATTATACTAGGGCACATGGCCAAGTGTGGAGGGACCTCAACCCATTCTCTTCCTTATCCTCTTCTCGTCAAAAAAACTACTAAGTAGAGAGGATCTCTATGAGGAAAAGGAAGAAGCAATGGAACTCTTTGGTATGGAGTTAGACATTGATACAATCCAAAAACTCCACCATTATGAGTCTGCTGAAAAGGCTCAAGTTCCCTTTCTCACTACTCCCCCAGCAAAAGGCTCCCATGGCTTCAGGAATCTCTGGACAGGAATTACCATGTCCTTCTTCGAATTGAGCATCATTTGGAATGTGTCATCGCACTGCTCGAACGAAGGCCCTTGTGATCTTGTTCCCCTTTCTTATTCCTTGCCCCACTCTACCTTTTAAAAAATGTCCCTTTTTGTTTAAGTTCCCTTATGTACAACAATATTTTGCCTAAGTAATGAATCAGAATTTTAACTTGAATGTGTGTTTCTATACTTCGTTTCTTTTTCATGCTTACCTTTTCGATGATGCCAAAAGGGGGAAGGATAAAATGTGTGAGATGAGTTATTAATAAGCTATTATAGAATGGCCTTTGCTAAGAGGGAACTATCTCACTAAAATCTTCTAAGTAGGAACTATATAAACAAAATAGTGGAACTCCCTGCTAAATGTTGTCACACTCAAGGGGTACTAGCATGCATTGCATTGTTTAAATACTCGTCTTTTTGCTATGGGTTTGTCATCATCAAAAACGGGGAAATTGTTGAGTCAGTATTAGGAACTCAAGTTCATTAACACTGGAACAACGTCCTCAATTTTGATAATGACAAACGTCATAGGAACTAATGCTCTTTGCCAAGTATTTCTAAGCGTACAAGTTGCACGTTGCTAAGCAAATATATGGAGAAGCAAGTTCCCAAGGCATTGGAACTAAGGCAATGAAAGTTCCCATGTCAAGGGAACTCGATCAAGATGTGACCAACCTCAGAGTGAACCAGAGTTCCCAAGGATTAGGGAATTGAGTGAACCAAAAGTTCCCACAAAATGGGAACTAGCTAATGAGAACAGGACTCCCTCAAGTCAAGAGAGTTCCCAAGACCAGGGAACTGAGAAGACGAGAGTTTCCCTTGTATGGGAACTGGCGTACGTGAAAGATACATCTCAGCGCAAATCAAGGGATCCTATCTAAGCGGACAAAAGAGCTTTTCAGTGTACCAGACGACTTCAGACTACGTGACAGGTTGAAGACGACCATCCAACGGTCCGATGTGATCTAAGAGTTGACAAGTTTCAAATTCAAACAAAGTCACATGTCAACCTTAAGGATCAAGCTTGAAGGGCAAGGTAAAAGGGCATTTAGGACAAATGCCTCAAATGGATTAGGGTTGAATATCACTTCTATATATACCCTTAAACAGTGACCTTGACCACTACTTTTCACAATACACAAATTTCCAAACAAGCAAAGAGAGAGCTAGAGAGCTTACATGAGAAGACCATTCAAGTGGTGAAAAGTCCCCGACAACGAGCTCAACTTGATGATGGTGAAAGGAGAAAGAAGAAAGTTCCCAGATCCAAGGGAACTAGGCTGCAGAGACAGAAGGTTGGGGTTTGAGTTTGCTTTTGCTTTTGATTGTGAGCGTTCACCAATGTTAGGGTTCAGAGAGTACAATACTGTTGCCTAGGGAAAGAGTCCTTGTAGGAACATAGAATTTTTTATTCTGCCTTGTAAACACTAAAGGGAACTAAGCAATAAAAGAAAAGGAAATTCATTGAAAATCCTCCAAGAGGAGGTAGAGGTTTACCCACGCGGTTAGTTTATTGTCGTGGGGTTCCTCTATAAGGAACTATCTCTTCCGCTTTTATTTTCCTGTTTATTTATTATTTCCTCTGCGTGTGGGAACTGTCCAATACAGTTCCCATAAACGTTTGAACTTATCTCAATCCAAACGTCTTCTTTGCCCTTTCATTGAATCATGGACAGATTCAGACGTGGGCTTTTATCATAGCTGAAGCCTAATTCATGATGGCCCAACAATGTCTTGTGTGTATTTTTTCTGGTACAATATAATCAAAATGCACCAAGCTTGGTTTGCAGAATTAATCTGTTATCTCATATATCTATTTTGCATCTGCAATAGTGTAAATTTACTTATTTATATGGGTGTGCTTGAGTCATTCGTCATCTAACAAAGTTTAAGTCACGTTGCTGGCTTGCGACAATTTGCAACATAGCAGAAGAGGGATCGACTCACAATTGTTCTAGAATGAAACATATTTAGTGCTCAGGTGACCCCCGACTTGCAAGTAAGAGACATGATCTAGGGAAACATCAATAGCTGAAATTGTGTTTTTCTCCATATGTTTCTTTAACCAAGAAATTTCCTTACTTAATCAAATTCTTTTTCCATATTGTGCTAGGTGTCGACATTTTTGTGGGTTCAATGTATAAACAATCTAATACCTACCTAGAATACAATTTGGAGAAATCTAGCTAATATGTGTTTGTACTTTTGTACTTCTACTTTCATCCCTATAGTGAAATCCGATCATTTGTGTAAAGTGTTAGGAAATTTTTCCCCACAATAAGGGAGAAATCTCACTCACAAGAGAAGAAAGAAGAAAAGAAAGAGAAACAAGACAAGAACACATATGAGATTTGTTGACCTAGTTCGTCAAGAATGACTACGCCTAGGGGCACTACCAAGTCAGGGCTATTCATCACTAGATTTGAGGAGTCAAGGTTTACAAGGACTTGACCTTCCCATCTACACTGATCAAATCAACCTAACTTAATCTCTCAATCTCCTTGCCCCTCCCTCTAGATCTGAAAGAACTCTCTTTTCTTTTCCCTTAGACTAGGATTAGACACACAATTTCAATCATCAATGTGAGTTTATATAGAGAACAAGAGAATTAAAGGTAAAAATTTAAATCTCTTATATCTTTATTTCCTAAATATCCTTGATATCTTTCTTTCACGGTAAGAAATTGCCTTTTCTCGGACACGGGGCCTCTTGTGGGCAGAGGCCCCAAGACGCAATCGTGTCTATCCTTCTCCATCACGCGTCTCTTCTCGAATCTCTCTGTCATCAAGACGCGAGCAGTGCCGTCAAGACGTGTTCGCGTATTTCTGTCCCAAGTCGCATATTTGACTTTCTACGCCGAATCTAATCAGATTTCAAAACCCAACATAGATGACATGAGCAACAAGTTGTTGTGAACCACATGAATATCTAGTTGTTTGGCTTTAATGACTTTTTATCATTGACTGGTAGAACATGCTGAAATTGTTGTTTTTTAAATGGCTTATTCGGTTGCCTGAAAACCAATAATTTAGGGTAAATATTAATAGCAAAAAAATAACACTTTTTCCTAAAATTCTTCAATTGGAATGCTAAGGTGAATGGGGAGAATGAGAGAGTTTAAGTACCATCCAAACTATGCCAGAGTGGGCCTTACAAATTTATGCTTTGCAGATGATCTTTTTCTTGTTTGCTCATGTTGATGAAGCATCTCTGGTTGCTATGAAACAGACTCATGACAACTTTTGCGCTATGTCAGGATTAAAGATCAATGCTAGCAAATCAAGAATCTTCTGTGCTAGGCTTGATGATCATAATGCTAGAAGTCTTGCAAATTGTCTTAACTTGGAGATAGGTGAATTGCCGATAACTTACCTAGGAATCCCCTTATGTAGTCGCAAAGCTATAAGCAATGACTATAGGCCTTTGGTCTCCAAGATTGTAGGAAAGGTGAATGCATGGGCATCTAGGAATCTCTCTTATCCAGGAAGGTATGAGCTTGTTAGAGTTGTGATTTATAGAGTGTTTCATTATTGGTGCAAGACCTACGTGTTGCCCAAAGTAGTAATCAAACATATTGTTAAGCTCCTAAGGAACTACTTATGGTCAAGTAGTGGAGAAAGAAGGAAAGCACCCTTTCTTGGCAGAGAGTTTGCAGACCAAGAGATAAAGGTGGCCTTGGCCTAAAGGAGATTCTCTCGTGGTATCTGGAAGACAGTTATTCAGCTCAGGGATGAACTCAAGGACAATCTAGAGCATACTGCTAATCAAGCTATAATAATGACTAGAGGAAGCAAATTTGATTGCAAAAACATTTATGATAGAGTACGAATGAGAGGTCTAGAGGTAGAGTGGAATTCTTGTATTTGGGGGAAGTTGAATACTCCGAGGGTCTCATTCTTTTCATGGATGGTATCAAGTAATGGGACCTACACCAAAGACAAGCTTAGAAACATGGACATTGTTCAAGATGATGCATATGTGTTGTGTGGAGACAATGAACAGGCCAGGATACCAAAGAACATTTGTCAAAGAACATTTGTGGTTCAACTATAAGTTCTCCAAGTAGGTGTTGAATAATGTTCTGACATGGGTAAAACTTGGCAGGAGACACTACAATATTGAAGATTGGATAAAAGCTATAGAAGGGGTGGCACAGAGGAAGAGTTTTATCTTTATGTCTAGATGGCATATAATTGGACATTGATGTAGTACTACATTTGGAGACCTAGGAATAATAAGATCTTTCAACTAGAGGAATGCACAAGCTAGCTAGGAGTGCACTAGAATTGTGATTTGTCATGTAAGAAGTTTTATTAAGGCTAGATGAAAGAAGATGAATTGAGATTCAAGAAGATGTTGTGCTAGAGTAGATGGTGTGCTAGAGTAGGCCTAGATAAGCCATGTAAGTAGGTGCACCTAGTTCTTTTTGTAACCAATTTTTCCTTAGGAATAAATCACCCTTTTCATTCAAACAAAAAAAAAATCTTTAGTCGATTTTTTCCAAACAATCAAACAAGCCAAAAATATAGCCAATAACAAATTCTTCCACTCTAAAGTCCGAAAGACATGAAAGAAAACAGTGGTGGGGCAGCAAGCCAAACATGTCTCTTTTATTTAATTTAAGCTGCTACCACTTTTACATTGACAGTCCGATGATGAAACACCCTCACATAACTTATATTAACCACAGTGAACGCATAGCTTTTGACTAACATGAGCTTATTTTCTTCAACTGCCAGCTCAGCCTTGAAGCCTCCCAGTTATTAGAAAACATCCTGCAAAGGGGAACACCAAACTTCTTAGCCAACAGTAAGACATTCAAAAATAGACAAACTATATTGCAACCATCAAAGTAATAATATTTTCAAATATATATCAGACCATACAGTCATCTTTGATTCTTTGTAGTTTAATTACAATTTGTCATCTTTGTAATTTAATTAATTAATTTATTTATTTCAAGGGTAAAGTATTCATACTACATATGACTAGATCAAGTTCAGAAAATGGAACACACCAAAAAACAAGTGTGAGCTTCCTCCAAATCCTCCCCCCTTTTAGCTCCAAACCACATTGAGACCTAATACCATCCAAGACCTTGTTAACCAGGCTTGGCAGTTTTAGATTTCACAGGCAATCAGCTGGCTAATGACCTAATATCTAGTCCCACACATCGATCAAATTTCAAATGACATCCATGTCGTGGTGCTTACACGTGAACCAGGATTTTGCCCAGCCCTAACGACGAAGCTAAAGAGAAGACTTGATAACTCAACTAACACATGAACCGGGATCAAGATACAAAAAGCTAAAATCAATTCTATTGAACCCATAACCGACGATGACCACCAATATGGAAGAGTTAAGTAAAGGTGGTGCTCATCTGGCCACAGAGACAAATGAGAGCTAGGCCACTGTCAAGGTAAACTTCTATCACAACATCCATTAACAAACTAGTCCACTAACAAAGTAAACAACCAAAAGAACCTAAAGGGCAAGCAATGGTTCTAAGGGCGTGTTATGTAAAGAGGGGTTCAATGTAATATCGATAACAGTGTAAAGAGGGAGTAGGATAGCGTGAGAAATAGAGATCCTAATGAGGCAATTGAATTTATTTTTGTTTGTCAAAAAAAGTTAGGTTGTTCAGAATGGTAAATTCAATTCATAGACAAAGTAAATGTTTAGTGAGAGCAAGGGGGGACCTTGAGAGGGAGGATATCGGGAACCCTCCGGGCTGGAGGGAGGGGGAAAGACTTGAAGGAGATGGGAGTGACAAGTAAGGCGGAAGGACTAGTTCGTTCAACAGTGACCTTGAACAAGTTGACAGGAGCGCCCAAATGAGCCAAGCACAAAACCCCCTTACCAACACTGAACATGGCCGAAAACTGGTAAGAACCCAAATTGACGCCGTCAATCTTCATGGCGGACCAAAGCACATGCAACCATTTACCAGTGGTAAGGTCATATGCAGAAAGCACAGAGCGGAATTGGCAATCGTAAAAGTAGAGGACGCTGTCGACAACAGTGGCCACCTCATACCAGTGGTGGTAGAATTTTTCGGACAAACACGACCAATCGCCACCGGGACCCTCCTTACTAGGGCAAAAAGAATAAAGGTGATTACTCGACAAGTGAACAAGGACCCTGTTGTTTTGGGGATCAGAGAGGACAGGGGGCGAAATCATCACAGGCGGCGAAAGCTTCAAGACCTCCTCGGGGACGGAGATATGGTCCCACTTGTCAAACATGGGATCATAGACCTCTGGTCTCAGCCCCGGATACCCAAAGCAGTAGATCTTCCCCATCAATGCGGCGAGGGAACCAGGCAAGCCCATGTAGTTGGCTAGCGTGTTTGGAGGGTCCAAGTGTTGCCAGTCCCCGCCTCCGTTCAAGCTGACGCGACAAGCTCCCATGTAGTAGCCAGGGTGCTTCTCCTCCTTGAGCTTCAGCAGCTTATCCGACATTTCAAGGGGAGTACGTCCCCCGCCGATCACGTACTGTATCGCTGGGTCCCCCAATTTCACCATGTTCCCTAATCCCATACAGCTGTACAGAGAAGGCGGGAACTCGTGGCGTACGTCGCCCGTATCCAGATCAATCATGGTGAAATCTACCCGATAGTAATGCCTTCCTTCGTCCTCCTCGTCCACCTTTGATTCTCCCGACCTCACGCTCCGCACTACGATCGGCATCCCTTGTGACCCCATTTCCGCCGCCTCTCTCTCTCTCTCTTAGGGTTCCTTAGGGCATACCAATGGTGAGCCCATCATCTCCATAAACCATCAAATACTATTAATTTACTATTTTTCATCTTCCACATCATCCATAATCTTTCCTTTTTTTCACAATCAAAGCCCTAGACCTCGATTCCGGTTCAGCGGAATTCTGGAATCGGCGGGAAACCGGTCGAAACCAGAACCGGCCGAAATCGGAACCGGAACCACGTCCACCCCCGGAACCGAAGAACTGGCGATTCTGGAACCGGTGGAACCGGCGGTTTTGGAACCGGTGGAATCGGCGGTCCCGGTTTAGCTGACTGCGACCGTGGAATGAAAACCGCGGTCTCGGCCCATTGGACCGGGACCGCGGTTTTCATTCAAAGGTAAAAAAATAGACTTTTTAATATTTCTAGTTCCGGAATCGGGAGAAACCGGCTTCGAAATCGGCCGGAACTGGACCGAAACCGCCGGTTTCGAAACCGGACCTAGGTCTAGTGAGCCTCTCCTTTCACTTTTCTCGTTTCCCAACAATTATTTATTTTTCTTCATACATAATTACAAATATATCCTTGTTCTTTATTATATATATATCATTATTTACCTAAAAATAACTATATTTGCTTACTATTTTTATTAAATGATACTTTTAATTAATTTGTTAAAATGTCTAGTATTATCATAAATTATATTTCTAATTATATTTATTATAGTTAATTAATTGAATATTAATTAAAAGCATATTCGAAACCATGGGTGGATGCAAAACCATTGGTAGACATAAAAAAAATCATATTTAATTTATCAATGAATAAAAAATATATAAAATTAGCGTTTATGGATAAATAAAAAAATCATGAGTTTTAGTGTAACTTTTTTAAGCTAAAACAATTGATAATGTGTGTGTGTATATATATGTATTTTCTTACCTTAAAACAACCCAAAATACAAATTAATTTTAATATGTTTCAAATATATACAAAATTACTCTCTATGGATAGATAAATTTTTTTAATGAATTTTAGTATAATTATTATTTTTTTTAATAATTAAACTAATTAAAAATTGATTATTAATTTATTTATAATCAATGGCCAAGAATAAATCTTGGCCATTGATTATATGTCATGTGGCATGTTGAAATGGCAGCAGATATCCTAGGAGCCCCCTTTTGTGAGATCGAATTTGGAGGATGATACGCTTACACTTAGTGTGAGCAAAAATCTTACACTAGGTGAAAAGTAATAATATTATATTGAAGATTCAGTGCATCGAACGAAGATAAAGCAGATTCATTGGGACGCGTTTTCCAAATTTTCAACTCTCCATTTTAATTTGAAATTTCAAAGTTGTACCTAAAAAGGAAAAAGAAAAATTAAATTAAATTTAACCCATCTCTTTTTTTTGGTCGAAAATTTTACCCATCTCTTAACATTAATTGTTCTCATATGAGATTAAAACAAAATCAAACTTTGTGGGATGCTGGGTACTTCTCATTTAGGTCAAAATAAGAATAACATCAGTATCCAGCTGCGGCCGTCGTCCGCTTGGAGTATCTCCAAACGTCGGGGGTTTGTCGTTGTTCGGGTTCGTCCAGCTATCTCCGACGACAATTCCACCCCGAGCTGAATCATAATATTCGACGTAAATTGGTTTGTCATTCGTTTTCACGTGTAGAATGCATTTTCCATGTTGCAAATTGGGATTAGGGTTAATCTGGGTTTGTCGGTCGTTTAATTTTGAATTGGTGTTAAACTAAGAATTGATTTAGTTATTGTTAATTCGGTGTAGGTTTTGGGCTTGATTTTAGGTTTAGGGTTTCTAGGTTGTCATTGAGTTTGGTAATTCTGATTAGGTTTTGGGTTTGATTATAGGTTTAAGGTTTCTGGATTGATATTGAGTTTGGTAATTCTGAGTAGATTTTGGTATTCTAGAACTTGGGTATGCTCAGGGTTTTGGTTGCTATATTGATACATGATAAAAAACAATAATGCACAGATGTAGAATAGGGGTTTGTTTGGTAATTTTGGCATTGTTGTGGCCCCCTACAAACTGCATAGTTGCAAATAATCACCAAAGTTGATTCTGAAATTTCTTTGGTCCCTCACAAACTTGTTTTATTTGGTAAAAAACCTGCGGCTTTTATATCCACAACACTTGACTGAAATGGTATTGAAAATTATTTGATCAACAAAACAATACACTTTCATCGTATGCTGTGTAGGAAAAAATTCATCTCCACTCTCAAGTAAGTCATTACATTGTTGTACTGGGTGGACATACAGTTATTGCCTTGACTGTTTGTGAAGGCGCATGGCGAGTCTTTACCATCAAAGCGCAAGCTACTGATCAAAGAGCCTTTACAGTGAGGCTAAAGCGGGGAGAAGGATTGAAAATAACCGAGGGATGGTCAAGAAATGTCCGCCACAATGGGCTCAAAATAGGCGAGTATGTAAGATTCAACTTCAACATGGAAGCCAAATTCTACGTTGAGTTTTACGACAGAGCCACTAATGAAGTGGATTATGCTCGAAGACGATGACGTTACCGCAGGAAAAGGGCTAAGCAGGCATCAACTGCCACGTCTCGACAACCACAACCGAGAACAAACAATGAGATGACCACCGGTATAACTTCTTGATATCCCTCTTTTTATATATGATTTGCAGCAACAAAAAATGTACATTATATATCACCACGTGACTTGTATGACATCATTCTGTGTAGCGACATATGCACCTGCTCCCGAAAGGCCAACTGCTTTCCTAAGATCCGTTGATTATTGTGTACTGACTGTCAACCATCGGCATGCAGTGACGGACTACGGTCCAGTAAGTAATTTACGCAGTACATATAATACAGCCCTGACAACATGTTTAATTTGGCCGCTAATGCATCTACTCCCCATTTGGGGGTCAATCCCCACGGCCTTCAGCCGAGCTAATTTCGGGCCACGGAAACACCAATGTCTTAGAGAATTGATGTTTTGTGGCGGGGAATAAGCAGTACATTATCCGTTACAAGTTTTTGAAGGGACCAGGGTGGCGTGTCGAGCTGAAGAGTGGGTGGAGGGAGTTTGCATTGGGAAACAAATTGGTGGCGGGGGATGGATGCCTCATCCGACGACTCGATGGAGAAGACCTTACGAAGTATGCCGTGGAAATCATTAGAGGCTGAGCCTATATTGGTGTGTATTTTCCGGTTGCTACCACACCAAACATCTTGACTTTTGTGTAATTACACTATAAACTTGTTTATGTAGTTATGGATGTATTCAAGTATTTTGTGGGGGCCTATGGGAGTTTGTAATTATGGCGCTTTTGTTGTTGGATTGTGGCAAATATTGATGTTCGGTACGTAGTAACTCTCTTTTATGCAGTATTTAAATATTGATATTTATGATGAAAATTGTGATATCCTTGGATTTTATCTAGGACTCCCTTGGATGATAACTTCATGTGCATTCTGTGAAACCTGTGTGCATTCCATGAAACATCTCTGCAGGTCAAAATATACACGTTGAGTACTACACCTAATACTCGTGTAACAGACTAATCATTGTCTCACACTATCAATAACAAGCCTTTGTTCAGAACAAAGTTTATAATAATAGTTTTCTCTATCTACAACGAGCTTTATGACTCCGTGCTCATTGAGGGGGCTCCCTATGATCATTCTCGTGTACAACTCTCTAAGATGCATCGCAAGGTCCCTTGAGAATGCATCGAGCTGATACTTCCACCCCCTCTTGTTGCCGGGGGGACCATTGCCCATATATGTGTGCATGTGGTACATGAGACCGATACCCAGGTCCTCTTTGCTAAGACCGAGGACACTATCAGGCAATTGCATTTCTTCGGCAACCAAACTTTCAAAGCTAAGCATCTTCCATTTGTCCTTCAAACCCAAGCTTTTATACCAGCACACAAGTACGAATCTCTGCAATTGGGAATAATGAAGATCACTATAAATAAGACTTGTGTAAACTTGAAATTTTAAAAAAAATAAATAAGGACAATTAACTCACCAAGTTATGAGTACATCGGCACATATCTCCCCCACGATCTGGGTGACCCAATTGGATGATATCAATCCTCGGGTGCTTCATGTTAAAGGTGACGTAGAAAAGTAGCTCCGGCTTACAAAGCGGGAAGCACCACTGTGTAAGAGAACAAAAATAACACAAGGCAACAAATCAAGTCAAGCTGCTCAAAATCCATACAAAATATGATAACTGGAATGAGAGTGTTTAATTTGTACCAGATCGACATCCGATGCTTTGGTGTTAGCCATGCACCACAAGACACTATTCATCATATTATGAATGTATGTGACAGCGTAGCGACACTTTCGTCCTCATGGAACAACTCCTTACTGAATTCGATTTTGGTATAAAGTGCAGTTGGCCCCTATAAAAAATGAAGATGGAAAAAAACCAACATAATCCGAGAGTGAACAATTTCCCTCGTTACAATGCACGGAAAAAATACGCTTATGTTTGTGGGAACAAAGAATCTCCTGGGGAACGACCCATTACGGGTCAATTCTTTGTAATTCAAGATCAGAGTGAACCAGTGTAGAATTTGATTGAATATTTCAGAACGAGGTGACAGTAGACAAATTAGATCCGATTTATGAATCGCTCGCTGAGGGTCACCATCCCATCCATGTTGCTTGAAAACTACGAAGCTGAAACCCCAAAAACAAAAAGGATTCAGTACGAAGCTGAAATATAGTAAGCAAAAAATGAATGAAGCAATTGAAAGGATAATAATTGTACTTACTCTTCAGGTGCATGCCGCAAATAGTTACAAACAATCCTTTGAATACTTGGATGAGCTTCGAAATCGATGGTCAGACATCTATACACCAATTTTTTTCAGGAGTTTGTGCATAAAATTCCTAAACGGGCTGTTGAGTTGGTTGTGCATTGTCAGGAACCTCTGAACATTGTGGTGCAGAACAGGGTAGTGAGTCGGAATTTTGTGTTGCTGAACAGGGTTGGGAGTACAGTGTTAAAGCCAAATGACCATCAATACTGGAAACATCTTGTTCTTGTGCGGTTTTTTCTGACAATCCCTCGCGTTCTTTTTGCAGATGCAGGATCTAATCCAGGAAAAACAACCATCTTTTGTTAACATCCTCATGGTGGAAGTGAAAACAATTCAACTAAATCATATACCTTACGTCCTTAACTTAACGTTGTTCACATTGTCAAGAACCTCAGAACGTTGTGGTATAGAACAGGGTAGTGAGCCAGAATCTTGTGCTACTGAACAGGGCTGGGAGTATAGTGTTAAAGCCAAATGACCATCGATATTGGAAACATCTTGTTCTTGTGCGGTTTTTTCTGACAATCCTCGCGTTCTTTTTGCAGATGCAAGATCTAATCCAAGAAAAACAATATGTCCTTACCTCAACGCTGTCCTGTGCAACCACTAGCACATCCATCCAATACACCTGTTGAAAGTCCTGTATGTGAACACACAGTATAAGCAAACAAAAAGATGATTCAAAACCCTATATTATTTGCAGGAGAAGATTGGTCAAGTGAAAATGTAATAATGTAAACCATAAGCTATAATGCATCATAGAAGGTGGGATGGAGACCTCAACATCCGAGCTTTTGTCGTAATCCCCACCACCGATAGCGGGGTGATCCACGTCCTGGTCTACATTTGACACCTTGAATAACAACAAGAGCTTTCGGTTTCATTTATTCGTAGATCGAAGTGCACATGAATAAAGGATATAAGAAGTATATATATGTGATAAAATGCATGAAATGCACATGTTGTCGTATACTTTACTTGCTCGTCGTCAACATTATCAACATCCTCATTGACCCCACCCTTGTCAGCATCATCCTCAATCTGGAGATCGTCAGCCCCCTTTTCATGATCATCCTCATCTGCATTGCCACCATCTCCACTGACATTCACACCATTAGGATGATCCACCTTTCCTTTCCCTTTTTCATCTTTTTGGTCATTTTCCCTATTGACATCGCCAGACAAGCACTTTTGAATGGCTTAAAAAAGTTTGGTCAATCTGTGTAGATTGAATTTTCCATGGTCACCATATTGCAACCCCAAACCAGCGAAATTGAAGCCACAACACCATTTAGCTCCTTGAACATGGGTGATTCTGCAATCTTCGAAGGAGCGTCATCCTTCACCGTCCAAAATAGCTTCACTTGCTCAACTAGCTAGGCTACATTGTGCGCATGTTTATGCACATGAGTATCACAACTATCTGTCAGCGGCATATCGGTAATCGGCGCGATGCTAATATTTGCATCCTGCGCGCCTTCACATGCAGGCGGCTCGTGATCGTCATTGGCATAATCATCCTCTTCTTCTTCTTCACCAGTAGGCGGCTCCTGCCCCTCTTTGCAAGCTGCATCGGCAAGAACATCACCGGGTACCGGCTCCTACCCCTCTAGGCCAACATCATCTTCTTCTTCTTCACCAGTAGGCGGCTCCTGCCCCTCTTTGCAAGCAATGTCTGCTTCTTCTCCATTGGTTACCGGCTCCTCTAGTCCAACAACATCGTCTTGTTCTTCATCGGTAGATGGATCACGCCCCTCGTTTCCAGCCACTTCGTCTTCTTCTTCACCGATAGGCGAGGGAGGAGCCTTGATGTTCGTGTTTTTAGTATAGTTTTAAGTGCTTTTCTAGGTGGTTTAGCTTAGTTTTAGTTGTGCTTCAGTGTTTGTTTTGTGTGTTTTTGCATAAGTTTGCATATTGTGTGAAAAGTATGGAAGCTACTCCGATTTTGTGTTTTTTGTAGGTTTTTTGAGCAAAATTAGAGCATTCAGGGGACTTTGAGAGAATGAGGAAGCAGTGGAGCATGGTCAAGCTAAGGAAGGATTGAAACACTTGAGAAGATCCTGGAAAATCCAAAAGACGCTATGAAGAAGTAAAAGATCAAGGCAAAAACAGGCTCGATACCGACTCTGTGGGTTCGGTACCGAGGTCTGCAACAAAGGCAAGTCGAGAAAGAGTTTAGCAAGAGTCTACCGACCGTGACAGGGTCGATACCGAGGTCCCCTGTGTCGGTAGGCGTGACCGACTTTGAGTATTTATAGATTTTATTCCGTAATGTTTTTAGTTTAGAAAGTTCTATCTTTATGGAAACTTTTTAGATAGCCTTTTTAGTATAAATACCTTGTCTTTAAAACCTTTGTGAGAGAGGGACGTTTGTTTTGAGACATGTTTTGGGATAGAAAGAACGCACGAATGGCTCGAGAGAGACTAGTTTGATTGTTCTAGGTTATTTTCAAATTACTTGGAGGAGAAGTTTGTCTTCTAAAGACAAGTTTTCAGATTTAATTCAAGTAAGCTTTATTTTAATTCAAATCATGTTCTCTTTAAATCTTCTTGTTTGTTTCTTCTCAATCATGTGTGAGTAGTCGTTTATTCTAGGATCGGGGTTGAAAATCCGACATGATTGTGCATGATTGATGTGTGATGAATGATTGAATGCGTTTTATCTTTTATCTACTTGTTTTTGCTCATGCTTGGATGAAAGTCGAGGTAATTCAAGTTTATTTCTTAATCGAAAGAGAAAGCTATAATCTAGAATGTTGATATCGTTTGATAACGAAAGTTTCAAACTTTGGATAAAAAATAAGTAGAAAAGTGAATTGATTCATGAAAGTCAATTGATTTGCTTGCTTAAATCAACAAAAGTTGATAGCTTTATGTTCAAGGCATGTTATTTATAATTCACACTATCTTAGTTGCATGATTATGTCGTGGTAAACCCTTCTCCTAGATCTCTTTCTTATTTGAAACTTCATATTACGTTATATTTGTATCGGTACCGAGGCTATTTGGTTAGTACCGAACCTGAGTTTTCCCTGCATTGATTTCTTCGTTCGATTCTAAGATCAGCATCGATACCGACCCTGACAAGGTCGGTACCGGCGTGTTTGAATCGTTGTCTTGTTGATTCTTCTTTATTCTGTTTTGTTTTGTGTTTTTTTGATTGTTAGAATAGTAATCAAACATAACTTTGCTTCCCGTGGACGATCATGACGATCCTAAGTAAATCCCTTTCAACAAGCCTCCCTTTTCCAAATCCGCCCAAGTCTAGCTCTTGAAGTTCCCGGTCCCGGACCATCCTTCAAGTCCACCCCTTAATGATTGGATTCTTTCTTGGGGGTGAGGAACCCGGTGCAGAGAAGCGGTCAACATACATCAACTGTTGAAAATGTAAATGGCAAAATGATCAGAAACAAAATGGACAAACACAAGACGAAATGCCACAAGTTAACATCAGAGCAATACTTACAATCAACAACATAAGAGGACCTCGAAATTGACTCCCCGGAGTCCCTTTCCAAGAAACCCTGATATCGATGAGTTTTTGTAAAACGTCGTCACACCAGTTATACTTACGGACACATTTAACATCTTCAAGAAGTTCGAGCAAACCTAGGTTCATGCCCTCATTTTGGACGCATTCGACTATACGAACGTTGAAGAGCATCATGACGTTCGTAATGAACATGGGGTCGTCCTACTTCTTGTTCTTTTCAATGTAACACGCAAGTTGGTTGGGAGTAGGTGTCTTCCCGTTGAATTGTCTTCTGAATTTTTTTAGCTAGAGGTGTATCTGGTGCGTGGGCTGGAACTTGGGCAGGTTTACGGCCTGTTGGCAGACCTAAATACCGATGCATATCCGACGCTGTAATCTCCACATGCTTCCCTTCAAACACTTGTATGCAACAATCTTCTACATTAAACTTTTGTAGAAGCCAATGCCCATGCGCCAGGGGGTTAAAAGTAATGGTCCAATCGAGAAAGCAACCAAATCCGGCATGCCGCAGCGCCTCTTTCTGGGAAGGTGATAGCCCCTTTATGGTTTCCACGAACGGTTTAGGACTTGTTCTACATTTAACTAAGGGGTGTGCCCTTTTCATCACAGACACCGCCTCTTGAGGAGTCTTAAGCCTTCTTGATCGACCTAAACAATTTAGAACAAATGATGTCGGGGCTTCTTGTTCATTACAAGATATGTTGCCATCATCTTCCAATCTGCGCTTTTTATTACTCTCAACAGCAACACGCCAACACCGAGATTTATGTTGAGAGGGTTTTGTTGACAACAAATAAATTTATAGTCAAGACCCCGCTGAGTATAGGGGAGTCAGGATCGTTCCACGGGAAGCACGGTTGTTTGTCTATCAAGCTACTAAGAAAAATAAAACAAAACAAAACAACACAACTCAACTACAACCAACCTCGTTAACGACTTTGTCAGGGTCGTTAACGAACCTGGATGAAGTACGAACACACACTAACGACCTAAGAACAGGTTCGGTACCGAGGCAGCGAACTCATTAACGAATATAATCGAAGAAATTCAAATAAAAACAATTATCTAGGACAAGGATCACCACAACATAGCCATGCATATAAACTCCTAAGAAGATAAAGATCATGCCTTTAAATAGATAAATTCATCAACTTTCGCTGATTAGCAAACAAATCAATTCATTCTCATAAACTAATTCACTCAATCACTTGTTTTGGATCCAAAGCTCGAAACTTTCGCAATCGAACAATATCAACCTTCAAGTTACTAACTTTTCCTTTCGAACAAGTTAAAAACTCAAATTACCTCGATTCTCATCTAGGCATAAACACAACAAGCAATTTTAAAAATAGATAAAAGGCATCCAACACAATTTACTTACTCATAAAACCATGCATAACTATGTCGGGTTTAACCTCGACCCTAGATAGGAAAACTACTCACTACTCATAATTATAAAGCAAACAACTTCAATAAGAGAAAACATTGAAAACAAAACAACTACTTCAAATTAATAAGAAATATTGTCTTACAACATTCAGAAGAAACCGAAAACAACAAGAATACCGAACAGAAAACACGTCTAACGACTTTAGCTCACTCTCGTTAGCCTCGGTTCGACTTCTCTCTCTCCCGACTCGTTCTCTCTCGGCTCCTCCTCGAATACGTCTGAACCACCCTCCTCTAGGCTAGAAAAGAAGGGTATTTATACTAATAAAGCTATCTAATAAAAAAGGTTAGAAGATAAAAACTTTCCTAAAAGATAGAAACTAACTCTAAAAAGATAGAAATAAAATCTAGAAAAAGATAATAAGACCTAAAATATAAAATATAATAACCCTAAAACTCATTAAAAAAACTCTACCGACACGGAATAAACTTCCGCACAGGGTCGGTAAACATCTCAACAAACTCTCGAAAAACTCTATCTTTAAGCCTCGTTAACGACCCTTCACAGCCTCTTTAACGAGCCTGGATTTGGCTTTCTCCAACACTTCAACTCTAAAAAGCTTGACTTCGACTTCTTTATCCTCGTATTCTTCCGTCTTCCACCATAGCACTCCATTCAGCTCCAAAAAGCACTGTTTCCTTGCTAAAAACCTACAAAAAGACACAAAATAGAGTAGCTTCCATACTTTTCACAAAATATGCAAACTCATCCAAAAACACTCAAAACTAACTCTAAAACTACTAAAACTAAACCTAACAAACTAAGAAAACACACTAAAAACTATACCAAATACATGAATATCAAAATACCCCATACTTAGACTTGCTTGTCCTCAAGCAATCACTAAACTCTAATCAAAACCAAACAATCATACTTATCAAGCCATATCCATCATCTAAAAAGCAACTTCAACAAACAGAAGAAAATAGCAAATGACTATTAATGTCATCACACATATATACACCAAATAGACATAAGAAAATACAATCCAACCTCACAAGGGATAATGTGTTTCACTCAACTCTCAAGTGTTTAGGCTTATAAATTCAATCTCTCAACTCATCTTATATACAAAAACTCATAGAAATTGGAACTTACATCACCAAACTCTCCACCGAAGATTTGTCAAAACAAGCAAAAATCATCAAAAGAACTTAGGCTCAATGAAAAACTTCATAGAAGCTTCCATTCGGCCGGGTTGTAATGGGCTTGGTAAAGACAATAGGGCGTGGAAATATTTTGGCTTGTGGTGCTAATAATATCCGGGAATCAAAGACTCCTAAAAACTCACATTATACCAAAACACTCATAAAAACAATACCAAACTCACTCTTCAATATGCACTTCCTTTTTCACTCACCCATCATATCCTAGAAAGTCTTATAAAATAACTCAAAAGAAATCTCTGATTTATCTATTAAACACAAATGCACATCTACTTTTCTTCCTTTAACTTCTCTCCCTTTTTTTATTCATTCTCTTTTTTCATTGCGCAACCTCGTTAACGGACCAACTAGGGTCGTTAACGATCTTCATCGTGTGCTCTTCCTTCACTCTTCTGAATAACTCCCTTTGTGCATTTCTTTATTATCAAGAGATCTTTCTTTTTACAACATAAAACAAGAGACTTCCAATCTGCCCTTCCCAACAATCTCTTAATTTCAAAACCAATCATAACATCTCACTCAACAAAACTGACCTCTCCAATCTAAGTCCTAATCCCCGGATAGGGTCAAGCTTATCTCAGCTAGGGAACAATTTTGTGGATCTAAAAATAAAAGGCTTCAGGCTCAAATTGGCTTCAAAAAGAAGGATAATGTAAGGGTAGGATAAGGATTAATAGGGCTTATGAAAAAGTTCTCTATCATCTGATCTTCACATGTAATGAACTATAAATCTTATATAGGTCTCAAGTAATAGATAACCATCACAATTCCAAGAGATAATATGCATATAGAGAGTAAATCACACGAGAAAAGAAGAGGGATTTTTGATATTCTCCCTATAAGGCCAAAAATAACTCACAAGGTCATTATTTTGTTGGATTGCATCACTTATGCTAAAAAGTATACATGCTCAATTTCATCATATGCTATTCCTTCCTAAAAACAACTTCAAAACAAGAATCCGGCTAAACTATCAAAAAGGGGATAAGCCATCCCCAAACCTTGTTCCATACCAGTCTACCAAAAAGGGGATAAGCCATACCTAACCCGATTCCTTATACCTTAGGTATAAAACCAAACAAGCCCTTAAAGGTTTAAGTCTGAGAATGATCGCATTGAAGTCTTCTGATATGTGGAATCTAGATTGGGTATCAGTATTGAAGTCTTCTCCTTCAAGGTTGAATTTTTGGCCTGCAGTTCTATGGCTGAGATACATGATTTTACTGATTTTAATGAAGTTTCAGTGGCTGATATACTATTTAAACAGGCCATGGGTTCCAAGTTAAATAATCTTCCTACAATAAAAGGTTTTGTTGGAGTGAAGTACACTCTTTTTCAAATTCATTTATCTTAGCATGGTAAAGGACAAAACATATTCAGATGCATGCTGGATTGCTGGTACCAATTTTCCAAGCCATAAAACCTTGGCAACTTACTTACATTGTAATTCCTTATGTATTGATATTTGCTTAATTCTCTTTGAATTGCAGCATGGACAAGGATGTGGATATTTCAAATGGGTGAATGCTAATGAAGAATCGGTGCCTTTGAATGATGGATTTGCTGAACATGCAAATACACGCAATCCCGAAGATTTGGTTCAAGCGCTTACGAATGTGCGAAAAGAATTTTCAGTGTTGAAAGTGTTGGTTACTGTGGTGTTAGTTTTAGTAATAATAATGTTGTTGAAACTATGATCTTATAGGTAGTTGTTTAATGTCGTGTACTCTTCCTGTATTGGATGATCTTGTTTGAAAGTACTTTTATTAATGGGTAAATCCTCTGATGATCTTGTTCAGATATAACTTAGAGATCTCCATCAGAGTCTTCATATTCACTAGTTGTTCTTGACTTTACCTCTCAATTTCAGCCCTAAATGCCCTTACCCTTTCTCTTAGTGATTTCAAATCCTCATCAAGCGAGAGCATCTCAGGTGCATTCAAGTGATTCTCATCCATCTCTTTGGAAGACGTTTCTTCAAATTCATATGGCCTACCTTTTCCTTTCGTATATTATAGGATTACTTCCTCACCCACAAACACACTTGATAAATCATCATCACCACGTACACCACACTTGATAAATCATCATCACCAAGTAGGGTATTTACTAGGGGAGTAATATGATCCATTGGACTCAAATAAACTAAAGCTCATCCCTAGTTAATACCATCTCCTCCCTTTTACAAACTTGTACTTCAGCAAGTACGTCTTGTTTCCGACATGAAGCATCATATCTCTGAGCTGTTGGTGTCTCTTTTGACCGAAATTGGCACGACTGAAGGCCGTGGGAATTATCTGTCAAATAGTCAATAGAGGCTTTAGGTGCATATGTGCATAATACATATGTCGTGTTCAGTGTGGTGCATATATCAACATAATTATCGGCCCGTTGTCAACATGTACATGCCGCTCCTCCACCGTCAGTATGCATACTTCACCCGGCCCTTTATAAATAGTTGGACCTATTATTACACGGTAAGATGGTGTAGTTGGCTTTGTACGATATAAAATGCATCAATCTCCTAATATTCAATAAACCATATACTGTCATACCTAGAATGATATCTTGTCATAAAAACATATTATCCTTTCCTACAACAAATTGTATCCTGTCATATAAGAAGTGGTATCCTTTCATTTAATTATGTGTATCATTATATGGTAAGATGGTGAATACGTTGGTTTGTGCCATATAATCTTCAAAGCTTTTGCAAACAATAGAAAAAGCCGAATCTAAAAGTCAGTGGTGAAGTACTTACCCAAGGACCCCTCATCGGGGGATATTATCTCTTCATCCTCTTCCTTGATCGTTGGTAGTCTATTGAACATCCTCTTGCTTTGCAAGCTCTTAAATTTCGTACTTTTAAGTCGTTCAGCATAATTCAATTCCATGCCTCCTTTGCCAAATATGCAGATGTAGAACCTGTCTTTGAAGTCGAACCTGAAGCGCAGAATGTACCCTCGCTCAAGGGAATACATTCTTGCAAATTCCGTCCATCCAGTGGTTATTATGATTCGCTCACCCTTGGAGAGCTTAACTGGCCATTTCTTGGTTTGACACACAATGTATCCATAGTCTGGTATTGACCGCTTGTGTTTCTTCAGCAACACAAGGGGCAAGGGTTCTGTGTCCAACATATTCAGTAGTGATCAATGAAACAAAAAAACGAATATGGTGAATATATTTGCATTCTATTGTTGTTCAAATATTTTCTTACCATTTGGAACAATGACTCTGAGACTACAATAACTCTCACGAACTGTATATCGCGACTGCAATTATCCTTTTCCATCTTCTTGTCATAAACATCATCTATTAAGTTGTAGGTCCCACTATATTAGTTGCCTAAAAACAATGCAACACATATTCGAGAAACACAAACTCAAGACGCATGCAAGGCACACTCAAGATGAATGATTTGCACATTCAAGATTGCAGTCTCAATATGCACGCATTGCACACTCAAGATGCATTCAAAAATTGACAACTGACTTCCTAATTTTGCCATCTTCCTATGCATCACAATTGGAGTACTTTTGCAAAGCCAAATTTACAAAATCTGGAATCGACTGTATTCACATTCACTAGAGAAACAAAACTTTATAACACACTAATCAACATAACCAATGCACGATTTCATCTCAATTCCAATACACAAATGTCTATCCAGAAACCATCAACCCTAGAAACCCAAAATCCATCCAGATAAGCCTAAACCCTAGAAACACAACATAAATCCAATTACCCAAACCCTAAACCCTAGAAACACAAATTAAATACAGATTGAATTCGATGAATAAACAACTAATCATAATCTCAATCCAATTCAGCGAGTAAAATCGTATAAATATGAAAATTAAAACCCTCACTGCATGAAAAATCAATCAAATTTGAGGAGTCTAACCACTATACAATCGCGAATTCGGACGCTTTCGACGATCGAGAGGCCGAAACTAGATGCAGGGTGTAGTGGGACAGTTGGCGGGTGGAGTACGAATCCTGCCGGTGGTGTGTCGATAAAGCCAGAAAGGGTAACTTTAATCAACTGGGTAAAAGACTAAAAGGGAGGAGTAACATATATTTACCTTTTTTTACCAAAAAGGGTATAGTAAAACCTTTTCAAATATTGGGATTTTGGCCAAAATCTCATAAAGACAAAATCGATTAAAATATTCTTACGTTATTGTAATAAAACATGTATTCCTTTATGTAACAAACTAATTCTACATAAAACATGCAAGGTCTGCCCCGCAACCCGCATACACCCAATGCCACTCACGCGCTTCACGAGCGCCCTCCCGACCCCCACGACACGGCCAACGGCAGACCTTGCGGTCATCAGTGGGCAGCACCGAAGGGGGGGTTGAGCAATCCTTATCGCGATACGACGGGTCAAGCTCTTCCTTCTCTATCTCTTGAAACTCGCTTGCCGGACTAGGGACGGTTTCCCCGATTCACCGATTGCTACACATACCCCCGGCAACGACTAGGAGGACAAGGTTATATTGTTTTGTTTTGTTTTTTTAGGGTTCTGCTAGTTCGTGTGCATTTTATAGGTTTTTTAGTGTGCATTCGATTTGTATGTTAGATTGCTCGAGCCTTGGTTGCTGTCAAAATGCATGTCATTTTCGTTTTACATCATGAGCAAACTGTCACAAAATACACTTCTGCAGAAGGCAACTTAACTTCCTGCTAATCGATACAACTTGTTCACCTTCATAACCATGGATGCATAATCACAACAACTACCAATAGAGACAACTTACAAGGGATTTGGAGTTGCACCAAGAGCGCGAATAACCGGCCGGGGGACGTCATCGTACTCTTCGTAATCCTTGCCTTCTCGCAGTGCATGATTGGCAAGAGCGACCGCCAATCGATCTTCGACATGTTGAATTATCACCTCCACATAGGATCATGCATACTCTGCCGACATTTATGGAGCACCTCGGGTGCATGCTCCAGCCATTGGGCCTTACCATTCAAGACTTGAGATGCTGCACGAGAATTAGATTCTACCACGAATTTGTCCAACCCCATCAACCTTGCCATACATATCCCGTAGTAAATCCCCCACAATTCCACAATAATATGCGGATCGGCACGAAAGTTGCCTCGATCCATATGGTAGACATAGCACTTCAATAATGCGCCATACATGTCCGTAATAGCACCACCTCCACCCGCGGCAATGGGTGTGCCACTGGCAATAATAGCAAATGTGCTAACCTTGTACGTCTCCCCAGGTGGATGAGGATGCCACCCACTAGAGCTAAGCTGTGAGGAAACCACAATAAATACGAAACGACTATAAATTTTACAATGAAATAATCCCGTTTATTTTTTTGAAAGAATCTTGTTTATGAGGGTGTCAAAGACTCACCTATGATTCATGTACGACAGTCCTAGCATCGAAGGGATTCGCAAGACCGGGTTGATGAGGTATATAGCCACTTTGTGATGGACCTCCGCCAAAAGCTAGGCCATGAGGCTGCGTGAGATACATATGTACGGTACATCAGAAGGACCCCGCAAGGGCTGTTGGCCTTTAATAGTAACCTAGCTTGCATAATTAGTTAAATGAAATGAGATGACGTGTTGATCATGGACACTTACAGCGTTTGGAAGGCTATGCGACACATGCTGATCACTTAACGCAGTTGGAAGGCTACTTGTATCATGCTCGAGGGAGGCAGTTTCTTCGGTTGTATCCTGGGAAAAATTTAATATATTGGCACCCAAAAGTTTAATGCAACTCCTATATATAGTATTATAGGAATGTCGACAAATAATGAAAACCATTGTGTGCACAAGAGATGCTACCTTCTTCACCTTCTTCTTGGGAGTAGTATTTCGCTTCCCTTTCTTCTGTTTCGTTCTCCCGGGTGAAACCTTATTGGGACTAATTTTCTCCGATGGATGTCGGGTCCTTCCTATTGGCGCTCGGCCTTTACCCCAACGATCTGGAGGATCCTTCAGACAGTCGTCGGCGGTGTCATCCAGTTTTGCTATTTTCAGGTGCCTTTCATTGTTTTCCCTACTTTGCAACATGTTCCTCTCAAAGTTCTTGGAAGAATCATCGGCGCTAACAACGCCTACCATGGACTCCAACGTTTTTTTAAATTGTCCAGTCCGCGCACAAATGTTCTGTGTGTAGCATCGTTGTGGAGTACCAAATTGACCAAGTATTCGTTCCTGATAGCGAGCTCGCTGAACCTCTTCACTCGTGGCGCATCGTCGAGATCGTAGTAATGAACTTTGATGCGCTTATATTCTCTTACAATATTCTTCCTCTAGCGATCCAACACATACCTCTTGGGGATACAAGGTATCTCTTCGATCTCCATCACTTTAATAATGTGCTTGCATAAAATGCCTCTGAATTCAAATAGATTACAAGAGCAAGTGAAGACCATACCAACTTTATCGACGGTCGTCTTGAAGGACTTCCAGTTTTTGTGCCACACAGGTTTGACTATTTTCTCATCCACATCATATGTTAGCTTATCTCCATCAGCGCTAGACAACCTTGCATTTGTGTGCAAGAGGCCCTGGACCTGTAATTCAGAATTGTAAGTTTGTAACACTGTCCGAATAAAATATAATAGTGGATGGATATAAATCTATAAGGTGTATGTTTCTGCGTTTACCTCATCCTTCACTTCTCTAAATTTTTCGTTGGTATACACCTTGTGGAAAACATCTTCGGCTAAAATGGTTCCATCGTAGGTGTAGGGCCTCTCCATAATACTGTCATTTAACTTCTTTTCTTCTTTAACTATTTTGGCAAGACCATTGCGGTATTGACCCACAAAATCTTTCAGCCCACTCTGAAGAGACAAGTACCCTTTGAAAAAGAAATTCATTCCTTCGCTCCTTTGTGTGGAGGACATTCCGGCCCAAAAGGAATCCCTCCAGTACCCCGGAGCCCACTTTTTTCGATCCCTGTAAGCGTTTGCTATCCAGGAATAGTGATCTATCTCAAAAGTGTGCAGCATTTCCCTCCACGCATCCTCAAACTCCTCTAAGCTGAGTGAGTCATGGACAACAACCATCAATTTCTCGCGTATTTCCTTATAATATGTATGTTTCCCTAGGTTCCAATGTGCATTTTGCAACATATGAAAGAGGCAAAGTCTGTGCCTAGCTCTAGGGAAGACGATTTCAACTGCCTTATTGATGGCTTTGTCTTGATTCGTCAAAATCGCATCAGGGGCCCTTCCCATGCACTCTAGCCAGCAGTTGAATAACCAAACGAATGCATCCATGTCTTCATACGATATTAGCCCAACAGCAAGCACCACAGACGAGTCGTGGTGATTAACTCCAATAAAAGGCGCAAACGGCATCTTGTACTTGTTCGTCAGCTGAGTCATGTCGAATGTCACCACATCACCGAAATCCTTAGCCGCAGCCCGACACCTTGCGTCCGACCAAAACATATTAAGTACTACACCGGCCGAATCTCTCTGGATTGAACTGAAGAAGTTTGGGTTATCATGTTTCATCTTTTTAAAGTAGGCCTCCACATACGCGTCATCATCCTTCAATCTCGAACAGCGACGCCCCATCGATATCACGTTCCTCATATCTCGTTCAGTGAATGGTAGGTTCTCGTGCCCTCCGCTTTCGACGACAAGCGAATTAAAATTCTTCGTGATTGGAACTACGGCTGCATCATTGGTCAAAATCCTCTGCTTGTGGTAGGAGGTCATGTACTTGTAGTTAATCATCAGTCGGCTATTCTGTGGATCCATTGGATGATTGTGTTCCAAATTAGATGCCACAATTGTCATCATGCCCATAGAAATCTTAGCTTCCACGACTGCTTTACAACCGGTTGCTTGAAATTTTTTGTACGCCTTTCCATTACCCGCCCTTACACACTCGAATCTCAGTATCCTGAACATGTGATATTGGGTTTCCTTCTGTCCCTTTTTCTTCCATCACCTTGCTTCTTGAACTCCGACAGCAAATCACTGGTGCGCGTACGCCACTGAGCTTCAAATGCGTACTTATGACACGCATCGACAAGTTCTTGTCCACTATCAAAGGTGCACCCCTCCGCATGAGCTACAACTTTCCCAGGAGGTGTGACACTCTCATCAACCATTTCATGTGTGTCTTTGGGGGGAGCTCTTCATTTACGTCAAGACACTCGTCCACGTCATACACCTTGTTTAGGTCGATATCCATTCAAGTAAAATCTGAAATTAAGGTCAAAGAAATAAATCAATCAAGGTATATGAATACATTACAATTCACGACAACAAATCGATCAAAAACCATACGATCGTTATCCAAATAGCCGAATTCACAAATTCCAATCAAATGCACAATATCATACGCCGTTAACAATATCACAACAGATTAACTGAATGCTCGCTATCATAATCATTAATAATATCATAAGCTTATATAGCAAAATCTCATGTTACAATTCTAATATTAACCAAATGCACACTATCGTAGTATCGATTGCACACATTTTTCAACCCTCAATTATCAGAGCACTCCATTGCACGCAATTTTCAACTTCCAATTATCAAAGTAATCGATTGCACACATTTTTCAACTTCCAAAAACCACTTGAAGATTATCAACACAACTATTTGCACAACTATGCTTTTGCACAACTGATTTTCCACACCTAAGCATGCCACATATAAATCAGGATATAATTACGGAAAAGTAAAAAAATTATTTCTCAATTTACTCTCTTTATCTCCGATCATAGTAAACCATAACGCACCTCGTCGGATCTCAAGAAGATTGGCTGTACAAAGAGGAGAATGATCGTATTCGCCGGAGAAGGAGAAGAAGACTGGTTGGAGAATCGACTGGCATCAGCTTATACTTTAAACCCTAATGCACCTCGTCGGAATTCGAGAAGACTGGCCAGAGAAAGATGAGAGCGATGTTAAAACCTAACGCACCTCGTCGGAATTCGAGAAGAATGGCCGGAGAAACATGAGAGTGATCGTGTTCGATGGAGGTGGAGATTAAGAATGGTTGGTGAACGGACTGGAAACAGATTAAATTTTAATCCTAAATTTATTCTGTAATTCTGTACTTTTACCCCTTTTTGCTGTTCACACCTTTTTGCTTTCCCGATGTCCCCGCCTAAATCAAAAGAATGCCCGCTCAAATACTTTTCTATCGTTTTTTTACTATATAAAGATGCAACACGTGATGCATTACGTGTAAGGCTCTGGTACAAGATTCTCTTCAGTGTAAGATTTTTGCTCACACTAGGTGTAAGTGTAGACTTTTCCATCGAATTTCGATCTTTTTTGCATTGATCCAAGCAACACTTTAATATTTTCTTATTGTTTATCAATGAGCTCCCCGTGATCTCTTGAATTTCTACCCGATGGACATGCCCTTATGTGTGATGAGTTGGATTTTGGTTTATTGCAATTCTTGGTATCTAATGCCATGCATTCATTCTCTGCTTTTGGGTTTGGATCGGATTCCACTGGCCTAGTTTTTGGTATTTGTAGGTCCACTCCCTCCTCGGTCCAACTGTTTACATCTACATATCATCAATCAATAATCTATCTATTTATTACTAATAACTAAAGTCGAAGCAATTTCTGTCACCACATTGTGCCACATAACCCCTTTATTAAAATAATAGTTTTTATAGTTAATTATGCAAAAGAGTTATATCTAATAAAACATAAAAATAAAATAATATTTGTAAAAGTTTATCACCAAAAAACATAAAGATAAAATAATATTAGTATATTTTACCAATATAGATAAAAAAAGACATTATATTTATCATATTTGTAAAAGATAAATTAAAAAATGTAAGAAAAAATATTTACATGTGGTCACATATATATCTTTGAAATAAAAATAGCCATATAAATGATAATATCTTTTAAATACCTATCTATATATCTATATCTACTAGCAAGACTCGATCGTGCCATGCTCGACGATGATTTGAAAAAAAAAATTATGTAGGAACCATACTTGTCGATTGAATTTTACATGAACTTATTTGATAAAATAAAATAGTTTCCTCTATATATTAAGGACTAAGAGATAAATGAACATTTAAATATATCTATGTGGCATAATATTAAATTTACTATTTATCATTGAAAAAAATTAAGATACATTATCAAAAACAACGTACATATAATATTGGAAAAAGGATAAAAATCATATTATAATTTAAGGATACAATTATATATTAATAACATTATAAATAATATTATATTATATATATTATTATTTAATTATTGAAAAGATGATGATGTGTAATTATATAATATTTAAATTTTTTCCATAAAAAAAGTAGTAGATCATTATATATTATGGATAGTTTCATACTTGCCATTGAAAAAAAAAATAACGATACATATTAAAGATGATGATATACAATTATCAGGCCCGGCCCAAAGGCAGGGGCAGCCTGGGCGCTGGCCTAGGGCCCAATCTTTAGGGGGGGCAATCGAAATTTTAATAAGAGCATCTAATATGTGTAAAATCAGTTAGTTAAATCAAAGCCCAAATCCATAAAACGAGGCTCAATTGATAAACAAAAGTCATGCACTCTTAATTTAGGGAATTTAAAACATAAAAAGGAATGAAAACAGTATCACATAATTATGTTGTATATTTGTATGGGCCCCTTGATTTTTTAAGCTATAAATTCACCTCCTTCTGACCATTATAAATTCATTCCCATGTAACGGATCATATGGCCCTTTCTAGTTAGATGCATTCTTTCCAGTTTCTAATAAACTTACCTAGTTCATTTGACTCCAAATTCCAAATTTTTTCTTGATTTCCTTAATTATTGTACATCTTTTACATATTGAATTCGGGATTATGGTGCAAAGCAATAAATTGGGATTCCATCATCAAACTTTGTGTGGGATTGTAGGTAAAATTTAAGATAGAATATACTAGAAAATTGGGAAAAAAAATATATTTGCTATATTTCCTTTTTGTATTGTTTGGAAAAAAATTGGCCATTTTTCATATGTCCTGGAAAATATAATTTTTTTAAGATAAATAAAGAAAATATTATTTTTAAAAAATATAGATAAGTTAACATATATGTTTCACTATTCATAATGATGAAATTTTTATCATACAAGGGCCCTTATTTTTTTTCGCCGAGGGGCCTCCGATTTGTAAGGACCGGCCCTGACAATTATATACAATAATATTTAAATTATCCATAAAATAAAGTAGTAGATCATTGTATATTAAAAACAATAGCAATAATATTACAGTATATATTTTTAAGGATTGTAAATACTAAAAAGAAGAAAGGGTAAAGAAGTAAATTTAAAAATTAAGATGCTTATGTGGCGTAGTTAGATGAGTGATAAATAGGATAGAGAGATTCGTGTTTACTAAGATTATATAGATATCTACCCTAATACATTATAAAGCAGAACCCAAGTCTGTTGTAAAATTTGCGCCACATGACATTTTTTCATATAAATTAATGTAAAATTATATTTAATAAATTTTGTAACAACTTATAGTATTCTTGCTATATATACTAAATAGATAACATGTTTATATAATTTTTTATGCATATAATTTTCTATCTATGGATTATGAATTAGTTTACTACAATAGATAACATATTTATATAATTTTTATATACATAAATTCCTATGAGATGATATTTTTCACATTAATTTAATATTTTTATCTCTTATCAAGATTTAGGGTTTTAATATTTTTTTTTATCTTTTAACAAGGCTTGAGCTCCAAGTATAAAATTTATATCCATATAATGATATAATTTTAAATAATAATTTTTTTTATGTTGATATAATTTTATTTTGAGAAAAAGATATAGTTTTATGTTGATGACTAAGATTATATGTAAATGTCAAAAATAAATAGAAATTCGAATCTTAATTTAAATTAATAAAATTATATTTTCTTTATCTTTTTCTACATTTATATTAAAGATTTTTTCTTAAATCAAGTTGATAAAAAAAATTTACAAATTTTGATGAATACTTGCTTAAATTGAATTTTGATAAAAATTTACATTACATTTTTCTTAATTTCCTTTTTATTTTATTTATGTAAATATAGAATTTTTTTTTTATCTAGCCCCACCTTACATTAATTTTTTTTATATCTATGTTTTTTTGTAATTTAATATGAATTATAGATTGATTAATACATTGAATTTATCAGTCTAAATGGAAAATGACTTTATAGATGGATTGAATTTTGCAAATTAATACATAAATAAATTTCTCTATATTTTATCTCTCAAATCAAGGACAATGCTTTCTTCTATACTAATCTTTATATTGTATTTTTCATATTTATAAAAATTCTTATTATTATAGAGTAAAAGATAAGAACCCTAATAAATAATTTTAATAAATTAACTTTAAAAAAATTATTTTATAAATTATATTATGCTTTATAGATAACCTATCCTAATTATTATTATCTTTATAAAAAAACAAAGTATTTTATACATATTAATGTCAAAAAAAATAAGAAAATATTATTTAAAAATATTCAATAAAAAGTAAATTGATATTTTAATAATTTCAACCTAAATTTTGACAAGATCTCCACAAATAATGGAAAAATATTTAAAAATATATTCAATTAAAATATGGAGTACAATATAAAAAAATAATTTGTCTATTGCATAATTTATTATGATATTATATAAATATATTTAGTAATTTAAATTAATATCGTAAAATTGTATAGTTTTTTTTAGTAAAATTATCCCGTGAATATCGCGGGACTTCAACTAGATATATATTGAAGTCGTACATTTTCGAGCCACCAGAACAATTCTAGCCCTACCTGATATTTAAAAAGTAATTTTGTATTCTTATTATTTTTTCTTTTTTCTTTTAAATTTTCTAAAAATCTATCTAATTTTTATCAAAACTAATGTTCTAAAATATTTAATAAAAAATTAAAAGAAAAGGAAAAACAAAACATAAGATTCTTTTTAATATATAATGATAAGATTGTTATCATAATAAGCTAGGAAAATATTTTTACTATTAATTTTTTCTATCTAAAACTAACATTACACTATATTTTATATTTGGAAAAAATTAATTCGAATTTTAATTAAAAATAAAAAACTATTTTATCTTTATCCTTTTATCTATTTATTTAAAAGACTTATCTTAAATCAAATTTAGAAAATAAAATTAAAAAATTTAAATATGTATATAATTACTTGCCTAAATTAAATTTTTAAAAAAAATTATATTATATTTTCCTTAATTTCCTTTTTGGATTATTTATGTTAATATAGTCGTGCAGGGTTGATGAGGTATTTTCCAGTCGTTTACCTATCAAAGAATCCTTAACTTTACCAAACTCAGTAGAGCAGAAAGTAAGGGTCGATCCCATAAAAACTTGTGTATTTCTATTTTTACTTGCGTGCCAAGAAATAGAACTAAAGGGGATTTTAGAATGATTATCCAATACTACTATGCAAATTAAATTTAAAGTATCAATGCAAATATGATCGTGTTTAACAAATATGAGGAAAGCGTGTTCAACTAGTTAAATCCATCATAGATATGCTTATTGATCATTGATTCTCCTAACTCTCAATTCACTTGAATAATCTACCGTGGATTATTATCCAAGACTTTATAATTAGTTGAAAGAGCTAACAGTATGAACAACTATAATCATCTAACAACCTAGAACAACGTCTAGATTCAATTAAACGACAGCTTTAAGTTCAAAGTATCGATAGAAATAAATACTCAACGCAAACAGCTAATCAAGTTATTTGTGGTTTATTCCCTTCTACAACTGAATAGCCCGAGCGGGTCTAAACAATTATAGTTGCTACTTTATCTAATCAACCCCGAATGGGCATTAATCAGATTAGTTGTAAATTAACCTAGAAATTATATTAGGTGATCAAGATAACAAAACCCTAGAATAATTCTGATTCAATTAAGCACATGTAATAAAACATATTCAAGTTGTTGAAAATCAATCAAACCTCACAACAATATGCAATCTATGATTTCAATAACTAGTCAAACACAAAGGATTTTAGCAATGTATAATTAAATTAAAGAAAAACTTACAAAAGGTTCAAAGGTTGCCTCTTGAGAGAGAAACTCTAGCCTCCAAAATATGATTCAGGTTATTAAAAAGATAGAAACTAACAAGAGTTTAAAGTATCTCTTAAAACTACTAAAGATATCCAAGAAAACAAATCCTCACAAGCCTTACAAGACAACACGTCGGAATCATAAAGCCATGCCTAAACTAATCCCAATTCTTGGCCCAAGGCATCTCCACATAGAAAGCCAATTGCGCGGTTTGACCTCCAAAAGCGCGGCCGCACTTGTACATGCTACACCGCGCAATTTCCTTAGTTCAGTATTCAAGTGACACTTTAGAAGCTGTTTTGACCCTCTTCGAGTTAGAATTTGGACTCGAAGTAAAAATATGAATTGTAGCTATTCGAATTATCTTTTCAGTGATAGAAAATTCAGCTCCATCCGACCACTATAGCTCCCAAACCAAGCATTGCAAGATAGAGGTGTCAAAACAACAACTCCAATGCATAGCCCGAGTTTAAGCGTTCTTTTCACTCAAGCTTTTGAGTCGTAGCTCTTCCAATCTTCACTTTCACCACTTTAAGCTTCATCTTGATCCTCCAAAATCATCTAAGATCCATCTCGTCCATGCTTGTTTACCTAAAGATCTGCAAAATCGAACAAAACAAGCGCAAAACCCGAATTTCCTAGAAAACCTAAAAACCTAAGAACTAGACTAAACTAAGATAAATTCATGCAATATAAACATAAATATGCATCCTAAACACTACCTAAATGCAAGCTATCAAATTCCCCCATGCTTAACCCTTGCTTGTCCTCAAGCAAGTCATAAATCCAAATCACAGCACATCATTACAATCATGCATCCATATCATAATCAACCGAGCAATTCAACATATAATCAAAACTTGACCAAGACTTCATAGCATGCATTACATCAAGCATAGAGTAAAGATTATTCATTCATTCTAGACCACGCCAAGATAATGTGTTTGCACTCTCACTCAAGTGTTTAAAGGACGTGTTTCACTCAAAATCAACCAAGAAAAACTATACTACCATAAGCTTGCATCAGCGTCCTAATTCTCCACCGTTGTGGATCATGAGGTCTTTTTAAGGGATGTAATGGGGCGAAGGTAAAGAGAAATTGTGAAGGGATTATATTTAGTCATGTGGTGCAAAATCAGGGATAAAGAACTAATCCTAAACCCAAACTTTTGCACTTCCTTTTCTTCTTACTCCCAAACTTTCTTCACCAACTCCTTACATTCTCATTTAAGCTCTTTGTTTCTTCTTTCTTTCTTCACTTTTTTTTCTTTTCTTGCCTCTTCTTCAACTCTTCTTATACTTATGAAGGTTACTAACCTTTCAAGCTCATTTTTTCTTTCTTTTCTTTGCACTTAACTTTCACCTTCATTTTTTTTCACTTTGCACACTAGAGTTGTATTTCCTCTTTTCCATCTCTCTTTTCAACCTCCCCCATACTTATATCAAACTCCTACAAAACAAAAACACAACCTAATGTCCTAAATCCCGGATGGGTCAAGCTTAATAGGGTAGGAAAATTTTGTGGAGCTATAAAAATAGGCATAAAGCTTAAAGAAATGGGGTGTCAAAACATGGATCTTGTAAGGTAGGAATAAAAATAATAGGCTAATAAGAAACATTGCCTCAATCATTTTAATGTCATGTATTCAATCATATAAAGCAGTCTTGAAAAAGAGTCTAAACGCAAATTCTAGAGCTAGAAAATCATGGTGATACACTCAAAAATATAGAGAACAAATATAATCAATGAAAGGCCAAAAATCTCACAAGGCAAATTTTGTCTAGAACTTCAGAATAAATCTAAAACTCAAGCTAAATACATGCTCAATCCTATAGTCAAGGTAAATAATCAAAGATCGTGCTCATATCATAGAAATTTCTGCATATCATGCAAATCATGGGTTATAACTCATACTTAGCATAGAAACACAAGAGGTATCAAACAATGGGGAAATATGAACCTAAATGCAATATTTTTATATTTTTTTCAAATTTTTCTGATTTTTTTTTTCATATTTCATGGTTTTAATCAATGCAAACAAAATAAACATGCCTAATCTAATGCAACTACATGCAATGCAAAAGTAATTCCCTTCCCCCATGCTTAAAACATATTTTATCCCCAAAGTAAGTAAAAAGAAAGGAAAGAGAAAAATTCACAAAGATCTCTAGCTATCCGGGTAGTGGTGGTGGTGAAGGCTTCTTCGGGTTGTCAATCTTTGAACCTGAGATATTTAAAACACACACAAAAACTACATAAAGAACAAAAGATTATAACTGAAAAACAAAACTACTCTAATCCTTGGGTTGCTTCCCAAGAAGCGTTTGTTTAATGTCATTAGCTTGACCTGTAGCATGAGTTGACAAGATTAGATATTGTTAATGCCCTTAACAACCTATCAAACCCTTGTGCACACATCTCAGAAAAGCATATGTAACACAATGATATATTAAAGATGCATAATATAACTTTCAAAGACCGTTTTAACTTATCAAACATGTGTTCCCAATTGGCATGAGATGGCATATGCTCAAAGAAATTTAACACAAGTGGTGGCTTTAAAAAATACTTACAGTATGAGTTAAAGCACTTGGTAGCAATACCATTTATATCCAAGATGAACTCCATATATTCTCCATCTTCCACCTTGTGTTGTAGGCTTGGTTCCTCATCTTGTAACTCCATAAGCTCTTGATGTGAGAAGGTGGGGAAACTGAAGCAAGGGATGTCAAGGCCTAACATAGGGTGCACCATGACAGCGGGAGCCTTAACAGATGTATCATGTTGTTTTTCTCCCTCATGATTGTCTACTTCATCAGCAAAGAAGTCATCATGGTCGATAAAAGAGTCTTCTTCCAAAACCACAAAACCTTGTAACAATTTACTCCACATGGGTGAAGATGACTCAGGTTCCCTAGGCTTTGTATGTATCTCTATGCCAGCACAAACTTCATTGGGCTCTGTGATGCTCTGCTCAACTTTCTTTATAGGTGTGAATTCATATTGGGCATCAAATTCATCATCATAACTCACATCAAGTGTAGTAGATAGCTCCTTAACTTGTATCTGAGTGTCTGACTCATGATCGTTTGACTCCAATGTAATTCCACCATTCCTCCCACATAACTCAAAAGGGCATGAGAATGTGGAATGAAAATATGAAGAACATGACTCACAGTGCTCCATTATTAAAGCATCCGCCCCTTTATAGAGATCCCTGATTATATCCTCAAGAGACTCATCAACCGGCTGGGGTGGTTGGGAAGATGACTCAACTAGAAAGCTTTGATGGCTCATGAAACAGAAGAAATCCCAACATTCCTTAGGTCCCATAAATAAAAGCCTTTCATTGCTCACGTAGTCAGCCAATCTCCTTGTCTTAAGATTCATACCATGGATAACTCCCATGTTTACCTCTCTATCACTGTACTGTAAACCCCAAGAACCAAATTCAAACACATAGTCTTGAAATCTTGAAAAATAATCATGGAAGTATTTATCCTGCAGCTATCTACAATCGAACAAAGCCATAGATTAGTATCACGGGTGTTATGAACCGTAAGATAGATTCACAACACAAAGAATAGCACACAAAGTAAAACACAAATAGCGACGAGTCCCCGACAACGACGCCAAATTTGATGAGGTATTTTCCAGTCGTTTACCTATCAAAGAATCCTTAACTTTACCAAACTCAGTAGAGCGGTAAGTAAGGGTCGATCCCACAGAGACTTGTGTATTTGTGCTTTACTTGCGTGCCAAGTAATAGAACTAAAGGGGATTTTAGATGATTATCTAATACTACTATGCAAATTAAATCTAAAGTATGAATGCAAATATGATCGTGTTTAACAAATATGAGGAAAGCGTGTTCTACTAGTTAAATCCATCATAGATATGCTTATTGATCATTGATTCTCCTGACTCTCAATTCACTTGAATAATCTACCATGGATTATTATCCAAGACTTTATAATTAGTTGAAAGAGCTAACAGTCTGAACAACCCTAATCACCTAACAACCTAGAACAACATCTAGATTCAATTAAACGACAGCTTTAAGTTCAAAGTATCAATAGAAACAAATACTCAACGCAAATCAAGTTATTTGTGGTTTATTCCCTTCTACAACTGAATAGCCCGAACGGGTCTAAACAATTATAGTTGCTACTTTATCTAATCAACCCCGAACGGGCATTAATCAGATTAGTTGTAAATTAACCTAGAAATTCTATTAGGTGATCAAGATAACAAAACCCTAGAATAATTCTAATTCAATTAAGCACAGAGAATAAAACCTATTCAAGTTGTTGAAAATCAATCAAACCTCACAACAATATGCAATCTATGATTTCAATAACTAGTCAAACACAAAAGATTTTAGCAATGCATAATTAAATTAAGGAAAAACTTACAAAAGGTTCAAAGGTTGCCTCTTGAGAGAGAAACTCTAGCCTCCAAAATATGATTCAAGTTATGAAAAAGATAGAAACTAACAAGAGTTTAAAGTATCTCTTAAAACTGCTAAAGATATCCAAGGAAACAAATCCTCACAAGCCATACAAGACAACACGTCGGAATCATAAAGCCACGCCCAAAACTAAGCCCAATTCTTGGCCCAAGACATCTCCGCGTAAAAATCCAATTGCGGGGCTTGACCTCCAAAAGCGCGGCCGCGCTTGTACATGCTAACCTGCACAATTTCCTTAGTTCAGCATTCAAGCGACACTTTAGAGGCTGTTTTGACCCCCTTCGAGTTAGAATTTGGACTCGAAGTAAAAATATGAATTGTATCTCTTCGAATTATCTTTCCAGTGACAATGAATTCAGCTCCATCTGACCACTATAGCTCCCAAACCAAGCATTGCAAAATAGAGGTGTCAAAACAACAACTCCAATGCATAGCCCGGGTTTAAGCGTTCTTTTCACTCAAGCTCTTGGGCCTTAGCTCTTCCAATCTTCACTTACACCACTTTAAGCTTCATCTTGATCCTCCACAATCATCTAAGACCCATCTCCTCCATGCTTGTTTACCTAAAGATCTGCAAAACCGAACAAAACAAGCGCAAAATCCGAATTTCCTAAAAAACCTAAAAACCTAAGCACTAGACCAAACTAAGCTAAGATCATGTAATATAAACATAAATATGCATCCTAAACACTACCTAAATGCAAACTATCAACGGTACAACGGGTATAACGAGTTAAACCTGTTTATGAAATATTGTCAAGGAAAAAGAGCAATGTAGATTATTTTATCTTAATAATCTATGTTTATCTTCAATTTTAAACACTAAAATCTAGAATTTTTTTTGATTTCAAAAACAAAATAATTTTTATGCATATTATAGGCAATAAATTACTTATATTATATTTTTCTTTATTAATATATTTTTTATAAAATATCTAAAAAAAATATCAAGTCATAGTCGTGTAGGGCACGACGGTTACATCTGGTACTCTTACTAAACTCAAATCTCTCTACCCTATTTGTCACTCATCTAATTATGCCACATAAGCATCTTAATTTTTAAATTTACTTATTTATCCTTTCTTCTTTTTAGTATTTACAATCCTTAGAAATATATAATATAATAGTATTACTATTTCTATTAATATACAATGATCTACTACTTTTTTATAGACAAAATTTAAATATTATATAATTATACATCATCATCTTTAATATGTATCATTATTTTTTTGGAAAAATGACTCAAAATAATCCCAAGTATTAACTTTCAACCAAAAATAATCCGAAGTTTGAAAATCACCACCAGCGATACGAACTATCGCAATATTAACCAAAAACGATTCGAACCCATTTTCCGACGAGTTTTCCGGAGGAATCAATGATATAGCGATCGAAAATCTGACGTAACAACTTAATATTTTACGCTTGTTTAAAATATATCTGACCACCACATCATTAATTCCTCCAGATGATGGTGCTCAAAATGGCAAAATAAGAAGTGGGCCCGGGGTACGAGGAATAACGGATCCGGCGGAACTCCCAAGGTTGATTTCGGGGCCCATTACCATACCCATCTCTAATTTAAACAACCAAATCCCTACCTCCGCGAGGCCCCGAAACCTCGGCAACGATGTCTAAACCTCGTTGCTCAATAGCTGACGCCCCCGCCCGATCTAAGCTACTCAGCGGTCACCTCTCCTCCGACCAATGATCGACCACCTCACACTCGACCAATCAAAGGGCTTGACCTTGAGCGTCCCACATCGAACAAACACCAAAACTCATCTTCTCAAAGCACTATAAATAGAGGAGAACCTCGTAGATGGCGAGGGGTCGAAAAACATCTTGAACTCAAGAAGACTTCAAGTCGCACAAAAAGACTTCAAGTCGCACAAAGAATCTTCACACCAAAGATCTCGCCGCATCATCTCGCAAGCCACAATCACCACACTCAAACTCAAACTCCTCAACATCGCCACTAGAGCTCGTTAAAGCAGCCTGTTGGTGATAGAATCCTGTAGTGACTAGGAGATCTCGAACCTTGTTAGATCGAGATCTCGAATACTCTTAAGAGATCTGACATGTAATCTCGTTTGTTGGTAACCTCGCAACATGTAATCTCGTTTGTTTGTAACTTCGTAATGTGTGATCTCGTCATTAACATAATAAATAAAGAGCAAGTGTTTGCACAATCGAATAAAAGTAATCCCGTTTCTTGTCTTCTAGCGCTGGTTTATTTCGGGTTTCAACATTGGCGCCGTCTGTGGGAACCTCTTCATCCTAAGCAGTTTCCCGATTTGTGCATACCTTGGCTTTTGAATCCCTCAAAATGGCATGTCCAAACAATTTCTTCCCCCAACACCCGATAACATGCCTGAAACCTCGCAATGGATGAACACGTGACCACCGGGTTGTCCGTTCGGGGTCCCTCCGGGGTGGGCGTACAACGCGCCACAAAACCCTTACCCATTCCAAGGGTACGAGTCGGGCGGTGCACCCCCGAACCCATATCCCTACTTGGGCTATGGGAAATACCCGCAGGGCTTCGCCCCTTCATACGTCGCTGTGCCCGCCCCTGGCCAACCCCACTCCGAGTACGTACCTGCGTACGTCCCCGGGCATGTGCCAGGGCGCGAGAAGTCAACCAACGACTCATCAACAGAGAGGCCTCCCCGAGACCCCATGTAGATTTCGAGATCCCGCTCACATTGCTCGAGAATGCAGGATCTGGAGTTGTCCGAAACGGTGGGAAGCGCTATGCACACCCTAAAGTCGCGATCGCGACGTCATCACGTTGAGTCCGGAAGCCTCTCCCCATTCGTGGATGAGATTCAAAGCGCGCCAATGCCCAAGGTTTTCCATAGACCGCAAATGGGGCTTTACGACGGCTCGGCAGATCCGGAGGAGCATGTGAAGCACTTCGCTTTCTGTTGACGGGCCTTCACTCAGGACAACAAATAAATTTATAGTCAAGACTCCGCTGAGTATAGGGGAGTCAGGATCGTTCCACGAGAAGCAAGGTTGTTTGTCTATCGACTACTAAAAAGCAAACAAAAGCAAGCAAAACACTCACAAGCAGCCTCGTTAACGACGTTGTCAGGGTCGTTAACGAACCACCGTAAACAAAAGACTCAAACTAACGACCTAAACAGATTCGGTACCGAGCTAACGAACTCAGCAACGAATATCTCTCTAAGAAAATTCAAATAAAAACGAAGATCTAGGACTAGGGACACCACAACATAGTCATCCATATAAACTCGTAAGAAGATGAGATCATGCCTTTAAACAGATAAATTCATCAACTTTCGTTGAATATCAAGTAAATTAACCTACTTTCGTAACCCAATTCACTCAATTGCTTGTTTTGGATCTAAAGCTTGAAACTTTCGTATTCAAACAATATCAACCTTCAAGTTAACAACTTTCTCTTTCAATCAAGTCAATCAACTCAAATTACCTCAACTTTCATCTCGGTATAAGCACATCAAACAATCTTAATAATAGATAAAAGGCATTCAACACACAATCTTACTCACCTAATCATGCATAACTATGTCGGGCTTAACCCCGACCCTAGAAAAGAAGACTACTCACTAATCATAATTATGAAACAAATAAATTTAACAAAAGAAATCATAGAAAACAAATCACTACTCAAATTAATAGGAAAAATATCGTCTTACAGAAATTCAGAAGAAACCGAAAAATACAAAGCACCGAACCAAAATAACGATTAACGAACCCGGTAACTCTCGTCCACCGAGCCTCGATCTCGATTCCGATCCTCTCTCTCCTCTCTCGGCTCTTCCTCCTCTCCAAGTCGATCTCTCTAAAATTCCCCCCTTTTCTAGGCTAAACAAGAGGGCTATTTATACTAATAAAGCTAGAAAGAAATAAGGCTAGAAAGATAAAAACTTTCCTAAAAAGATAGAAATAAAATCCTAAAAAGATAGAAATAAAATCTAAAAAGATAACAAGACCTAAAATACATAATATAATAACCCTAAAAATCATAAAAAGATACTCTACCGACTTGGTTTCTTCCACACTTCATCTCGTAAAACTCGAACTCCGATTTCTTCAATCTTGTATTCCTCTGTCTTTCACTGTAGCGCTCTAAATTCAGCTCCATATAGCACCTTTTCCTTGCTAAAACCTACAAAAATACACAAAATAGAGTAGCTTCCATACTTTTCATAAAAATACGCAAAACTATCCAAAAACACATAAAACTAATCCTAAACTATCAAAACTAGTCCTAATAAACTAAGAAAATATACTAAAAACTATACTAAAAATACGAACATCAAAATATCCCATACTTAGACTTGCTTGTCCTCAAGCAATCACTAAACAATAACCAAAACCATACAAACATACTCATCAAGACATAGCCATCATCTAAAGAGCAACATCAATACATAGAAGAGAAATAACAAATGATTATTAATGTCATTACACATATATGCACCAAATAGACATAAGAAAACACAATCCAACCTCACAAGGGACATAATGTGTTTCACTCAACTCTCAAGTGTTTGGGCTTATAAATTCAATCTCTCAACTCATCTTATACACAAAAACTCATAGAAATTGGAACTTATATCACCAATACTCTCCACCCAAGATTTGTCAAAACAAGCAAAAATCATCAAGAGAACTTAGGCTCAATGAAAAACTTCATAGAAGTTTCCATTCGGCCGGGTTGTAACGGGGCTTGGTAAAGACAATAAGGCATGGAAAATATTTTGGCTATGTGGTGCTAATAATATCCGGGAATCAAAGACTCCTAAAAACTCACACACATCCCCAAAACACTAAAAAGAAATTACATACCAAAATCATCTTTCATTATGCATTTTTCTTTCACTCACCCATTATATCCTAGAAAGTCTCATAAGAATAAAAAGAATCTCTGATATTATCTATAAACACACATGCACTTCAAACTTCTTCTTCTTTTTCTTTTTCTCTTCTTTTTCTTCGCTGCCTCGTTAACGAACCCACTTCAGGGTCGTTAACGAGCTTCATCATGTACTCCTCCTTTTTCTTTTAACAACTTTATTTTGTGCATCTTTTGCTCATCAAGAGATCTTTCTTTTACATAATATTAGAAACAAGAGACTTCCAATCTACCCTTACCAATAATCCCTAAATTTCGAACCCAAACATAACATTGCACTCAACAAAAGATACCACTCCAATCTAAGTCCTAATCCCCGGATAGGGTCAAGCTTATCTCGGCTAGGAAATAATTTTTTTGGAGCTTAAAAAATAAAAGGCTTTAGGCTCAATTTGGTTGTCAAAAGAGGGATAATGTAAGGGTGGATAAGGAATAATAGGGCTTATAAAAATAAGTTCTCTATCATATGATTCTCACAAGTAATGAACTATAAATCTTATATAGGTCTCAAGAAATAGATAACCATCACAATTCCGAGAGATAATATGCATATAGAGAGTAAATCACACAAGAAAGAAGAGGGATTTTTAATGTTCTCCCTATAAGGCCAAAAAAATAACTCACAAGGTAATTATTTTGTTAGATTGCATCACTTATGCTATAAAGTAAATGTGCTCAATTTCATCAAGTGCTATTCCTTCCTAAAAACACAATTTTAGAACAAGAATATGGCTATACTATCAAAGACATGCTCGCAAGGAATTATATGATCATGCTAGCAACTACAAGCATAGAACCTAAGAAAGGGATATCTATCAATTCTAAAATCTTTTTTAGATTTTTTTCAAAAAAAATTCGATTTTTTCTTCGATTTTTTTTATGAAACGAAACTACTTAAAACAAATAAACACACAAGACACATAAGATAACAAGTTTTCTACTTTCTCCCACCCCATACTTAAAATTACAGTGTCCCCACTGTAAGAAAAATAAGAAGAAGGAAAGAAATAGAAAAAGAAAAGAAAAGAACAAAAAACAAAATAAATAAAAAGAAAAGACATAAAAAACTTACAAAGGCTCAAAAGTGGAAAACAAGGAAAACGTCTTCTTCAGGCTGAATCACTGGTTCGGTGGAGGAAAGTAATGCTCAAAGTTCCCCATGAAGTCGTACATCGTCCTCCAACGCTCTGCATCATCCGCCTCTCTCTGACGATGCCTCTCATCCTCCATCGACATGCGAGCAGAATAGACGGTCTCCCATCTATCCATCCTCCTATGAATATGGTCCTTCTGGAGGTGAAGCTGTTGCATCTGAGCAGAAAGATCCTCGGCCCACGGTGGTGGCATACTCGATCCTGTGTACTCGGGCTGAGGAGGTGGTGGATAGTGAGGCTGGAAATGGTCTTGGTACAGCACTGGGTTATATGGCATGAGACCATAGGAATGAGGGTCGGTAGGAGCGGATGGTGGGTCGGTAGTCATCCTCGGGACCTCGTTAACGAAGCTGGGTGCCTCGTTAGGAATGTAGGGAGGAGGCTGGAAATGGTCGTTAACGAGCCTGGTAGGCTCGTCAACGAGGACGTTGGTGCCCAAAACTTCCGTGTCGATGTCGTCATCCTCGAAGTTAAGCTCTTCCGTACCTCCCTCGGTGTCGGCTTCTTCAGTGTCATTGCCAACTACCTCGGTAGCCTCATCTTCATCTTCATCCATCTCTTCTTCGTCTCGCTCAAATCTTGTCTCACACGGTCTAAGTGATAGCTCATCCTCCGGCTTGGGCTCTAACGGGTAAGCATGGCCCGTCCACGCCTCGTACCAATTTGGTACGTAGAGTAGCTCCAACTTGTCAAGGGTGGGTGTAACGATGCGGTCTTGTACTTTTACCTTGAACCCTCCCTCGGCTTGAATAAAAATACCGGAGCTATACCAATAGCTCTTGTTGAGGAGTTGAGCATGAGCCGGTGTGTAGCGAGTAAGGTCGACTCCGAGGTTTGTAGCCAAAAGACTAACCAAGTTACCACATCAAACTTCCTTGGACTTGGTTGATTTCTCTATGTAGTATAGCCATTCATACCCCAAATTCAAAGGGCCGGGCTCCTCGAAAAGGATGGTGCGGAGACAAGCAACTTCCGTCCTTGTTGGCCTGTTCAGCTCTCTCTTCGGCCAAAATGTAGCGGCTAGGACTCGGAGAATGATTCTGAATATGGGGTTGATGATGCTTGCCCCAGATAATGCTGTTGTGGAGGATTGGTCCTCCCTAGTGATATAGCTTTAAGTCCGAGTCACCTTGTAGTCTTTCAGGTTGTAATCTCTAGAAGGATTTGGGAGCTCCAGAATTGCATTGAACTCCGCCATGGTATATTCTCGGCTCACATTACCGAGCCTAAACCGGATGCGTCCCGCCGAATTCTTTGACGGAAAACTAGTCTCTAGAGTGGCCAAAAACTCGGATGTGAGGGCCGGAAAGTGTGGTAGTGTCTCCTTCTTCAGCAAATGAGACACACCAAGAATAACGAAGGCCTCCTTGACATCCGTGTAAATCCCCATGGCCTTAGCACTTGTCCTTGAGAACCACCGAGTGTTCTGGTCCTTGTCTAGGATTGCTTTGTATCGGTCCGCTTGCCCTTGAGTGCGCAAGATCACATTGTCCATACGAGGTGGAGATGGGGACCTCTGGTTCCTTCTCTTCTTCTGAGCTCGGGTAGCGGGTCTGTTGGAACTTGCCATGTGATCTACAAAATAATCATGATTTTCCAAGATAAGATCCACTCAAGTTAAGTTAGGCAAGAGACCCCATACTTGGTCTCGAAATAATCCTCGAAATTATTCGTTAACTACCCAATTGGGTCGTTTACGATTCTGGACTGGGTATTGATCTTTAAGGATATGCAGGGTCGTTAACGAGCCTGGGTGGGTCGTTAACGAGCTGCCGAGAGCCAATTCGCAGAATTCCGAATTTTGCAACTTTAAAAATCAAGCCAAAATCAAGCATGAAATCCTCTATACTCCTTCACTAGGCACACAATCGGATATATGCACCCCATACTTGCTCAACTACCCATCCCGAACATGCTAAATTTACCCGAAATTTTGACATGCAAAGTTTGTATCTTAATACTAGAACAAGAAAAATTCATGCTTTTCTAAATCAACTTTTCACAATGAGACATCTAACATGAATATCCTTCCCTAGGCCAAGAACTACTAAGCATAATCAAACTTTCATGAGCAAAATCCAATCATATAAATTAATCCTCTCTATGAACTCAATTCAAGATATGAAATTTCTACCCTAAAAAACCATGAATCATGCAATTTCGAGTTAGGGTTTAGAAGTCATACCGGAGAATCGAAAAATTGAAGAACAAGAGGTCGGAATTGGGTGGTTAACGAGCTCGGATCTCGTCGGTGAGAAGAACGGGTTTCCGGGCTTCGGTAACGACGACTTCTCGGGGGTCGGTGGAGTGACGGATTCCGATCGATGGTGAGGGTGTCTTGTTGGAGTTTTTGAGGGATTTGGAGTTGAGAGATTTGTGGGTAGAATTTTTTAGGGTTTAGAGGGTTTAAATAGGAGAGGGTAGGGATAGGAAGAGGTAGAAGGGGGCGGCGGCAAGGGGTAGAAAAAGATAGATTTAGGTTAAAAATAACTTACCTGCCCGTTTTGCCGAATCGGGTCATCGAACCGGGTCGTTAACGACCCTGGGTGGGTCGTTAACGAGCCACCGTAGCCTCTTGGAGTGATTTTCGAGCCCTTCTCCTGTATCTTGTTAGCTCTAAATTTATCCTAATTTCTATCCTAAAAACTACTAAAAAGAACTCAAAAGAAAGCTAGGAAAAAGAATCTAAAAAGAAAAGAAAAGAAAAGAAAACTAATTCTATACTAAAAAGCGGGTTGCCTCCCGTAAGCACTATTTTTAACGTCGTCAGCCCGACGTGCTCACCTGAGCTCAAGGTGGCTCATTTGTAGCTATGTTGGGGTCTTGAGGTACCCCATACTTAGCTTTGCAGCCTTTATGTGCTTGAGTTACTAAATTAGGTCCCTTTTCTTCTATCAATATGCTCAGTATTCCTACATGATGGTTAGTGAAATCCGAAAACCAAGGCGGTTTGGACTCCTCTGTAGTGCATATGATGGGGCATGGTGTAGGAACAAAAGATGAAGAATAGTCATGACCATCTTTAGCGGATTCATAGTTAGAGTACTTACCTTGGTTGTATTCTTGCACGTGGGACTCGGTAGTCGGCCAATGTGGTTCGGTAGAGACTTGTATGAAATTCTCTCCTGTTTTGGTATTTGAGGGAGGCTCGGTAGGGCCAGCTATGTCGAGTTCTGGTTGAGTCAACTCGATTTGTGCGACCGCAGTTGGGTCGTTGGCATTCTGATCCAAGCTGAATTCCACTCGTTCCTCTCCAATATCAAAAGTGAGGAGTCCTTTCCGCACATCGACTCTTGCACCTGCTGTGGCTAAGAATGGTCTACCGAGAATTATGGAGACATGAGGGTCTTCAGGCATATCGAGGACGATGAAATCATTCAATATAAAGAATTTCCCGACTTGAATAGGATAGTCGTCCACGACTCCTGTGGCCTTGACACATGATCCATCTGCCATGTACAGATTCATATCTACCGGCTCTAGTGGTCCCATATTAGCTTTGGACCAGATCGAGAGAGGGAGTAAACTAGCACTGGCTCCCAGATCACATAAAGCTTTGAACTAGTGGTCGCCTATGCCGATCGTTATTGCAAATCTCCCTGGATCTCTTAGCTTTTCTGGTAAAGCTATAGATCTGACTTCATCCTGTAGCTCTGTAATGGATCTTTTCCTGCTAAGAATATCTTTCAAGAATTTTGTGTAAGCCGGCATTTCGCTTAGGGCCTCAGCGAATGGGATGGAAATATTAATGCCCTGAAGAATCTTTACAAAACGCTTGAACTTACTCTCAGTAGAGTCCATAGATTTCTTAGTGGGAAATGGAAGAGATTTCACCATCCTCAGAACCAAGTTAGGCTCGAGGGGTGATGCTATCGGGTCGACACTAGGGTCGTTAGGTACGCTCGGCGGGTCGTTACCGACCCTGCTAGGGTCGTTAACTACCCTGGAATTGAGACGAAGGCTCGGATTAGAAAACTTACCTGGGGTAGGGTCGTTAGGTACCCTCGGAGCCTCGTCATCACGGTACACTGGTTCGGTAATTGCCCTCGCTGGCTCGTTACCGAGGGTAACCGTGGTGTCCTCTTCCTTCTTATCCTTAGCTTGGACTCGCTCCGGTAATGTCTTTCCGCTCCTAAGGTGTACTGCTGCTATTTGTCCTTTAGGGTTTTCTTCGGGACGGCCCGGAAGTTGCCCTTGTGGCCTCGGAATCTGTGCAGCAAGGTTCCCTAGTTGGGAATCTACATTCTTCTTCCATACATCGAACTCTCCCCATCTTTTATTCTGGTGGTTAAGGTTAGCTTGAACTTCATTGACCTTGTTGTGGACGCCATTGATGCTATCCTGTAACCCTTGTACCCAAGATGGTGGCTCCTGATGGCCTGGAGGTCGACAAGGTGCAGGTCGTCTATCTGGTGGAGGCGCTTCATAGCTTGGATTTAGATTCTGATTGCCCCACGTCTGATAGTTATTTGACCTGTCAAAATTGCTAGGCTGGTTCCTGTATGGGCCTCTCATGTAATTCATTTCAGCAATTGTCTCAGCGGCTCTTACGTGCTCTATGTTAGTGCAAGCAGAAGTACTATGGGCAGAAGAACCACACTCTTGACAAGATTGAGAGGATTTCAGAAAACTTACCTACTTCTTCAAGCGGTTGACCTCGTCTTGTAGAAACTGATTTTTGACGTCTGGGCCAACATCTTCTCGGTTAGGCACATAGAGACGTTTCTGCGGCTGGGGAGTCTGTTGGGTTCCATACATGGCATCATAATTGGACAGCTTATCCAGCAATTCCCATGCAGCCGTAGGATCCATCTCTATAAAACCGCACGCTGTATGCGTGTTAATGCGGTTCTTGGTCTCTGCGTTGATACCCTGAAAAAAGATTTCTTGGAGAACATATAAAGGTTGCCCATGAGTGGGGCACTGTCTAAGCATCTCTTTGAATCTTTCCCATGTTTCAACAAAGGTTTCATTAGGCAGCTGGTGATAGGAGGTGATGTGTTTCCTCAACTCCGTCGTCTTGGTAGGCGGGAAGAATTTTGTAAGAAACTGATCATACAAGTTCTTCCAAGTCCTGATAGACTTAGGAGGTAGGCTCTCCAACCAGCTCAGGGCCTTTCCAGTTAGAGACCACCTGAAAGCTTTTAACATAACATATTCAAGTGAGATACCTTCAGCAGCTATGGTGTCACATAAATCAAGAAAATTTCTAATATGCTCCATAGTGCACTCAGTAGGTTTCCCTTCAAACTGAGCCCGTTTAATTAAGGATATGAATTGAGACTTGATCTCAAAAGCTTTCTCTATCTCTGGAAGCACGATTGGGGACTCTGGCACCCTCAGTTCTGGATGCATATACTGTTTGGCATTCCTCGGATAGGCATTCAGTTCCTCCTGTAGGCGAGCATTGTCAGCTCGTTGACGCTCAGCTTCGGCAGCAGTGCCTTCCTTCCCAGTTTTCAACGCCTCCATCTAGTTTTGGAGGATCTCTAATTGACGAGCCATCTCTTCAGGTGTGGCCATGGCTCGGTTCTCTCGGCGTCAACGGTGCAGAGAACGTTCAGGTTCTGAGTAATAACCAGCGTTGTCAAACTCAAGCCTTCGACGTCCTACCGGCATGCGCTGAGAAAACAGACAAAGAAAACGAAAATTAAAACAAAAACGGGGTCGGGCTATTCCCAAACCCACAGATAAACAAACAAACTCGTTGCTTCCCCGGCAACGGCGCCAATTTGTTGACGGGCCTTCACTCAGGACAACGAATAAATTTATAGTCAAGACCCGCTGAGTATAGGGGAGTCAGGGTAGTTCCACGAGAAGCAAGGTTGTTTGTCTATCGACTACTAAAAAGCAAACAAAAGCAAGCAAAACACTCACAAGCAGCCTCGTTAACGACGTTGTCAGGGTCGTTAACGAACCACCGTAAACAAAAGACTCAAACTAACGACCTAAATAGATTCGGTACCGAGCTAGCGAACTCAGCAACGAATATCTCTCTAAGAAAATTCAAATAAAAGCGAAGATCTAGGACTAGGGACACCACAACGTAGTCATGCATATAAACTCGTAAGAAGATGAGATCATGCCTTTAAACAGATAAATTCATCAACTTTCGTTGAATATCAAGTAAATTAACCTACTTTCGTAACCCAATTCACTCAATTGCTTGTTTTGGATCTAAAGCTTGAAACTTTCGTATTCAAACAATATCAACCTTCAAGTTAACAACTTTCTCTTTCAATCAAGTCAATCAACTCAAATTACCTCAACTTTCATCTCGGTATAAGCACATCAAACAATCTTAATAATAGATAAAAGGCATTCAACACACAATCTTACTCAGCTAATCATGCATAACTATGTCGGGCTTAACCCCAACCCTAGAAAAGAAGACTACTCACTAATCATAATTATGAAACAAATAAATTTAACAAAAGAAATCATAGAAAACAAATCACTACTCAAATTAATAGGAAAAATATCGTCTTACAAAAATTCAGAAGAAACCGAAAAATACACAGTACCGAACCAAAATAACGATTAACGAACCCGGTAACTCTCGTCCACCGAGCCTCGATCTCGATTCCGGTCCTCACTCTCCTCTCTCGGCTCTTCCTCCTCTCCAAGTCGATCTCTCTAAAATTCCCCCCTTTTCTAGGCTAAACAAGAGGGCTATTTATACTAATAAAGCTAGAAAGAAATAAGGCTAGAAAGATAAAAACTTTCCTAAAAAGATAGAAATAAAATCCTAAGAAGATAGAAATAAAATCTAAAAAGATAACAAGACCTAAAATACATAATATAATAACCCTAAAAATCATAAAAAGATACTCTACCGACACGGAAATAAATTCCCGCACTAGATCGGTGAGTCACAAAATCAACTCTCGAAATCTTTATCTCGTGGCCTCGTTAACGAGCCCTTGCAGCCTCGTTAACGAGTCTGGGCTTGATTTCTTCCACACTTCATCTTGTAAAACTCGAACTCCGATTTCTTCAATCTTGTATTCCTCTGTCTTTCACTGTAGCGCTCTAAATTCAGCTCCAATTAGCACCTTTTCCTTGCTAAAACCTACAAAAATACACAAAATAGAGTAGCTTCCATACTTTTCATAAAAATATGCAAAACTATCCAAAAACACATAAAACTAATCCTAAACTATCAAAACTAGTCCTAATAAACTAAGAAAATATACTAAAAACTATACTAAAAATACGAACATCACTGTCCAGATGAACATCAACTCCTACAACGACGTCATTTTCTGTCGCGTCTTCCCAACCACCCTGGAAAAGGCTGCGATGACGTGGTTCATCAGTCTTAAGATCGGGTCTGTGGCCTTGTTCACTCAATTGTGCGAGTCCTTTATCGCACACTTCAGTGGTTCGAGGAAGCTCAAGAAGAACATGCGGGATCTCCGCGGTATCGAGCAGGAAGAAGGTGAGTCACTGGGCACCTTTTTTACGAGGTTAACGACCGCGGTGGCAAAATCGCGCATATTGACGAATCGTCGGTGCGCGACACCCTCATGGGCAACATGTGCCAATGGGCTTTCAAGAATTACATTTTCTTGAAGCGTCTGGCAACGTACGACAGCCTATGTGCCCGGATCACGGCCCAGGTGTATGCCGAGGACGCTACCAACCAAAGCTCTCGATTGAGGACCGACAAGGAAATCGTCGCCAAGGCTAAGGGAAAGGCGAAGGTGGCCGCGCCAGCCGCGAGGGATGCGTATGTGACGCAAGCCCAAAACCCTGTCAACAACAACAACAACAACAACAACAACAACAGGAACAACAACAACAACAACAACAACAACAACAGGAACAACAACAACAACAACAACAACAACAGAAACAACATCAACAACAGCAACAATAACCGCGATGGTGGCGGTGGCGGTTGCAACTGTTTCGGCGGAAGGCAGCGAACCTATAGGGGCAAGGGTGGCCCTTTGTACAACCCAAACGAGAAGGGATGCGGCAACCTCGCATCGGAAGCAAACACCGTGCCGCAAGGCCCGAGTCTGGCCAGGGCCAACAACGTCGAGCAACAGGCTCCCGCGAAGCAGGCGCTATCAGGTCAGACAACGACGCCCGATGGGTATATCCATACCATCTCGGGTGGACCTTCGCTGGCTGGATCGAGCCAGGAGGAAAGAAAGAGGTATGCAAGGGCAAGCCACCATGAGCCCTTGGTGTTTAGCGTCGCACAAACTTCACGATCTCACGTCGAGCTGGCCTTCACCTCTGAAGTTGCCGAGGGTCTTCACATGCCGCACTCGGACCCTTTGGTGATACATGCTCAAGTAGGCTCAAAAATGGTGAAGTGGGTGCTGGTGGACACGGGGTCCTCCGTGGACATCATGTACTACGGTGCTTTCGAGCAATTGGGCAGCTCCGATACGTCCCTGAAGCCCTACGCTGAGAAACTCACTTCCTTCTCAGGGGACGAGGTCGACGTCGCAGGTCTTATAGATCTCTGGATGACGTTGGGCACCGGTTCGACGAGGCGAACCGAAATGGTGGAGTATCCCTGATGAAGTTCCGAGCGGTAGTGTCTATTTACCACCTAAAGATGAAGTTCCCCGTCGACGGCGGGGTCGGAGAGGTGAAGGGCAACCAAGAGGAGGGTCGCGTGTGCTACGCGACCTCTACAAAACAAAAATGCCCGGTGTTCATGGTGGAGTCCCCCGGCGAAGCTGCTCTCGAAGTCCGGGACTTCACGGTTCCCATCCCAGAGGTGGAAAGAAGGGTGGCTTCCCCCTTCGGGGATGAGGCCGAGAAAATCTACCTGGGAGAATGTCTCTCTAGGAAATCGGCAACATCGCTGGAGTCGTTACTTTCCAGGTCCCGCGACGTGTTCGCTTGGACTGCCAAGGACCTCCGCGGCGTACCACAAACCGTGGCCCAACACTCCCTGAACGTCGACATTACCACCCGCCCCGTGGTGCAAAGACGAAGGAAGATGAATGAGGAGAGGGCTAACGCCGCAAACGCCGAGGTGGGGAAGCTATTGGCCGCGCGGTTTATCCGCGAGGTCCAGTACACTAGATGGTTGTCCAACGTTGTGCTGGTCAAAAAAGTCAGCGGTAAATGGCAAATGTGCGTGGACTTCAAGGATCTCAACAAGGCTTGCCCCAAAGACAGCTACCCCCTGCCCACGATCGACGAGCTGGTCGACTCAACCGCGGGACACGGGGTCTTGAGTTTCCTCGACGCATACTTAGGATACAATCAGATCTTGATGAGTCCGCGCGACGAGGAGGAGACGTCCTTCATCACGCAGCGAGGTACATACTGCTACAAGGTCATGCCCTTCGGCCTTAAAAACGCAGGGGCAACCTTCCAGCGCCTCATAGACCGGGTCTTCAAAGATCATTTGGGGAGGAACGTGTCGGCCTACGTCGATGACATTATGGTCCGAAGCAAAACCCCCTAGGAGCATCTGGTCGACCTTGCAGAGGTCTTTGCAATGCTCAGACGTAACCGGCTCAGCCTGACTCCCGAGAAATGCGTATTCAGCGTGTCATCGGGAAAGTTCCTGGGCTTCATGATCAGCGAGTGCGGGATCGATGTGAACCCCGCTAAGATTGAATCAATCCTCTCGATGAGGTCGCCGCGATCTTGCACTTAGGTGCAGCGGCTCAACGGCGCCGTGAATTACCTAGGGAGGTTCTGCTCCGGTTTGGCGGATAAGTCCCTGCCGTTCTTCGCCGCCTTGAAGAAGAACGACAAGTTTGTTTGGGACGAGAAGCTAGAGCTCGCTTTCTCCGAATTGAAGGCATTCCTGTCAAAACTCCCCACATTGTCATCACCAATGGCGGGCGAGGACTTGCAGCTGTATGTGGCGGTAAGCCCGGAGACAGTCAACGCGGTGCTAACCAGAAAAGCTATGCACCCAGTCTATTTCATAAGCCGCGTGCTCCAACCTGCGGAGCAGCGATACTCCCCGGCGGAGAAGATGGCCCTGGCTGTCGTAACCGCCGCCAGACGCCTGCGTCCTTATTTCCACGCACACCCTATTCAGGTCCTCTCCGACCTCCCACTTCGGCAAATCCTCCATCAGCCCGCCCTCTCGGGGAAGATGACGAAGTGGGCAGTCAAGCTCTCCGAGTTCGACATCAGCTACCTCCCCAGGACCGCAATGAAGGGACAGGCTCTCGCCGACTTCGTCGTGGAGGTTACCTTCCCCGAGACTGACACAAGCTCGGAGGAGTGGAAGGTCTTTGTAGATGGCTCATGATGTGACGCCGAGGGTGGGGCTGGCATATTCCTCGCCGGTCCCTCAATTGAAACAGAGTACACCCTTAAATTCGCCTTCGATGCCACCAATAACGAGGCCGAGTATGAGGCCATGATTGTCGGGATAGAGATGGCGCTCCTTAGTGGGGCCCGCAAGATCAGGGTCTACACCGACTTTGAGCTGGTGGCGAGGCAGTTGAACGGACAATACGACACTCGAACGAGGTTCCTACCGGCGTACCGAGAAAAAGTAAAGGCGTTGGTGTCTTGCCTAGAGACCTTCGCCGTATAGTCCATCCCACGAGCTGCAAACACAAAAGCAGATGCACTCGCGAGGTTAGGATCGGCCCTCCCCTTAGAAGTAGGAAATCGCGTGATGGTGGAAAGAAAGCTCTTGCGGAGTGTAACCAACGAGGTTCTCTCCGTCACAGTCGGAGACTGGAGGGTTCCGATCACGCAGTATGTGGAAAGGGGCGTCCTCCCTGAAGATCTCGCAGAGGCTAGAAAGCTCAAAATGAAAGCGGCCCGCTATTGCGTCATCGGCGGTCGGCTCTATCTTCGAGGCTTCGCTGAGCCCAACTTGCTATGTGTGCCAACCGAGGTTGCGGAACACATCTTGTACGAATCGCATGAAGGGGTCTGCGGTGGCCACCCCGGATGGCGCGCCTTGTCGCATAAAATCGTCCATTTGGGATATTTTTGGCCAACTCTCAGACAATACGCGAGGGCCTATGTCCAGAAATGCGACGGGTGCCAGAAGCACGGAAACCTCCAGCACGTCCCGATCTCACGTCTGCACTCGATCCACGCACCATGCCCCTTCGCGATGTGGGGGATGGACATCCTAGGGCCTTTCCCCAAGGATGTCTGCCAGGTGCAGTATATACCGGTCATTGTCGACCATTTCACGAAGTGGGTCGAGGCAGAGGCAATGGCAAAGATCACAGGGAAAAAGGTCTGCAATTTCCTGTGGAAGAACTTCGTGTGCCGCTTTGGGGTCCCCATGACCATCATGACTGACCATTGCCCCCAATTCGACTGTGAAGAAACTCAAACCTTTTGTTCCGAGTTGAGCATAACCCTCAAGTTCTCCTCCATGGCCCACCCCCAGTCCAACGGCCAGGTGGAGAATGTCAACGCCCGCATCCTGTCCGATCTAAAGAAGTGTCTGGGCATGGCACAAGGCCGCTGGGCGGAACTTCTCCCAATCGTCCTATGGACATACCGTACCACCGCAAGACGCGCAATGGGAGAAACGCCTTTCGCTCTAACTTACGGAGCAAAAGCGCTAGTCCCCGTGGAAACCTTAGTTCCTTCGGCAAGGGTTTTTGACTTCGATGAAAAAGAGAACGAGGCTAACCTCAAAATCGAACTTCTGTTCAGAGAGGAACTGCGAGAGGTCGCAGCCCTGCGGTCCAAAGAATACAAATGATGCGTGGCGGTATATCACAACAAGAAGGTCCGGCCCCGATTTTTTGTCACATGTAGCCTCGTTTTGAGGCGTACCGAGGGTGCCAAACTGGATTCTAACTGGGAAGGTCCGTACCTCCTCGGGGAAGAAGTCGCGTCTAGAGCCTTCAAGCTCAAGGATACCGAGGGTCGCACTCTGAGCAAAACATGGAACATCGATCGGCTCAAAAGATATTACATGTAAACCCTCCGAACCCTTTATCGTTTCCTGAAATTTTGTGAATAAAGGGCTACGTGGAATTTCAAAATCTTGTCTCAGAAATAAAAACCTCGTTGCGCGTTCCACTCCTCGCTTCCCGCTAAGGGTTGGGGATTCTCGGTTTTACGAAGTTCAAGTTCCACCCCTCGCTTCCCGCTTGGGGTTGGAGATTCTCGGTTTTACTAAGTTCAAATTCCATCCCTCGCTTCCCGCTTGGGGTTGGAGATTCTCGGTTTTATGAAGTTCAAATTCCACCCCTCGCTTCCCGCTTGGGGTTGGAGATTCTCGGTTTTACGAAGTTCAAATTCCACCCCTCGCTTCCCGCTTGGGGTTGGAGATTCTCGGTTTTACGAATTTCAAATTCCATCCCTCGCTTCCTGCTTGGCGTTGGAGATTCTCGGTTTTCAGAATTTAAGTCCACCCCTCGCTTCCCGCTTGGGGTTGGAGACAATCAAAACAATCATGCGCGATCCGAGCGAGGCTCGTGATCGCGTCATAAAATCTATCATGCGCGATCCGAGCAAGGCTCGGGATCGTGGCTTAAAATCTATCATGCGCGATCCGAGCGAGGCTCGGGATCGTGGCATAAAAAGAATCATGCGCGATCCGAGCGAGGCTCGGGATCGCGGCATAAAATCCGTCATGCGCGATCCGAGCGAGGCTCGTGATCATGGCATAAAATCTATCATGCCCGATCCGAGCAAGGCTCGGGATCGTGGCTTAAAATCTATCATGCGCGATCCTTGCGAGGCTCGGGATCGTAGCATAAAAACAATCAGGCGCGATCCGAGCGAGGCTCGGGATCGCGGCATAAAACCTGTCATGCACGATCCGAGTGAGGCTCGTGATCGCGGCATAAAATCTGCTATGAACGATCTGAGCGAGGCTCGGGATCGCGGCATATAATCTATTTTACGTGATCCGAGCAAGGCTCGGGATCGCAGTGAATAACGAGCGCCCGATGTGGCCCGAGCGAACCACAAATAATGTGGCACTCGGGCCATGGGGTTGGATCGGGATATATATATATATAATGAACTGAATCAATGGAAAACACACAACACAACCGTAAACGAAGGAAAGAAAATTATCTAAAATAAGGCCACGAGGACCGAAGTATCATAATTACAGACCCCAACGGGGCCACCAAAATAAAAAAACAAAGAACACAAACTATAAAAACAAGCACCCCTCACTCCTTCGGGATCTCGGCGGCGGGGTCCATGGGGACTTGGCGGACGGGTAAGGCAATAATCACCTCAAGATGCGAGGTTGGCGCGTCCAGCGCAGGGTTGGGGTCTCCAGTGGCGAGGTCTGAACCTCCCTGATCGAGGTCCCCCGCGGTGGGAGCCTCGGTACTCTCGGTCGGCGCGGCCCCATCCTCGTTAAGGAAGAATTCGCATTCTCCCTGGGGCTCCTCCCCGGTTTCCTCACCCTTGGTCAGCCCATAGTTGGGGATAAAGAAGGCGATATGACGGTCGATATGCCCATACTTCGCAACCGCCTGCCTTACCCCCGCACGAATGGCCTGCCGATACATCTTGTCGATGCTGCTCAACAGCTGCTCCTTGTACTCGACAGGCAACACGTACCTCGGCCCCGCAGCCTCCACCTCCTCGTTGAGCTCTTTGACGCGCTCGTGGAGGCTGTTGTTCTCCTCCTCAACCTTGCGGAGCTCCGACTCCTTCTCCCTGAAGAAGTTATGCTCCGCCGAAAGTTTGGTCCGGAGCTCCTCGATCTCGGCCTTGAGATCCCCAACCAGGCCTTTGGCCTTTTCCACCTCCCCCTTGGCCTTTTCCGCCTCCCCCGGCCTTCTCCGCCTCCCTCTTGGCCTTCCTCACCTCCTCCTTGGCCCCGGCGGCGACCTTGGCCTCGTCCGCCGCCGCAACCTCAGAGGCCCGGGTCTGCCTCGTGGCCTCCACGAGGTCCTTCTCCTTCTTCGCACATTCGGCCTCGCGGGCCTCGAGCCTCGCCTCCAAGGTATCCAAGTTTTTCTAGAGGAGGTTGATGCGGCTGCAGTTGTAATTCTCAAAAAAGTGATGCTGAAAACAAAGAATCAAAAGATACATCAGGAAAGAGAAGGTATGAGGCTAGCAAGCGAGGCCTACAAGAACAAAGCGAGACATACCATCGCCGAGTAGCGGAGAGCCTCGTCCGTAAGGGCGTCTTTGGAGAGATTGTTCGCCCACGCAATCTCCTCTTTCCAGTCGTTCTTCTTCCAGTTCCTAAGTGCCCCCTTGGATGGTCCGGGGCAGTGGAACTTCTCGGCAGGGGACCGGTGGGGGAGAGGACCCGACTCGCGGGTTCGTGGATGGGGACGATCTCCTTCCCCGAGGAGCTGTGTTAGCTATCCCCCTTGTGTTTCTTTTTATTCTCTTTGCGGGGTGACGCCTCCGCATCCTTGCGTTTTTGTCCGGCCCTCTCGCCGGGCAGCATCTCCCTTGGACGCCCCCTCCTTAATTTTAACCACCACGGCCTTCGCGGGGGCTGTTGGCTTCGGTAGTGAGGTTGGTGGCCTCCTCGGAGGGGTCGGTTCCTTTACAATGGGGCCCTTCGGGCACCACGGAACCTGAGAGGTATAGGTCGCAGGCTTCTTCCCCTGCACCCTCGAAGCAAGAGCGTTGAGATGATCCAGTGCAAAAACATTAAAAACACGAGTTAAAAGAAAGGAATAGGGGGAGGTTTTTCACAAACAATCAAAGAATGGGTGATTCGAGCGAGGTTCGTAATCATCGCAGACAATCAAAGAATGAAAGAGCGAGGCTCGCGATCATCACTAAATAAACGAGGTTCAGGCTGCCATGGGCAACCTAATCCGAAAACAAAATAATAAAACAACTAAGAGTTAGGGAAAAAGATAAGGTACCCTCTTCGCCCTCGCAGGATGGAGGGGTGAGACTCAGGCCGGCCCGCTCAAGCCGGTCCTGTGCCAGGTACTCCTGGAACGACGCCTGACGCACCGGAGCATACCGGGCCTTGATCTCGGCATCTTTTTATGTACCCTTGGGTCGGAGAAGTTCTCCGTAGCCATAGGGAAGTTGAGGTACCTCCCAGTAGGGTCCCGGACCAAGAACCATTTATCCTTCCACGACCGACATTTGACGGGGTCGTGGTGATCTTGAGATCGGGCAAGCTAAGATTGACGAGACAAGACTCGTGCTCCCTCCTCGCCAAAAATAAGCTCGACATGATGTCCAGATCCGGTCCATCCCCGAGCTCGTAACTTCGAATAGTGTAGACACATAGAAGCCGCCACGAATTGGGGAACAGTTGCGCGGGGTAGACGTGCATGGCCCATAAGAAGTTGACCAGATGCAAGCGTTAACCTGAAGCCGGCCTGGAGACTGTGCAGGTGCACGACAACGCACCTCTCATACAAGGCCAAAGAGCAGCCCTCCCCTTCGGAAAGCGCTAGCTCAACCCCCTCTGGCCAGGGGAAGTCCTAGGCAATCTTCTCGAGGTATTCTCGCTTCAGGGTTGTAGGGCCCCCTCGGGCAGACAGATCACTCTCTCAGGGTTCGTGGACATGGGTATCCGCTCCTCAAGGACGGGCGGAACGCAAGACACGGCGTCGGTAATATGCTCCGTTAAAAAGCTCACCGGGTCGTTGGAGTCAAACGACCTCGCAATGGAACCAGCCACTTCCTCGTCAGAAATTGAAGACGAGGCCATTTCCACACCAAAAGACGTTCGAAGTCAGGAGAAGCGCGAACTAACAGAAACGTCGGAATCGCTAGAGGAGGGGTCGCTAAAAACAAGTGAAGGGGACCTCGGGTTTTGAGAATCACTGGTCTCAACACTCCCTTCGGTCTCGGGAAGCTCCTCGTAAAACCTCTCTAGAATCTTGAAAGCGAGGCCTGGTGAGGGGCTCAAAGAAGTTCCTCTAGGCATGAAAGAGCGACGTCCAGGCCACAAAAGGCAAAAACCTGGAAAAGAAGAAGTCTTGAGACATCGAAAAAAGCCACAAAAGAAAGAAAATGTGAGGTGATAAGAAGGGGAAGGAACGTGGCACCCTAGGGCTACTCTGACGGATGGCACGTCTTAGGAAGAATGTGAAGCGCCAAAAGTCGGAAAAAAAGAAAGTGGAAGCCAGCGGTTGGGAGGCCGAACGTCCTGTCAATCAGGCGTCAGAACATTTGGCCTTTCGAGGAAATTCGAAATTCGAAAGCAAGGATGGCAGAGAAAGTTCAACCGTCGGCTAACGCACGAAGGGCTCGTAAGCATCGCCAAAACAACTAGCGCCGCCCTCACCATTGTCTCGCCGCCGTAACACCGGCACGAAACGCCAGAAGGCCACCGTCCCCGGCTAGGGCATGAGGCGATGAAAAGAAAAAGCAACAAACAAACACGCCCAAAGAAAGACAAAAATTGTCAAAACCACCAGCGCCGTCCTCACTCCCTCCGTTTCACAGTCGTGACACCGGTGCGAAACGCCAGAAGGCCACTGTCCCCCGGCTAGGGCGTGAGACGGCGAGAGAAGTGGGAAACGTCAAAAAACACAAAAAGCGGAGTCGAACACTTACTTGTTTGAAGATTCGCACGGAGCAGCAGTAGCGTTCCAGAAAGTCATCGAGAAACCGCCGAGAAACCGTCGACTGTTCTCCAGAGGTTAGAAGAGCAAAGGAGGAAGAGAGAGAGAGTTCGAAAGAGGAAGAAGATGAAGGTTTTTTGAGGCATGGAGGAGACGCTTTTAAAGAAGGCGAACCTGGGCCTCCCCCCACTCCCGAAAAGCTTAATGGGCCTAATGCATCTTAGAGGCCCATTAATGAGATACGGGGAAACAGGCTGTTAGGCCCAAAAATCCATCGGCCCGTCTGGTAATTCAAGCCCATGAATATACGGAGAAGTCATCAGCCGTGCCAAATGAGAGGAGATCCTGGAATGGAGAAATCTCCAATCATTCGATGCAAGGAAGAAAGCATCTGTCATAAAGCGAAGAAGACTGTTCAGACGACGCTAGAGAGAGCGCTCCAAGCCTCCGATATATGCGGGAAGTGGGAAGTTAGTTATGAGTAGATCTGTACAAAGTCGGGTTCGGGCCGGATCCGGGCCGGGCTTTGAACAAAAATTATGCCCATTTGTCCAAGCGGGTTCGGGTCAAGCGGGTGATTCGGGCCGGCAAGGATGTCCAAGCCCGCCCGGACATCCGGACACGGGTAGCCCGTCGGGACCCGTATATAAATTTATAAATAATTATTTTTTCATGTCCATTAAAAAACTAGAAAATCCTAGTATTATAATTACACTATCTAACATTACTTAAAATTAAGATCGTATTTATGCTAGCTTTTTAGGTGACAAGGTGAAGGAACTATAATAATTAACTCTCTTTTGTACTAATTCTACAATCAATAGCCTCAAGATATTTTTCGCAGACATATCTTTATTTATAAATATAAATATTTATTTTAAATATTTAATATATTCGGGTATTCGGGCGGGTTATCCGGGATATTCGGTCAAAAATATTGTTCGTGTCCCGCCCATGAATTCGGGCGGGCGGGCTTATTTACCCTTTCGGGTTAGAATTCTTGTCCAAGTCCGCCCATTTTTCCGGGCGGGCGGTACGGGTTGGGCGGGTTAGTCCGACTTTGTTCAGGTCTAGTTATGAGGTGTGCCCTAAAGATCCGGAGATCGTGATATTAGAGAAATAACCGTTGTATTGTAGACATATATACATGAATGATGCATTTTTGTAAGGATATCAATAATCACACGAAACAATCGACTTTCCGAAGAAAATCTCCTCTCTTCGTTCTTGAATTACATACTCGTTCGAACTCGTAATTCCCATTGATCTCGATCGTGCCCCATTCTAGGGCAAAGGTTTGTTAATCAAATTTTTGTCCAAAACAATTTGGCGCCCACCGTGGGGCCCAACGATCGAAAAAATATTCAATTCTGTGTATTGAAAAGAGTTCCGGAGGACCACCATGAGTAACCCTAACGAAGGTGGTCAAGAACTAGGCGTCGAGGAGGAGGGGGGCGCACGCCAGGACGCATCGACAGCCCTTCGTCTAAAATTGTCCAAATTTGCCCAAAGGCTCCAATCTTTCGAAAAAGAGCTATCAAATCAGCGTGCTTGCAACGAGAAGCACAAAGCGAGCATTGAGCAGCTAACCGCCGATAACGACGGTTTGCGCTCCCAACTTCGATCTGTGTCCTCTGTCGGCCCGCGTGTCAAGGTAACGGATCGAACCCAGAACAACAGGGGTGAAGGTTCCTCTGGGAATCGTGTCGGCCGCCGCGTAGGAAATCCTGGCCTAGAGTTCATCACCCCACCAGCAACGGTACCCGTAGTACCATCATTTACCCCCGCTCAAGGGAACACTGATAGTGAAGGAATGAGGGCACCCATACGTCTACGATCGACGCGAGACGTTAGTCCCCGATGCTTGGAAGATGAAACCATGGACGATGACGAGGACTGGGACCGCCGTCGTCCCCGAGACCTCGAGGATATCGTTCGGAACCAATTCAGGATGTTCACCGAGTAGTTGTCGAAGATACCAGGGGTCCCGCGGCCCATAGAGAAAGAAGCGGTTAACGGTTATGATGAGTCACCTTTCGCTCCCCACATCGCCCAAGTCGAAATACCAAAGAAGTTCTCGGTGCCCAGTATGACTTCTTACGACGGCACGGGAGATCCTGACGAGCATGTGGCCATATTTAAACAGAAGATGATGAGCAGTGCGGTACCATACCATTCCCGCGAAGCATTGATGTGCAAGGGGTTCGGAGCCGCCCTCGCGGGACCGGCCCTGAAATGGTTTGTTAATCTCCCAAGGGGATGTATCCGTTCTTTCGCCGAGTTAATGGACTCGTTCCGGGTGTAGTTCGCCAGTAGTCGGAGGTTTGAGAAGCAGTCTAGTGACTTGTATCGGGTTATTCAGAAGCCGGAAGAATCAACCCGGGAATACCTGGACCGGTTTAACCGAGAGAAGATTTCCATCCCGCACTGTGACGTGCCAACGGCGATGGAAGCTTTCCGTCAGGGGATAAACCAAGATGGAGATCTCTATAAAGAGCTCACTAGACACCCTTGTCACAGCTTTGAGAATGTGCAAACCAAAGCCCTGGCTCAAATCAGGCTTGAGGAAGATTTGAAGATGAGAAAACCCAAGAGCGTATGGGAGAGGTTAGATAAGAAGGCAGCACCAGATCACCGCCGAGAGCGTCGTGACCAACCAAACCGACGCCCTCACCCTGACGCGGTGAAGGTAAACGTCGCCGAAACCAAACCGGCCAAACCGATGCCGCCAAAATATGATGAGTTCAACCTGGGTATATCCCCCGAGGACCTCGTGAAGAACATAGCTCAGACAATACGGGGCGTTAGGTGGCCGAAGAGGAATGAAAATCCATATCCGAATAAGGATATGAGTAGGTGGTGTGACTTCCATGACGATTACGTCCATGTGACCAAAGAATGCGTAGCCCTGAGGAGAGAGATTCCCTACCTCGTCTCTCGGGGAAGGATTACAAAATTCGCACCAAACGCGAAAGTCCCTCCAGATGTTGTGGAAGCCTCGCGCGCGGGAAGGCCAGCGTCGCCTGTAACGACAAAAGTCGTAAAGGTGATCACCGGGGGGTCGAGTGTGTGCGGACTCACTTATTCAACAGCTAAGAGGAATGCACGAGAAAGCACCCTTCCTCACCCAGCGCGAGAGAAGAGTGACGTCGTCAACCTTGCGATACACTTTGGCGAGGATGACGTCAATGGTCTTGACGAACCCCACCATGAAGGCCTCGTGATTTCTCTGTCAATCGGAAATGTCCTAATGAAGCGAGTCCTCATCGACACCGGAAGCTCAACTAATCTCATGACGCTAGAGGCTCTGAGGGGAATGGGTCTGAGGGAGAAGGACGTGGAGAAAAACCCCATAGCACTCGTAGGCTTTAGCAAAGAAGTGAAGCACACAGTAGGAGATATCATCCTTCCCACATACGCAAAGGGCGTGAACATCCAGGTTAGATATTCTGTTATGGATTGCCCTTCGTGTTATAATGTAATTATGGGAAGGCCATGGCTTCATGACATGAGAGCCGTTCCTTCTACTTACCACCAAACGGTGAAGTTCCCGACTCCGTGGGGGGTTCAAGAGATCCGTGGTGATCAAAGAGCGTCCCGGGAGTGTTACAAATCGCCGCTGAAACCAGCCTCCAGTCAAAAGTCCACCTAGCAATTAAAGAAGGCCACTAACACTACCTCTCTAAAAGTAAGAGAAAAGGAAGATGAACAGGTAGAGGAGGTGGCCCTAGACCAATCCGACCTCAATCGGTCCGTAAAGATTGGAAAAGATTTGGAGCCAGCTATGAAAAGCGAGCTGATAGACTTCCTCAATAAGAACTCGGAGTGTTTTGCTTGGTCCCATGAGGATATGGTGGGAATCGATCCGGACGTCATCACGCACCGATTAAATGTGGACCCCGGTCACCCTCCAGTAAAACAGAAGAGGAGGAAGTTCGCCGCAGAGAGAAATAAGATAGTGGATGAAGAAGTGAGAATGTTGATGGAGACTGGAAAGATCAAAGAATTCAAGTATCCTGAGTGGTTGGCGAATGTAGTCGTCGTTCCCAAGAAGAACGGGAAGTGGAGGATGTACGTTGATTTCACGGATTTGAATAAGGCTTGTCCCAAGGATTCATTCCCGTTGCCTCACATAGATGCACTAGTAGATGCCACAGCGGGTCATGAGCTGCTGACTTTTATGGATGCTTTCAGTGGATATAACCAGATCCGGATGGAAGAAAGTGATCAGGAGAAGACATCCTTCATCACCAGTAAGGGAACGTACTGCTACAAGGTGATGCCCTTTGGGTTGCGGAACACTGGGGCCACATTTCAAAGGCTGGTGAACAAAATGTTCCAAGACCAAATTGGAGAAACCATGGAGGTATACATAGACGATATGCTCGTCAAATCGAAGAAAGTTGTAGACCATAGAAGTCACCTTGAGAAAGCTTTTGAAATCCTGAAGCAATTTAACATGAAGTTAAATCCACAAAAGTGTACGTTCGGCGTGAAGTCGGGAAAATTCCTAGGGTATTTAGTTACCTAGAGAGGGATAGAAGCTAGCCCCGAGCAGGTTCGAGCAATAACCACTTTGAAATCCCCCAGGTGTGTAAAAGACATTCAAAAGCTCACTGGGCAGATCGCCGCCTTGAACATGTTCATATCTAAGACAGCAGACCGATTCCGTCTCTTCTACGAGGTCCTTAGAAAGAATAAGTGCTTCCAGTGGACTCTCAGGCATGAAGAATCTTTCCAAGAATTGAAGAGCTACTTCTCTAATCCTTTGATCCTGGCCAAACCTGAAGTAGGAGAAGTTCTGCCCTTGTATCTTGTCGTCACTGAAAAAGCCATCAGTGGGGTGTTGGTCCGAGAACAATATGGGCAGCAGCAACCCGTGTACTACGTTAGTAGAACTCTTCTGTCAGTTGAGACTCGGTACTCTTCCTTAGAAAAGTTGGTCCTTGCCTTAGTCATGTGCTCCAACAAACTTCGTCCGTACTTCGAGGCCCACCCGATAGTGGTAAGAACCACACATCCGTTAAAGACAATAATGCACAAGCCCGAATTCACAAGAAGAATGGCCAAGTGGGCGCTTCACTTGAGTGGGTCCGATATCAAGTACGAGCCTAGAACTGCATTGAAGTCTCAAGCACTGGCCGATTTTGTGGTTGATTTTAGTCTTACGACAGAAGAAGGATCCGATCCTACAGAGGTAATGACGCTAGAAGCTAAGTCTCCAACCCAATGGACGCTTCATACGGATGGCGCTTCTAACGCTGGGGGAACGGGGATAGGAGTAGTCCTAAAATCAACACAGGGGGATAGGGTGGCACAGTTCGTAAGGTGTACGTTTGAGGCCACGAACAATGAAGTGGAGTATGAAGCTCTGATCTTTGGGCTAACCCTCGCCAAAGACCTGGGCGTACAACAGATAGAGGTCAAGTGCGACTCGTTATTGATAGTCAATCAAGTGTTGGGGTTGTATGAAGCAAGGGATGAAAGGATGGCAGCTTATCTAGAGGAAGTCAAAAATCTAATTCCTCGTTTCGAGAAGGTCTCCTTCGCACAGATCCCAAGGGAGCAGAATGCTCAGGCAGATTCTCTTGCCCGCCTAGCGTCAGCCATTGATCTTGAAGAGTACCCTGAAATCCCGATGGTTCACATCATGGTTCCCGCCATAAGAAGAGCTCACACTGGTGATAGCAAGAAGTTTGAAAGAACGATCAAAGACATCAGTCTTCTCGGAGCGGCCCCCCACAGCATCCTCATGAGCAGTGACGACGTTGACGCCAGAAGTTACCGGAACGATCCCAACCCAGATTTGCCCTTGAGCGGATTAAGCCGCGAGAAACCTCCCTTCGATCCCTCAGAGACTAACGAAGCACTTTGGACTCATAGCCTTTCCTAGATTGCCTAACCAAGGGAAAGCTTCCAGAAGACAAAATTGAAGCTAAGTTGCTAAAGATGAAAGCCACCAAGTTCACGGTAGATGGCGGGAAGTTGTTCCACAAGTCGTCAGTGGGAACGCTACAGCGTTGCCTAACTAGAGAGGGGGTTCAGAAACTTCTTGAAGAACTCCATGAAGGAGATTGCGGAAACCACACTGGAGGTAGAAGTCTATCCAACAAAGCCCTTCGGCAAGGATGGTTCTGGCCTACTATGAGGAAAGATGTTGTAGACTTCTGTCGAAAGTGTGATGCCTGTCAAAGACACGCGCCGACCGCTCACCAACCTCCTGAGCCACTCTACCCCACGCTCACACCATAGCCCTTTATGCGCTGGGGGATGGACATAGTCGGGAACTTACCTCCTTCGTCCGGACAGAGAGTTTTCTTCCTTGCTATGACCGATTACTTCTCCAAGTGGATCGAAGCTGAAGCTTATCGAGAAATCAAATATAAACAGGTGATATCTTTCATTATCAGAAATATCCTTTGTCGTTTCGAGGTACCTGCGGAGATTGTATGCGACAATGGCTCTCAATTCAAAAGCCAGAGAACCAGAGACTTCTGTAGTCACTGGAAGATTAGCCTGGTCAATTCAATCCCCCGTTATCCCCAGTCAAATGGACAAGTTGGGGCTAGTAACAAAGTGATCATAAATAACTTGAAGAAGAGGCTCGCGAAGGCCAAAGGAAACTGGGTTGATGAGCTCCCGTACGTTCTTTGGGCTGATCGCACAACGCCGAAGGTCGCGACTGGTCAGTCTCCTTTCTCCTTAACAAACAGATGCGAAGCGGTCATTCCCGCCGAAATTCTCATCCCAACCGCTCATACCAGCTTCGTGACTGAAGAGCGTAATCGTCAGGAGTTGTCGGCTGATTTAGATACCTCAGGTGAACTTCGCGACCAAGCCCGGTTACGATTGGCAAGACACCAGCAGCAGGTCACCCGGAGCTATAACCAGAACGTCAGGATCCGGACTTTCCGGGTCCGTGACTAGGTACTATGACGAGTCTTTCAAAACACCCATGAAACCAAATCGGGGAAACTAGCCCCGACCTGGGAAGGACCCTATAAGATAACAGGGGTCGTTGGGCAAGGCGCTTACCAGCTAGAATCAAAGGACGGAGAACCCATCCCAAGGAGCTGGAACGCACTATATTTGAAGAAGTATCACTTCTAAGGGAGAACTCCTTTTATCGGAGCGAAAACCTCCCCGAATCCTCAGCAGAAGGCTCTCAGCACCAGATAGTCCAGACACTAGAGGTCATCGGTCCGCAATTTGTTATCTTGCTTTCGTTTTAAGTTCATCTTTCTTGGTATGTTCAGCTTATTTATGTGAAGACTCTTTGTTGTGTGATTTCTATGCTATGGTTTGCTTTTATCGAATGAATGACATTAACACATCTCTGCGTGATTATCTTTATTCTCTCTTCTTGCATGAATAGAACTGGAAAGTTGAAAGTATATTTCATTTACATATAGAATGCCTTATACAATTAAATACGACTCTAAAAGCAACAAGAGGTAACCAATCCTAGACTAAAGCAACAGAGGTAACCTATCCTAGACTGAAAACGTCTCTAACCGACCGTCCTTCCCGGGCGCTAGTCCCAACGTGATACTCGTTACACGCCTGGAAATTTCATCGATAAACGCAGCTGCCACCCGTGAACAGAGACTTCTGCAGGAGTCCTCGTCTTGAAGCCTTCTATCCGAAGCACCTATCCGTCCTGAAAATTCCTGCACACAATGGAAGGACAATACCAAACGAAAACGAACAAGAAAAGGAAAACATGCATGCACCAAAAACTATTCACTTCCCCTTCCCGAGGAAGAGGAAACGTCCAGACAAAGGACGAACATTGTTCATGGCCCCTAGGCGGCCCATACGAGTTACCAGAAGTTTGTTCAGACAGAAACAAAAAAACATGTTAAGAAATCTTTTACAAGGGCTCGCGGCCCTAGTCTTCATCGTTGACAGGAGCACCTCCCAGCTGCTCCCCAGCATTCGCCAAAGGCCCATCACCTTGCTCAAGTACCCCGTCCGCGCTCGTACCAAGACCACCGTCTTCTTCCTCCACGCCAAGAGAAGCTAGGAGCTCGTCATCGAGGGCCGGTCGATCTGGAGGATAAAAATCGTGGAAGGATGCGATCTTCGCATCCAGATCCTAGTCCGAATGCTCGCCAGCCACGAACTGTTTAATTGTCTCTGCTCTAGACATCATCGAACATTAAGGCCCGATTTCACTAGCCTCCTTGATGATGCTCTTGTTCTTAGCCTCGAGCTCAGCGATCTTGGATCGATCCGACACAGCTTGAGAAGACTGACGCTTGACCATCTCGGTGAGCTTTGCCACCTTACTCGCATCCGTCTTCCGGCGTTCAGCGGCTAGGTTGACCTCCTTCTCCAACACGGCCTTTTTGGCATCCCACCGGGCTTGATGTTCTCTTAAGATCAGCTCTTCTCTTTCAACAGCGTCTGCCACCCACAGAGCACCTTGTAGGGCCTACGCACCGAGACACGGTATGGCCGCAGTCAAAAAAAAAATATATATATATATACATATAATAATAAAAGAAAAGGAAGGATAGAGGAAAGCAAACCTTCAAAATCGATAAGCCTGCGTCCCTGACCAGGATAGAGCGGGAGACCTCCAAACGAGGTTTCTTCGAGCCATGGGCACTCCGAGGTTTTTGCCACAAATCTGAGGGACTTTTGTCGTCCAGGTCAATGACTTTAGTAGCGTCGGGTGATGACCTCTTAGCCGGGGTCACTTTTGCTACAACCTCTACCTTCACCTTCGGGTCCATGGGAGGTTTCTTTTCGATTCAGCGCAAGCTCCGCTGAATCAGAGCCGCAGCAGAAAAACTTCTCCCCAAAGATGAAGATGGTTCTGGAAGGACAAGCGTTAGAATGCAAGAAAATAATCGTTGTCGTATTCACTAGTAAAGAAGAGAAGCACATAATGGTAGGGTTTTTGACAGGGCTCGAATCCTTGCCAGCCAATTTCCTAGATATCGGAACATTGTCCTCAATCGTCTTCTCAGAGTTCCCTGATCCCGCATCATCCTCATCGTCGTTCAGATCCCCAGTGACTGTCGTTGTCTTATTGCTAGATTCACCCTCGAGCATTAGTTCTGCAGACCTCAGGTATGTTCTCTTGGCCTCCGGGAAGGAAAAGAGCTTTCTGCAAGCTTCCGATTCCAGGACTTGGGCCTCCAGACTCGGCGGAACTGCACGAGAAATCCTCAAAATCAGCAAATTAGGAAAGAAGCAGCTTGAGAAAATAAGGGCAAAGTGTACTTACTTTTGGTAGTCCAGGAGTCAAAGAACGTGGCTTGGTACATCTCCCCTAGAGCGGCTTTCTTTGTGAAAAAGAAGTGTGAAGCCCAATCTTTATCATTGACCTTCGATTTGTGGATCAGAGGGTTCCTGGCATCTCGTGTGTGAAGAGTGAAACATCCAGCCCTGAGAGGACAAACTCGATACGCACACAGGAGGTCTTGTAAGGTGAAGTCGATCTTCTCGCCCCGACAGAGTTCGCTGATCTGGTACAAAATCTTCCATACCGACGGCATCAATTGCGTCGGGGAAGCTTTGAGCGTCATTAAGAAGTTTAGGATCAGGGGAGAAAAAGGGAAAAGGGCTCCCAGGGTGAAGGGGTACTCCAGGAAGCAGACCCAGTCCTCTTTGACCCAGTCAGCAGCCTCGCATGTAGGGGTGTAAAAGTTGGTATCGAAGGGGAATCCATGGCTCCGGGCTAGGGTTTCCACTTCGTCGGGAGAAAGAGAACAAGGGCGACATTCGTGAGGTTCGAGAATGTGAGAAGACTCGAAACTCATATCTTTGACATTGGTGTTGGCCATGGAGGTTGGCAACAGAGGAGTAAGACGAAAGTTAGAGAGAAGGGAAAGAAGGCGATGAAACACGAAAGAGAAGACGCGTATCTCTGAAGAGGTCTGAAGCAAGGCATTTAAAGCCTGGGTGATGGGACTCTTCAAGTTCTCGAGGAAGATCGAATGGACGGGTAACCACCACGTGTCACACGCTGCCTACACTCACGCGGCAAATCCGATCCAAATCCCGCCTAAAAGATTTGGATCAGGATTTGGGGGTATTGTTAGGCCCAAAAATCCACCGGCCCGTCTGGTAATTCAAGCCCATGAATATACGGAGAAGTCATCAGCCGTGCCAAACGAGAGGAGATCCCGGAATGGAGAAATCTCCAATCATTCGATGGAAGGAAGAAAGCATCCGTCACAAAGCGAAGAAGACTGTTCAAAAGACGCTAGAGAGAGCGCTCCAAGCCTCCGATATATGCGGGAAGTGGGAAGTTAGTTATGAGGTGTGCCCTAAAGATCCGGAGATCGTGATATTAAAGAAATAACCGTTGTATTGTAGACATATATACATGAATGATGTATTTTTGTAAGGATATCAATAATCACACGAAACAATCGACTTTTCGAAGCAAATCTCCTCTCTTCGTTCTTGAATTCCATACTCGTTCGAACTCGCAATTCCCATTGATCTCGATCGTGCCCCAATCTAGGGCAAAGGTTTGTTAATCAAATTTTTGTCCAAAACATAGGCACAGAGCTCGCCACATACATAACGGAAGAAAATATCTAAGTATCAAGCCTCGCAGAAATCTTCCTCGCTAGAAAAGTCCTTACAAAGGGGTTCGCCCAACCTCTACACCTCGCTTCTCGCTGAAAACCTCGCACCCCTGATCTGACAAACCAGATGATATTCACATATGACCTGCGGTCCTCGGGACGAGGTCCCCAGGCCATGGGGTTGTGATGGTGCTCAAAATGGCAAAATAAGAAGTGGGCCCGGGGTACGAGGAATAACGGATCCGACGGAACTCCCAAGGTTGATTTCGGGGCCCATTACCGTACCCATCTCTAATTTAAACAAACAAATACCTACCTCCGGGAGGCCCCAAAACCTCGGTAACGAGGTCTAAACCTCGTTGCTCAAAAGCTGACGCCCCCGCCCGATCTAAGCCACTTAGCGGTCACCTCTCCTCCGACCAATGATTGACCACCTCACACTCGACCAATCAAAGGGCTTGACCTCGAGCGTCCCACATCGAACAAACACCAAAACTCATCTTCTCAAATCACTATAAATAGAGGAGAACCTCGTAGATGGCGATGGGTCGAAAAACATCTTGAACTCAAGAACTATCTTGCTCGTTGAAGATCGACGTGTTGAATCATCGTCAAAAGCCACGCTACTGATAAGCGAAGTCCACAAAAAGACTTCAAGTCGCACAAAGAATCTTCACACCAAAGATCTCGCCGCATCATCTCGCAGACCACAATCACCACGCTCAAACTCAAACTCCTCAACCTCGCCACTAGAGCTCGTTAAAGCAGCATGTTGGTGATAGAATCTTGTAGTGACTAGGAGATCTCGAACCTTGTTAGATCGAGATCTCGAATACTCTTAGGAGATCTGACCTGTAATCTCGTTTGTTTGTAACCTCGCAACCTGTAATCTCGTTTGTTTGTAACTTCGTAACGTGTGATCTCTCATTAACATAATAAATAAAGAGCAAGTGTTTGCACAATCGAATAAAAGTAATCCCGTTTCTTGTCTTCTAGCGTTGGTTTATTTCGGGTTTCAACACCAGAAAACTTGTCGGAAAATGAGTTCGGATCATGTTTGGTTAATATTGCAATAGTTTGTATCGTTGGTGGTGATTTTCAAACTTTGGATTATTTTTAGTTGAAAGTTGATACTTGAGATTATCTTTAGTCATTTTTCCTATTTTTTTTGAATGGTAAGTATGAAACTATCCATATATAATATCTCTAATATACAATGATCTACTACTTTTTTATGGAAAATATTTAAATATCTATTACTAATAACTAAAGCCAAAGCAATTTCTGCCATCACTTTGTGCCACATCACCCCTTTACTAAAATAATAATTTTAAATAGTTAATTATGGAAAAAAAAATCTCCAAGTAAACACAAAGATAATTGATATTTGTAAAAATCTATCCCCAAATAATATTAGTAGATTTGACCAATATAGATAAAAAAGCACATTATATTTATTATATTTGTAAAAGATAAATTAAAAAATAAGAAAAAATATGTACACGTGATCACATATATATCTTTGAAATAAAAATAGTCATATCTATCTATATAATTTATTAAAGATAAGAAAAAGCACACCTTTCGGTTTTGCTTGAGCCTCGTTGTGGCCGATGATGTTGGTCGTTTTGTTTCTGGAGAAAGACCTTTTCAAAGGTTGTTTCTCCATTTGAACATGCACATTGAAACTTGTCTTTTTGCACGACTAAATGTTTGAACCATGGTTGTTTGAACCCTTTTTGCTTGTCAATTTGAACATCGTGTGGAATTCGGTTCCATTTCAATGGGTTGATTGGAAGTTTTACCTTGATTAAATTTGAAAATTGAGCCAATTTGTGAAATTTGAACCCTGCATCAATATGGTTGAGAATGCCTCAAGTATTGGTGTTTTAATAAAGTTTTACCGAGCTTAAATTGTTTGTTGATTTCCGGTTTATGCTTTCGCTGCTATATCCTTCGTTTTGGGATTACGTGGCTGACGGTGTCGTCTTGAATCCATCCACTAGCCCAACCTTCCGTCGCTTGGGTCTTCGTCGAAACCGACGGCTTGTTCGACTTGCAAGTCGCCGTCCTTTCCCAAGTTCTCGATGTCGATCTTGAACATTGAGATTAGAAAAAAGGAAAAAAAATGAGGAAAATATGTGATTGGGCTACAAGCTTGGTAATAGAAAAAAACAAAATATAATTTAAAAACAAATCCTTGCAAAGCAAGCAATTGAAGGGTGTTGTCCACGTTCAAAATTGGAAATAGAATTATATAAAGTTAAATAATATAGTATTTATAATAAAAAAAAATTTAAATAATTTAAGGCCTTGCTAGTTGCTAGGCAAGGTGTTTTTGGTTTTACACGTGTCTACTTACATTTCAAGTAAACGTAAGTTCGACTTTTTTTCTTGCAGGATAGCTCGAGGCTTATTTATGTACTTTTTTTTCGAGGAGTTGGAGCTGAGTTTGGCATTGTACCGAGTTGTATTAGGCCAGGTCACTTGGTGCTCTGAGGCTTCTAAAGATCCTTCATCTTGAAGGAGGGAACGTCAGATGTCCATTTCGTACGCCCAAAAGGGGTCGACCTGCTGTCTGCGGCGCTTTCTTTTAGTGCTTTACTCACCCCGATCACAAACTCTTCTTAGCTCTTATTTTCGAAAATTTGTACCTCTTATAGCTTTTCCTGCTTGCTTTTATTTTCTTAGTCGTTCTTGGATGTCGTTTTCTAACAGCCTCTTGGTTTACCAAGCTTGTTTGGTATCCGAATTCTTACCTTATCAAAAAAAACAAGGACTAAAGTTTTGTAATAAATTTTTTTATTCCTCTTTTGTCTTGCCTTGCCTTGCAAGGACTAGTAATACCCCACTACTTACTGCTTGCAAGTCACGCATCAATTAATTTTCTTTTCTTTATTCAAGATGATAAAAAAATTATAATTTGTTTGCAAGGACTAATAATACCTCACCTCAGCGGTCGACGGTGAGGCTCAACAAAGGCAGTGACTGCCGGTGCCGAGCTGCCAATTTCTTTTTCCTTTTTCTTTTTTCTTTTTATTTCTAAACCCGACGAGATTGTAATTGTGGGAATCGAAACTACCCTACAAAAATCGCTTTTGGGAATCAGATCTAGAAGTAATTGAACGAGGGGTGAACATAGCTAAATTTTCATCAGTTTTGGGGAAAAATAAGTTCGAGTATCAAGAACCAGAACAAAGAGCTTTTCACTCATCTGTTAGAAGGGGCTTCTCACCCATAGGACAGAAGGGGTTCTCTCACCCATAAATCAAAACCGACTCTTCAAGAAGGCGGCATATTTTTTCTAGTTTAAATCAACATCATCTTTTGATTTTTGTTCAGCATTTCATTTTGGAACAGTTTTTGAATGGAGAAGCTTGATTCAGTGTGTTTAAGCAAAGAAAAAGATCGATTTGGGTGGTGTTTCATGAAAATTGGTGGTAAAGCAGTAGAGAGAAAATTGGTGGACAAAAAAAGTCTTTGGTATCTTCAAAGGGTTATGGTTTGACTGCTTAATGGGGGATGGATACAAATTTATTTTAAAAGAAACTTGTTATCAAACAACTAATCTAAAAAAAATCAATTTCATTACCAACTAAATTCAAAGAAAAAAAAACATTATCACCGACTTTATTCCCTCAATATGATACATAATCAAATACCTTGTATTAAAGCCTTCGCGCATTTGGTTCAACGGTTAAGACCTTGAGGTAGTACCCCGAGGTCACCGTTTCGAACCCCACGGGCAGCGGTTTGCCCATTTCTCACTAGAATTGGTTAGTAACCAGTTCTCATCCCTCGTGGATGCTCTAGGCGAGCACAAGTAGTACTTGTGACGACCCTAATCCTTACCTTATCAAGAAAAATACCTTGTATTAAAAACTTCCCATTTCACCAAAAAAATCTTTGATTTTGACCGTTGGTGTATAGAAATACTTTTCAAATCCAATCCAAGACCCTTTTCAAATTCTTTTAAAGCAGATCTAAAGATTCATTTTCACAATTAGGAGTTGATTTGGGTAGGGATCGAGTTATGTCTTGTCGAGGTTGAGGTCATGCTTGAGGCTCCTGAAAATCCCTCATCTAGATTGGGGGCAATGTCATGATGATCCGTTATGCACTCCTCAGATATTGTTGATCCGTTTTTTCTGTTGGTAAGTTGAGAAATTTCGGGTGCCTTTGTTTCTCGTGGTTGCACCCATACAACACGCATAAACTCCAACCCAAGTCCATTCCTTGTGTCTTTAATGGATATTGCACGTCCCAATCAGCCTATTTTTCTTTTTTGATTAGGTAAAGATTAAAAGGCGCTCTATTCAAGGAGGGCGTCCTAGAGCATCTTGGCGGATGAGAGCATTAAGTTCTAGGTGATTCCTAGTGGCGGAGGTAGGGAGACTGTGGCTCAGTCTAGCAAGTTTATCAGTCACAACGTTACAGTCCCTAGGCACATGGGATATTTGTACTGATTGGAATTCAAGGAGGGCCATACGGATATCAGTCATGATAATTTCTATTTCCCACGGGCAATTTTTTTCACCTTGAGCTGCTTCGATTACTTGTATATTGTCACCTTCGATCTCTATGTTCTTATGTCTTCCCAGCTTTGCTAGCCTAATTCCATTTCTCATTGCTAGGGCCTCAGCTTTGATTGCCGATATTCTTTCATAATTTTTCATTGTGAAATTTATAATATTTCCATCACAATCTCTTAAGATGGATGGTCCTGAGGCTTGCCCATTTCCTAATTTTGAACCATCAAAGTTGCATTTTACTACTTGACGACGTGGCTTTTTCCATTTCTGATTCACTTTCTTTTTGTTTTGTCTTCTACTCTTCTATAAATGCCCAGACCCAAAATCCAAACGAGTATACGTGTCTCAGCATGTACACTTCGTTGGACATGAGTTTCCATACAAAATCCAACTAAAAACCCCTAATCTGGACATAAATATTGGAGATGAGTGTAGCTCCTTTATTCCTCCAATATTACGTTCAAATTTTCCAACCAATCCCATTAACCAAACAACCCCTATCTCATCTCAGTATCTCACCTACCAACCGAAATAACCCTACAAAATTATCCAACAAATCCACAAAATCTTTCTCGGTCAGTACAAATCATATCCAATCCTCGACTGATTTACCCAACCCTCCAAATCCAATATCTTACCCTTCTAATCCAAGCCCAACAACAAGGCCCACCAACATTATGTCTTCAATGCAACAACACATTGACGTGCACCCGCCAACTCATGCAAACCCTAATACAACGTCAACCACTCCCCTCTGTCTTGATCCTCCAATAACCAATCCATCTGCTTCCGCTATACCCACGCCTCCATCAGATCAACAATCATCTATCCCTCATTCTTCCCCTCTCACAACCATCCAACCTTATGTGATAGTAAACCCATCAATAAACTGAATCTCCATCTAACCACCACTCAAACAAAAGAACCTACCACAATAACTCAAGCCCTAAAAAGCCCTGTAAAAGGAATTTGAGGCACTTTGTTCAAACCAAACTTGGATCTTAGTCCCGCCTGAGTCGGAGTATAATCTCGTTGGATGCAAATGGGTGATCGATTCAAGGCTCAATTGCTCGTTAAGGGTTTCCATCAGCGTTCTGGGCTAGATTATCATGAGACCTTCAACCCCTTAATCAAGCCCATTACAATATGTATTATTCTTTCTCTAGTTTGCAATCAATGGTCTCTAAGATAGTTAGACGTACATAATGCGTTCCGAAACTTAATAAAGTTCAATTCCATACCTTGGATCAAAAGATTAAAGATGGTCGAATAACAAGTATGAAGAATGCCCTATTTACAATTCCATCATATTCCTAGATTTTTATTGAGACTTGTTTGGCAAATCAAGGAGGTTGCAACTCCCTTTCCCCGTTTTGTAAATTAATACACACCTTTGTGCGTATTAATTTAGATGAGCTTCAGACCAATTTGGGAAGCATCCAACCTTTCAGATAATGCTATGACATACAGAGCTGTTTTCTATTCAAAAACAAACTAAGCAGCAGGTCTGATTAACATTTCCTGACAAAAACAATAGGTACATACATAAATTCCGAGAGATCTTGCACGAGTTGAAGTTTTTCATGAGGGGGGAAAGCTGCTTGATCTCATATCCTAATATTCACTAAACTAGTACGGTTAGTTCAAATAAGAAGATCAAGAGCTTAATAAGTATGAGTAGTAGTGTTCTGTACCGAAACGGATCGAAGCGTGTTAGCATATGGAACGAATGTGACATGTCTGATATTGCATCTGGGATCAGGTACAAAGCTGACACTGTGGTCGAGCACCACTTCCAGCCTCTCCTCCTCCATCACGTACATATACAATTGTTCAGCAGTTGAAATCAGCAATCTTCCCCCGCTGACAACCCGCACGTCCATTAACATTTCCTCACAATCATCGATTCCAAACGTGTTAGTATACCTGTCCATGATCATCCTCCAAGACTCCCCTTCACACCCGTAGTTGTCCAGTGCCCACACGCCAATCGTAGCCCCATCAAAATGCCATTTCAACAAACAAATACTCGTTTCATTCCATTTGAATATCCACAGGTTTTTATATGTTCCACCCCACCTACCATCATCCGGCAAGACTCCCCCTCTATGCCATACTTCCTCCGGTATCTTAATTTCCCTTGCTAACTTCTTCTCCCGGATGTCAAACACAGCTATATAAGGATCCAAGAAGGTTTGGTCCCAATGAAACCCTGTCTGCGTGTTACTATGGCACAAATAGTGCACCACGAGTCCTTTAGTAGCATCAGAGGATACAACTCGCCCCTCTATGTTGACGTCACAAAGCTCCTCCTCCCATCTTCCATTACAGTATATAAGAAGCTGCTTGCTCTCATCTTCTAACCCAAAATAGTTCAAATATTCAGGTTGTAACTGAGGCTTAGGGAGTTCATCCTCGGCTGGGACTACAACGGTGTAATTGTTAGGGAAATCAAGGTCATGACCACCTGGGTAGCACTGAATCAGCGGTCTGAAGTTTTTACTGACCATGAACTTGAAGCCCTCAGGAGCGCCAAGTTGGGCCCACTCCCTTGTCGCTGGATTGCACAACAGTAATTTGAAGCTTTCAGGAAGAGAGGTTTGTATAGATCTTCTTTTGACCTTTTTTTCAGTTCTTAGGCCGAGGAGAAGTAGGCCGTTGCTCGAGGAAAAGATATGCCCTTGTTTGGGGAGGTAGTCGAGAGATTCGTGCGGGATTCCAATGGAAGATTCAGTCTCCCCTGGGAAAACGTGGAATTCAATGCTTTTTGGGACCCAATCATAGTCATATTCATATGGAAGCTGGTAAAGAAAGAAACCGTGGTCTTGGCCAAAGGATTGAATGCATTGCTTCTTAATGAGGTGAGGGTTAGAATGGATGCTACCCAACCATTTGCACAGGAAGGATGAGTATCTTATGGCAGACTTCGCTGGCATCCGTGACAATATTTCGTACCATTCGTTGTAAAGCTTGTTACAACGGCTATTTGCAGTGCCAACCTGGAAATCAGGGGGAGAAAGAAAATTTTATCCAAATTAAAAATGATATAAGAATAAGCCATGGTTCAGTTACCTGAGCAATCATAAGGCAGAAATATTTTATCAAAGCCATATTTTAGTATGCAAGCATCTACTATTCTACTTAAAGACTCAAACAAGCACGTGTTGGATTAAACTTCCAGCAATGCATGCATATTATATGTCTCGAAAAGAAAGATTTAAAGCAAGAAACAAACTCAAAAGAACATGAACAAAAGAAGAATGACACTTAATAATCATTCTCATTCACAAATACCCAACGGTCCACTTCTACATGTTATTTTTACTATCGAACTCCACATTTATAAGCTTGCCAATGTTTTTGAACTGGGAATCTATAAAAATGTTCTCCCTTCTTTTGACCACTCTTTTACGAGGAGAAATCAGATATAATATGCTATGGACTGAATACTAATACACATTGAAGATAACACCCCAAATCTTCATAGAAAATCTTGAGCTAGTCACTTAATTGATACTTAACGTAAGCTTAATGTGAAGTTCCTATATCATGAAATAATGAGTAGGCATGAGTCTTAAATATGCGATAACATTAAGGATCGATGTAATCGTGTAAAAAAACTCCTTCAGTTAGTTAGGAGCCAAAGACTTAAACAGAAACCACAGTACCAGGCTACCAGGTTCCTGCTTAATTAAAAACTTAAAAGAGATAAGAGTTAGAGGCTATATAACTCTAATTAGAAAACAGAACCAAACCAACCTCTGCCACATTTGAACTAGCATATTATTATATATAATTCAGTTCTAAGGCTTAATATAATGATCAAAGTAATCCTAAATCAAAAAGGAAAGGCGTACTTACAACATCTCTGTCTTTGTCAGCATCAACCTCCAAACGAACAGAAGGGGGAGAAGCATCAACAGCAGAATGTGACATTTGCATGGTGAGAATAGGATATTGAATTTGAATGATGTGCAGCTCTGTGCATATAAATTTAGTTGTTGTATGTTGGTATCGTATAGCCTAGAATAGATAAGAAAGGAAGACCACGTTTAGATTGAAACTCATTAACCAAGTATGCTACTTGTACTGTTGTACATAAAAAAAACCCTTAACTTCTATTTGAGGTTCAGATTTCTAAAAATTGCCAACCCAAGTATTGTAATGCAGCTCATTCTAGATGATCAAAATGAATCTACAATTATTACGCGGATCTGGATACTAATTCCTTATCAGAATCGATTTCAACACCAATTATTCCTTCACAAACTAATTCCAAACAAATTTTGCAAAACGCTAGGCAAATGAATCTCAGAAAAAACGCAAATGATAGTTATACGGAACTTATACTACATACAATTGATAGTTTTACTACTTTACAATTAATTCATAACAAAAAGCAAATGAAACTTCCAGAGAGGAGAGTCGCCTCGCCGAATTGATCAAGCCAAGGAGATTCAGCAAAAACGCAGAGAGAGAGAGAGAGAGAGAGAGAGACGAACCAAGTAGTCGGTGACGGAGAGATGGTGTGCTGTCTCTTTTCGGTGGCCGGAGAGGAGAGTCGCCTCGGCGTCGCTGGTCGGAGGCGGAGTGGAGTGTGGAGACTGTCTATCGGCTACTCTCGGCCTCGAGGGAAGAGACAAACAGGCCCCTAGGGTTTAGGCGGTAACTGGATGGGTTTTTCATCGTAGAAAAACGAGGTCCAGAATCCAGATCGATTCCGGTTCGGTCAGAAAAGTCTATCCGGACCAACTTCTGCTCAATTTGAACATGAATCATTTTTTTTTAGCAAAATGAATCATTTTTGTTGGGTAAAGTACAGAAAACTATCCTTATTTTACATCATTTGTAAAATATTATCCTTTATTTTACTTTTTATAAAAAACTAACTTCTTATCTTGGGGCATTTGGAAAAACTCTTATAATTATCTCGTTCAACTAATGTTGTTCGACAGTGAAAGGAAGGGTTGGCTCGAGGGTGTTTTACCTTCCTCTTCCGACCCTCTCTCGAGCCCTAGCAAGGACCCGTCATGCCCAGTACAAACCTTCATAGGCGCCCAACAAGATCGTCGATCATAAACCACACTTGAGCCAGCTCTTCCTCTCTCTCGAGGAGCAGCGATAGTCGAGCATGGCTGCATGGGTAAATCATCGATGTTTATCAATATTGTATTTTAACATAGGGGCAATTACGTATTTTAACCCTAACTTAATAGTATGATGGATGGAAAACGAGATAAGTATTCAATGAAATCGAAATAGAAGTAAGAGGTGATTTTCTATAAAAAGTTAAATAAGTGGTGGTTTTTGCAAATGTCCTAAGATAAGGGTGTTTTTTATAAAAAAGTAAAATATGGGGTGATTTATTTATAAATACCTTAAGATAAGGAATGATTTTCTCTATTATGCCATTTCTCAGTTACGATGTTAATCATGGAATATGAAATTTCCTGATCAAATTTTATATGGAAGAAAAGCAAAATTATAAGTGTTGCTTACAAGCATGGAGATATATATTGGATTTTTAGATGATGAGGTCCTTCTAATTTTTTTTTCTTATAAAAAAATCAACATAATTCCAACCGATATATAAATACGATTTTTCTAAAGGTACAAGTTAAGCTCATTAAAATGGTAATATTTTAAAAGTTTTAATTTATTTAGAAAATTAATTAGTTTTTGAAAGGATTTATTAGTTTCCGAATAGGGTTTTAGTTCCCTTATATAGTATACTTAATCTATGCTCTTAAGGCATAGGTTAAAAAACCGATATAAATATTGGGTTTGGCTAAATTGGTCAATGGGCCGGTGGGTTTAAATCATAAAACATGTAAATTTGGTTTTATAATTAGACCTATAAAATTTGTTTATTGAACATTTTGATATTATTTATATGGTGGTCATAAGCGTCTATATCGTAAAATCGAGTTTCGATGGTAATTACTTTAAATGATATTTTGGAGTAATAATTAAGATACAAACGTCGCATTACCTCCTATAGAATCGAGAATACCATTTTTTAACAAATTCTAATCTTTAAAATTTTAATTTGAAATAAATTGAACATAAATAGTGGTGATGCTCGTACATACGGACGGGTGCAAAAATTTTGTATAAATTAGCAGTGCATATTAAAATGTAAGTATTATAAAGTAAATGCTAAATGCAATGTTGCATTTTCTTTTGTAAGAACATTAATCTTAATAATGTCTCAAGTAACTAACATATCTCACTTCTAACGCTTCTCAAAAACTCTAAACAATGTTATTACAATCAACATTGCTATTACATTCGCAAATTTATATTAAGAAAAAGAGTACAAAACCCTCAAAATTTAAAAATAAATGAAAAATAATGTACACAGTAAATTTATGAGAAAGAGCAATCTAGTTATCATCACTTCAATACTTCTGTAGTCGATGAAATATTTCATGCCGCATGTTTCCTTTATCGCGAAATTATGGAAAATCGCCCTTATTTGATACTCTGTTAGGTTTTAACCACCATATTTCACTTGCCGTCCAATTCCGTTTGCAGATACTATGACATAGCACATGTTCCCTTTTTTATTTTTTTAGCTTATCTGTACAAAAAAATGCGCCATCTCATTCTCAAATTGCCCAAAGGGCAAAATACAGAGAATGAGAACCAATTCGCCATTGTTACTATGGAAAATTCTAGCCGAACCAAACAATACATGTGTTAAAATAGTCACGGAAAAATACATCAAATCCAAAAGTCTTCTCAACTACCAGAAAAAACAAAATACGTTATGACAATGGTCTAGGCTTATGAGTCTTAAAGACCTCTTTATCAAGGGACTAATCTGGCAGGTTGGAGATGGCAAAATCATTCGATTCTGAAAAGACAATTGGACTGGTTCTGAGTGTCTGACTCCAAAAGAAAATGTCGGATACAACACAAACTAGGAAGAACATGTCGTAGAATACCTCCATTAGGACAATTCGTGGGACCTCGATAAGCTGCACTTGGTGCTTAACCATGAGGAGATTCATCGAGTTACTAAAACCATTACTACAATGAACAAAATCCCGAACAGGTTGTACTAGCAACCGAGTAAAAATGGGTGGTATTCCACACATTCAACCATGCAATGGCTCCACAAGAACAAAGGGGAACCCAATCTCAACCTAAAATGGATCAATGAACAGGCTCCCTACAAAAAACCGCCTCGCGGCAAATCACGTTCGATTTGTTCAAGGATGTGTTGCGTGTAATAATGCCAATGAAGACATCGACCACATTCTGCTTTTCGTTCAACTTCATTAATTAAAACCACACTTCCCGCAATAAATCCTAAAATTGCTTGGATTGTGGCCCAAATCGACCCAAAAGGTAAAAAACCGTTCCAAATTCTTGATGAAATTAGAGCAACTTCATCCAAAGATGAGTTGGGGGCCTTGATTTGCTCTTGGTGGAGCATCTGATTTTTCAGAAACAAGGCAATGTTTGAACCAAACAATAATAGATAAACATATGCCCATGGCAACCTATGCGAATTTATCCGCAACTAAGTAAGAAATTGGAAGGTGATAAAAAAAAAAGTTAGAAATTGTGTTAGCTTCACAAATTCCCCTTAGGGTTGCCTTTCATTGATTAAGAGTATATATAGTACAGGACTTGCCAAGCAAGCTAGGGTTTATATTTACAATATAATAATATATCTATCACACCCCCCATAGTCGAAACGGGAGATGGACGTACAGTAAGACTGTCTCTAAAATCTAAAAATAACATCCTAGGCAACCCTTTTGTAAAAATATCAGCATACTGATATGAAGAAGGAAAGTGAAGAGCTTGTACATGTCCAATTGCAACCTTGTCCCGAACAAAATGAAAATCTAACTCGATGTGTTTGGTACGCTGATATTGGACCGGATAAACAACAAGGTATGTAGCAGACACATTGTCAGTGTAGACAATAGAAGCACGAGAGAAAGGACAATGTAATTCAAGCAACAAATTGCATAACCAAGAGCACTCAGCAACAACATTGGGCACGCCCCTGTATTCAGCCTCTGCACTGGACCGGAAAATAACAGACTGCCGTTTGGCAGACCAAGAGACAAGTGTGTCATTAAGAAACACACAATAGCCAGAGGTAGAGCGTCTCGTGTCAAGGCAACCAGCCCAATCAGCATCTGTATGAGCAACAAGTGCAAGCGAGGATGCCAGCCTGATAGTAATGCCATAATCTGGTGTGCCATGGATATAGCGTATAATACGCTTCAGTGCAGCAAAATGACGCTCTCTAAGATCATGCATAAATAGACACACCTGCTGAACGGCATAAGAAATATCAGGGCGAGTGAAAGTAAGATATTGTAAGGCACTAGCAAGACTCCTATATAATGTAGGATCAGAAACAGGTGCACCAGCCCGTGCACTGAGTTTAGATCCAGGATCAACAGGAGTAACTGTCGGATTACAGGAAGCCATAGACCCACGAGCCACAATTTCCCGAGAATATTTGCCTTGGTGCAGAAATAGTCCGGTGATGTTCATGTTTTTAGTATAGTTTTAGGTGTTTTTCTTAGGTTGTTTAGTTTAGTTTTAGTAGGTTTTAGTGTTAGTTTTGTGTGCTTTTGGATAAGTTTACATATTTTGTGAAAAGTATGGAAGCTACTCCGTTTTTGTGTTTTTTTTTAGGTTTTTGAAGTAGAAAGGAGCAATTTTGGGAAAGTTAGAGTCAAGTGGATGGTGGAGAATAAGTGGAGGAAAGAGAAGAAGGAGTACGTCTTGAAGATCCCGTTGAAATCCAAGAAGAAGCTAAGAAGAAGTGTATAAAAACCAAAAACAGAGAGCTCGTTACCGACCTGTGGGTCGGTACCGAGCTGTGCAATAGAGTTTTGTCTGAGGAATTCAGCAAGAGTCTACCGACCCTGTGCAGTTCGTTACCGAGGTAGCCTGTGTCGGTAGGCGGCACCGACTTTCGGAAACTCTATCTTTTATCTCATAATCTTTTTAGTTAGGAAAGTATCTATCTTTTAGGACCCTTGTTAGATAGTTTATTTTAGTATAACTACCCTGTTTTAATTCAAGTTAAGGGAGAACTCGTTAGTTTTGGAGAAAGTTCGGAATTTTTGGGGAGAGAGTGGCGACTTCGACTGGTTCGGATCGAGAGAGAGAGGGTCGAGAGTTTAAGTTCTTTATTCTCTTGTTCATTGATTTCGAGCTTGGTTGTGTTTGTATTGAAAGACGAGATTTTTATAATTCAAGTAAGTTTTATTTCAATGTTTTCATTTAATCTAGTTGTTTGTTTCGTTTCAATCATGAGTGAGTCGTTTACTTCTCTAGGATCGGGGTTGAAACCCGACATAGTTATGCATGATTGAATGTGTGTACTGAATGTTTTGATTGCCTTTTATCTTTTAAACTACTTGTTTGGTGCTTATGCTTAGACGAAAGTCGAAGTAGTTTGAGTTTATCGCTTGATCGAAAGAGAAAGTTGTGAACTTGAATGTTGATATTGTTTGGTAACGAAAGTTTTGAGCTTTGGATTCAAAATAAGTAGAAAGTGAATTGATTTATGAAACTTGATTGATTTACTTGTTTAAGTCAACGAAAGTTGATAGATTTATCTTTAAGGCGTGATATTTATCCTTCGCACTAGTTCGTATGCATGATTATGTCGTAGTAAACCTTTGTCCTAGCTGTTTTTGCATTTGAATTACCTTCGTTTTTACTCACGAACAGAGTCATTACCGAGGTACACAGGTCGGTACCGAGCCTGCAGTTGATTCGTCTTGTTTGCTTAGTTTTAGTAGAAACCCATAATCGTTACCGACCCTGACAAGGTCGGTACTGAGGGTTGTCGTAGCCTTGTTTTGCTTTGTTTTCTTGTTTTCATAGTTTAGTAATCAAACAACCTTGCTTCCCGTGGACAATCCAGACTTCGCTATACTCAGCGGGGTCTTGACTACAAATTTATTTGTTGTCGAGTAAATTCACCCTCAACATCCGGCAGAGGACCGACATCATAAGATAGTGGTCCCACATCAGAAATAGCAAACTCTCTACTCAGCAAGGATATAATATCCTGACGCAACGAATCAGAGGATGCAGTCAATATAATATCATCAACATAAAGCAATAGGAAAGCCACAAAACTGCCACGTCTGTAAATGAAAAGAGACGAATCAGAGCGACTGCCTGAAAAACCAATGCGATGTAAGTGTGAGGCGAATCGCTGGTTCCAGGCCCGAGGTGCTTGTTTAAGCCCATATAAAGATTTGCGGAACTTGCACACATACTTAGGTCGTGCAGAGTCAATAAAACTTCGAGGTTGAAACATGTACACTATCTCATTTAATTGCCCATATAAGAAGGCATTCTTGACATCAAGCTGATGAATAGGCCAAAAACGGGAGACAACTAAATGTAATATAGTGCGGATAGTGGTCAGTTTAACAATCGAATTGAAAGTCTCATCACAATCAACACCAACCTCATGTGATTTGCCATTGGCAACCAAACGCGCTTTGTAGCGCTCTAACGTCCCATCAGATCGGAATTTATGCCAAAATAACCACATGTAGCGTACAACATTAACCCCTTCAAGGCGCGGAACCAACTCCCAAGTGTCATTACTAAAAAGAGCATTATATTTATCAGCCATAGCAGCAGACCAATTTGGATCCTGAAAAGCGGTTTTATGAGAGGTAGGCAGTGGAGATAGCGGAGTGGAAGGTTTGGCCGTGGTAGTAACGGAGAGATCAAAAAATTGGCGTGGTCTAAAAATTCCGGCTTTGCTACAAGTTTGCATGGAGTGGATGTTTAGGGACGGTGACGGGGGCGAGTTGGGGTCGGTATCGGGGCTTGGGGGTCGGTACCGAGGCTGCGGGGTTTGTTATCGGGGCTTGGGGGGTCGGTACCGAGGCTGGGGATGGTACCGAGGTTGGGGGACACGGTACCGGGGATTGGGGGCACAAAACTGGGGCTGCGGGGCACGGTACCGGGGCTAGTCACGGTTAGTGTGTGTAACACCCCCTTCCTACCCTGGAGATATTACCTCCAGTAACCTCGATTAAGACTAAACCGAAGCTACCCAAGGCTTTAAACTGACAGAACTTACTAGAACAAGGTAAATGAAACCATTTAAAAGCTAACAAAATTAAGTAAAACTTTACAGCGGAATAGAGAATAAAAGGTCATATACAAGCCATAACTTAAAAAGAATTAGTAAATAAATAGAACAAGCTTCTATTTAAACAAAATCTTCATCAAGTGTTCCTTAAGTTCTTATTTTTGAAACTCAGCTTCGCTTTGAAGTAGTTCAACCATGATCTTCACGCAAGTATAACCATTGGAAACCTTTCTTCAACTTCTGGAACTTCAAACCTCTGAATCCGCCTCTTGAATCAACTTCCAAGAAGAACCTGATGTGTCGTATACCAACGGTGGACACCAGCCGATCATATAAAAGAAAAGAAAATGGACGGGTTAGTCTAATGAAAGACTAAGCAAGCGGAGAACTAACTTGGTTCTTATGGTTGTAACTAAACATATTGGCATCCAAATCCGAATAGACTCGGATTATGATCCAACAATTAGCAATCTTATAGAGAATAAGAAGGAGACTTGCATAATCAAGAGAGAGAACACCACCGCTTGTGGTTCCTTTAAGAAGCATAAACAATTGTTGCGAACTCATATTAATCACATCACATTTTGAAAAGCCTCCGTCGACTAATCAGATTGACTTAATCAAAGTTTGATTAAGAATTAGGCTCCGTTCGGCAACGCTTATCTGGATACTTATAAGTACCAAGTTACTTATATGGAAAAAATAAGCTTTGTTTTATGTGTTCGGCAAAATTTACTTATTTGAAATAAGTTACTTATATCTGATACTTATCTGTTGAAAAAATAATCAGCACCCCCCAACCTTATGTCAAATAAGCTAACTTTTCTACCAAAATATAAGTAAGCGGGACCCACGTGATTTCCCAATTAGATTTTATTTTTTATTTTTTTACCCATCATTAAGCCATTTTTAGCAATTTTACACACCGATCCATAAAATCATTTCTTTGTGATTTTAGGATATCACCAAGAATTTTCTAGGATTTAAATTCCAACAAAAATATTGGATTAAGCGTTAAAACGGACAAAGAGGTTAAAAGGATATCCGTGAAAAATTCAAAAATATCCTTAAAAATCACAGTTATTACATTAGTACCCCCTTAAAAATGGTTTCGTACTCGAAACCAAGGAGAACTCGGATTCACAAAGAAGGATAGCATAAGCACACAAAACCACTACAAACCTATACAGAAGTTTGTAGTACCCCCTTAATAAAACATAATGTTACTTCTGCACCAAGCACAATCAACCATTGCTTAGTTACCAAACTCCTTCTTTACAACATTCATTAATTTTAGAAAATGGCTCAGCATTTCCTGTGTAGTTTCTCAAGTCTTTTCTTCACCTCCATTTTTAGGCCAAGGTAGCCTAATCAAAGGTATTTTTTCTTCTTATTCACGATTCAACCTGGCCTTTCTTCACAGGTGTCATTTGGTTGAATATCCATCTCATTATTGTTGAGTACATGAGATATATTGAACACATACTATCAAGGAATACATTACAGATAGAATGCACTGATGGTGGCAATGTCAACTGATAAACAAGCTTATCAGTTCTTTCTAGTATCTCAAAAGATCCAACATGTCAAGCATTTATGTTGTCTCGCATTCCCCAGCGGAATATGCCTTTCAGGGCGGATACTGAACAAAAACGTCGTTCTCTACAGTAACTCAACATGCTTTCGCTTAAAACAACACACAACTGTTGTCGATTTTGAGCAGTTAGCACCCTTGGTCGTGCTAGAGCGATATCAGCTGTTGTTCTCTTGGCCAAATCTGGCCCATGAAGAACCTTGTCAGTGTTGTCATTCCAACAAATTGACAACCAACACTTCCGGCTTTATAAATCCTTAAAAGAGTCATTTCTTTATCGTGTGATCAAAATTTTTGTATGTGAATTCACTCAACCTCAAACTACCATTCCAACTCATCTGGAATCCAGAATACATGTCCTCGGGAGTTTGAATTTGTTTCTTTACATTGTTCATCACTTTGATGAGGGAAGTTAGCGCTAAAAATCAATTCACTCCATAAAGCTTGATGTTACTTCTTTCAAAACTTTGGCATGAACCATCCATCTCAATCAGAGATAATAGTCTTTGGAGTTTTATGAAGATGAAATACTTCATACATGAACACCTTAGGTAACTTCTGTACTCTTTAAGTCATCTTAAATGCATTAGAAAGAACACTCTAGGTGAGTTTATTAACAATCTTCATATGCATCCTTCTTTCATTAAGTCTTGAATGACTAATGACAAGAATCCATTGTAACATCTCCCCACTTCCATTCTGAAACAGGAAGAGACTATAACATTCTATCTGGTCTTCTATGCTCAATCAGGACTTCTAGACAAACCAAACATATCAAAACGAACTCGGTGACATTTCGCTTCATGTCAGGCCATCAAAAGTTTTATCTTAATCCTTATACATTTACTTGTTCCAGGATGAACTAATTAAGCAAACAACTATGCCTCCTTTGAAATAAGCTTTCAAAGCTCATCAATAACAAATACACATGAACAGTCTTGAAACCAATCAATCCATGGTCTTAAATAACAATTTCTGGTGTCTTACCTTCTTGATCTTCCCCAATGATCTTAAACAATATTACTTTCCCATACTGCTTTTCCTTGATCTGGTCAACAGATTTTGAATAACATCCTAGGGGATTCACACAACCTTGTTGTCATCCAAACTAAACCTTTACTCCTTCTCAAATTAGTTTCTTTACAAGGATTACTTAAAATCCTTATTCAATTTCCTTTTTGAGATAAAATCTCAGTATTACTTTAACCAAGAATATGAGATTTATCCAACACATGACAAGATAATAACCTTTCTTGTCAATCCTTTACATCCTTTTCTCAACCAAAACTCAGCTTGAACATACTGACATCCAAAAGTAGTTATCTCTCTCAACTACTTCAAACTACACTCTTACGCTTTATTATACCAACATATTGAACAAAATACTTTTGGTCCATTAATTTCCAACAAAATTGTCTCCATTGACAATTTTCAGTCTTTTTCATCAAAGAACTGTTTAGACTTTACTTAACATTCTGACTTGTTGAGCAACCTAACTCTTAGGATTAAAAACATATCCTCACGTGTCCACTCTCTATATCCAACAACTTATCAGTCTGAGATTGAATATCAATACTAATTTACATATCCAAACTCCATACCCATTGGAGTTCCGCTTAAAGTCCTCACTTGACTATCTTATCTCAAAAATATTTAAGTTTTCAAGGCAACATGAAAACAAATAACAACTAATGGAGAAATTACTAGTACATCCTTTATTCCAAAGAAAGGATTACTACAATATCATTCCTTAGAAAGGGTTCCATTCCAGGAGTCCATATCAACTTACTTTCAAAGACAATTCCGCTAAAAAAGGCAATGGCTTTCTTAGGTCATGACGTCAACCAAGATGAACTACTAGCAAACTGCTTAGAGAATTCCAATAATCGTTGACTGAAAACAATCCCAAACTTTTAGAGAAGTAGGGAGTTACTCCATGCTCTTCAGAGACCAACACAAATTTGTAAAGAATCTTACCAAATTTCTTTACTTATAATCGAATTGTTTTGGGAAGTTTGACCATACTCCTTAAATGGTATAGGATACCAAAGATGTAATAACTCAAAGGAGTTTTATAAGATACTAGATATAGAAATTGCTATAATACAAAAGAAAGCTTGCATCTTTTCATCTCAAACAACTACACTTGCAAAACTCATATAATTGCAAAACTTATATGATTGCCAAATCATACTAGAAACCATTCTTTAAAACCCAAGGAATTATGTGATCTTATTCCACCATGTGATCAGGATGGGGAGATAAAATAAACATAATCCTTTACTGCATTCTCATAGGAATAAGACATGTAATCTTGCCTTACCATGTGATCAAGATGGAAGACAAATCACATTCTTACTCACCACTATGAAAACCGTAGAAAATTTATTCATGAATCCCGTATATCAAATCAACATTTCTTTTAAAAAATTCATACCAAAATTCTACAAAGTCATAAGATTTTTCTCAAAAGAGAAAATCACAAAACAATTTCAAATATCCCTTAAATCATAACAGCTTGACAGGAACTCGACATAGTCTACAAGCATACAGGCTTTAACTTTGAATGTCGCTGAAACAAAGATTAGCTACTTTATGAAGAAATGGGCGCATCAAGCCAATGCATCAAATAAAATTGCTGACCTTAATTTCATGATGCTACTGACGCTTTGCCCTAGTTCTGTGCTGACATTTGCACATTAGCTGGCCTTACCAACTTGACCAAAGTTTCAAATCAAAACTGAGCCTCAAAGGACCTAAGACAATCCAATTCACATATGCGTACTACATTTCCTTTCGAATGTAATACTTCATTCCTTCCTCAAGATAGAACCTGGTGGCATTCCTTGACTTTTCTTAATTAGACATACTCCTAGACTTTTCTATAATCCATAGTATTGAGTAATCTCTGCCTGATTTAACTCAATCTCAACCCAACTTAATTTCGCAAGTTCAATAAAAGAATTGATCGCTCAAATCCACTTACTTGCAATCCTTAGTAAAGATGTGGTTTCAACCACTTCTTATCCATGGAAGATTGTTCGAAGGTCGTTCTCAACTTGTATGTCTCCCTTGACATACTACTTTAAAGTTATGCAAATATGATCCATTTGTAACAGCCCAAAAATGAGTTGTTACAGCACCAAGGGTTTTTATGAAACCCCTTTAAGGCTAAGGGGATAATAATACTGAATTCAAGGAGATGTCATAAAACTTGCAATAGACCTAAGAGTCAACAAGTCTCGAGAGTAAAAGTTGGCGTAAACCTACATTAGTCACAAAGTAGAGTGCATACTAGTACGTTAGACCAGGATAGCTAAAATATGGAACGGGCTCAACAACATGTAATGTCTAACTCGATTCTCTCTTTTTTTTGATAAGGTAAGAATTCGGAATACCAAATAAAATTGGTAATCCGAGAGGCCGTAAGAATACGGCAGCCGTAAACGGCTAAGTGAGTCTAAAGCAAACAGGATTAGCTATGAAAAATACAAATCTCCAAAAAATAAGAACTAAGATGAGTTTGAGATCGGGGTGAGTAAAGCACTAAAAAGATAGCGCCGCAGGCAACAGGTCGACCCCTCATGGGCGTGCGAAATGGACAACTGACGTTCCCTCCACCGAGATGAAAGATCTTCAGAAGCCTCAGAGCACCAAGCGACCTGGCCTAATACAACTCGGTCCAATGCCAAACTCAGCTCTAACTCCTCGGGAAATTAGTACATAAAATAAGCCTCGAGCTAACCTGCAAGAAAATAGGTCAAACTTGCCTCACAAGTAAACGTAATAGTTTTACTTGCAACGCAAGTAGACCCAAAACTTGCTCCTCAAGTAAAAAACTTGACTCGCAAGTAAATAAAACTTGTCACGTAAGTAATGATATCGAACTTGACACGCAAGTAAAGATATCGAACTTGACACGCAAGTAAACCCACAAACTTGCCTTAGTGAACAAGTACTACAAAGCTTTTAGTGTTATCTCTATCTAAACTAAAAAAGCTAAAAAAATGTTCTTGTACAATAAATAAAACAACCAAAGACACTTAACCTCTAATAAGTATTCATTTTTTATTTTCCTTGTTTTTCCCCTTTTTTAATTTTTGTCTTGCCTTGCCAAAAATACAGAATGGTTTTACGGTTCAAAAATTTGATCAGAAAAATTGAAGAATGGGCCAAATATGATAAACAAGCCCAAACCCCAATCCACCAAAACTAAAAAAGAAACTAGATTAGAAGAAAAAGAACGTGCTCTTCTTCTTCTCCTGATTTGCGAACCAGTGTATTTTTCTTTTTCTTTTCTTTTTTTTATAGGAAATGCGTAACAAGAATGCATCACCATTCCCATGGATTCAAGCCATTAACACTTATGTCCACCGAAAGTAGTCGGGAGAGTCCGGAGAGAGGGCTGGAAACATGGAGCAACAGGCTGGATTTGGGCAACCGAAATCAGACACTAGATCTAACGCACCAAGCCATCAAGGTTAAAAAGGGTTCAATTTCAAACAAACCCAAGATTGGCTTCCTCAACCCTTGGGTTGTGGGATTTCTGCAATCAAGGTTAAAAAGGGTTCAATTTCAAACAAACTAACAACCCATTAGTCTTCAATTTAACCCCTAGCTTCCAATTTAACCTCAATTTGACTTAGAGACAAGAAAGATTCAAGTTAGGGTTTTAAAAATTGGGGAAAATCACCCTCACAAGTTCAAGCTCAAGCAAAACCAAAATTAAAGGAGAAAGTGGCTCAAATGGCTTACCAAAAGCTTACCCAAGGTATGGAAGGGTCAAAAGAGGTCCAAAAATGGTGTGTGAGGCCATGAAAGCTCCAAAAACGAGGTGGGATGGTGGGTGGTGGGAGCTCCGGCTAGGTGGTGTGGGTTGACGGCGTTCGCCTTCTCCGGCGTCGGTGAGGGTAGTGGGGCATGAGTGTGGGCTGATTTGAGAGTGGGGAAGGTGAATGAGGAAGCTAGGAGAGGATGTAATGAGGAAGAAGATGAAGTGGGGGAAAGAGATGAAGTAGGGGAAAAGAAATGGGCACCCTAATTTAGGGGTAATATAGTAATTCAACAATACCACTCTTATTTTTAATAAGATATTTTCTTTTCCCTTATTCAAATGCTCAAGAAAAATTCTATTAAAGGACAAACGAACACACTTAAATCTGTTAACCACATAACTTTAACATAATGGATATCGAACTTAAGACTCCAAGACATGATTTTATTTATAAACAAATAAAATTAGTAGGAATGTTAATAATAATTATAAGACTTAAGTAGATACGAATCTAGTATCTATTGGGTATTTCACCATTGACAAAATTCAATACTTGAGTTCATCCATTCACAAGACAACGAGTCTTCTGCAAGTGAATCTTCGTATAAATTCTGATATCCAAAAGTAAACTATCAAACTCTTCTGATGAGTTTAAGGCCTTTCAATCCTTTTATCTTCAAGTCAAGATGTTCCTTTAATTTCCTATATCTTATAGTAGGGAAAAGCACATGATCAAACATGATATTCTGAAACATTCCCCAAATTTGCATTGGGTAATCAAACCAAATTTCTTTATCATTCACTATGCAAACTATATTCCCTAATAAATTGCTCAATCCGAGAAAACTTAAAACAATCCAACAGTTTCTCTCTTATCATTACATGCATCAAATCTACTTGCAATAGCTATCTTCAAAATCAGGCCCACCTGGAATTATTTTTCCAAGGATAAGGTCTAAGCTTTATTGACCATAGTATTGAATGATTGATATTTTTCTCCCAACCGTTTAAAATATCAAGACGAACATGCCCAAAATCATTCCTTGAATGATCTTCTCAAAACTGAATTTTATCATTTCCATCCTTGAAGATACATAAGCCAATACCAATGGTAATTTAGAACATCTTATTGTTGATTCCATTATTGGTCCATTATAGACCTCAAGTCTTTTCTCATTATCCCGAGTTGGGTATCATACAACGAAACTCTATTAACGTTGTCACATAGGTTAGTCATCTGGATATCAACAACTCATGTAATCAATTAACACTTGTGCTAAGTAGTCAATTGAACATAAACACATTACTGATGAACTTTTACCTGTTCAATCCATTTTGACCAATCAACCTTATTCACAACAATCTTGATGATTAACCACTTGTTCACAACTTAAACTGAACCAATATTCTTCCTTTCTTTCTTACTATCATCATAAGAAATTCCCATTTCATTTAGGATTCTTAATCCTCTTAACTCAAAGGATAACAACATATATGAAAATCCGAGTTTGAACACTATCAGGTTAAAAATTGAATTGTATTTTCCAATAGATTAACAATTCAATTGATCCAACATTTGAGAACTTCAAAGCTCTTTAACTTCTTACTGGGCAAAGAAAAGTACAGAATATCCATGATTCTATATTATAGAGTCACAAACACAGTTGTTGAATAAAGTTTCCAAAGACAATCCTTTTCTTTTCAGGATTCTTTTACATCCCTTCATGATCCATACTGATCTTTTAGAATCACTCAACACTCACAAGATTTTCCAAATCTTAATACTTAGAAGTAGAGGTTCCAACTCCAAACTTCTCTTGATACTCGAATTTCAAAATTCAGAAATTCCTATAAGAATATACTCGTGAAAACTCTTACCCTTCAAAGAAACTCACTTTAAAATTTCCTTTTTAAAGACAACACTTGAGCTTTCACATTTCAAGAAAAGAATTTCTTTTACATAAATTGAATCAAGATCCTTTCTAAACCAAAATTCTTAACTTGAAATCTTTCATCATAAAACTTAAAATAGGAAACCTTCAAACTAGAAAGTCTTTATGAAGTACAATACTTAACTTCAAAATCTCACAAGAAGTTTCCTAATATGGAAGAAATGACGAGGGTACACCCACTTCAGACTCTCAAGAGAGAATAGGAATTCATTGAGAACTTGGTCTAGAACCGGGTCAACTTTAGGAATCTTCACCTAATCTTACTTTGGATTCTTCTCGGAATCCATTCCCATCTCCAGGGAATCAAATGTCCACTATAGGACCTTTTCCACATAAACCATTACAAACTTGTTACCTCGTGTTCTCCAATTCCCTTTTCTCCTTCTATCTCTTCACGAGTCTGACCTCCAATCTTAACCACTTTTCTGTAAATGGTTCTAAGACAACACCAATATAGAATTCTCCATAATTCTATATAGAAGATGAAAGTCTTAAGCAAGACTTAGAAACTTTTAGCTCTGATACCACTTCTGTAACACCCCCTTCCTACCCTGGAGGTATTACCGCCAGTAACCCCGATTAAGACTAAACCGAAGCTACCCAAGGCTTTAAACTGACAGAACTTACTAGAACAAGGTAAATGAAACCATTTAAAAGCTAACAAAATTAAGTAAAACTTTACAGCGGAATAGAGAATAAAAGGTCTTATACAAGCCTTAACTTAAAAAGAATTAGTAAATAAATAGAACAACCTTCTATTTAAACAAAATCTTCATCAAGTCTTCCTTAAGTTCTTATTTCTGAAACTCAGCTTCGCTTTGAAGTAGTTCAACCATGATCTTCACTCAAGTATAGCAATTGGAAACCTTTCTTCAACTTCTGGAACTTCAAACCTCTGAATCCGCCTCTTGAATCAACTTCCAAGAAGAACCTGATGTGTCGTATACCAACGGTGGACACCAGCCGATCATATAAAAGAAAAGAAAATGGACGGGTTAGTCTAATGAAAGACTAAGCAAGCGGAGAACTAACTTGGTTCTTATGATTGTAACTAAACATATTGGCATCCAAATCCGAATAGACTCGGATTATGATCCAACAGTTAGCAGTCTTATAGAGAATAAGAAGGAGACTTGCATAATCAAGAGAGAGAACACCACCGCTTGTGGTTCCTTTAAGAAGCATAAACAATTGTTGGGAACTCATATTAATCACATCACATTTTGAAAAGCCTCCGTCGACTAATCAGATTGACTTAATCAAAGTTTGATTAAGAATTATTCGTAACCGGGAGCAAGAATGGTTATCGAATAGACCAACCATTCGGGTAACTTTTCACAAAGAAGTTGGCAACTTTTAATCGGCTCGAACTACTGTCGGTGGAACACAACACTATCGAGGTCAGAGGGCCTGTTTCATCCTTGAACAACGAATAGCACGGGTCCAAATGATGGAGAGATTAGAGGGCCTGTTTCGTCCATAATCTACTACCAACACATATTGAATGGAACACAATACTATCGAGGTCAGAGGGCATGTTTCATCCTTGAACAACGAATAGTACGGGTCCCAATGATGGAGAGATTATAGGGCATGTTTCATCCATAATCCTCTACCAACACATATTAATAAATTCACTTAGCTAGAGTGCATAGTCACCCCTCAAGCGTAGAGCGGGCCATGGTCATGACCTAAGTATTAGGGGATCAATATTGATACTACCTAATACGAGTTTTAAAGTGATGCTTCCAAGACTAAGCTCACATCCCTGAACTAAGTTAATCCATATCAATGTCTCAGCGTGAGACAACTAAACATACAAGGTCACATACAACGGACCTAAATCCAGTTCTAGCGCGAAACTGAATGAATAACAATATGGTCATTATTTCTAACAAAACAACAACCTATCATATTTTATTAATCATACAAGTTGTTCCCAACGCAAATATTAAATGGGATTCAATTCCTCATTTAATAACAATAACACAAGAGAGAATCGTCCACTTGCCTTAGAAGGCGTGCTCGACGTCCTTAGCAATTCCAACAGTAATCTTTATCACCCTTCCGCCAAATATAACAAAAGGATTTCTCAACAACGAGATCACGGAACACTTCTTAGTTGTATACTAAAATCCTACAACTTCCTAATTGATAAACGATTTAATTTCCGAATATCGATATATAATAAATCCTTAGTTATCATGCTTTAAGGAGCCATCTTGGCGGAATTATAACTAATTATCCGCTTCACTTTTGAAACAATTTTCTAAACAGAAATTGTTCATTAGCAACAGTTCTTAAAGGTGACCAAATCTCGGATCAAACGGATTAACAACGAATCCCGAGTAATTATCCGAAGTCCTTTACCTGCCAATCGGTGTCTAAACTTATATTCGCTATAACTGAAGATCCTGACGTCCGTTTCTCGAGCGGTTTGAACCTATGAGACCGTATCAACGTCAAGATTATAAAAACCATAAACTTAATTAGCAAAGCGGAACTGAAAGGCCCTTACGATGGCTCCGCAACTAACCCGCTAATTAATTTCGATCGTATATACCTTTACTTGAGCCCATGGCTCGTTTGGCTCGATAGTGGCTCGATCCCCGAGCCCAAGGGTGGTCAAGTATTGCCCGGCGGCGGCCCTTGCGATGGGTGGTGGTCGGAGGAGCTAGTGATCACCGGCGACGACGAAGACGTAGGAGCGGTCGGCGAGCCATTGGTTGGGATAAAGACAAGTGGTGACATGGAATCTGACTCGAGGGAGCTCGAATCAGTCGGGGCACTGTGAGAAACCCGAGCAAAAGGAAAAACCGACTCATTAAAAGTGACATGTCGGGAAAGGATGATTTTGCCCGATGACAAGTCAAGGCAAATGTAGCCCTGATGATTTTCAAGGTAGCCAAGAAACACACAAGGAGTGGATCGAGGTTGCAGTTTATGAGAAATCTGAGGAGACATGTTTTGGAAACAAAGGCACCCAAAAACCCGAAGATGAGAATAGGTCGGAGTGCAATTGTAAAGAATGCTAGTAAGGCTTCGGTTCCCTAGCAACAGAGATGGTAGAATGTTGAGAAGGTAGGCAGCGGTTTGAGCCGCAAATTGCCAGAATTTTATGGGAAGAGAAGCATGAAAAAGAAGAGTTCAAGTCATATTAGTAATGGTGTGTATCATTCGTTCGGCTGTACCATTTTGTGAAGAGGTGTAAGGGCACAAGAACCGAAAAGAAATGCCATTATTGAGAAAGAAAGAGTGGAATTCATGATTGTCAAATTCTTTTCCCATGTCACATTGAAAGGTTTTGATGACACAATTGAATTGTGTTTTAACAAAGCGATGAAAATTGACAAATTGATTGAAGACTTGGGATTTGTATCTTAACAGAAACACCCAAACAAAATGAGAGTAGTCATCAAGAAAAATGAGATAATATTTATGGCCAGCCGAACTAACAATAAGAGAGGTCCAAAGATCGCTATGAATAATATGAAAAGGAGCAACGGTAGTAGTTTTAGAATCATGAAACGTCAACCTAGTGTGTTTTCCTAATTGACATGAAGTGCAACTAGAAGGCTCATACCCTTTATTACAAGTAGATAAAACAGTTTTCCTAAGAATATGAAAAACAGGAGCTCCAGGGTGACCGTAACGAGCATGCCAAACTGGAGCCGACATAGCAGAAAACACAACAGAAGAGGGCGGCTGAGAAGAGGGAGAAGGCTGAGGAGTGACTGGATAAAGCTCGCCGGAGTTATTACATCTCATACAATGAGTTCCCATTTTTAGATCCTTCACAAAGAAACCGTTTGGGTCAAATTCAACAGAAACATTATTATCAGTGGTGAATTTACGAATAGAGATAAGATTTTTAATAAGTTGAGGTGCAAGGAGGACATTTTGGAGGTAAAGGGGTCGGCTATGGGTGGGTAATCGGGTTGATCCAAGACCCAAAGTTGGTACATGCTTGCCTTTGCCAACAATAATAGAGGGGACATTCACTGCTAGAAAACGCGTCTGTAGCCAGAAAAATGGACACGACTTCCGCCACAAAAATAACCACGAAATATCGTTAGCCACGACATCCCCAACGGATTGCCCTACAAAAGGTTCTCTGGGGCTAAAACACGCGAGGCTAAATATCACTCTTAAAAAGAACCACAGAATTCTAGTTTTGTGGCTATTTAGCTGCAAATAGTAACCGCGAATTAGTTCATTGCTAAATTTGTGGCTATTGGCCACGAAAGTCACGTTCAACCATATTAGCCATAATTGAATTTCGTGGTTGTTTTTGAGTGCGTCACCATAAAATGTTAGCCACAAATGTATTTTGTATCTAAGTTCGAGTCGAATTTGAACGCATAATCGCACCTATTTCGTGGCCATTAGCCTTAAAAATTGCCATGAATCTATTTTGTTTCAAATTTTGTGATTAAAAAATTAGGCATTTAAAAAAAAATTATACCATAATTCTGCTTATTTCCAAACAATAGAGATCTAAAATCATCAAACATCAAGCATCTTAACAATACATCAAGCATTCACAAACCAAATCAATAGAGATCCAAAAAGCATAATTTGAGCAATTTAGAAGAACCAACGTAACCAACAATTGACGATTGCTACCTAACAATGTCAAACATGAAACATTATATCTGAATCAAATATTCATAGTACCCTTTTAAAAAATGAAGTTCAATAGTATGTTTCAAAAAAAATTAATGAAGTCCCTTGAACAAGTGCTCTGGACAGCTACCTCCATTAAAGAGGATACCAGGATTCCCTTGTCAGCCGAGGAAACCATATTCTCCATTGCGTACTAATTTACCAAATACCTGGGAAAAAACTGTGATCGGATTAGGAAACACAAATACAAAAATCTAAAATGTACAACATAATAACACAAGATAGTGCCCGAAGGACAATGCAAAAGCACCAAACAAATTATCTAAACACCATCAACTTGTAACCCAAAATTTGAAGCATTCACCATCCAAGTTTGGAGGCTCAAAAATACTTAGCTATGTACGAAGCTCAAGACCTAACCCCTTAAGCTGAAGTTGCGACTGAACTTAGGCTAATGCCATAACCTTATATTATAATATACAAAAAACCACTTGCGAACAAATTATAATTCATTTATGTAAATCACTACATACACGACATCGAGATTTATGGCAGGCAACCAATAGATTGTAAAATTAAAGAACATGATTGAGCACACATCCTTTACTAATCTATAGAGGTAGTAGCTTTAAGCACACATGGTTGGTTGACTGCCTTTAGAGAACTCTATATTTATTTTATACACATGTTTTTAAAAAGTAAACATCCAAGCATTAATACAACAAGTTGGTTAATGCTATCAAGTGCTCTTACTTTAAGATCCACGGTGGTTTATGTTATCAAACGCTCTCATTTTCACATCGCACCACCTGCATAAACACCGCGTACTATTAAGTGGATGGACAATTAACCACTTAAAAATTGCATTATTGGCCATATACGAGCAAGGAATTAACCTCCCGGTTCCGAGTTCTTCCACAGCTTGGACAAGAGCCTCCACTTCAGAAACAAAGAAAGGCCTGCGCATTCTACGCTGTCCAATCTCAGACCTCTTGGATTTCTCTAGGGGTGGTGGTGGAAACAATGTTTGATCCTGCACATTTGATGCAGGAACTGCAACCAATGCTTTGGAGTCACCAGCGCCTTTCTCTTTTGATGAACTGGCATAGAATATAGATCAAAATAATACCCACCACCAGTAACAGTTATACAGGAATATTAAGTCCAACAAAAGTTGATTTACCTTGATAAAGGCTGAGGAACCTCGATAGTAGCCTGTTTAGAGCACATGGGTTTGTGGGTTCGGCAAGGGTTTGGCTCCAAGGTAAACCCCAATGCATCATGAGAAATGCCAGACTGTAATAAAGTTGTGTTGTGGTCTTTAACCTCAGATCTATCCAGTGCCGGAGGCAGGCCGGGAGTTCTCAGTCACAAAAACAATGAAAATTTGGATCTTTCTCAATTGAGAGCATAAGCAAACATTAAAAACAAAATTCAATTGAGAAAGACATGTTCAAACCGATCAATTTTGGAGATGAATTTGTAGACTTTGACGAGGCGGAGAAGACAAGCCGGCGGTGAAGACTCCAAATTGAATGCTCTCAACGATGATCTAGATCGGCGACTGGCGGAATTGAATGCTCAAGATGCTTGCACTGCTGTTAGCAAGGAAGCCCCTTCAAGAATCGCCAATCAGTAAGCACTTTAAACCCAATTCAATACAAAGAATGGTGTAGGAGATCTTTACCGTTGTCATGGCTACTAGCTAGTAGCTATTATCAGTGATGGTAGCAAGCGTGACAAGTGACAACCATTGTTATGGGGCCTCTTCAAGCGGCGATTGAGAGGTTGGAGCGAGGAGTGCAGAGAAAGCGACGAGTGAGGAAGCAGAAGCCAATCATCGTTCTTCTTTGAACAGATGGAATTGCAATTGTAGAAGGCGACATCGATAAAGCCAACATCGCTTTGACAGGTTCGAAGATTTCAAAAGCCAATAAGGATACGAATTTGTAGACTTTGACGAGGCGGAGAAGACAAGTCGCCGATGAAGACTCCGAATTCTTCCTTCCCCCGAGTGTATCGTTCCATCTTGATTCACTCTCTCGGGTTCTTTCAATTTGGAGGAGGCGGAGAAGACATGTCGGCGGTGAAGAAGAGTTTGTCGCTCCCTCCTGATTCTCTCTCGGCTTCCTTAGGGTTTATCAGTTGAATGACAGTACATTTGAGCCCCCACATTAGAGAATAGGGTTTGAGCCCGCCAAATTATTAGCCCAAATTTTCGTTTTCCCTCCAAGCCCGCCAATAATTTAGCCCAAATTTTTGTTTTCCCTCCAAGCCCGCCAATAATTTAGACCAAATTTCATTTCCCTCTAAAAGTAATATTTCCTTCTATTAAACCCGTCATTAATTTTTGCACACATTTTTAACAAATTTTTTAAAAGTTGAATAATTTATAAATAAGTAGGATTATAATAAGTTATAATTTCTTTGAACCAAAATTTCCCTCCTTCTAATATTTTAGCCTGCCCAAAATTTCATTAAACAAAATTTTTCCTCCTTGTAATATTTATACCCCGCCCAAATTTTTTTTAATCAAATATTTCCTTCTTTTTCCCTCCTAAACAAAATATTTTAGATGATTAAAATAGCAATTATTTTTTAAAAAAAATCTTTAACTAAATACACTTTTCTATATACGAATAATCTAAACAATTAATACACTTTCCTATATATACACTTTCATATCTGGAAAGTACAATAATTAAAAGTGTGAAATTGAAAATTTTATATATAAACCGATATTAATCTAACATGATAATAAAATAAATCTTCAATACATAAAACATTGTATAATGGTTTCTTATAAGAATGAACGACTGTAAATAAATATAACAATTTCTTATTAGAATGAACAATTCCAAATGAATATAACAATTTCTTATAAGAATGAACGATTCTAAGGGACTATAACGTTTTCTAATAAGAATGAACGGTTCTAAAGGAATATAACGATTTCTTATAAGAATGAACTGTTCTAAAGGAATATAACGATTTCTTGTAAGAATAAACTATTCTAAGTGAATATAATGTTTTCTTATAAGAATGAACGATTCTAAGTGAATAAAACATTTTCTACGTTTTCTTATAAGAATGAACGATTCTAATAAGAATGAACGATTCTAAATAAATATAATGTTTTCTTATAAGAATGAACGATTCTAAGTGAATAAAACATTTTCTACGTTTTCTTATAAGAATGAACGATTCTAATAAGAATGAACGATTCTAAATAAATATAATTTTTTCTTATAAGAATGAACGATTTTAAATGAGTATAACAATTTTTTATAACAATGAGTGATTCTAAGTGAATATATGTTTTCTTATGAAAATGAACGATTCTAAAGAAATATAACGATTTCTTATAAGAATGAATGATTATAGAGGAATATAATGATTTCTTATAAGAATGAACGATTCTAAGTGAATATAATGTTTTCTTATAAAAATGAACGATTCTAAGTGAATACAATATTTTCTTATAAGAATGAATGATTCTAAGTGAATATAACATTTTCTACGTTTTCTTATAAGAATGAACGATTCTAAATGAATATAACAATTTCTTATAAGAATGAACTTTAAGTGAATATTATGTTTTCTTATAAGAATGAACGATTCTAAAGAAATATAACGATTTCTTATAAGAATGAATGATTATAAAGGAATATAATGATTTCTTATAAGAATGATCGACCCTAAACACTAAACCCTAAACCCCAAACCCTAACCCTAGACCCTAAACCCTAAACCCTAAGAAATATAACGCTTTCTTATAAGAATGATCGATTCTAAATGAAAGTAACACTTTCTTATAAGAATGATCGATTCTAAAGAAATATAACATTTTCTTATAAGAATGAATCATTCTAAAGGAATATAACGATTTCTTATAAGAATGAACGACTCTAAAGGACTATAGCGATTTCTTAGAAGAATGAACGGTTTTAAATGAATATAATGAATTGTTATAAGAATAAACGATTCTAAAGGAATATAACAATATCTTATAAGAATGAACGATTCTAAATGAATATAACGATTTCTCATAAGAATGAATGAATCTAAATGAATATAACGATTTCTCATAAGAATGAACGATTCTAAATGAATATAACAATTTCTCATAAGAATGAACGAATCCAAATGAATATAACGATTTCTCATAAAATGAACGAATTTAAATGAATATAACAATTTATCATAAGAATGAACGATTCTAAATAAATATAACGATTTCTCATAAGAATGAACGAATCTAAATGAATATAACGATATCTCATAAAATGAACGAATCTAAATGAATATAACGATTTCTCATAAGAATGAATGATTCTAAATGAATATAACGATTTCTCATAAGAATGAACGGTTCTAAATGAATATAACGATTTCTCATAAGAATTAAAAATTATTAAAAATTATAAATTTCCTAGGAAGACATTTATAATTTATTAAAAATTATTAATTTCCTAGGTGATCATGATTGATATTTTATTTTAATAAATATTTTTCTATAAAGGCCTATGGGTAATATTTATTAAAATTTTAAAATAATTGTTATTTATAGTGGAAATAAGTTTACAAATAATAAAAATTAATTAGGAATAGGCTTTTGAGGTAAGAGAAAATCTGATGGGCTTGGGAGTCAAAAGAAATGGGCCCGTTTTTGGATCACCGTACTCAGCCCATATGGAGGAGCAGCCCAATCCAAACTCTTCTCCTCTTCCTTCGTTGAAATCTTGTGGTTATTTCTGAAGATTAACCACGAAATGAAGAACTCGTGGCTAATCTCGTGATTGTTTCTGCAAATTTTTCCAAACAAAAAAAGTTAGACACGAAATGAAGAACTCGTGACTAGTCTCGTGGTTATTTCTGTAGATTTCTCATGAAATGAAGAACTCGTGGCTAATCTCGTGACTGTTTCTGCAAATTTTTCCAAACAAACAAAGTTAGACACGAAATGAAGAACTCGTGACTAGTCTCGTGGTTATTTCTGCAGATTTCTCACGAAATGAAGAACTCGTGGCTAATCTCGTGACTGTTATCGCAGATTTTTCCAAACAAACTAAGTTAGACACGAACATAAGAACTTGTGGCTAGTTTTGTGGTTATTTCTAAAAATTCTAACGAAATGAATGAACATTTATAAGTCAATGATTCAAATTACCCACACAAATAACCACAAAACTAGCCATAAATATTATGTGGGTACTTAGCTCCAGATTTTGCCGTGAATATACACCCGAATCCTTTTTCGTGGCTAATTAGCTACTACACTAGAAATGAATCTAGCCGCACGAGACATTTGCGTCAATTTGGCCTAAACTTTAGCCACGGGCATATTTTCATGACAACATGGCCAGAAATCTACAATCAAATTTAGCCGCGCGCTCTTTTTGCGGCGATTCAGCCTCAAATATAGCCGCAAGTGTATTTTTCATGACAATATAACCACAAACGTAACTATTTGTGGCTAAAGTTGTGGCCGTTGCCACCCAAATTAACCTCGACAATATTCGTGGCTAAATATTTTCTGGCTACAGACGCGTTTTCCAGCAGTGATTGCTCTTAGAAGTAAAGGAAGAGAGAGTACCGGGATTGTTTGTCATATGAGAAGATGCACCTGTGTCCATGAACCAACCATAATCCGGGGGATACAGAGTCATAGTATTGTATGCTTGATTGACATCTGTAGGAGAGTAGCCAATCGTCGGGTCTTGATATGCATTATGAGCTTGTTGCGATGGTTGACGTGGTGCGATCCCCAATAGACCGACGTTAGGCATAGACGGAACGGGCACGGGGCTTTGCCCCACGTCCCCATGGGCCACTGACCATGCCCTGTGGTCTCGGAAACGAAACCCATCCAAAAGGCGTACGCTGAAAACTGGATCGGGCCAGATTCGCGACCGCGGCCTCTTCTGCGACCGCGACCACGACCGCGTCCCCTGCTGTTGTTGTGCCTCGTTATCGAGTCTATCGAGCTCGGTAACGATGCTGGCTTTTCCGCGGGGGTTGCACCAGTTGCGGTGGAGCAGTGGCGGCTGTTAGCACTTTGACGTCCCTAGTGACATCGTCGCGCTGTTCACAACGGGTCTCCTCAAGGACGACCATGGATCAAGCCCTAGCAAAATTGGGCAACGGCTGAGATTGTTGAATGATACTTGCAACTGTGTCATATTCCTTTGATAGGCCCGCAATAAGTTGAATCACCAAATGACGGTCCGTGACAAGCGAATCAACATTGGCAAGTTGATCCGCAAGATCTTTGAGAGTCTAACAATAAGAACTGACCGACGAGAAAGCATCAAGGCGGCATCTTGCAAACTCGTTTTGAAGGTAATTAAACAACGTGACATTCTTTGTTATCTTGAAAGATATCTCGAATACGGTTCCAAGCCGACATAGCAGAGGCACCGGGATGAAGGATAGTAAGCAAGAGATCTTACGAAATCGTTGCGTAAATCCATTGAAGGATGATTGCATCCAATTGTTCCCACAAAATATCATCAATGTCAACCGGACGAGGTATCTGCGGATCAATGTGATCCAACACGCGATGAGCCCGAGCGACAACTTTGAACAGTTCTGCCCACGATGTGTATTTAGTGTTGGAAACATCGAGGGTAAGCGGATTCAAGTTCTTGATGTTAGAGATTGCGAGAGCCGAATGGAAGGGTTGCTTGACCGAGCCAGACGAGGAGCCGCCCGTCTCGGAGGAGATGACATCCGGTGGTTCCTTCGGCAATTCCAGCAGCGTTGAATCCTTAGGATCCGTCATGATTGAAACGAGAGGCTAGAGAAAGATTAGTCGAATGGTGCCAAGGGATTGACGGAGGGGTGGGGGCAACAACCGCGGTTGGAGCCGCGCTTGGAAGGTAAGAAGGGGGAGGATAGCGGCGGTAATTCCGGCGACGCTAGGGTTTAAGGTGGAGGCTAGGTTAAAAAAACTCGTGATACCATGTTAGCTTCACAAATTCCCCTTAGGGTTGCCTTTCATTGATTAGGAGTATATACACTACATGACTTGCCAAGCAAGCTGGGGTTTATATTTACAATATAATAATATATCTATCAAATTGGAAAAACGCCGATAAGCCTGACGACACCAAATCCCGCACTAGAGGTCTAAACACCAAGTGTAGGAGGAATAATGTGGAAGAAACCCACAATGAATTTTATTAAACTTAATTTTGACGGTGAGTGAGCGATGACGTTGTGGCTTCATTCGGGTTTATCTTGTGGGATCACAACGACAACCCATTCATTTTGACGGAGGGCTGATTGATCGACAATCTGTTCTAACATCCGAGACCATCGCCTTACGACAAGGGATTCTTGAGGCCACTCGATGCAGCCGATAAGGCCGTTCTTGGCGAATGGCACTGTCCGTGGAAAGTCGAGATGTTGCG